>LR738715.1:549900376-549937773 GCA_902687465.1 Secale cereale | reverse complement strand
TGTTAATGCCAAGATAGACCGCGTGAAAGATATTGTTACTGTTGGATTGGGGGATATGTCTCATGATTTTAATTTTGCTAAATTCCGTAGACAACCCCTTGAAAAGGAACCACCTAGTAAGGATGAAATTATTGGTCTTGCTTCTATTGCCGTGCCTCCTAATGATCCTTTAGAACAATACTTGCTAGACCGTGAAAATGATATGCATATGAATGAGAGAAGGGAAATAGATGAAATATTCTTTGAACAGGGACCCGTGTTGAAAAACAACTTGCCTGTTGAAATCCTAGGGGATCCTCCTCCACCCAAGGGTGATCCCGTGTTTGAACTTAAACCCTTACCTGATAATCTCAAATATGTTTATCTTGATGAAAAGAAGATATATCCTGTTATTATTAGTGCTAACCTTTCAGAGCAGAAAGAAGAAAAACTATTGAAAACTCTGAAGAAGCACCGTGCTGCTATTGGATATACTCTGGATGATCTTAAGGGCATTAGTCCCACTATATGCCAACACAAGATAAAATTGGAATAAAATGCTAAACCGGTTATTGATCATTAGCGACGGTTAAATCCTAAGATGAAAGAAGTGGTAAGGAAGGAAATACTAAAGCTTCTAGAGGCAAGCATTATCTATCCAGTTGCTGATAGCCAGTGGGTAAGTCATGTCCATTGTGTCCCTAAGAAGGGAGGTATGACAATAGTTCCTAATGATAAAGATGAATTGATCCCGCGAAGAAAAGTTACAGGTTATAGGATGGTAATTAATTTCCGTAAGTTAAATAAAGCTACTAAGAAAGATCATTACCCCTTGCCGTTTATTGATCAAATGCTAGAAAGGCTATCCAAGCATACTCATTTTTTCTTTCTAGATGGTTATTCTGGTTTCTCTCAAATACCTGTGTCAAAAGGGGATCAAGAAAAGACCAGTTTTACTTGTCCTTTCGGTACCTTTGCTTATAGGCGTATGCCTTTTGGTTTATGTAATGCACCTACTACCTTTCAAAGATGCATGATGGCTATATTCTCTGATTTTTGTGAAAAGATTGTTGAGGTTTTCATGGATGATTTCTCCGTTTACGGAACTTCTTTTGATGATTGCTTAAGCAACCATGATCGAGTTTTGCAGAGATGTGAAGACACTAATCTTGTCTTGAATTGGGAGAAGTGCCACTTTATGGTTAATGAAGGCATTGTCTTGGGACATAAAATTTCTGAAAGAGGTATTGAAGTTGACAAAGCTAAAGTTGATGCTATTGAAAAGATGACATGCCCTAAGGATATCAAAGGTATACGAAGTTTCCTTGGTCATGCCGGGTTTTATAGGAGGTTCATAAAGGATTTCTCCAAAATCTCCAGGCCTCTGACTAATCTCTTACAAAAAGATATTCCTTTTGTCTTTGATGATGATTGTCTAGAAGCATTTGAAATACTTAAGAAAGCATTGATCTCTGCGCCTATTGTCCAGTCTCCTGACTGGAATTTACCCTTTGAGATTATGTGCGATGCTAGCGATTATGCTGTAGGTGATGTTCTAGGGCAAAGAGTTGATAAAAATTGAATGTTATCCAGTATGCTAGTAAAACTCTAGATAGTGCCCAGAGAAATTATGCTACTAGTGAGAAAGAATTTTTAGCAGTTGTATTTGCTTGTGATAAGTTTAGACCCTATATTGTTGATTCTAAAGTAAGTATTCACACTGATCATGCTGCTATAAAATACCTGATGGAAAAGAAAGATGCTAAACCTAGACTTATTAGATGGTTTCTCTTGCTGCAAGAATTTGACTTGCATATTATTGATAGAAAGGGAGCCGAGAACCCCATTGCAGATAACTTGTCTAGGTTAGAGAATATACTTGATGACCCACAACCTATTGATGATAGCTTTCCTAATGAACAATTAGCTGTCATAAACACTTCTTGTACTGCTCCATGGTATGCTGATTATGCTAATTATATTGTTGCTAAGTTTATACCTCCTAGCTTCACATACCAGCAAAAGAAAAAGTTCTTCTATGATTTGAGACATTACTTCTGGGATGACCCACATCTTTATAAAGAAGGAGTAGATAGTATTATTAGATGTTGTGTACCTGAGCATGAATAGGAACATATTCTACGCAAGTGCCACTCTGAAGCCTATGGAGGACACCATGCGGGAGACAGAACTGCACACAAGGTATTGCAATCCGGTTTTTATTGGCCTACTCTCTTCAAGGATGCCCGTAAGTTTGTCTTATCTTGTGATGAATGTCAAAGAATTGGTAATATTAGTAGACGTCAAGAAATGCCTATGAATTATTCACTTTTTATTGAACCATTTGATGTTTGGGGCGTTGATTATATGGGACCGTTTCCTGCCTCTAATGGGTACACACATATTCTAGTTGCTGTTGATTACGTTACTAAGTGGGTAGAAGCTATTCCAACTAGTAGTGCTGATCACAACACCTCTATTAAGATGCTTAAATAAGTTATTTTCCCGAGGTTTGGATTCCCTAGATATCTAATGATTGATGGTTGTTCACACTTTATTCATGGTGCTTTCCGTAAGATGCTTGCAAAGTATGATGTCAACCATAGAATTGCATCCCCTTATCACCCACAGACTAGTGGTCAAGTAGAACTAAGTAATAGGGAGTTGAAATTAATTTTGCAATAGATAGTTAATAGGTCTAGGAAGAATTGGTCCAAGAAACTTGATGATGCTTTATGGGCCAATAGAACTTCATACAAAAATCCTATGGGTATGTCTCCATATAAGATGGTATATGGAAAAGCTTGTCACTTACCCCTTGAGCTGGAACATAAGGCATTTTGGCTATCAAAGAGCTCAATTATGATTTCAAACTTGCCGGTGAAAAGAGGTTATTTGACATTAGCTGCCTTGATGAATGGAGAACCCATGCCTATGATAATGCCAAGCTGTTTAAAGAGAAAGTTAAAAGATGGCATGACAAAAGGATACAAAAGCGTGAGTTTAACGTAGGTGATTATGTCTTGCTATTCAATTCTCGTTTAAGATTTTTTGCAGGAAAACTTCTCTCCAAGTGGGAAGGACCTTACGTTATCGAGGAGGTCTATCGTTCCGGTGCCATAAAAATCAACAACTTCGAAGGCACAAATCCAAAGGTGGTGAATGCTCAAAGAATCAAACATTATATCTCAGGTAATCCTATAAATGTTGAAACCAATGTTATTGAAACCGTAACCCCGAAGGAATACATAAGAGACACTTTCCC
Organism: Secale cereale; assembly: GCA_902687465.1. Taxonomy (NCBI): domain Eukaryota; kingdom Viridiplantae; phylum Streptophyta; class Magnoliopsida; order Poales; family Poaceae; genus Secale; species Secale cereale. Next base: position 549,934,529 of record LR738715.1, on the reverse strand, counting down.
GAACGATTCAGCCTCCGAAAAGGAAGAGGTACATAGTACGGTAAGTAAACCGACTCCAAAACAACTCTAAAGGCAATTTTTCTCCGTTTTGGAATATCTAGAAAAATAGAAAAATAGAAAAATAAGCCGCAGTCCGGAAGAGACACGAGCTGTCCACGAGGATGGAGGGCGCGCCCCCTGCCCAGGGCGTGCCCCCTGCCTCGTGGGCAGCTCGTGTGCCTCCTGGACTCTGTTTTCTTGTGGGTTACTCCTTTTGGTCGGTAAAAATTCATTATATATACTCCCGAAGGTTTTGACCTCTGTATCAAGCAAACATCCTCTGTTCTTGTTTCGAGCTGTTTTCTGCTAGGGTTTGCGAAGCCATGCATCGTGTCGTCTCCCTCCTCCAACAACGAAGGCAACAATGCTTGGCTCATGCAGATAGATCTGAATAGGGAAGGGTCCGAGGAGATCCACAGGGAGAAGAAGATCAAGATGGAGGTGGAAGATCCGGCTCCGGCATCGGGAGAAGAAGACACCCCTAAATCTCTTCCTAATCTCATTACCTCAACTGAGATTGAAGCTTTCAGGATGATTGAGTTAGCTCAAATTCGAAACAAGCATCTCACAAGTGAAAATATTTTGTTGAAGGATTACACAGCTACACTCAAAGGTATTATCTGCAAGCTGGAGTATCTCCTACGCTCAATATATGATGATCCGACGTCACTACTTTCAACTCCATCATCACCACCCCCGAAGAAGGAGACATAATCATATGGGTATGGGCATTCCCCTTGGCAACTGCCAAGCTTGGGGGAGTGACCCCGGTATCGTATCACCATCACTCCCATCTTTACCGTTTTTCTTAGTTCGATCCTTTTGGTAGTATCTTGATCTAGTAGAATAAAGTTAGCATGATCTAGTTGTGAGCTTTTTCCTTATGATCTTTACCCTTTGTAATCGAGTCCATGAGCTATATAATAAAGATTAGTGTTGAGTCAAGGGCTTGATTTCCTCACTTTGGTCATGATAAAAAGAAAGAAAACATAAAGAGTATCCAAGAGATCATATTGATCTTATGGGAAGTAATGACCTCACATATAAAGAGTATGATAAATAAAAGTTGTTGGGAGTTGACAAACATAGTTTTGGTCATCATTGCAATTAATAGGAAGTAATAAAAGAAGAGAGCCTTCACATACAAATATACTATCTTGGACATCTTTTATGATTGTGAGCACTCATTAAAATATGACATACTAAAGAGTTGATGTTGGACAAGGAAGACAACATAATGGGTTATGTCTTCTTATATCCGAAATAAAGTATATTGTCATGGATCATCCAACATGTTGAGCTTGCCTTTCCCCCTCATGCTAACCAAAACTCCTCGCACTAAGTAGAGATACTACTTGTGCTTCCATATATCCTTAAACCCAGTTTTGCCATGAGAGTCCACCATACCTACCTATGGATGGAGAAAGATCCTTCCAAGTAAGTTGTCATGTTGCAAACTCGCTAAAATATGTATGATTTATTAGTGTGGGAGAAATTAGCTTTATACGATCTTGTGATATGGAAGTAATAAAGGCGACGGACTGCATAATAAAGGTCTTTATCACAAGTGGCAATATAAAGTGAAGTTCTTCTATGCTAAGACTTTGTGCATCCAACCATAAAAACACATGACAACCTCTGCTTCCCTCTGCGAAGGCCTATCTATTATTCTTGCCTTATATGAGTCAAGGTAAAATTCACCTTTCCTTTTTACATTTTATCCTTTGGCAAGCACATTGTGTTGGAAAGATCTTGACATATATATCCACTTGGATGTAAGTTTTCATGGTCTATTACTGTTGACATTACCCTTGAGGTAAAAGGTTGGGAGGCAACACCATAAGCCCCTATATTTCTCTGTGTCCAATTAAAACTCCATAACCATAAATATTGCGTGAGTGTGAGCAATTGTGAAAGACTATATGATAGTTGAGTATGTAGGCTTGCTGAGAAGCTCTTATATTGACTCTTTCCGATATTACGATAAATTGCAATTGCTTGAATGACCGAGATCAAAGTTTGTTAGTTTTCAATGAAGTTTATGATTCATACTTGATATTGTGGATGAATTGTTACTTTTGGGACCAGACGCCGCCGTCTCGAGGCGGAACCGAGGCGGAAACCAATCTAGGGCTCCGGCAGAGCTGTTCTACCGGGGATACTTCCCTCCGGGAGGGGGAAATTGTCACCGCCGTCATCACCAACAACTATCCCATCTTGGGGAGGGCTATCTTCATCAACATATTCACCAGCACCATCTCCTCTCAAACCCTAGTTCATCTCTTGTATCCAATCTTTGTACCCAAACCTCAGATTGGAACATGTGGGTTGCTAGTAGTGTTGATTACTCCTTGTAGTTGATGCTAGTTGGTTTATTTGGTGGAAGATCATATGTTCAGATCCATTATGCATATTAATACCCCTCTGATCATGGACCTTATTATGTCTTGTGAGTAGTTACTTTTGTTCCTGAGGACATGGTAGAAGTCTTGCTATTAGTAGTCATGTGAATTTCGTCTTCGTTTGATATTGTGCTGAGATGTATGTTGTCTCTCCTCTAGTGGTGTCATGTGAACGTCGACTACATGACACTTCACCATTATTTGGTCCTAGAGGAAGGCATTGGGAAGTAATAAGAAGATGATGGGTTGCTAGAGTGACATAAGCTTAAACCCTAGTTTATGTGTTGCTTCGTAAGGGGCTGATTTGGATCCATATGTTTGATGCTATGGTTAGGTTTACCTTAATACTTCTTTTGTAGTTGCAGATGCTTGCATTAGAGGTTAGTCATAAGTGGGAGGCTTTTCCAAGTAAGGACAACACCCAAGCACCGGTCCACCCACATACCAAATTATCAAAGTACCGAATGCAAATCAGATGATCGTGATGAAAACTAGCTTGACGATAATTCCCATGTGTCCTCGGGAGCGCTTTCCTTTATATAAGAGTTTGTCCAGGCTTGTACTTTGCTACAAAAAGGATTGGGCCACCTTGCTGCACCTTATTTACTTTTACCTTTTGTCACTTGCTACCAATTACCTTATCACAAAACTATCTGGTACTTATAATTTCAGTGCTTGTAGAAAATACCTTACTGAAAACTGCCTATCATTTCCTTCTGCTCCTCGTTGGGTTCGACACTCTTACTTGTCGAAAGGACTACGGTAGATCCCCTACGCATGTGGGTCATCAGTGCGATGCATCAATCACAAATGGTGATGTAATAAAACCGTCAAAAAAGATGCAACACATTTGCGATGGCGGTGACATCAAACACGGTTCATATTGGAGTTGCGTGTGTGATGTGTGGCAAATGATTAATCTAGAAGAACTGTTTGTGATGAGGTAGAACAACAGAAACGGGCAGCCTGATGAGGGTGTGTGCGATATACGGTATACAGTTCACTAGGATGAACTGTGTGTGATTACGCAACACAATAGAAACGGTTCAGCTGAACAAGATTGTGTGATACGCTGCAAACATGTCCGTAATTAGAAATGTGTGCGAAGACCAATAATAACACAGACGATTGCTACTAGTAAGCCGTGTGATTTGCTCTGTCTACAGAAGAATAACACACAGATATATATATATATATATATATATATATATATATATATATCTGAAATAAACATCCAATTACATAAGTGACTATACAGATCATTCACACACACTTCAAATAAACAATTGTATGCATTCTAAACTAGGAGAAACGATCGTCAAGTCATCTAGTTCTTGTCACGCTCCCGCCACTACTCTATCGCTCAATCCCTCGTCTAGGGCAGGAAGAAGACACTCCCTCATGTCAATGATCTACATGTACATCTCGTAGCTTGTGTATGTGTCATTGGCTGCATACTTGACGTGTTGTTCATGCAGTCTCTCATGCCAGAAACTGTGCCAGATATTCTTGTCCTTCTTGATCTCATCCTTCATCTTCATGTAGTAGGGGTCGATGATGGCTGAGGCGAGGTCAACCAGGGAGTTATGTTTGTTGTTGTCGCTGCCCCAGACCTTGTAGTGGTCCTATATGTTGACAAGATTCTGGCATTTCAAGCTCGAAACCTTGAGCGCTTTTAGATCGTTGGTGGTTTCCACCGTAGTGAAACTGTAGTCGGAGTTGTTGATAAACCTGGAGAAACGCTTGCAACGCCTTATGGCCAGGTGGTAGTGGTAGACGAGGACCTCATGTCGCACGCACAATTGGGTGACGACAACCTTCTGATAGTGCCCGGCACGACCAATGGTGTACTCGAGGTTGAAGCCGACCACTTGGTACTTGTCCTCGGCAAGAAACTACTCCATAGTTTGGATGGAGCTCTCTACCGAGACCGGCTCATTCATGTACACCACCGAGAGGGCCTTCCTCCTCACGTGGGTGTCCACTACGTGATGCATCATGAAATGCCCACCGTTCTCGTCGGTGGCCACTCGGAGCGTCATTGGAGCCACAGGGAGCGCCATTGGAACCGTTGGATGTCCTCTCTGTATGTGTCATTGTGGGTGTGCTTATTGTGCTGTGTGGTGCAAGAGATGAAGGTAAATGGTTGTAGGAATAAATGGGGGCCGGGCGGCCTGGATTCTCAGCGTGTTCGCATGGCGGCTTTGTAGCGGGTAACTGCATCGTGGCGCTGTGCCCGATGCAACCGCATGCACCCGAACGTGAGTGATCATGCATCGGCCCCAAACACTGGCAGTACGCATTTAGGGACAAGGGCAGAGCGCCCGGAGGGACACGAGAGCAGAGCGCACGCGGCGGGATGCAAGTAGACCGCGGTGCGACCGCCTCAACCGCAAGCAACCACACACATAGAGTAGTTGAACATGCATGAAACAGTCATCTACAAGCCAGCCGACAGTTGCATCACTGCATAGAGAGCGACTGTGTGCTACTGTCGCCGTCTTAGTCTATTAGTCCCCTTTATATTTTGTGCCATATTTTGACCTTAAATTTAACCCAACAAAATGTTAATGCATGTTACAAAAATTATATAATTCGAAACTATGTTCAAATATGAATCCAACGATATAATCTCTAGCGACATGCATTCGTATTTTATTAGTTAATTCTATAGTCAAAATTTGGCACAAAAATACATAGACGACTTATAAACCAGGATGAGGGTAGTAGGTAATTTAATCGCAGACGTTTTTATTTTATTAACACTATGTGTATGTGTCCTTTCGTCCTCCTCTCGCACGTCTTGTCACCCCGCTGTCGCAGACGGCTTAGAGCGCAAGCTTGAGCAGCGCGCGGGGGCATTCTTTTGGCCAAATGGTGGTGAGCCAGACGTTCCCGTGCAAGCTTCCCGCCCGAGTCGGTGAAATCCCCCAAAATCCCAATGCTTACCGGCCTGCTATATAAACCCTCACGGCCGGCGAGTCATGCATCACATTTTCTCCTCCCTCTGTGTAGCTTATCTCGTTTGCTTCTCCCACAATCACCAGTGGCACCGGTCCGTCGTCGTCGCTCAGCCACTCCGCTGTCCTCAGAGGACAGCTCCAGCTAGGAGGCTACACCGCGTCGGCGGCGCAATCCCCGGCGTAGTGTAGTGCGCGTGGCATCCCTGTTGGGTGTGCGTGGAACACCCACCAAATGCTCCGCCATCGCTGTCCGTTGGCAGCTATTGCTGGCTGCCTTTGCTGCCACCCCACCGTCTACTGCCGTGGCTGTCACACCACCATCGAAATCTAGGGCCATCACCCGCTCCTCTGTCCCGGCCCGAAGGACGGAGGTGGCCGTCATTTTCGCCACCCCACTGACGGCCATCGTGGCCTTCACCCGCTCCGCCGCCGCGGCCCGAAGGCAGGAGGTGGTGGTCGTGGCCGCTGATGGCTTCTCGCCCCTCGTTGGTTACCCCAAGTGGAAGGTTTGAGATGCAGTGTAGCGGAAGTTTTCCCTTGGCAAAGATACCAAGGATCGATTTCCCCTGAGACTCCCAGTTTCAACAAGAAGGTGTCAACTGCTAACGGCGCCAGATATTAGCAATCAACGTGGACCTGCACACAGATACAAATAACTTTGCTCCCAACGAGTACAGAGAGGTTGTCAATCCCTCCGGCCTTGTCGTTTACAAATGATTAAACGCAAGTGATAATAGTGATAGATATTGCTGCAATAGTAAGTAAAAACGGAAAGTAAATAGCGGATGTGATCAATGATGGTAATATGGACCGGAGTCCCATGATGTTCACTAGTGATGTCTCTCTCCCAAAAGACGATAAAACAACTACGTGAGGTAAACGAATTACAGCTGGGCAATTGACAGGACCATGTGCGCAAACCAATGCTGACTAAGTTGCAAGAAAGGTAGAGGTTCAAAGCATGGGCGGTACGCCGAGGTAAATAGACCGAAATCCATCTGCATCTACTACTAATCATCCACCTTGAGATATCTATCTAGAACATCTTGCTGGTATTAAGTTGCGAGTCCCACCCATAGTGTAAACTCAAAGCAACAGACAACTGCATTAAAAGAACTTTGCGTAAAGTAAACAATCCTTGCACCCGCGGGCACAAGCACCATTGTTTTCCCCCTTGTGGCAACAGCACATCCCCTAGACTCATGTTTCTGTCACTCAAGCTAGTCATCGAGGGGCATGAACCCAGAATCAAGCATAACGTTCCCTCTTGGAGTCACTACATATTACTTGGACAAAGCAATAAATAACAACGGAGAACATGCAAGAATTACTTACGAACATAAATATATAAGAGGTGAATCAAATATATTACTCAAACACAATATGAACATAATCTCATAATCCATCGGATCCTAGCAAACTCATCATAGCAACAGCATAAGGATTACATATGTGCCTCGATCATGTAGGGCAGCTCACGAGGACTAATTAGTGAAGCACAAGAACGGGAGGAGAACATCACATAGCTACTGGTCATGGACCCATGGTCCAAGGGAGACTACTCACAACTCATCCGGGGGGCGTCCATGGTGGTGGAGAAGCTCCCGGTGGTGATCCTCCCCTCCGGCAGGGTGCCAGGAAGAGTTCTCCTGGTGCTCCCGATCTTGGAAGCGCGGCAGCGGCGGAACAAAGATGAGATCGCGAAAAAGGGTTCCCGTCTCGAGGGTTTCGGGACACGATATAAATATATGCCAAAGGGGGGCATCAGACGAGGCTCGGGGGGCCCAGGCGCCCCCCCGGCGCGGCCAGGGGGGCCGCGCCACCAGGGCGCCTGGAGCCCTGGTGGCCCCCCTCCGGCTGCGCTTCGGGTGCCTGGTAGCTTCTGGAACGCTGATTTTTTATATAATTTTTCCGGGATTTTTCTGGCAGTTCTCGTAATGGGAAAACCTGAAATACAAAAACAGCCGAAAACAGAAACTGGCACTGGGGTGCACTGAGTTAATAGGTTAGTCCAAATATGATCAAAAGTGTATGGAAGTGTATAAATATCATAGCAATATCACCGAAAAGAGGCATGGAGCAAGCAGAAATTATAGATATGTTTTGGACGTATCAACATCCCCAAGCTTAATTCCTGCTCGTCCTCGAGTAGGTAAATGATAACATGAATAATTTCTGTGGTGACATGCTATTAACCATAGAGGACTTTTTCATAGTCATATGACAAAAGCTTACTGAGACAATGAATCTATAGTAATTAAGTTGCCTCATGAGAAAATCACAAAGAACTGAAAGTTTTACAATATGATACTGAAACATCAAATAGATTTGTAATGAGCATGGTGTGCAAATATAATAAAGTGATATCTCGCTTGCCCCCTTTAGTGAAGCAAAACATAAATGCAGGGGCACCTCCAAGGTTTAAGTGATGACTAGATACAATGATTTCAGAATAAACAATATCACAATCATGCAAAAGACAATGCTACTTTGGGACAATGCACATTACACTCAGAATGACAATCATGCTCTAGTAGTTGGTGCTTTTAAAAGAAGGTGGAGACTCTCGAACCGTGGCTTTTGTTGGCAAGGTTGAAAACCCGTAGTCGGAAACAAAGACAAAACATGTACCAGGGCTCTTGGTTTTAAAAACAGAGGTAATAATTATTTTTTTGATCATGCATGTTTCTTCAACGAATGCTAGCAGACAACTCAATCACTTCTTGAGATGGACAAGTTTCGAGGAACGGCTCCCGAATGAGGACGATCACATCCTCTTAATCTCCTTTGTTTATCACTGCCAAAGTTTTCTGATTTCTCATGAACAAAGCGTGAAGGAGGGTTTGTTTGTTATATTATTTTTGAGCCGGGCGCACTCAATGCCAGTTCCTTCTCGTATTATGGGTTTGCACATTATACATGCAATCCCGGGGTGAAGCTTGTCCAACTTAAAAAGATCATGAATTAACTACTACTTCCTCATGAACTTACAACAGAGGCACAAAATAGGAATGCATTTTTTTTTGAATAATTTCGAGATGGTACATGCAAGTCTCCGTTAGGAATGGCAGGCAAATACCATGTAGGAAGGTATGGTGGACTCATATGGCATAACTGGTTTAAAAGAATTCGGATGCACAAGCAGTCAGTCCTCTTAGTACAGATGGAGGTTAGCAAAAGACTGGGAGCGACCAACTAAAAGTGCAATGACGGTCATAATCATGCAGAGCGACAAAGCAATATTGAATCAGGCATGAAAGTTATATCGCTACTCAAAACAAAAGATCATCAAGGCTTGACAGACTTTCTTTACAGTCTTAAATATGCGTGAGCATACGCCAAGTCAATCAAAGTAAATTCTCGAAGGAAGATATTACTAAACCATACCACATCATAGGCAAACAAATCATGTTGGTACTCCAATAACACATTGGGAACTCCCCAGCTATTTGAGACTAACCATAAGAAAACATGAACTACTAAGCGCCATTATGCACGTAGCATCCTTATCATAGACATATCAACCAATGCAACAGAAGCAAACTCTCTTAATAAGATAATCATGATAACTAAAGAGAGTTCAAGCAACCAACTAAACAAAAGCTCTTTAAAAAGATAAGCATGAAAACTAAGAGCTAAGCATGATAGTATCTATTGAAAGACAAAGAACACACACAGCAAAGATAAACATGAAAATTCTATGTTATGTTCTAGGTAGAAGTGGAGCGTGTTTCTCTCCCACATAAAGAAAGCTGAGTTCCGACTCGTTATGAAAAGCTAAAGAAAACTAAAAGCAAGACGCTCCAAGCATAGCACAAAACACATGAAGTGATAAAAATATAGTGGAACGAAAGACGAACTGATAATGTTGATGGAGAAGGGGATGCACGGGGGCATCCCCAAGCTTAGACGCTTGAGTCTCCTTGAATATTTCTTGGGGTGCATGGGGGCATCCCCAAGCTTGAGCGTTTGACACTCCTGGATCTTTTTATCATCTTCCCTCACACACTTGAAAACTCCCATCATACATAACTCATCATAATCTGATTAGCGAGGTTAGTATCCTTAATAAAATAATTGTTCCTTGCTGGAAATAAGGATATTCTTGAAGGTCTACTGTTTCTCAAGATTGCCAAAAGGTTTTTGCAAAGAAAAAGCAAGCTCAAGGTTTGCAAAATGAAGGAAAGGCAAAACAGGACAGAATCTGTGAAAAACAGAACAACAGGTAGTAAATGATTTTTTTCGGGGAACTTCTGCAACTCTAATAATAAAAACTCAGAACAGACGCACGAAAGACAATTATATAGAGCACGCTGTCGAAAAAATTCAGACCAAAAGGATGATCTGGTGATTTTATACGAATTTTTCTATCCAAGGACAGAATCTGTTTCCTGGACAGCACGTCACAACTTTTGAACTTTCTTGCAATCAGAGGCTACACTTGGCACAAAATTGAAAAGCAAAGATACAATGATGATGCTACTGTAGTAACAACATCAAGACACAACAAAAGCAAAATAAAATTTATTCATGTGGGCTGCCTCCCAAAAGCGCTTTCTTTTATGCCTTTAAGCTAGGCATAATGCATAGAGATCAAGTTGTATCAATTGAACCATCATCAAGATCATCAAAAAGCTCTTCAATAATACAACTAGTCTTAAGAGGACTTTCAAATAAAGGCCTCATAGAGATACTTCTAGGGAGAAGACCAAAAGGATAAAAGTCAAGGGAAGATTCATTTATAAATTCATCAAAGAGAGGTGTTTTTTCCAAAGTCTTTATAGTTTCAACCCCTTTGGCAATAGATGGATTACTTTTAGAATGGGGAGCCTTTGGAACGTGAATGAACTTAGGCTCCCTCTTTGCCGGAGTTTCTACCTTTTTGGTTTTGATTGAGGAGAAAGTAGTTCCTAGAGTATCAAAGATTTCCTCAATCTTGTCTATCCTAGAAGGGTCCAAGTCATGGGATTTGATGGTCTCTAAAGTTTTGAAAATTTTATGCATGGAGCTATCAAGCCTATTCAAATTCCCTTGGATCTTACGATCCAACTCATTTATCTTATTAATGTGAGCTATCAAGCATCTCTAGATCTATCTTTTCAAGTTTTTTCATAATGTGAGCTAGGGTGATGTCCTCTTGAATGCTAACAACAGGGGGACTCCCAACAAGATTTTCAATAATACTAAGAGACTCCCAAACTGGGGCCTCTAGGAAATTCCCATTGATAGCAGTATCTAGAATAAACCTATTCCAAGAAGTAATTCCAACATAAAAATTTCTAAGCAGGATAGTAGTAGGTTGCTTCTTGGTGGCTCTTTTTTGAGAATCATTAATTCTATACCAAGCATCTTTCAAACTTTCCCCACCTCTTTGTTTAAAGGTGAGAACTTCTGCCTCGTCAAAGACAAAAGGTCCCGACATAATGACAACTAAAGAATGAAATAACTATTTTTGTCATTTTTGATAAAAGACACTAAAGCAAAACTGAAAGGTGAACTAACAAGACTAAAAAGCAAAGGTAAAAGATAGCGTGCAACTCCCCTATCCTGAAGAGTGGAGTCCCCGGCAACGCCGCCAGAAAACTTTGCTTGATGGCTTCTCGCCCCTCGTTGGTTACCCCAAGTGGAAGGTTTGAGATGCAGTGTAGCGGAAGTTTTCCCTTGGCAAAGATACCAAGGATCGATTTCCCCTGAGACTCCCAGTTTCAACAAGAAGGTGTCAACTGCTAACGGCGCCAGATATTAGCAATCAACGTGGACCTGCACACAGATACAAATAACTTTGCTCCCAACGAGTACAGAGAGGTTGTCAATCCCTCCGGCCTTGTCGTTTACAAAGGATTAAACGCAAGTGATAATAGTGATAGATATTGCTGCAATAGTAAGTAAAAACGGAAAGTAAATAGCGGATGTGATCAATGATGGTAATATGGACCGGAGTCCCATGATGTTCACTAGTGATGTCTCTCTCCCAAAAGACGATAAAACAGCTATGTGAGGTAAACGAATTACAGCTGGGCAATTGACAGGACCATGTGCGCAAACCAATGCTGACTAAGTTGCAAGAAAGGTAGAGGTTCAAAGCATGGGCGGTACGCCGAGGTAAGTAGACCAAAATCCATCTGCATCTACTACTAATCATCCACCTTGAGATATCTATCCAGAACATCTCGCTGGTATTAAGTTGTGAGTCCCACCCATAGTGTAAACTCAAAGCAATAGACAACTGCATTAAAAGAACTTTGCGTAAAGTAAACAATCCTTGCACCCGCGGGCACAAGCACCATTGTTTTCCCCCTTGTGGCAACAGCACATCCCCTAGACTCATGTTTCTGTCACTCAAGCTAGTCATCGAGGGGCATCAACCCACAATCAAGCATAACGTTCCCTCTTGGAGTCACTACCTATTACTTGGCCAAAGCAATAAATAACAACGGAGAACATGCAAGAATTACTTACGAACATAAATATAAAAGAGGTGAATCAAATATATTACTCAAACACAATCTGAACATAATCTCATAATCCATCGGATCCCAGCAAACTCATCATAGCAACAGCATAAGGATTACAAATGTGCCTCGATCATGTAGGGCAGCTCACGAGGACTAATTAGTGAAGCACAAGAACGGAAGGAGAACATCACATAGCTACTGGTCATGGACCCATGGTCCAAGGGAGACTACTCACAACTCATCCGGGAGGCGTCCATGGTGGTGGAGAAGCTCCCGGTGGTGATCCTCCCCTCCGGCAGGGTGCCGGGAAGAGTTCTCCTTGTGCTCCCGATCTTGGAAGCGCGGCGGCGGCGGAACAGAGATGAGATCGCGAAAAAGGGTTCCCGTCTCGAGGGTTTCGGGACACGATATAAATATATGCCAAAGGGGGGCATCAGACGAGGCTCGGGGGGCCCAGGCGCCCCCCCGGCACGGCCAGTGGGGGGTGGCGCCACCAGGGCGCCTGGATCCCTGGTGGCCCCCCTCCGGCTGTGCTTCGGGTGCCTGGTAGCTTCTGGAACGCTGATTTTTTATATAATTTTTCTGGCAGTTCTCGTAATGGGAAAACCTGAAATACAAAAACTGGCACTGGGGTGCACTGAGTTAATAGGTTAGTCCAAATATGATCAAAAGTGTATGGAAGTGTATAAATATCATAGCAATATCACCCAAAAGAGGCATGGAGCAAGCAGAAATTATAGATACGTTTTGGACGTATCAGACGCTGCCTCGGCCGCCGTGGCCGCCAGCCCACCGTCGACCGCCGGGGTCATCACCCGCTCCGCCACCGCCCCCAAAGGCGGGAGGCGGAGGTGGAGGCTCGCACGTGCGTCATCGACACTGTGCGCTACATCGAGTTCCCACGGGAGGAGGAGGAGGAGCACCTCGTCGAGCACACGCTGCCGCAGAGGTGAGGAATCAGGAGATCTACGAGGAGAATCACCACTTCGAGAGGGGTTGTCTGGAGCGGCATAGGGTGTCCGAGGTGAGCGTCGCTGAAGGTGGAGCAGCGGCAGGCACCGTATTGCAGTTGTCTAGCTACTCGGTAGGCTTCTCCTCCTCTGCCTCTTACTGAGCGTGCTTGGCAGAGGAGAGGCTGCCAGAAGAAGTACAAGGCCCCTCCGTAGTAGTAGTCTATAGGGGCTATTTTGTTCAGTTCATCTGACTATAGATGTGGTGAAATTGTACAACGTACTTAAAATTATCTAGTATATATATAGTTGAACTAGCTATTTCAGTACGTGGTTGGCAACAATTGGGGAAATGTTTGGTCGGTTCAGCTGTCGAGTTGAACTGTTTGTATAAAGAATGACTTCTTAATCTATGAATGAAATCTGTGCTTAATTACTGAATCTTAGTTGCAAAAATTAGATAGTGCTAGTGATTTTTAGCTACATATTTTGACAAATCGCAATGTTACAAGGTTGACAAATGGCAATATTACTAGATCAAAAAAATTCAATCTTTCCAATTTGACAAATGGCAATATACCCAATATGGTAGATGCAAATCTTACCAAATTTTATGTACGTGGTTGCACACGGGTCATCCAAAACAACCATTTGCGTTGAAGGCATGTACAAATCCTGCTCGGCACATTTTCTCTTGGCTTAGCACCTAAGTCTAGCTTTGCATACCGTATTCAATCTGAACCATTTGCGTTGAAGAGATGCACAAACCATGCACTGCAAATTTTCCCTTGACTTACTGGGGAAGAGCATAGCTCTTACTTTGCATACGGGTGTTCTATCAAAAACGCTTGCGATCAAGAGCTCCACAAATCCTGCTCGGCACATTTTCCCTTGGCTTCCTGGGGAAGCTGCCCGTTTACATAAGGGTGTTCTAACTGAAATGTTTACAATGAGTGTTTTATGTTTAAAAACAATTGATGATTTTATAAGAAAATCGTTTGATAAGTCTGTACATTAAGAGGGAAAAATGCAAGTTTGTTCAAACAATATATTTCATTCACTCACACTGCGAATTTATATCCACATGATCGAGATACAATATTGAACTCAAAATAACCATTTCTGGCAGCGGCGGAGGCGGCGTGCGACGCCGGTGTTGTCGTTGTCGTTCTCCGGGACGCCGTTGTTGATGTCTTCAAGGCAGCACAGAATGTTCTTCACTTGGACATCAAACATCATGTCGTCGCGTGACCGATGGGCGGACCGTGGGAGGACGACAAATGGCGGCGCTGCGAGGTAGCGGTCGACGGCGGTGTCCCACGCCGCTGAGGGGCGCGCGCATGGGCACGGGCACGGCGGGTGCAGACAAACGCATGGGGACCGGTGCCGCGGTGGGTGGAGGGGCACGCACGGGCATAGGCGCTAGCACTGGCCTGTACGCGAGCTCGCGCGGGTCCGCGGAGACCTCGCTAACGCCCACAGCTTCCAGCTCTGTAATAGTGTTTGGCAACCACCCATCAATGCTACGGCGATGGTCGCTGGCACGGGCGTGGGGATGGGAGCGGGGACGGGCGCGAGGGAAGCAACCGCCGCGGCTAGCTCGTTAGGGCCATGTCCATAAGGCCCTATTTCCTCCTTATTTTCTATCTCCTACGGCTCGGAGTCGACTTCAACAAACTTGAAGACTAGTGGCAGATGATCCTTCTGTGCCATGGTGTTGGTGGAGGTTCGTGGGAGGGAGGGGAATGGGAGGCGAACAGTAAGGCCTCCTGTATTAAACAGTGGCTCGGACGCCATTAATGTAAAGGATGCGATCAAGGCGAGCGGCAATGGAAGTCAAAGGGCTCGCTTCCCAGTGAGCCTGCGCAGCGTATAGCTTGCACGCTTCCTGGTGAGCCTATGCATTGGAGGATAGCTTACACGCCTCCCATTCAGTCAAGCAGTTGTCTGCATGGCACCTCCTATAGTCATTAAAATCCAGACACGTGGCATCACATGAATGGTTAACATAATGTGCACGGTTTAAATTATACAAACGTTTGAGATGTTAAAGTGGCAACTATAAGTTTCAAAATGCCTTTGTTGGCTGTTATTCGAGTGCGCCTTCGCTCAAAATGGACACGAAAAATACCATAGCATGTCGGGTGCCATTCCATGATAGCATGCCAAGTTTCATGAATTTTAGACGAGTTTTGGACTTACTAGAATTTAAAAACATAGTATCTCAACGTTTTGCCGGCAATCAACAGTGCCCTGCTGTTTGAAATTCATTCCCATTTCTTGCATGTGACCTAAGCATGCACCCAAGGACACACATTTGATATGTCAACCCATTTTTCTACACTGGGGCATGTGCATGTAGTTAAAATTTGAATTATGCACATAAAATGCCTAGAAAACCCAGTTAATGTATAAAAATGTCCAAGCAAACCCCAAAAAAATCCCAAAAATTGATAGAACACTCCTGTCGTTCTATGTTGACACTAGAAAATTTTGAAAGCAAGAAGAGGCAACGAATATCGTTTCGTCCCCAAAGGTGGCACGTTCCCTACGGAAACCATCAGGCTTGTTGTGAGAAGCTCTGGTTTGCGAGAAGCTTATACCCAAACCGGCCCCAAATGGGACATTTTTTTTACCACAACATGTTGATGCCGCTCCATGATAGCATATCAAGTTTCATGAACTTCAGATGAGTTTTGGATTTACTAGAATTTAAAAACCATGTATCCCAATGTTTGCGGCTGAGCGATGGTGGCAAGGTGTTTGACATTCATTCCCATTTCTTGCATGGGACCTAAACATGCAACCAAGGACACATATTTGATTTTTCAACCAATTTACATGCATTGGAGCATGTGCCTAGAGTTCAAATTTGAATTATACACATAAATGCATAAAAAACTCAGTTAATGTATAAAAATGTCCAAACTAACCCTGAAAAATTCCTAAAATTAACACAGCACTCATGTTGTTCTATGTTGACACTTGGAAAAAATTGAAATCAAAAAGAGGCAACGGATATCGTTTTTTCCAGAAAGGTGAAATGTCCCCTTCCGTAACAATGAGGCTTGTTGTGAGAAGCTCTGGTTTGTGAGAAGCTTATGCCCCAACCTACCCGAAATGGGACAATATTTTTACCACAGCATGTTGATGTCGTTCCATGCTAGCATGTCAAGTTTCATAAATTTCAGACGCATTTTCGATTTACTAGAATTTAAAAACCATGTATCTCAATGTTAGCGGCCAGTGACGGTGGCAAGGTGTTTGACATTCATTCTCATTTTTTGCATGGGACTTAAGCATGCAACCAAGGACACACATTTCAATTTTTAACCCATTTATATGCACTGGAGCATGTGCATGTAGTTCAAATTTGAATTATGCGCATAAATGCATGGAAAACTCTGTTAATGTATAAAAATGTCCAGGCGAACCTGAAAAATCCCAAAAATTGACACAACACTCCTGTTGTTCTATGTTGACACGAGAAAAAAAATTGAAAGTAAGAAGAGGCAACAGATATCGTCTCGTCCCCCAACGTGGCACGTTCCCTACCGAAACCATCAGGCTTGTTGTGAGAGAACCTCTGGTTTGCGAGAAGCTTATAACCAAACCTACCCCAAATGGGACAGTATTTTTACCACGGCATGTCAATGCCGTTACATTATATCATGTCAAGTTTCATCAATTTCAGATGAGTTTTTTATTTACTAGAATTTTAAAACCATGTATCCCAATGTTAGCGACCGAGCGATAGTGTCA
The DNA here is from genome assembly GCA_902687465.1 of Secale cereale. NCBI lineage: Eukaryota > Viridiplantae > Streptophyta > Magnoliopsida > Poales > Poaceae > Secale > Secale cereale. Next base: position 549,917,958 of record LR738715.1, on the reverse strand, counting down.
AGGTGTTTGACATTCATTCTCATTTCTTGCATGTGACCTAAGCTTGCAACCAAGGAGACACAATTGATATTTCAATCCGTTTTTCTACACTGAAGCATGTGCATGTAGTTCAATTTTGAATTATGTACATAAATGCCTAGAAAACTCAGTTAACGTATAAAAATCTCCGAATGATCCTCGAAAAATTCCAAAATTTAACACGACACTCCTATTGTTCTATGTTGACACCAGGAAAAAAATTGAAAGCAAGAAGAGGCGACGAATATCGTTTTGTCCACAAAGGTGACATGTTTCCCTAATGGAACCATGAGGCTTCTTGTGAGAAGCCTTGGTTTGTGAGAAGTGTATACCATAACCTACCCCAAATGGGACAACATTATTTACCCCAGCATGTTGACTCCATTCCATGATAGAATGTCTAGGTTCATGAAATTCAGACGGGTTTTGGATTTTCTAGAATTACAAGAGCAAGTACCTCAACGTTTGCCAGAGAGCCAGGGTGTCGTGGTGTTCGAAATTCATCCCCATTTCTTGCATGGGACATAAGCATAAAACCATGGACAAATATATGATTTTACAACCCATGTTGGTGCACCGGAGCATGTGCATGTACTTTAATTTTGAATTGTGCACCTTAAATGCCTATAAAACCAAGTTAATGTACAAAATGTCCAAACGAACCTTGAATTATTCCAAATTTTTTACGACACACATACAGTTGGATGTTCACTGTAGATAAAAGTTTAGCAATTCAAACACCCTCCATTGTTGTTGTGACCCCATTATGTAATTCAAATCAAGATGAAAAATCAAGTAGATCACACACAGTTTATTATTACCAACCATGTGAGATGCAGTACAACATATCTTGGAGCACCGTCGGAGTATAGTACGCCTATGGCTTACGCAACAAGGTGCGTCGGCTACAGTCCACAGCCGACCTATCAAGAACACTAGCTCGCTCCCCAAATATCATTTCACTATTCAATCATCGCTGATGAAAGATGGGCATGTGGACCTGCGCCGTGAGGGAAACTTCGGTGGCCCACTCTGGCGAGAGCACAGCCGCAGCCGCCATGCGCGTGCTAACAGGGTGCATGAGCGCGGCCGCAATCTGTTGTTGCTTCTCAGGTGGCGGCAGCAACATCTGCCTCGGGGATAGCAACTAGCGAGAGCGGCACAACAGCTATCCGTTCCGCAGCGGCGGCCTTAGCCCTGATGGAGTCTGCCCACGACCATTTCAAGGCCGCCCACGCCCAGCTGATGGCGATCACCGCACAAATCAAACGAAGCTTCTCCAACAACGGTCGGTAACCCATGGCTGAAGAGTTAGCAATCGCTGAGAGCATTCGAGCAATCGTCCAGCTCGTGGCGGCCTTTTCCAAAGAGATGGCAGACATGGATGGCGAGATGCTTGCCGAGTATGGTGTGATGGATGCCATGGAGGCCCTTCCCCAAGAGATCGTCGGGCATGATCTGGACATGGAGGAGGTGGCGGAGATCAACGAGCACCAGTCGTAGTAGTACTCTTTGTTGTGTTTAATTAAGAGCATCAGTCTTTAATTTGTTAGAGTAATGTTTAGGTCAGTTAGCTCTGTTTAATTGCTGAAGTTGCTCGGTTAAGAAGTGTGGGTGTGCTGTAGTCTCCTTTGTGTACCCAAATTATGCAATGACGTGGATGACCACTATAACCAGGGAAATTCGAACCAAAATTTGCACGTTCAAACTCATCACACACGGGTTAAGCTATCTGAATCGTTTGTGATCTTCACATATCGTACACAGTGTTGAATAAGGGACCATGTCTGATGACACTTTGCGTGCCAGTTTGTTTGCTACACCGATTCAAAAAATTAGGCTTTCGCGGAAATATCTACCTCCCCGCCCTCTCCCCTTACCAAAAGCCACATTTCCCCTGTTTACGCCTTCCTTTCCAAGTTGAAACCTTCACTCCTTGCTTGCAGCGCCGCCTCCTCACCGGCGACCCTCCTTCATGCTGCTCGGCCTCGTCTATCTAGGCAGGTAATCCACACCCGACCCCCATCCTCCTCTACCTTCCACATCCCACATGCCCCGACCATCGGCGCAACCCCTTCCACCCAAAAGACCGACCCCTCCACCAAATAAGCGTCGCCCTATGCCATGGTGCACGTAGTATAGCCAAGAGCTCAAGGAGCATTAGGCAGCGGAGAAGCAAATCACGGGCGCACACTCGAATGAGGTCGCGATGGCTGCCATTCGTGCCAACCCCCAGATCTTGGAGCAGCACCTTGCCATCAAGGCCACTGTCGATGCCTCGCACGCCGACACCGTGACACGGTTGGCTGCTTTAAACGATAGTTCGTGGTGTTTTCTCGAGGCCACCCTCGGTGCCTTTGATGAAGACTACGAGGTGTTTTCTCAGCGTGCACGTGCTTACCTCAAATCGAGAGCCAGCGGGTTGGTGCCCGGAGCGGCTCAGGCAACTCACCACTATGACGAGGGCACCCACGATGTGTTGGCCTCACCCTCTACCATGTCCTAGGAGCCAATCATCATCGATACCTCTGAGGATGAGGAGTAGCTTGTCTTATTAGCTCACTATAAGGACCCATGTTCAGTTCGCTAGCTACGCCGGTTAAGCATGCTCGGTTTACCCATTGCATGTGCTGCTCCAGCCTTTACTTAACAAATTCTAGTGAATTGTGCTATCTAATTTTACCATGCAATCTGTTGCTCTAGTGTATATGTTCTATATGTCGTGCAATGTGGTGCTCGCTTATTAACTGTTTGGTTAATTAGTTGTCGTCTTCAATTAACTATTTGGTTCAATTCTGCAAATATGATGTTCAATTCTTCAGGCTACAATTTTGTATTGTCTTCCATGTGGGAAATAAATTGAATTTATCTTTACAAAATACATGAGAAACCAATACAATTGCATATGTCCAAGTTGTTAAGCATGCTTGGTTTGGTTAACTGTCTGATCTTCTAGTATGTTATACATTGTGCAATGTGGTGTTCAGTTAACGTTTGCTTCATTTGTTATGGTGTTTAGTTAACTGTTTGGTTCAATTCTGCAATGCGATGTTCAATTGTTGTGGGTGTGTTTCTGTTATTGTATGCCACGTGGGAAATAAATTGAATTTGGTTGTACTGAATACATGAGAAACAAATACACTTGATATATTTCCAAGTTGTGTAGCATGCTTGGTTTGGTTTACTGTTTGATCTTCTATTAGGAGTATGTTATATTGTGCAATGTCGTGCTCAGTTAATGTTTGGTTCATTTGTTGTGTTGTTTAGTTAACTGTTTGGTTCAATTCTGCAATGTGATGTTCAATTGTTGTGGGTGCATTGTGTTATTGTATACCGTGTGAGAAATAAAGCTAATTTGGATCTACTAAATACATGAGAAACAAATACAATTGCTATATTTCCAAGTTGTTAAGCATGCTTGGTTTGGATAACTGTCTGATCTTCTATTATGAGTATGTTATATTGTGAAATGTGGTGCTCGGTTAATGTTTGGTTCATTTTTTTGTGGTGTTTAGTTAACTGCTTGGTTCAATTCTGCAATGTGATGTCCAATTGTCATGGGTAGAATTTTGTATTGTTGCGCATGTGAGGAATAAATCTAATTTGGCTGCACTTAATACATGAGGAACATATACAACTACTATATTTCCTAGTTCTTAATCATGCATGCTTTGGATAAATGGGTTTTTCCATGTGGCTTGAATTAATATGTTGAATCTGCAATCTGCTTATTTTTCATCAACATATTTTACTGATAGCATGCCAACCCTCACTTACCCTCATGACTAACTACCTTATATGTGTTGCTGGGAAACAATGGGAAGCACCGAGGTTTACAATTGAGGTGTGCACATGCATGGTCCTTTGTCTAATAGCACATTATTGTGCAATTGTAGGAACCATTCTAACATTTAGGTTTTTAATAATTTAGTCTTGCACATGTACGTCCTACTGTCAGAGGTTTTGACCCACTGTTTGACCCTTTTTGCATATGGAGAAATGTGTTGTCCACGAATATCTATGAAGTCGAGAAATTCAGAAAGATTGTTAGGATAAAGAAATTAGCGACAAAAAACAACAAGATCTTTGTCTGCACAATGAAGAAGACATCCGTTCACTACAAGATGGTACTAACTATTATACCATGCCTTTTTTATTCCTTTGCCCCATTTCCAATATAGGGAAGATATTTATGCACATCCTTGTTTTTAGGTCTTTCCAAAGCTGTTCAGTGATGATTACCTCTAAACAACCAATATGGTCAGGAGGCGAGGAAGATTTTCATACAACACCCACGGTTCAATATTCAAGTGTTCCTAAAGAGGACGAAGGATGGACGATCAATCATTCACAGGCACTGGCCTAAAGTTGCAAAGACCTTCAACATCAATGAAGGCTCAATATCCGCCTTCCGCTTCAGTGGTTTTCCAGATGAGATGCATATGTCTATGTACCATCTATGATGCTAATTTCAAAAGGTTCTAGATGTTGCATGTGAAACTTGGTGCTGGTGTAGTTGTGTAATGGGGAAGATGAGTGATAAAGCTATATGATGTTGTACTCTGATGTATTTCAATTATGAAATCCTGCTTCCTTAATATGGAAATGAAATATAATGTGTGCTTAATATGAAATGTCAATTAGATTAATAAATGGATTATTAATAATAGGGTAGCCTGCTAATTGGGTCTTTCTATTGCACACGGTCAATGAGAAAACACCGTGGGCGATGACCTCAGGCAACACACACAGTTTCTAGAAATAAATCGTGTTGGATCAATGAAGAATCACACACGACATCCTATTGAAAACTGTTTGCTTTAGGCCACCTTGCGCAAATGTCTACCACATAAAAAGTGTGTGTGATGGACAACCTTTGCCACATAGTTTCTTCTACGCACCGTGTGTGATGCATTCAAAAACGCAAACGATAAAATTGTTAATATCGTGTGCAATGGTAACGCTATCACAAACGATTTAATGGGGAAAATTGGGTGTGATGTAACTGCGAACGGAAACGTTTTCCTTGGAGTGTCCGTGTGGGATGTATATACGAACGGAAACGTACTTCTTGGATTAACTGTGTGGGATGTACATACTAACATAAATGTATTCCTTGGATTAATTGTGTGGGATGTACATACTAACATAAATGTATTCCTTGGATTGACTGTGTGGAATGTACAAACGAACGGAAACGTTTAGCGGGGATTGGCCGTGTGGGGTGTACTTATGACCGGAAACGATTTGGCCTGCATAATTGTATTTTTTTAGCACAACTATACGTATATCCGTATTTGATCGCTCGTCGGTTGCACACTACCTCATTTTGCCGAGTGTGTGTGCCAGGAGGGCATATCCCCGACGGTTTCTGGGTCGTGTGGGAAGGACCCCTATCGCAGTCACTCTCTAGGCGACAGTTCAGAACACCGCTATGGAAAGGGGTTAAAAACCATTTGTATAGCACCTCAATGTACCAGTGGTGTCGTGGAATTAGCACGGCAGATGTCCGGTTTAGCGGACTTAGGTGTGAGGCCATCGCTCGGGTTAGCTTGAAGGGGTTAAAGCGGACGAAGGACACAGGGAGTTTTATACTAGTTTGGCCCCTTCGATGAAGGTAAAAGCCTACATCTAGTTCGGTGTGGTATTGCTTGGGCTTCGATGACCAGGGAGCGAATCCTCTTGCCTGTGTCTCGAGCTGTTCTTTCTTGTCCTTGAACCGTTGCCGGGTCGTCCCTTTATATAGGAGGCGACGCCCGGTCCGGTTTACGGAGTCCTGGGCCCTAAGGAAGTTCTGCACTGGCGGCCCCCTGGAAAGGAATACCCTCCTGAGCCTAAGGAGGGAGAAATCATAGTTTTTTATGATCACCTGGCCCGGGGTTTCAGTCCTCCCTGTTCAAAATTCTTCCGGGATGTGTTAGCCGCTTTTCAACTCCACCCACAAGATGTAGGCCCGAATTCTGTGTCGAACATCTGTAACTTTCAAGTTTTCTTGGAGGCCTACCTTCAAGAAGAACCATCAGTGGATCTGTTCCGGAATTTCTTCCATCTGAACCGGCGGACGGAGTTTACTGATGGGCCTCATCAGGAGCTGGGTGGTGTCAGCATCCAGAAAAGAAAGGATGTGAGCTTTCCCCACGCCGCTCTTCACAGCCACCCCAAAGAATGGAACCAGACTTGGTTCTATTGTAAGGATACTTCACCTGAAGGAGAGAATCCGCTGCCGGGTTGCCGCGCCTATCGCCTGGCCACAGCCCATCCTTTGCCACAACGTCTAAGCGCCCAAGACCGGGCTCGATTTTCCCCTCAACTTTCGAAGCTCAGGGCTTTCGTGGCGAACGGTTTAACCGGTGTTGACTTCGTTCGCTGCTGGCTTTCTTGGAGCATCCTTCCACTAAGCCGGCGCTCAAGTCTGATGTGCAAATATACCGGCAAACCGGAAGATCCTCAACGCCACACCAAGATAGTACTTCCCGACAATGAAGTTACTGAGTCTGCGAAGAAAATGTTGAACATCCCTCTAGAGGATTGCAGCTGGACCGGTTTAGCTCCATTCTGCTTAACCAACAAAGCACCATCGGTAAAGCTCTTCCGACCCTTTCTTTTCATCTTAATCCGTTCATATCAGTTGTCTTCAACTTGTTATTATTCCTTTTCACAGGCCAACGATCCTTTCTGGAAGAGGAAATCTCAGGATAAACCGGCCAAGCAATCGCGCAAGAAAACCTATGCTGTCAAGAAGAAAAAGCCGTTGCCACTTCCGGTTCACACCCTGAAGAGGATGATCCGGATTCTGAGGTATCAATTAACCCTTATATCTCTTGATCTCCCTTTGTATGAATTTATGTTAATAATGCCTTTTCACATGACCTAGTAGAGGGAAGTAAAGCGGAGGGAGTTGAGGTAATTTCTCTCTCTTTTGATTCAGAACCGTTGCCACCCAAGATCCGCCGGGTGTCCCGGAAATATCCATTTTCTCACCCTTATGCTCAATTGGATCCCAACTTTCTTTTGAAGAAACAGCAGCATGAAGCTCGCCGGACCACGCGCCATAGCTGCCATGTGGTTGAATCGTCCGGAATACCCCGTACGTCGGCTCGCAGACGCTGCTCCGAGGTTTTACTCACTCCAACTCTCCTTCATCCAAAAGCAGGCCTTATACGTAAACCACTTAAACCGTCTGATCCCTACTATCAGGAGGCTCCTCTGTCTTCATCCGGCGAGTCGACCGCTACACAAGTCCCAGTGCTCAAAACCGTTCCTGGGTAAGTCCTTCTTTCAAACGTCCGGTTTATCTCCTTGTTTTCAACTTTGTGATTCTCATTGTTCCTTTAACCTTTATCAAAATGCCCAAACCTAGCAAAAAGGCCAAAGCAAATAAACCAGCTACTGAAACCACTACCGCTGAACCGGCCGAGGACCCTGAGGCGGCCATCCCTCCAGAGGACAATGTTGAAATTCAGCTTGATGATCCTGCTCCTATGGACCATGAAGATGTTGCTGCACCGGGGGGTGATGATATGGAGAACACGGATGAACCGGCAAGCCCTGTCCGGGTTAGCCCTCCCTGGGCTAGCCCGGCTCCTGTTAGTCCGATGCACACTGCTGACCCTCTCCAGCCAACTGCTACCTCGACAGCAGATGTTGAGATAACCAGGTTAGGCTTCACTGCTCCCACAGAGCCTGTCACCTTGGCTAGGCATACTGCCAAGGAAGAGAAACTCCAACAAGATAAAGGCAAATGGATCACAGACCTGTCAAGCTATACTCAGCTGAGTGCCCATGAACTTCATTCCGGGTAACTGAACCGGCTCTTCACCAGCCGCGACTATGAAGCCGGCTTAGTTAACATGATGAAGGACAAATATGAGGTGACTTTCTTTCCTTTTGCTTTCTGTTTCTGCTTTGTACTTTGCAATCATACCTTTAGACCATAGTAGCCCCCAAGTGCCGGTTTAGCTTCACTGTAGGTGAACCAGGACTTAACTTGTATCTGAGAATGACTGTACATTAGCCCCCAAGTGCCAAGGGCATAACTTGTTTATGTGCTTGGGACTTGTCTGAAAAAATGTTCTTTCCGTATTTCAATTGCACATTAGCCCCCAAGTGCCAAGTGCATAACTTGTTATGTGCTTGAGACTTGATTGATCTGCCCTTCTGATCCGTTTGATTTTCTTGTAGGCTGACTTAACCTGGAGGGCTTCGGAGGCAACTGAGCTCCAGAATAGCTTGGCCTTCCATGAGACTGCTTCAGCCAAAGCTAAGGAAGAACTTGTCCTTGCTTTTACTAACATGGAAAAATTGAAGAAAGATTTTGAAGCGGAGCGGTCCACATGGGAGGTGCAAAGGGACGCTCTAGAAAAAAGAGCAAAGGATGCCGAAGCCGCTCTCAATCCGGTTACGCAGGAGCTATCCGGGTTGAAACAGCAAATAGAACTCATGACTTCTGCTATCTTTGGTGAGTACCTGTCTTTGTATGTTTATGTCCTTGCACTCCTTATTCCGCTCCGGCTTAACTCGCCAATTACATACAGGGAGGCGCATAAATCATCTTGGAGACGATGTCCGGAAGAAACTCAAGGCTGCGTATACCCTAGTGGAGCAGCTTTACTCCGGCGCTCAAAGGGCTATCAGTGCCATGTCACATAACAAACCGGCACCGACCACCATCCAAGACACCTTGGAAAAGCTTTCTGTCCTACCTGTGCGTCTTGCTGAGGTGAAGAAGTCTGCTGCGCGAGCTGGCTCTCTCATGGCGCTGACCCGGGCCAAAGCATGGGTCCCTGATTTTGATCCGGCTGAAGCTATGAACAGCTACCCCAGCATGAAAGAGGACAGGTAAGCCTTCTCTGCTGGAGATCTTCGCTCTTTGATCAAGGATATGCGCCCTCTCGCCAGTAAGCTTGCCGATGAAGCAGATTTGACAAGGTATCATCCGGCCTATGATCTAGAAAATTCGCCGGTGGAGCGGCCGGTTTACGACACTGAAAATCTGATCCCCCAGTTTGTAACCACACTTTCGCTCCAGATATTGACCCTTCTGATCTTATCAATGATGAAGTGTATTTCCGTGCCCTCTCCAAGATTGACTGGTGTGCTCCCGGTTTCCAGCCATTGCCTGAAGTCGATGAAGACCCGGAACAAGTTGACCCTCAGCCTTCGCAGCGTGAAGAGGAGTCGTAAACCGTCCGGTTTAACTTGTAGTTGCAGAACACTTTGCAAAAACTTTGATCCATTCGGGCCTGCGAGTGCCTTGTAATAGAATAGTTGAAATACTGCCTTTGTCCCACTGTTTATGGCACTATTTGAATTGGCATTTCTCAATTTAATCTTTTGTTTGCAATGCTTGCTCAGCTTATATTACCTGTGCCTGCATGAACGAAGCTAAAAGATGTCCTGGCGGTTTATCGCCGGACGGATTATACTGCTCTGATATATATATATCAAAGGAATAGCTTTCAAACACAAACATATACCATACCTTTGATTAAGTGTACTTATCGACCTTAACCCGGTAGGAATAATTGATAGCGCAAGTGCTGATGAGGCCCTTGGCTCTCTTATGCAGCTTAACCTGATGGCCGATCCGGGTTACAATGAATGTCGGTTTAACTCTCGTTGGTGTTCATGACCCAGACTTTTAACTTTGTAGATATATGGTCAACCTTGTAGTTGTTCAGTCTCGCATCAATGGACTTGGTTAAAATATCAATGATTATGACGACCAAGATTTGTGAAATCATAAAAAATAGAAATAAGGTTTTTTGGGCAAATAAGACCATGTAGTCGAGGCTTTTTACGAGCTGCCAGGCTCCAAATTCGAGGCTTTTTATCGATGACAAGCCACCCAATGTTTCAAAATCTCGTAAGTATCTTGTCTTTAGGTGATCAACTCGATGATCGTCAATGGCTGATTCCTTGATGCATCAAGGGCGCCAGTTTAGGAGGCCATGGTGAGCTTTCGGAGAAAACTCCCATGTGATACTCCTTTGAAAAACACGGCTGATTCCTTGATGCATCAAGGGCGCCGGTTTAGGAGGCCATGGTGAGCTTCCGTAGAAAACTCCCATGTGATACTCCTTTGAAAAACACGGCTGATTCCTTGATGCATCAAGGGCGCCGGTTTAGGAGGCCATGGTGAGCTTCCGTAGGAAACTCCCATGTGATACTCCTTTGAAAAACACGGCTGATTCCTTGATTCTGTCAAGGGCACCGGTTTAGGAGGCCATGGTGAGCGTCCGTAGAAAACTCCCATGTGATAGTCCTTTGGAGAACACAGCTGATTCCCTGATGCTATCAGGGGTGCTGGTTTAAGAGGCCATGGTAAGCTTCTTTCGAAGCCCTCATGTGATACTCTTGTGTATAAAAGACACGGCTGATTCCCTGATGCTATCAGGGGTGCCGGTTTAAGAGGCCATGGTAAGCTTCTTTCGAAGCTCCCATGTGATACTCTTTTTGCGAAGAAGATGGCTGATTCCCCGGTGTTCCGGGGGTGCCAGTTTACTGTATTAATTATAATATATACATTGTACATAAAGCGGAGCCAATGGCTCAAGTGTAATAAGGCCGCAGAAGAGCGATGTTCCACGGCCGCTTCGTCTCCTCCTCTGCTGTACGTGAGTCCTTATGTTCTCGAACGTCGACAAGGTAGTATGATCCGTTGTGCAGATTTTTGCTAACCACAAAGGGTCCTTCCCAAGGTGGGGATAGCTTGTGCATATCTGTCTGGTCTTGGATAAGCCGGAGCACCAGATCTCCCTCCTGGAACGTTCTGGTCTTAACCCGGCGGCTGTGGTACCGGCGCAGGTCTTGTTGATAAATCGCCGATCGCGCTGCTGCCGTGTCCCGTTCCTCATCCAGCCGGTCCTAGTTGTCTTGCCTTGCTTGCTCATTATCCGCTTCAACGTAAGCTGCCACCCGTGGTGAGTCGTGCCGGATGTCACTAGGGAGAACCACTTCAGCACCATACACCATGAAGAAAGGCGTATATCCTGTAGATCTGTTAGGCGTAGTGTTGATGCTCCATAAGACAGAAGGCAACTCCTCTACCCAGCAACCCGGCGTTCTTTGCAATGGAACCATAAGCCGGGGCTTGATGCCTCTCAGGATCTCTTGGTTGGCTCTCTCGGCTTGGCCATTGGACTGAGGGTGAGCTACTGATGACACATCAAGGCGAATATGCTCTCTTTGACAGAACTCTTCCATCTCTCCTTTAGATAGGTTTGTGCCATTATCAGTTATAATGTTGTGTGGAAAGCCAAACCGGAAAATTACTTTTTTGATGAACTTAACCGCTGTTGCCGCATTACACTTACTGACAGGCTCCACTTCAACCCACTTTGTAAATTTGTCCACTGCTACTAACATGTGGGTTTTCTGGTCTTGGGATCTTTTAAAGGGTCCAACCATGTCAATCCCCCAAGTTGCAAATGGCCAAGTAATTGGAATCATCCGTAGCTCCTGCGCCGGAACATGAGCACGCCGTGATTTTTTTTGGCAAGCGTCACATTTTCTGACCAAGTCCTCTGCATCGGCGTGAGCCGTTAACCAGTAGAACCCATGACGAAAAGCTTTAGCTACCAAGGACTTTGAACCGGCGTGATGACCACAATCTCCTTCGTGAATCTCTCGAAGAATATCACAGCCTTCCTCTGATGATATGCACCGCTGAAACGCCCCAGAAACGCTACGGTGATGAAGTTCTCCATTGATGATAGTCATAGACTTAGATCGCTGGATTATTTGCCGGGCCTCAATTTCATCCTCTGGCAACTCACCTCGGCTCAGGTACGCCAAGTAAGGGAGTGTCCAATCCAGAATAACATGAAGTGCTGCAACTAGCTGTGCTTCCGGATCAGGAACATCTAAATCCTCCTCTGAAGGTATCTGCACTGACGGACTATGCAATTCATCCAAGAAGGTATTAGGTGGAACCGGTTTACGCTGAGAGCCCAGCCGGCTTAATGCATCGGCCGCTTCATTTTTCCGCCGGTCTATGTGGTCTACCTGATAACCCTTGAAGCATCCTGCTATTGCATCCACTTCTCGCCGACAAGCCGCCATGAGCGGATCCTTAGAGTCCCACTTACCGGATACTTGTTGTGCCACCAGATCTGAGTCACCAAAACACTTGACCCGGCTCAAGTTCATCTCCTTGGCCATCCGCAAACCATGGAGGAGAGCTTCATACTCAGCAGCATTGTTAGTACAAGGGAACATTAATTGAAGGACGTAACAGAATTTATCACCTCGTGGGGAAGTTAACACGACTCCAGCCCCCGAGCCCTCCAATTGCCTTGAACCGTCAAAGTGGATAGTCCAGTACGTATGATCCGGCTTCTCCTCAGGTGCTTGCAACTCCGTCCAATCACTGATGAAATCCCCCAGTGCTTGGGACTTTATAGCAGTACGGGGCACATATTTTAATCCGTGTGGGCTAAGCTCAATGGCCCACTTCGCCACTCTGCCAGTGGCTTCTCTGTTCTGGATTATATCCCCCAACAGAGCTGAACTGACAACAGTGATTGGGTGGCCCTGGAAATAGTGCTTCAACTTCCGGTTTGCCATTAATACACCATATACTAACTTTTGCCAGTGTGGATATCTTTGCTTCGACTCAATGAGGACCTCACTGATGTAATAAACTGGACATTGAACCGGATATTCCTTGCCTGCTTCCTTGCGCTCCACCACAATGGCCACGCTAACTGCACGGGCATTGGCGGCCACGTATAACAACAGCGGCTCCTTGTCAACCGGGGCAGCAAGGACTGGTGGTTCTGCCAATTGCCGGTTCAGATCCTCGAACGCATTGTTTGCAGCATCGCTCCAGACAAACCGGTCCGTCTTCTTCATCATTTGGTAAAGCGGGATCGCATTTTCTCCTAAACGGCTGATGAACTGGCTCAATGCTGCAATACGGCCTACCACGCGCTGGACATCATTGATACACGCCGGTTTATCCAATGATGTAATCGCCTTGATCTTCTCCAGATTAGCTTCAATCCCTCTGTTTGACACTAAGAATCCAAGGAGCTTGCCTGCTGGAACACCAAAAACACACTTCTCCGGATTGAGCATCATCTTGTAAGCCCGGAGGTTGTAAAAGGTTTCTTTTAAGTCCTCTACCAGCGTCTCCTCCTTCCTGGATTTCACCACAATGTCATCAACATAAGCATGGACATTTCTTCCAATATGCCCTTTGAAATAGTTCTGCACACAATGCTGATAAGTTGCTTGGGCACTCTTGAGCCCAAAGGGCATGGATACATAGCAGAAGGCTCCAAAGGGAGTTATGAAAGCAGTCTTCTCCTGGTCCTTAACTGCCATCTTGATCTGATGATAGCCTGAATATGCATCCAAAAAACTTAGCCGCTCACATCCCGCCGTAGCATCAATAATCTGATCAATACGGGGGAGAGCAAAAGGATCAGTTGGGCAAGCCTTGTTCAAGTCTGTGTAATCAACACACATCCTCCAAGTACCGTTTTTCTTAAGTACTAGCACCGGTTTAACCAACCATTCTGGATGAAACACCTCAACTATGAAACCTGCGGCCAAGAGCCTAGCCACCTCTTCTCCTATAGCCTTGCGCCTCTCCTCATTGAAGCGGCGCAAATACTGCTTGACCGGTTTAAACTTCGGATCAATATTAAGACTGTGTTCAGCGAGTTCCCTCGGTATAGCTGGCATGTCAGAAGGTTTCCATGCAAAGATATCCCGGTTCTCACGGATGAACTCGATGAGCGCGCTTTCCTATTTGGGGTCTAGGTTAGCGTTGATGGTGAACTGCTTGGACGAATCCCCCGAAACAAAGTCAACCTGCTTGGTTTCCTCTGCCGACTTAAACTTTAACGCCGGATCATGCTCTGTAGTTGGCTTCTTCAACGGGGACATATCTGCCGGATCAACATTGTCTTTGTAGAACTTCAGCTCCTCCGTAGCACAAACTGCCTCAGCATATGCTACGTCTCCTTCCTCACATTCCAATGCGATCTTGCAGCTCCCGTGAACCGTGATGGTTCCCTTGTGACCCGGCATCTTGAGCTGCAGATAAACATAACATGGTCTAGCCGTGAACTTGTCATAAACCGGCCTCCCAAACAGAGCATGATATGGGCTCCTGGTCTTTACAACCTCAAAGGTCACCGTCTCCGATCGAGAGTCCTGCTCATCCCCAAAGGTTACTTCCAGATCGACTTTTCCAACTGGGTAAGCCGATTTACCTGGCACCACTCCATGGAACACTGTGTTGGACTGCCGGAGCTTCTTATCTGTCAACCCCATACGTCGAAAAGTCTCATAGTATAGGATATTGATGTTGCTGCCTCCATCCATGAGCACCTTTGTGAACTTATAGCCACCCACCTGTGGAGCCACCACCAAGGCTAGCTGACCCGGATTATCAACCCGTGGCGGGTGATCCTCTCTGCTCCACACAATGGGCTGTTCTGACCAACGTAAAAAACGTGGTATCACCGGTTCAACAGCAAGCATTGCTCTCTTCAGAACCTTTTGACCCCGTTTGCACAAACTTGCGGTGAAGACATGATATTGCCCACTGCTTAGCTCCTTCGGATTATTCTGATATCCGGATTGCTGTTGCTGCTGACGCTGTTGATTGCCTTGGTTGTTGTATCCAGCCTGACCATGCTGCTGGTTATGTTGATGTTGATTGTTGCCATTGTGGTTATTGTTACCGCCATGATATCCTGATCCGGATCCGCTACCTTGGTAACCCGGACCCTGAAAGCCGGGACCTGATCCGCCGCCGGGGGGCCCGTGGTTAAACTTGGCCTGTTTCATAACCTCCTGCATGATACGGCAGTCCTTCCAGAGATGCGTAGCCGGGTTTTCCTCTGTACCATGTCTTGGGCAAGGCACATTTAGCTGGTGATCTCGATTGATGGGTGGCCTCCCGTTGCGCGGGGGCGGTCTACCCTTGTGGCGCTGCCCATTGTCTTGAACGTTGGTATTGGCCACAAAGTCTGAGCTGCCCTCCGCTTTACGCTTGCCATTGTAACCTGTACCTGCCGGATTGGCTTGCGTCGGTTTACCATTTTTTCTCGCCTTCCCGGATTTTTCTCCGTCTGCATCTGGATACTTGGTGTTATCGGAGTCCCCATACTTTACCAAAGCGCTCATGAGCGTTCCCATGTCGTTGCAATCGCGCTTGAGCCGCCCCAGCTTCAGCCTCAAAGACTCGAACCGGCAATTGTTCTCCAAGGTCACTATCGCCGTACTGGGGTTGATGCTATTGGAGGAGTGCAGGATTTCTGATACTCGCCGCACCCAACTGCTTGTGGTCTCTTGCTCTCCTTGAACACATGCTGCTAAGTCAACCACAGACATCGGCTGTTTGCACGTGTCTTTGAAATTACTGATAAATCAGCGACGCAACTCACCCCATGATTCGATGGAGTTAGGTGGTAAACCCTTTAACCATGTCCGGGCCGTGCCCTCAAGCATCATTGTGAAGTATTTAGCACACGCAGCTTCGTCCACATCAAGCATCTCCATAGCCATCTCATAACTTTCAACCCATGCTTCCGGAGCCAGATCCGCCGTGTAGTTGGGTACCTTGCATGGGCCTTTGAAGTCCTTGGGTAATTTCACGTTTCATAAGGCGGGGATGAGACACTACACCCCGAAGGAACTGGACATACTTCATGTTTTTGTGGTGGTGGGGTGAACCGGCGTTGCTTTCCTACCCTGGTCTACCACCTCTTGGGCGTGTGCTCCTTCTCCTGCCGGATTATCTTGCCTCTGGAGGCGGCGCCTCCGCGCGCTGCTAGATACAGCCGGTTCATCTAGGTGCCTCGTGTAGCTCCGGCTCGAGCGGGGGGTTGAATGTATCCTCTCCCGGCTATAAGAATACGCCTGCTGCTGTGTTAACGCTGTGTCCAGCAACTCCTTAGCCCATCGTGCCTCCATTGTTATGGGGGACGTCCCCTCAATGGGAAGAGCGGCCAGCCGTGAAGCAGCGGCGACAATGTTATCCAACAGGTTAGAATAATGACCGGAAGGGGTGGGTACGTGCGGCGTTGGCACAACTTGGCGGTTCCGCTCTGTGGCTGGCGGCTGAACCGACGCGCCTGTCCTCGGGGCTCCTCCCCGGTTTACCTCTGGGCGGTTACTGGCTCCCGCTCCTGGTGTGCCAAAGAGATTCCTTGCCTCATAAACCGGCGGTAGACGAGTTTGTTGCCTTCTGTACATTACCTCCTGTGAAGCGTTCTGATCCAGCCTGAGCCGAAAAGCTTGGGAGTCTAGCTCTGCCTACCTCGTAGCCATCCTGGCTTTCTCCGCATCCAGATCCAACCTAGCTTGCTCAATCCGGCTCTTCAGCTGAGCGATCTCCGCATCATGTTGCGCCTTGTCGGCCTGGGCTACTTCTGCTGTTGCGAGCGCCGTCAAGGTGCCGACCAAGGTGGATAGGACGTCAGAGGGCGACGGGGGAAGGTCTCCAACTCTGGCTCCCGCTGCCTCTGAAGTTATCGCCCCAGTCGTTGAGGGCTGGTGCATAGATTGTGATCCGGCCATGAAAACAGCAACCCTGTTTGGTGGATCAAAGGGGTCCGGAATACTATCGCCATCGGACACACCCTCGGACCGGCCATCCTGCAGCAGATACAAAGACTCGGTCTCTCCGGATGAAGATTCATCGTCGGAATAGACAACCGTCTCGCCACCAGAATCCGATCCGTCCTCGACTTGTACTCCATGCACTGCTCTAACGAAAACATGCTTCATGGCGGGCTGAATCCGGGTCGATCTCGCACGCTGAGCCGACTCGACGATGTTGGGGAAGATGTCCGGCTCAGGCCCCGGTTCACCGATCTTGCCGATGAAGACGTGGATGCCGCCGAAGGGGACCCGGTACCCGTATCCGATTGAATCGGCCTCGAGGCCCCAGCCGGCGTCATCGATGTAGATTCGACCACGAAGACTCTTTGTCATCCGGCCCACTGCGTAACCCTTGAGCCCTTCAAAGCTGCCCTTCAAGAACTCGAAACACTACAGGAATCAGCTTCTTTGCCGACTGCCATGGCAGTCGGCAAAGGCATGAATGGCAGTCGGCAAAGCTCTTTGCCGACTGCTAGCAGTCGGCAAACAGTCCGGCTGAATTAGCGGCGGTAAAGGCCTTCTTTGCCGTCTGCTTCATAGAAGCAGTCGGCAAAGCTCTTTGCCGTCAGCCTTTTGCGGCCAGCAGACGGCAAAGAGCGTAGACGGCAGTGAGGTGAGGTGGGAGCCGTTAGGGGTTAACGGCGTGGTTTGCCGTCAGCCGGCAGACGGCAAAGAGGCTAAGGTCTTTGCCGTCTGCTGGCAGACGGCAAAGAGGCCAAATAGGAGTCACTGGGAAGCTGCCACGTGGCCTTTTTTTGCCGTCTGCTGGCCGTCGGCAAAGACCTTAGCCTCTTTGCCGACTGCCGGCAGTCGGCAAAGACCTTAGCGTCTTTGCCGACTGCCGGCAGTCGGCAAAGAGCTGAGCCTCTCTGCCGTCTGCCGACAGTCGGCAAAATGCCCAAATAGGCAACCAGTGTTCCCAGGTTGAACAGGGAGCTGCC
>LR738715.1:549867673-549892295 GCA_902687465.1 Secale cereale | reverse complement strand
GGCTTGCCTGGTTGCTCTGGCAAGAAGGAGGGTCGTCTTCAATGTAGTCGATCACAGGGGTATCGGCAGCGGTCTCGAGGTCTATCGGAAAGAAGTAACGGAGGGGGAAGACAATAAATAACAGAGAAATCAAAGCAACACAAAGCATAACATGGCAATACGCGGTGCTGGGGGTGACCTCACGCAGTAGTAGGTGATACCGGCGAAGGGGGCGCGTTTTTCGACAGACGGACCAGAGGGGGATTGTTGCATGTTTGCTATGCTAGGGACGTGTAGCGGACGAACGGGCAACATATTCGGATTCGTCTCGTTGTTCTGAGAAACTTTCATATATAAATTATTTTATTCCGAGTTACAGTTAAATTTATATGATTTTTCAAAGTTTTAAACATTTTCCTAAATTATTATTAATTCGAAAACAAAAGTGAAATTGCTAAGTGTACACAACATAGTGTATGTGAGGCTGGCAGTGGGGCCAGAGGCTGAGTCAGCTGGTCAACTGTTGACCAGTTGACTGGTCAACTGGGTCAGCATGGGCCCACCTATCATTGACTAGGCCTAGCCCAGTCAGCACGTTGACTTGGTCAACAGGATCATGTCGGGCCAAGTAGTGAGTGACTTCACAGTTAACAGGACATAATTAAACATATTTAGGTTAATTAGCCAGGTGGGTCCAGGCTATCAGTGGGTCATTAGGGTAATTAGTTAGGTTTTAATTTAATTCGACCGGGGCCACACATTAGTGCCATGGGGTGGGTCATTAGCACTAATTATATGCGGTTAGGCCGGCGGTTAGGCCTGCGGTTAGCTGCCGGCGATGGCCGTAGCAGCGGGGCTGCCGCGGGATTGCAGCACAGGCCTCCCTCCAACGCGCGGAGGGGCGCGCAGGATCGGCCGCGGCGCGACCCGTCCAGCGGTGGTGGAGGCATGGCCGGTAGCTGCGCCGGCGTCGAAGCCAGCAGCGGCCGGAGCTTGGGCACAGACGAACACGAGGCTTTGGAGCATGGAACGATACGCGGGTGGTCGCGTTGGGTTCCTGGGCTAGCGCTGAGCATGTCAGTGAGCTCGAGTGCGAGCTTAGTGATGTCTACTACGCAACTTTATTCTTGTAGACACGTGTTGGGCCTACAAGCACAATGTTTTGTAGGACAGTAGCAATTTTCTATCAAGTGGATGACCTAAGGATTATCAATCCACAGGAGGTGTAGGATGAAGATGGTCTCTCTCAAACGAGCCTGCAACCAAATAATAAAAAATCTCTTGTGTCCACAACACACCAAATACAATGGGAAATTGTATAGGTGCACTAGTTCAGTGAAGAGATGGTGATAAAAGTGTAATATGGATAATAGATATTGATTTTTCTAATAGTAACAATAAAAACAGCAATGTATCAAGTAAAAAAAGTGAGCACAAACGGTATTGCAATGCTTGAAAACAAGGCCTAGGGTTCGTACTTTCGCTAGTGCAATCTCTCAACCGTGCTAATATAATTGGATCATATAACCACGCCTCAACGTGCGATGAAGAATCACTCCAAAGTACCTATCTAGCGGAAAACATAAGAAGAAATTGTTGTTGGGGTACGAAACCACCTCAAATTTATTCTTTCCGTTCAATCTATCAAGAGTTCGTACTAAAACAACATAAAGTTATCCATTCCGATCGATCTATCCAAGAGTTTGTACTAAAATAACACAAGGTTATCTTTTCTGATCGATCTTTCAAGAGTTCATACTAAGATAACACAAAGTTATGCTTCCCGATCGATCTATCAAGAGTTCGTACTAAGATAACACTAAAACATATTCAGATTTGTAATACTCAATCCAACACAAAGAACCTCGAAGAGTGCCCCAAGATTTCTACCGAAGAAACAAAGACAAGAACATGCATCAAGCCCTATGCATAGATTACCCCAATATCACCGTCGGAATCCACAAGTTGAGTGCCAAAACATATATCAAGTGGATCAATATGATACCTCACTTTCACCATGAGTATTCAATTGCAAGACATATATCAAGTGTTCCCAAATCCATAAAACTATTCAATCCAAAGAAATCTCAAAGGGAAAACTCAATTCATCACAAGATAGAGAGGGGAAAACACAATATGATCCAACTATATTAACAAAGCCCACGATACATCAAGATCGTGCCATCAAGAACACGAGAGAGAGAGAGAGAGAGAGATTAAACACATAGCTACTGGTACATACCCTCAGCCCCGAGGGTGGACTACTCCCTCCTCATCATGGTGGCCGCCGGGATCATGAAGATGGCCACCGGTGATGATTTCCCCCTCCAGCGGAGTGCTGAAAAGGGCTCTAGATTGGATCTCGCGGGATACAGAGCCTTGCGGCAACGAAACTCATGATCTAGGTCTTCCCCGAAGGGTTTCGGAATATTTGTGAATTTATAGGGTAAAGAGGCTGTGCGGGAGGCCACTGAGGTGGGCACAACCCACCTGGGCGCGCCAGGGAGGCCTGGCATGCCCAGTTAGGTTGTGCCCCCTCGGGACACACCCAGGTGCAGCTTCAGCCCATTGGGTATCTTCTGGCCCATAAAAAATCTCGAATTTTTTTCGCGTTGTTTGGATTCTGTTCGATATTAATTTCCTGTGATGTAAAAAACACGCAGAAAACAAAAACTGGCACTTGGCACTATGCCAATAGGTTAATCCCAAAAAATGAAATAAAATGATTGTAAAACATCCAAGAATTATAATATAACAGCATGGGACAATCGAAAATTATAGATACGTTGGAGACGTATCAGCATCCCGAAGCTTAATTCATGCTCGTTCTCGAGTAGGTAAATGATAAAAACAGAATTTTTGATGTGGAATGCTGCCTATCATGTTTATCACATATTGTTTTCTTTATAGCATGGACATTTGGACTTTTATATGGTTCAAAGCAATAGTCTAGTTTTGACATGAGATTTAAATACTCAAGCATATTAACAAGCAACCACGTCTTTCAGAATATCAAATGCTAAAGAACGTTATCCCTACAAAACCATATAGTCTTCCCAGCTCAAAGTATAAATCATGTACTACCCCGGTGTCAGCCAAGCAATTGGTTCATACTTTTTAACGCGCTTCAACATTTTCAACTCTCACGCAATACATGAGCGCAAGCCATGGATATAGCAATATAGGTGGAATAGAATGCTGTGGTAGTAGACAAAAGAAGGGAACAAAGTCTCACATCAACTAGGCAAACTAATGGACTATGGAGATGTCCATCAATCGATATCAATGTGAGGAGTAGGGATTGTCATGCAACGGATGCACTAAGAGCTATAAGTGTATGAAAGCTCAATATGAAACTAAGTGGGTATGCATCAGACTCAACTACGGAAAAATTCCCACTAGTATATGAAAGTGACAACTTAGGAGACTCTCCATATGAAAAACATGGTGCTACTTTGAAGCACAAGTGTGGTATTTACATGCCCCTTCTGTTTTTTATTTTTCTTTCATTTTTTTATTTTTCTTTATTTTTCTTTCTTTTTTTTCTTTTAGTCCAGAGTCTCATCCCGACTTGTGGGGGAATGTCACACCCTTACTTTCATACCAATTTGCTTAAGCTAATTGTCATGTTAAAAATGTGGATTTGCAAAAACTTTTGAGTGTTTTTGGCTTTGCTTGATTTGACTTTTGTCTGCTGTTTGCTAGTGCTCTAAAAATCAAATAAATCCTCCAACTCTTATACTTCATCTCCTTGACCCAAAACCTTTCCCAATGATCATGCCATGTGTATAGACCAGTATAGAATTTTCTTATAAAAATATTTTGGCCAAATGGTATTTTCTAAAATTAGTTTTCCAAAAACCCCTGAATTGAGGTTTGCACTGCAAGTACCTCATATAGGGTGTGAAAAATCTTTCAAAAAGTATATTTGAATCCTATTAGGTATAGGACTCCCAGAAACCACAAAATTATAATTTTAAAAGTTATTTTTATATTTTATTTAAAATAGTTTCTTTTAGGCCAGAAATGGTCTTTAATAGGGAAAAATTATTTAATTATTTCAAAAATATTTGCCAAAATTCAGGGAGACTCATAGGACATATATTGTCCATATATAAGAGTTTCAGCACATGGTCATGTTCAAAATATTGGGCAAATCCTTCCAAATCCATTTCTGGATATTTCAAGCTTTTGAAATATTTACAAAGAAAATATTCTCCAAAAATTCCAGGGAAATTCTATCATGTCATAAATGACATATTTCATGATCTTGCAAAGCCTCATGCCTTGAAGATCAAGGAAACATCATCTAATCCCCTCAAAACCATTACTATTCATTTTGAAGTTTGAGTAACTCTACATTGCCAAACTTGTCCAAATGCTCTCAAACTTGGTGAGCATGCTAAAATGATGTAATTATGCATCTATGCCAAATGGCACAAGTTCTGGAGAAGCATAACTTGGTCTAAGTGCCCCAAAACCACTTCTGTTCGAATTCAAATTTGAACAACTTTACATTGTCAACTTTTTACCTGGAGCCTCAAACTTTGTGGGCATGATCATAACCCCAAATGATGATGCTACACCAAGTGGTGCACCAAGGGGAGATGATTTGCTTGACTCAAACATGGTGAAACCATTTCTGTTGATTTTTAGGGTTCACCAAAGTTACATTGGCCACTTTGCCCAAATGAGCTCAATTTTGTTGGAGGAGCTTAATTATATGTGACATTCCATCCTGTTAAGTCCCATGCCAATTGGAAGTCATTTGCCTCCCCAAAACATGATCAAACACCTTCTGTTCATTTACCAAAACTAGTGTTTGGACCCCTTTTTCTTTTTCCCTTTAGTTCAAATTTCTACCACAGCTTCCCCTGATCATCCTCTACCCCCAGTAACTTCTCTATGGCCTCAGCTCAATAATTGGAGGGGGTAAAACCCCAATTCCTACTGCTGGACAGCAGTTTTCACCTTCTTCCTCACCTCCCTCCTCATTCCAGTGGCTCACCAGAGCATCCAAGACTACCTCCCCATTGTTTACTACTCCCTAGCACTACTGGACACTGGGGGACACGGCCAGGAAGCAAAGACATAAGCATGCCGGCCAAAGGCACGCTCTGGAGCACGCTACAGTGCGCCGAGGCACTGTAGCTCGGCCCTCCCGAGGCTTCCAGGCGACCTTGGGCAGAGCGAGTGTGTCCATCGAGGTCGCCTCGACGTCCACGACACGCCCCGCTGTCGGCCTTATCCTCTCCTGCCCTCCTCCTCTCTCCATGAGCACGCCCGAGCGCGTCCATGGACGTCGCTCACGGTGCACCGTGGCTGCACCTATATAAGGCCTCCCCCCGAGCACCCCTTGCCTCTTCTGGACCCTCCTCTCTCCCGTGCATCTCCTAGACGTGTCCCCTCTCCCCCTCATGCGCTCTTGCTCCCTCCATGGCAAGAGTGCCGCCGCCGGCCTCCGCTCTGATTCGGGCAATGGGGGACTCCCCCGCTCCTGCTCTCCCCACCTGTAGAAGCGCCAGGGCCCGGTGGCCCTATCCCCCTCTTCTCCCAATGCTCCGGGGCACCGTGCCTCCCCTTATCGCAGACGCCCAAGTGGCCATCCGCCATGGCTCGTGCTAGGGCCGCCTCAGCCGCCGTCCGCTGGCCTCAGCCCACCTCCTGGATGCGCCACTCCCCGAGGATCCCTCCGGCGGCCGCGCCCTGGCCAGAGGTGGCATGTGCCGCCAGGGACGGGCGCCGATGTCGCGCGGCCCGAGCCTCCCCTCCCCTCTGTTGCGGGAGCGGGAGGAGGAAGAAGACCCTGCGGGGGGGGCCCACCTGGCTGCGACCCGGCCAGCAGGGCCCCGCAGTTTAAGTGGAGACGGGCCGGGCAGGAGCCGTGTTCCCCTGGCAGGAAGCGTACTTCGGAAATGACGCCTTCAGCGTCACCCCCTTCGCCCGCGTAGCCGAGCCGCTGGGCCGGCCCACAAGCTACCCCTCGCCCTGCACGCAGTATAGGGGTAAACCCTTATTCCTTTTTCCTTTTCTTTATTCTGTCAACTTCAAAAATGCCTAAATAATTCATTTGAACTCCAAATTGCATGATTCAAATTTCCTATGGCTCCATAAATCATGCTCTATCACATGGTGCAACATGCACAGTATTCCAGAGACATTTCATTCACACATATTTATCAAATACCAATATTTCATTTCTGTGATGAACTTTAGAAAATCACAGAGAGCTCATTTTTTATCCAAATGCAGTGATTCAAATTCCTAGATGCTTGTCACATCCAAACTTAGTTTTGGAACATTTTTACTAATACTTTCTGTACCCCACCAAATATTGAGCCATTTCTTCATATTTATCAGCTTTGCAAAATCCTAGGAAATTCATTTGAATTCCAAATCCAGTGAAACCAACTCCTAGATGCTTCTAAAATCATGACTTGTTGATGGGTGCCCTTGCTCATCATTTAAGGAAATATTTCTGTATACTTCTTCCAAATCCATAAACCCCTTGATTCTATCATATTGGAATGTTCCAAGTCATCAATTGGTCCAATACCTATGAAACCACCTTGGTTATTTTTCATATGACCAGAGGTATCCTAGAAAAGTCCAAATCCTATTTTTAGAGCACTTTTATTTTTGCTTTGATTGTGTTGCTTATTACGATTGTTTCCATCGTTAGTTGACGAAATAAACAAAGTACTCGGAGATGGACCAGAAGGTTTGAAGACTCGGAAGAATAAGGCAAGCAGCCCTTTGACCATGTTCAAGAAACCTTTTTTATGCATGTCTCATAGCACCTTATTATTCAATGCGTCGGAATCATGTAGAAGAGGTGACCACCTTGGTTGGTACCTTTGTTACTTACTATTGAAACTTGCATCAAACATGACCCTACCTTCCTATGAGGGTTATGTGGGTGGGAGTAGTTAGGTTGCTATAATAGTGGCTAAGCATATGGGACGGGTATATGCATGGTGACGGAGGCAGGATACTTTCAAAATACTTTTCGAAAACCACGTCGGGTGCCATTTATGCCCGAGGGAGATGGTGAGATGGGTAACCACTTGATGACGAAGTGGTGTATCGAGGAAAGTGTGGGTGTTGTTTTGAAAACGGATTGGTTTAAGTTGCGACCGTTATTCCAACTTTACATGCGCAACCACTCTACCCTTATATGGGAAAGGGCATTATTGATTACCTAGGCCGATACTAGCATGGTGCCCACATTACTAGTGACGGGGGTGACATGAGGTCACTCTCGGGACGGGGTCGTGCTTGGATAGGCGGCCATGACTGTTTTCACAGGGCACCGGACACACCGTTGCTACCCCGTGTCAGTGGTATGTGATGAATATGGGAGCGAGTCCCCACAATTATTAAGATGTGAAATGTTTGGCACGGGGCTGTTACCAATCGAGTGGACTCTATGTTAGTGTCGTCTAGGGAAAGATAGTGATCGGGTGCTTACCCCGGGTACTTGAGGTACCGCGGGTCGTGGATGACACGGAAGTTCCCCGGATCTTGTGGGTAAAGTCTGCAACCTCTGCAGAGTGTAAAACTATTCGAATAGCCGTCTCCGCGGTCAAGGACAGTTGGGTAACCGCTCTTGGGCTACGTCCAATGTTTGCGAAACCTGGTGTGTGTGTGTGTGTGTGTGTGTGAGGAAACAACCTGGTTCAGTGATATTGTTGATGTGATTGTGAGAAAGTCACAATGAGCTTGAGCATGAGTTGATTACAACTCTTTCTCGATAATGATGTCTGTGACCTCCTGATACTTGTTACAGACACATGCATATCCATGTTATATGTTGATCATACTTGCATATGAAAAACTAGCTTTCCGCAAAACTGCCAATTTAGCAGTAGAGCCTTGCATAATTATTCTGTCATCACACTTGGGTTGCTTGCGAGTACATTCAAAGTACTCATTGGCTTGCCACTGGTTATTTTATTGGCCAGGCATGAGAGAACAGGTTATGATGAAGATTTCTTGGTGACGAGCATGCGAGCTAGGACGCTTCCCAGTCAGAATGCCTGTAGGGTTAAGGCAGATGGCATGGGTCCATGTTGTCATTGAAGATTTTCCGCTGCGACGATATACTCAAGACTTGACCTTAATGGTCCTATTTGTGTAATATGGTATGTATGGATGTAAGACTCTTGTTATTCAGCTTCTGTGTGTTCAGTGAGCATTGATCTCTGGGATCACTGTACACGTGCATTCGGTGATCACGACTTATGAGTCGGGGTCCCCACAGAGCTGGTATCAGAGCCATCCTGACTGTAGGAAGCCTTAGTTAGCATGGTCGTTAGTTAGGGTAAAACTATTTCCAAAACTATTAGTAGTTTTCAAAATTATCTATACTTCTCTTCCCTTCTCAGTTTTTCGAAAACTAGGCTATACTCGATCTCTTCCCCTTCAAAACTTTTGGTCGCCAGAACCCTTATGCCCCAGACCACTGGATTTTCTGTAATCCTCGTGGAGTGCACCTTGCCAAACACTCACCCACCACTTTTGCACGCAAGAGTGGCGACACCGCGACAAGACGATGTCCACGGAAAATCCATCCTCGATGAGTGAGGACATGAAGACCCAGAAGATGGTGCAACCCTAGCCTACGATGACCATGGCATGAGTTGTGCAAAATCATGATATACATCGCTAATAGAGTAATCATGTCACTACCGTTGTTGTATCGGCAACCACCGGTGGATGAGAACCTCGCCATTTGGTCCGCCTCACTATAGTGAGCAGGAAAACGGTTCTCTTTATCCCCCGCTCTTGGTGTCGATGTTTTCATCAACGAAATCGACATGTTGGACCTCTATTATGCCTTGTTATTTGCATATGGATTGCCTACCTAGTACCCTCGACGCCCCAGAAGGCACAAGGGATCATCATGATTAAAGAGACAAGAGAAGACAAGTCAACGCCAGCTACAAGGAGGCACCTTCACCACACCACCTCATCAGGCGAGAAGTTGTTGAAGATTCTTCAGGCACAACCCGGATCGTTCCTCAAGCAACTATAAGGTACATAGCAACACCTGAGGAAGCCCAAAAGACTGCACGAGGCACAAGTCACGACATTGAGTCCGAGAACCCCTAGGGTAGGATGAGTCGTGTACCCCCTATGCGCAGTCGAGTCCATATGATGGTTCGAATGAAACCATGATTGTGTGTTGGTTGCTTTTATTTGCTTGTGTTTTGATATAAGTCGCACTTTTGCCCCAGGCAACAAGTGCATGGCTATATCACCTTCCTTGCCTTGTTTCTTTTGTTTCGGCCTTTTTGCACCTGTTTGTTGCACCTGCACTATAGAACCCCCTTTAGGCATTTCCCTCCTCTACGCTGCTTCTTCCCTCTATTCTCTCTCTCCCCAACTGAAGACCGCAAGACAAGATGCACCAAGGATTCTACCTCGACAGCCAACTGGCACTGAAGACTTCTGCTACAACCTCCACGATCAATTGCAACCCCGTAGAGTTATGTTTAACCCTCCAGACCAGTAACCCCATTCCTAGGCCCTTTGAGACTTCACGAGACACTCCAGCACGAATCCTTAACCATGTGCCTAACCCATGCTAAAGCGACAGAACCTGTTAAGCCTTTGTAACCTTGCACAACACTGGGTTCGTAAAGGAACTAGTGGACACGGTGAACAAGCACATTTTCATCCTAATATAGCACGAGAACTGGCGATGCCATAGATAGACCAGTTCGAGGATATTGGACGGATGATTTGGTGGCTTTATATCAGTGACTTCGAGGAACTATCTGAGACCTTGATGGATTGTGAGGTTTTCATGTTGGTGGGATCATGACTTTGGGGAAGCATGTAGGAGTGCCCGTTGGACATGACATTTGGATTTATGTAGGTGATTCTGGTTGGTATAAATGCTTGATTTGTCTGCATGGTTCGGAGTAAATTGGATTTAGACCGATGATCTTGATCATGATACCATGCTTCTCGGTGGACAATAACCTAGGAGATTGGATTATTTGTCGGAGTTGATTTAGGGATCTATATAATCATGACCTTGGAGTTTACTTGACCCGGATGATGAGAATTTGGTGGACTTACTATCGTAATGCATAGTCCTTCCGAGTATTTGGGTATTATAGGGACTTGAGATCTTGTGGAACACCGTAGATATCGGATTTGTAGAATTGTTGGATTATGTGGAGATTGATGGGAATTACCGGGCTATCGGAGTTGATCTATAGGAAGGAAACAAAATCTTGGAGTGGCATATGACATGTTTCCTTAGAATAGAGATGCATTATCTTGAGCCTTGCAAGACTAGGTTGAGTGCTTGGATTGTGGAGTTTAATTTAAGCTTAGCAGCATGTATGATCTACCTTTGCATTTTAGAGGTAGACATACATATAGATTTGGGGATCATAGACAAGTATAATTTTCTTAGACCGTCTCTTGTGAATCATGAGGATATGTATGGCATGAGTGGTGATTGAAGTTGGTCTATGCGAGAGGCTGCTTTTCGTTTGGAGTGCTAAATAGAGCTAATGGCATCTCAGAAACCGTGCTTAAGGATAAGATCATATAAGTTCACTCACTCACTAGAATCCTTGAAACCCGTAAGCCCCACCAAGCCACAACCTGGTCAGATTCTGACCACGGGTCTTCGCTCTAAGTCAGGAAGGCCTCTGCAAATACTCAACCGAGACCACCACCAATACCCCAGCCTACCTGGCGTACCCCATAGACCTAATGGAGTGATTGGACAAGTTAGGTGACATCATTATTTGATGGTCTACTTGTCTGCCCGAAGACAAAGAAGAGACGGACAGCTGGATGGAAGACATTTGAAGACCGCCCTGTCAAGAAGGAAGATCTACACCGACCACCGTCATCAGGAAGTAAACTTCCGCGTCGAAGACCGGGCGTATCTGCAAACCACTCCTCCCAAAGGAATGCTCACACCAAGATGTATCAAGACTTGAAGGCACGATTCTGGTGGCACAGGATGAAAGAGAGATTGCAACCTATGTTGCAAAGTGTGATGTGCGCCATAGGGTCAAGGCTGAATATCAGCGACCCACCGGATTGCTTCAACCACTCAGGGTTCCTGAGTCGAAGTGGGCTAAAGTCGGAATGGACTTCGTCACTGGATTACCAAGGTCGGATAGAGGACATGACTCTATCTGGGTCATAGTCGATCATTTGACCAAGGTAGTCCATTTCATTCCTGTCAAGACCCCTTATGATGGCAACCGGCTGGCAGCTCTCTACATCGACCGAATCGTAAGTCTTCACGGTGTTCCCAAGGAGATTGTGTCAGATCGAGGAACCCAGTTCACCTCAAGGTTCTGGAAGAAGTTCCAAGAAGCCTTGGGAACCAAGTATCTTTCAGCACGGCTTTCTACCCATAGACCGGAGGTCAGACTGAACGAGTCAATCAGATTCTCGAAGTCATGACTCCGAGCCTGTGTCTTGACATATGGAGCCAAGTGGGAGGATTGTCTCCCTTTTTCCGAGTTCTCCTATAACAACAGTTACCAGTCGAGCCTTCAGATGGCACCATTTGAGGTGTTGTACGAACGCTGATGTCGCACACCCCTCAACTGGTCAGAGACCGGAGAAGGGCTAGTCTTTGGACCGGATATTCTCTGCGCAGCGGAAGAGCAAGTCCAACTAGTCAGAGAACGTTTGAAGGCAGCCAAGTCAAGGCAAAAGAGCTATGCTGACACTCACCGTCAGGACATGAGTTTCCATGTCGGGGACCACGTGTACCTGCGGGTAACTCCTCTGAAGGGAACCAAGCGTTTCCACGTCAAGGGGAGGCTCGCACCAAGGTTCATTGGACCCTTTGAGATCACTGCACGACGAGGAGAAGTGGCTTACCAGTTGGAACTACCACCCGAGCTATCCGGTGTGCACAATGTATTCCATGTGTCACAATTCCGGAAATGTCTCCAAGTTCCGGACAAGCCTATTCTCTACAAGGAAGTTGATCACCAAGCCATTGATCTGCAGCCTGATTTGACCTACCGCGAGAAGCCCGTCCGCATTCTGGACGAAGCAGAACGACAGACGCGAAGCCATACCATCAAGTACCTCAAGATTCCATGGAGCACCACCCGGGAGCAGAACCAGCAAGAAGAAGTGAAGACTACCCCATCTCCAAGACTCCGCTTTTCTTTCCACGCCTAGTCTGGGAATCTCGGGGACGAGATTCTTGTAAGGGGGGTAGGTCTGTCACACCCTGATTTTCATACCACTTTGCTTAAGCTAATTGTCATGTTAAAAATGTGGATTTGCAAAAACTTTTGAGTGTTTTTCGCTTTGCTTGATTTGACTTTTGTCTGCTGTTTGCTAGTGCTCTAAAAATCAAATAAATCCTCCAACTCTTATACTTCATCTCCTTAACCCAAAACCTTTTCCCAATGATCATGCCATGTGTATAGACCAGTATAGAATTTTCTTACAAAAATATTTTGGCCAAATGGTATTTTCTAAAATTAGTTTTCCAAAAACCCCTGAATTGAGGTTTGCACTGCAAGTACCTCATTTAGGGTGTGAAAAATCTTTCAGAAAGTATATTTGAATCCTATTAGGTATAGGACTCCCAGAAACCACAAAATTATATTTTTAAAAGTTATTTTTATATTTTATTTAAAAGATTTTATTTTAGGCCAGAAATGGTCTTTAATAGGGAAAAATTATTTAATTATTTCAAAAATATTTGCCAACATTCAGGGAGACTCATAGGACATATATTGTCCATATATAAGAGTTTCAGCACATGGTCATGTTCAAAATATTGGGCAAATCCTTCCAAAACCCTTTCTGGATATTTCAAGATTTTGAAATATTTACAAAGGAAATATTCTCCAAAAATTCCAGGGAAATTTTATCATGTCATAAATGACATATTTGATGATCTTGCAAAGCCTCATTCCTTGAAGATCAAGGAAACATCATCTAATCCCCTCAAAACCATTACTGTTCATTTTGAAGTTTGAGCAACTCTACATTGCCAAACTTGTCCAAATGCTCTCAAACTTGGTGAGAATGCTAAAATGATGTAATTATGCATCTATGCCAAATGGCACAAGTTCTGGAGAAGCATAACTTGGTCTACGTGCCCCAAAACCACTTCTGTTCAAATTCAAATTTGAACAACTTTACATTGTCAACTTTTTACCTGGAGCCTCAAACTTTGTGGGCATGATCATAACCCCAAATGATGATGCTACACCAAGTGGTGCATCAAGGGGAGATGATTTGCTTGACTCAAACATGGTGAAACCATTTCTGTTGATTTTTAGGGTTCACCAAAGTTACACTGGCCACTTTGCCCAAATGAGCTCAATTTTGGTGGAGGAGCTTAATTATATGTGACATTCCATCATGTTAAGTCCCATGCCAATTGGAATTCATTTGCATCCCCAAAACATGGTCAAACACCTTCTGTTCATTTACCAAAACCAGTGTTTGGACCCCTTTTTCTTTTTCCCTTTACTTCAAATTTCTACCACAGCTTCCCCTGATCATCTTCTACCCCCAGTAACTTCTCTATGGCCTCAGATCAATCATTGGAGGGGGTAAAACCCCAATTCCTACTGCTGGACAGCAGTTTTCACCTTCTTCCTCACCTCCCTCCTCATTCCAGTGGATCACCAGAGCATCCAAGACTACCTCCCCATTGTTTACTACTCCCTAGCACTACTTGACACTGGGGGACACAGCCAGGAAGCAAAGACATAAGCATGCCGGCCAAAGGCACGCTCTGGAGCATGCTACAGTGCGCCGAGGCACTGTAGCTCGGCCCTCCCGAGGCTTCCAGGCGACCTTGGGCAGAGCGAGCGTGTCCATCGAGGTCGCCTCGACGTCCACGACACGCCCCGCTGTCGGCCTTATCCTCTCCTGCCCTCCTCCTCTCTCCACGAGCACGCCCGAGCGCGTCCATGGACGTCGCTCACGGTGCACCGTGGCTGAGCCTATATAAGGCCTCCCCCCGAGCACCCCTTGCCTCTTCTGGACCCTCCTCTCTCCCGTGCATCTCCTAGACGTGTCCCCTCTCCCTCTCATGCGCTCCTGCTCCCTCCATGGCAAGAGTGCCGCCGCCGGCCTCCGCTCTGATTCGGGCAATGGGGGACTCCCCCGCTCCTCCTCTCCCCACCTGTAGAAGCGCTAGGGCCCGGTGGCCCTATCCCCCTCTTCTCCCAATGCTCCGGGGCACCGTGCCTCCCCTTCTCGCAGACGCCCGAGTGGCCATCCGCCATGGCTCGTGCTGGGGCCGCCTCGGCCACCGTCCGCTCGCCTCAGCCCACCTCCTGGATGCGCCACTCCCCGAGGATCCCTCCGGCGGCCGCGCCCTGGCCAGAGGTGGCCTGTGTCGCCGGGGACGGGTGCCGGCGTCGCGCGGCCCGAGCCTCCCATCCCCTCTGTTGCGGGAGAGGGAGGAGGAAGAAGACCCTGCGGGGGGCCCACCTGGCAGCGACCCGGCCAGCAGGGCCCCGCAGTTTAAGTGGAGACGGGCCGGGCGGGAGCCGTGTTCCCCAGGCAGGAAGCGTACTTCGGAAATGACGCCTTCAGCGTCACCCCCTTCGCCCGCGCAGCCGAGCCGCTGGGCCGGCCCACAAGCTACCCCTCGCCCTGCACACAGTATAGGGGTAAACGCTTATTCCTTTTTCCTTTTCTTCATTCTGTCAACTTCAAAAATGCCTAAATAATTCATTTGAACTCCAAATTGCATGATTCAAATTTCCTATGGCTCCATAAATCATGCTCTATCACATGGTGCAACATGCACAGTATTCCAGAGACATTTCCTTCACAAATATTTATCAAATACCAATATTTCATTTCTGTGATGAACTTTAGAAAATCACAGAGAGCTCATTTTTGATCCAAATGCAGTGATTCAAATTCCTAGATGCTTGTCACATCCAAACTTAGTTTTGGAACATTTTTACTAATACTTTCTGTACCCCACCAAATATTGAGCCATTTCTTCATATTTATCAGCTTTGCAAAATCCTAGGAAATTCATTTGAATTCCAAATCCAGTGAAACCAACTCCTAGATGCTTCTAAAATCATGACTTGTTGATGGGTGCCCTTGCTCATCATTTAAGGAAATATTTCTGTATACTTCTTCCAAATCCATAAACCCCTTGATTCTATCATATTGGAATGTTCCAATTCATCAATTGGTCCAATACCTATGAAACCACCTTGGTTATTTTTCATATGACCAGAGGTATCCTAGAAAAGTCCAACTCCTATTTTTAGAGCACTTTTATTTTTGCTTTGATTGTGTTGCTTACTACGATTGTTTCCATCGTTAGTTGACGAAATAAACAAAGTACTCGGAGATGGACCAGAAGGTTTGAAGACTCGGAAGAATAAGGCAAGCAGCCCTTTGACCATGTTCAAGAAACCTTTTTTATGCATGTCTCATAGCACCTTATTATTCAATGCATCGGAATCATGTAGAAGAGGTGACCATTTTGGTTGGTACCTTTGTTACTTACTATTTAAACTTGCATCAAACATGACCCTACCTTCCTATGTGGGTTATGTGGGTGGGAGTAGTTAGGTTGCTATAATAGTGGCTACTGAAAGCACATTTGCTCCCTGGGTGGTTTTGGTAATTAATGACAACATACTTTGTGGTTGGACTAATGCTTTTATCAAGTATGTTTCAGGAAACTCAATCACATTAGTATGGCAAGATGACTAAAGAAGTGGACCCCTCAAATGCTAAGGCAAGCATTGGCAAAAGCTCAAGACTCCATTTCTGGTTTAGTGATCAAAGATCACATTGAGTCCATAGGAAAGCCAATACTATTAAAAGGGGATGAGGTTGTGTTGATGATCTGGTTGCTCAAGTGCTTAGTGATTTAGCTCCTTCAACTATCAGCACCTTTCACTTCTATACACACCCATAAGTAATCTCGGACAAACCGATTCTTCCAACTCAGTCCCACCGAGATGAACCACTTCTGCCATACTCCAAACCCTAGAAAAATCGGTCTCACCGAGTTTGAGATCGGTCTCACCGAAACTGAACTGCCAACCTTCTGTAATCATTTCACATCATTTCGGAATATCCGAGTTTGCATTTTCGGTCTTACCGAAATGGCCAGGATCTGTCTTGGGTCAAATCGGTCTCACCGAGATTGCATTATCGGTCTAACCGATTCTGGCATGTTCCTATTCTTTCTCAAATCGGTCCAACCGAGTTTTCTTTCTCGGTTTCACCGAAATCTCCAACGTTCTTATCAGATACACTTTCGGTCCCACCGAGATGGTATTTTCGGTCCCACCGAAAATCCCAACGTTCACTATATTTGAACTTTCGGTCTAACCGAGTTTTCACTTCGGTCTCACCGAGATTGGTCAAATGTGTGTGTAACGGTTGGATTTTGTGTGGAGGCTATATATACCCCTCCACCCCCTCTTCATTCGTGGGGAGAGCCATCAGAAAGTACCACCACTTCTACCACACACTTTCTGAGAAGTGAACCACCTACCCTTGTGTTGAGATCAAGCCATTCCATTCCTACCATATGAAACTTGATTTCTAACCTTCCCAACTTGCTTTCCACTCAAATCTTTCTTCCACCACAGCCATATCAGTGAGGAGAGTTGAGTGTTGGGGAGATTATCATCTGAAGCACAAGAGCAAGGAGTTCATCATCATCAACACCGTCTATTACCTTTTGGGGGGTGGTGCCTCCTAGATTGGTTAGGTGTCGCTTGGGAGCCTCCGTCGTTGAGATGTGGAGTTGAACCAAGAAGTTTGTAAGGGCAAGGAGATCGCCTACTTCGTGAAGATCTACCCCGAGTAAGGCTAGTCCTCCGTGGGCGTAGGCCGTGATGGAATAGACAAGGTTGCTTCTTCGTGGACCCTTCGTGGGTGGAGCCCTCCGTGGACTCGCGCAGCCGTTACCCTCCGTGGGTTGAAGTCTCCATCAACGTGGATGTACGATAGCACCACCTATCGGAACCACGACAAAAATCTCCGTGTCACCAAACTGCGTTTGATCTTCTCCACCTCTCTTTACTATATATGCAATTTACTTTCCGCTGCCCATACTCTAGAATTGCATGTGTAGTGTGTTACTTGATATAATCTTAATTGTGAAACTGCCCAAAACTTTGCATAATCAAAAGGCAGATTTTTCTATTGTCAAGTAGTCTAATCACCCCCCCTCTAGACCTACTTCTTCGATCCTACAATTGGTATCAGAGCTTTGGTCTCCATTGCTTTGGTTTACACACCATTGGAGGAAGATGGACGTGTCTACGGATGGGAGTGTTAGCCATAGAGTGCCTGTTCTTGATGGAAGGTTCTATAACTCTTGGAGGGTTGAAATGCTTAGTATCTTTAAAATGTACAATTTGTGCAAATATGTTGAAACCCCTTATGTGCCTCCTGTTGATCCCTTGCACCCTACCATGGATGAAGAGCTTGATTTGCTTCGTAACCTTAGAACTGTGAATCTTATCATTAGAGGGTTACCTGATGACTTGCTTAATCTTGTTACAAACTTTGAGTGTGCCTATGCTATGTGGAAATTCTTGGAAGAACTTTATCCGGACTACTCTTTGAGAAGTCTTGATGAAATTCTACACAAGACTATTGAATTTGATAAGTTGCACCCCAATAATCCTAACTTTGATAAATGCTTCTTTGAGCTTCGTGATCTTATGAAAAAGAAGGGTGATCCCAGTCTTATCAATATTATCATTAGAAATGCTCTTGCATTGCATTCCGAAGATTATTGTTCCTTTGATCAAACTAATGCAAGTACTTATCAAATTGACCTAGGTGTTGATGATGAACAATCTATGGGTCAATATGATGATGAGCATGAGCATGATGATGATTACTCCGATTCGGACACCGAGCTAGACAAGGTCATGAAGAGTCTCAATCTTATGGCAAATATGAGAGACTACATGTCCGGTGGAAAAGAGTGGATTCTTGATAGTGGATGCACCGATCACATGACCGGAGACAAAGACATGTTTCGAGAGCTTGCAAAGAACAATGGTCCACGCAAGTATGTGACTTTTGGAGACAACTCCAAGGGTAAGGTACTTGGCCTTGGTAAGGTGGCCATATCTCATGATAGCTCTATTCAAAATGTCATGCTTGTAGAATCTCTTGGATACAATTTACTTTCCGTGTCTAGATTAGCTGACTTTGGATTCAATGTGCTATTCACCAAAGTAGATTGCCAAGTCTTTCGTCGTGATAATCAAAACATGGCTTTTACTGGTATTCGTAGAAGTGATCTATATATTGTTGATTTCACTAAGAAAGCCCAACCTAGAGCTTGTTTCATTGCTAAATCCTCTAAAGGTTGGTTATGGCATAGAAGGCTAGGACATGTTGGTATGCGTAATCTAGACAAGCTGATCAAAGGTGATCATATTCTTGGTGTTAAAGATGTTTTCTTTGACAAAGATAGACTTTGTAGTGCTTGTCAAGCAGGAAAACAAGTTGGTGGAAGTCATCCCGTGAAAAACATCATGACCACTAGGAGACCGCTTGAGCTTCTTCATATGGATCTCTTCGGTCCCAATGCTTACAAAACCCTTGGTGGTAACTCCTTTGGTCTAGTTATAGTTGATGATTATTCCAGATTTACGTGGGTATTTTTCCTTGATGATAAATCGCAGGTTCAGAGGATCTTCAAGACCTTTGCCAAAAAGGCCCAAAATCAATTTGAGGTGAAGATCAAGAAAGTTCGGAGTGACAATGGAACGGAGTTCAAGAACGCCAATGTAGACTCTTTTCTCGATGAGGAAGGAATTCTACATGAGTTCTCGGCTACGTACACGCCTCAACAAAATGGAGTTGTTGAGAGGAAGAACCGAACGCTCATAGAGATGGCAAGAACGATGCTTGATGAATACAAGACACCGAAGCACTTTTGGGGAGAAGCCGTCGAGACAGCTTGTCATGCCATCAACAGGCTTTATCTTCATAAGCTCCTTGGCAAGACATCATACGAGCTCCTCACTGGTAACAAACCCCAAGTGGGATACTTTCGTGTCTTTGGTTCAAAATGCTATATCCTTGATAAGCATCGTCGGTCTAAATTTGCTCCTAAATCTCATGAAGGCTTTCTTCTTGGTTATGGATCAAACTCCCACACCTACCGTGTCTACAATAATTTCACCCGAAAGGTTGAAGAGACGGTAGATGTGAAGTTTGATGAATCTAATGGCTCGCAAGTAGAGCAAATGCCTATTGATGTAGGAGACAAGGACCCATCGGAAGCAATCCAAGATTTATCTATTGGAAAGATTCGTCCCATGGAGGTGAAGGAGAGTACCTCATCTACATATGTGGAGCCACCTACCTCACGGCGAGATGAACCTCAAGGCAACATGGAGGCCTCCACAAGTGGAACTCACCAAGATGAGGAAATGCAACAAGAAGATCCACCACAACCTCCTTCTCCACCACCTCAAGACAACACCGACAACAATGAAGAAGAAGAAGAAGAGGAAGATGAAGATGATGAGGAAGCTGAGCCACAACATCAACAAAAGCTATCCCGAGTTCGAACAAGAGTCAAGAAGAATCATCCCGTGGAACAAATGATGAACGACATCAACTCCGGGAGAATTACTCGCTCTAAAACTCACTTAGCTAACTTTTGTGAACATTACTCATTTATCTCTAGTATTGAACCTATGAAGGTAGAAGAAGCACTTAAAGACCCGGATTGGGTGAACGCTATGCACGAAGAACTACACAACTTCGAGAGGAACAAGGTGTGGACTTTGGTAGAGAAGCCCAACGATGATCAAAACATCATTGGAACCAAATGGGTATTTCGGAACAAGCAAGATGAAGATGGACAAGTCATCCGCAACAAGGCTCGTCTCATAGCTCAAGGTTACACACAAGTCGAAGGTATGGACTATGGTGAGACCTATGCCCCCGTTGCTAGACTTGAGTCCATTCGCATTCTTCTTGCTTATGCCAATCATCATGATATTACTCTCTATCAAATGGACATCAAAAGTGCTTTTCTAAATGGTGAAATTGAGGAGGAAGTATTTGTGAAACAACCTCCCGGTTTTGTGAATCCCAAAAAGCCTAATCATGTTTACAAGTTGCACAAAGCTCTTTATGGTCTTAAACAAGCACCTAGAGCTTGGTACAAATGCTTAACTAGCTTTCTTCTTGAAAAAGGCTTTGAGATTGGGAAGATAGACTCAACGCTGTTCACGAAAAGGGTTAATGGTGAACTATTTGTGTGCCAAATATATGTTGATGATATTATCTTTGGTTCAACTAACCCCCATTTTAGCAAGAAGTTTGGACAGCTCATGTCGGAGAAGTATGAAATGTCCATGATGTGTGAACTCAAATTCTTCCTTGGGTTGCAAATCAAGCAATCTAAGGAGGGTACTTTTGTCTCACAAACAAAGTACACCAAGGATCTCTTCAAGAAGTTCAACATGCAAGAAAGCAAAGGTATGAGTACCCCCATGCCTACTAGTGGACATAATGACTTGACAAAAGATGGAGAACCCGTTGATCAAAGGGTTTATCGATCTATGATTGGTTCTCTACTATATCTTTGTGCTTCTCGTCCTGACATAATGTTGAGTGTATGCATGTGTGCGCGATATCAAGCAGCCCCTAAAGAATGTCATCTTAAAGCTGTTAAAAGGATAGTGAGATACTTGATACACACACCAAACTTTGGCATTTGGTATCCTAAGAGGGCCTCTTTCGATCTTGTTGGCTATTCCGACTCGGACTATGCCGGTGACAAGGTTGATAGAAAGTCAACTTCGGGTACATGTCAATTCCTTGGTCGATCCCTTGTATCTTGGTCCTCCAAGAAACAAAATTCTGTATCTTTATCCACTGCCGAAGCAGAATATATTGCTGCTGGTTCGTGTTGTGCTCAATTGCTATGGATGACACAAACGCTTAAAGATTATGGGATACATGTGAGACGTGTTCCCTTGCTTTGTGACAATGAGAGTGCAATCAAGATTGGACACAATCCTGTGCAACACTCTCGAACAAAGCATATTGAAGTTCGTCACCATTTTATTCGTGATCATATTGCCAAGGGTGACATTAATCTTAAGCATGTTCGTACTAACAAACAACTTGCTGATATCTTTACAAAACCTCTTGATGAGAAAGTGTTTTGTCGCTTAAGGAGTGAGTTGAACATCATTGATGCTTCAAACTTGGAGTGATAACTCCTTTGATGCATGCAAGGCATGAGCCTCTTGACTAATCCTTGATATTTCTCTTATGATGATGATCATATGTCTTGGACACATTTGCCTCCTTGTATTGCATCTAACTCTTTGCAGGTACTTGGATGATCTACATTCCACAAGATTACCACACACTCAAATCATGTGTAATCTTGTCATTGACCAAGTATCTAGCCCTTTGGGATGTTGA
Organism: Secale cereale; assembly: GCA_902687465.1. Lineage (NCBI taxonomy): Eukaryota > Viridiplantae > Streptophyta > Magnoliopsida > Poales > Poaceae > Secale > Secale cereale. The sequence goes on along the minus strand of LR738715.1, from coordinate 549,870,878 downwards.
GTTCAAGGAACAAAATTCCACATATCCTTTTTGACACCTTATACATCTAGTATTTCACTCTTGTCATCTTGGATATTCTTGAGTATTTCCTTGCTTGCCTAACCCATGTAGGAAGATGTACTACACAAGTAGAAATGGCGCTCCAACTTCACATTCAATGAGCACCTACATCAAGCTTACCTACATGTGCAAAGCATCAACAAGCCCAAGGTATGTTCTTCACATCTTCGAGGAGCTTTGCTCAAAGTCATGAGTACAAGCAGCTTCATAAGATGTGATCACATCAAATGCTTAATCGAAAAATGGCAACCCCATTTTGAGCTTAAAACGATGAGTATGACCTATGATCAAATGTCCTCATTTGACTCCTAAGTCAATATACTCAAACATAGGTGACTTTGTCGCCGACCTTCTTCTAGATGAAGTACATATGCTTTTGGAGTTTTTCTGTTTTCTCTTATGTTCTCTCATTGAGTTTTTCTTTAAACAAAAAAAAAAACTTCATCTAGGAATTTTTTATTTCTTTTCTTATATTTCTTTGTGAATATCCTTTTGGAAATCCTTTTATGGCTATGATCAATTCCTTGAAAATCTTTTACAAATTCATTGCAAATCTTTCGAAACTTCCCTCGCAGAGTGAGCTGAATTATTTCTGCGTTTCCTTGGAATTCTCTTCCAGGACATCGACTTCTGCAGCTTCACTCAGACTTAAATCTTAAAGAGGGAGAGGACTCAAATTTATATTGGTTCTCTGAATGTTCTTATTTGCCCTGTTGTGATTCTTAAGGATCCCACTTCTTTCTTTCTTTCTTTCTTTCCATCTTTCCTGTCCTACCTAGTTTGCTGTCCTTTTCGGCACTTGATGTCAAAGGGGGAGAAGACTTAGGGGGAATAGGGGGAGTAGGGGAGAAGAGAAGACTTAAGGGAAGAAGAAAAGCAATCTTATCTTAAGGGGGAGAGAATCACATCAAAGCTTTGTCATGTTTTACATTGGACATTACAATTGGCATCATTCTTTTGATTTTGCTTTTTTCCATCACACCCCTTGTTATCACAATTGGTATCTCATGGAATCTTTTAGCTTCGGAGACATGTTTGCTGATTCAAGCCTATGCTCAATATGAGACACTCTTTATACATGTCCTCCCTGGCTTGGTACTCTTGATGTTCTTGCAGTTGGTTGAAGGAATACTCTTGTGTTACCTAACCTTATTTTCTCAAGTTTATCCCTTCAGGTACAAATGCCAAGGAACCTCAAGGTAAGTATATGCATCTTGCAGAATGTGCATGATGGTGACTTGCTTGTAAATACTTGTTTGCAAGAAATCACCATGCACATATGCATTATCACTCACTTCCTTTTTTCTTCTGCTCTGATGCATATAGCCAAGCTGCATGTAGCACATCTTGCTTATCTCTCTTGTGTGCTTGTGGTAGTCCAAAACCATAATCTATGAAAATCTTGCACACTTGTAGGGGGAGCCTGTCTACTACATGCTTGTCAAAGCTTTCATGATAATTCTGTCTTTCTTTCAATAAGCTTTGATGTTTTGTTTAAGTATAATTTTAGTGTGTTGCCATCAATTACCAAAAAGGGGGAGATTGAAAGCACATTTGCTCCCTGGGTGGTTTTGGTAATTAATGACAACATACTTTGTGGTTGGACTAATGCTTTTATCAAGTATGTTTCAGGAAACTCAATCACATTAGTATGGCAAGATGACTAAAGAAGTGGACCCCTCAAATGCTAAGGCAAGCATTGGCAAAAGCTCAAGACTCCATTTCTGGTTTAGTGATCAAAGATCACATTGAGTCCATAGGAAAGCCAATACTATTAAAAGGGGATGAGGTTGTGTTGATGATCTGGTTACTCAAGTGCTTAGTGATTTAGCTCCTTCAACTATCAGCACCTTTCACTTCTATACACACCCATAAGTAATCTCGGACAAACCGATTCTTCCAACTCAGTCCCACCGAGATGAACCACTTCTGCCATACTCCAAACCCTAGAAAAATCGGTCCCACCGAGTTTGAGATCGGTCTCACCGAAACTGAACTGCCAACCTTCTGTAATCATTTCACATCATTTCGGAATATCCGAGTTTGCATTTTCGGTCTTACCGAAATGGCCAGGATCTGTCTTGGGTCAAATCGGTCTCACCGAGATTGCATTATCGGTCTAACCGACTCTGGCATGTTCCTATTCTTTCTCAAATCGGTCCAACCGAGTTTTCTTTCTCGGTTTCACCGAAATCTCCAACGTTCTTATCAGATACACTTTCGGTCCCACCGAGATGGTATTTTCGGTCCCACCGAAAATCCCAACGTTCACTATATTTGAACTTTCGGTCTAACCGAGTTTTCACTTCGGTCTCACCGAGATTGGTCAAATGTGTGTGTAACGGTTGGATTTTGTGTGGAGGCTATATATACCCCTCCACCCCCTCTTCATTCGTGGGGAGAGCCATCAGAAAGTACCACCACTTCTACCACACACTTTCTGAGAAGTGAACCACCTACCCTTGTGTTGAGATCAAGCCATTCCATTCCTACCATATGAAACTTGATTTCTAACCTTCCCAACTTGCTTTCCACTCAAATCTTTCTTCCACCACAGCCATATCAGTGAGGAGAGTTGAGTGTTGGGGAGATTATCATCTGAAGCACAAGAGCAAGGAGTTCATCATCATCAACACCGTCTATTACCTTTTGGGGGGTGGTGCCTCCTAGATTGGTTAGGTGTCGCTTGGGAGCCTCCGTCGTTGAGATGTGGAGTTGAACCAAGAAGTTTGTAAGGGCAAGGAGATCGCCTACTTCGTGAAGATCTACCCCGAGTAAGGCTAGTCCTCCGTGGGCGTAGGCCGTGATTGAATAGACAAGGTTGCTTCTTCGTGGACCCTTCGTGGGTGGAGCCCTCCATGGACTCGCGCAGCCGTTACCCTCCGTGGGTTGAAGTCTCCATCAACGTGGATGTACGATAGCACCACCTATCGGAACCACGACAAAAATCTCCGTGTCACCAAACTGCGTTTGATCTTCTCCACCTCTCTTTACTATATATGCAATTTACTTTCCGCTGCCCATACTCTAGAATTGCATGTGTAGTGTGTTACTTGATATAATCTTAATTGTGAAACTGCCCAAAACTTTGCATAATCAAAAGGCAGATTTTTATATTGTCAAGTAGTCTAATCACCCCCCCCCC
>LR738715.1:549818154-549867663 GCA_902687465.1 Secale cereale | reverse complement strand
CCCCCCCCCCTCTAGACCTACTTCTTCGATCCTACAGCTACGCATATGGGACGGGTATATGCATGGTGACGGAGGCAGGATACTTTCAAAAGACTTTTCGAAAACCCCGTCGGGTGCCATTTATGCCCGAGGGAGATGGTGAGATGGGTAACCACTTGATGACGAAGTGGTGTACCGAGGAAAGTGTGGATGTTGTTTTGAAAATGGATTGGTTTAAGTTGCGACCGTTATTCCAACTTTACATGCGCAACCACTCTACCCTTATATGGGAAAGGGCATTATTGATTACCTAGGCCGATACTAGCATGGTGCCCGCATTACTAGTGACGGGGGTGACATGAGGTCACTCTCGGGACGGGGTCGTGCTTGGATAGGCGGCCATGACTGTTTTCACAGGGCACCGGACACACCGTTGGTACCCCGTGTCAGTGGTATGTGATGAATATGGGAGCGAGTCCCCACAATTATTAAGATGTGAAATGTTTGGCACAGGGCTGTTACCAATCGAGTGGACTCTATGTTAGTGTCGTCTAGGGAAAGATAGTGATCGGGTGCTTACCCCGGGTACTTGAGGTACCGCGGGTCGTGGATGACACGGAAGTTCCCCAGATCTTGTGGGTAAAGTGTGCAACCTCTGCAGAGTGTAAAACTATTCGAATAGCCGTGTCCGCGGTCAAGGACTGTTGGGTAACCGCTCTTGGGCTACGTCCAATGTTTGCGAAACCTGGTGTGTGTGTGTGTGTGTGTGTGTGTGAGGAAACAACCTGGTTCAGTGATATTGTTGATGTGATTGTGAGAAAGTCACAATGAGCTTGAGCATGAGTTGATTACAACTCTTTCTCGATAATGATGTCTGTGACCTCCTGATACTTGTTACAGACACATGCATATCCATGTTATATGTTGATCATACTTGCATATGAAAAACTAGCTTTCCGCAAAACTGCCAATTTAGCAGTAGAGCCTTGCATAATTATTCTGTCATCACACTTGGGTTGCTTGCGAGTACATTCAAAGTACTCATTGGCTTGCCACTGGTTATTTTATTGGCCAAGCATGAGAGAACAGGTTATGATGAAGATTTCTTGGTGACGAGCATGCGAGCTAGGATGCTTCCCAGTCAGAATGCCTGTAGGTTTAAGGCAGATGGCATGGGTCCATGTTGTCATTGAAGATTTTCCGCTGCGACGATATACTCAAGACTTGACCTTAATGGTCCTATTTGTGTAATACGGTATGTATGGATGTAAGACTCTTGTTATTCAGCTTCTGTGTGTTCAGTGAGCATTGATCTCTGGGATCACTGTACATGTGCATTCGGTGATCACGACTTATGAGTCGGGGTCCCCACAGGGAATCATGGTCTCCATCATCCTATCATCATGGGGGCAATGCTCTAATAATGAATAATGATGATCATCACAGTTCTATTTACTTATAACTCAAAAGAAATAAAAATTACAACTCGATACCTATGACATAGTATGACTCCAAATGAATGCCTCTGGCAGTGTACCAGGATGTGCAATGATCTACCATAGCAAAGATATCAAAAATCGGACAAGCCATGAAAATATTGTGCTAGCTATCTTACAATCATGCAAAGCAATATGAAAATGAATGCTCAAGTCAACTATATGATGGAAGTGCATGGCAATATATCTTGGAATGGCTATGGAAATGCCACAATAGGTAGGTATGGTGGCTGTTTTGATGAAGCTATAATAAAGTTTATGCATTGGTGAAAGTTGCGCGGCACAAGAGAGGCTAGCAATTATGAAAGGGTGAGAGTGTGTATAATCCATGGACTCACATTAGTCATAAAGAACTCACATACTTAATGCAAAAGTTTATTAGCCCTCGAAGCAAAGTTATACTATGCATGCTCCTAGGGGGAGGTTGGTAGGAGTTAACCATCGCGCGCCCCCGACCTTCACACAAAGATAGGATAATCAAGGATAAATTGTGCTCCAACTTCCCGGCATAACGAGAGACTATACGTGCATGCTTCGGGAAACACAAACCTTAACACCAATATCTTACTAAAGCACAATTACTCAACATGACTCATGTATCACATCATCATGTCTCAAAACTATTACAAGGAATCAAGTTTATTTTGTCCAATGATCTTCATGAAAGTTTTTATTATATCCTTCTTGGATATCTATCACTTTGGGACTAATTTTCATGTGTTGCTTTTGATAGGCTCAAACAAATATTAGTGAAGATCATGAGCATAATTTCTTTCTCTCAAAATAATTTAAGTGAAGCAAGAGAGTATTTCTTCAAAAATAATAAATCACACCGTGCTCAAAAAGATATAAGTGAAGCACTAGAGCAACGGTGCTAGAAAATAGCTTCTTTGATGGGATGTGAATGCCGCTTATCTAGCTTTTCTGGCAACCATTTGGGGCCTCTATTTTATTTAAAGACTTTCAGATCTAAGTATTTTTATTAAAACAACAAGTAAACAAAATAAAATGACATTTCAAGAATAGCACATCTCATGTGAAGAAACAAAAACTTAGGATCATCCGATACTAACCGATAATTGTTGATGAAGAAAGGTGAGATGCCTATCGGGGCATCCCCAAGCTTAGATGCTTGAGACTTCTTGAAATATTATCTTGGGGTGCCTTGGGCATCCCCAAGCTTGAGCTTTTGTGTCTTCTTAATTCCTCTCATATCACGGTTTTCCTAAATCTCAAAAGCTTCATCCACACAAAACTCAACAAGAACTCGTGAGATAAGTTAGTATAAATCAATGCAAAGCCTTATCATCATCTACTATAGCAAATCACTACAATTATTATTGAACATATCATACTAAATGCCTCTGCATATTTAATACTCATATCCTCAAATAGAATCATTAAACACGCAAACATATGCAAACACAACACCAATCTTCCAAAACAGTATAGTCTGTAAAGAGTGGAATTGTTCTCATAATTCCCTAGCTCTAACAATTCTGACAAAATTACCACGTTAGAGAGAACTTATTCATGCTGACTTTGTAAACATTTCAAGATTTTATCACGTCTGACTATCTAGAAGAATTCGGACAATGATAGAAAACTTACTGTTTTCAAACAGCAACATATAGACTTACAAAGTAAGCATGGTAAAGGCTATCCTTGAAACTTTTATTGAAATAAAAGATACTAAACATTATTCTAAATACCAGCAAGTAAATCCCAACAAAATAAATTGATGCTCCAAGCAAAACACATATCATGTGACTAATGAAAACATAGCTCCAAGTGAGGCTACCGATAATGTTGGAGACGAAAGAGGGGATGCCTTCCGGGGCATCCCCAAGATTAGGGTCTTTCACTCCTTGTTCTCCTCATATCGACATCTCACCCAAAACTTTAAAAACTTCAATCACATAAAACTTAACAAAACTTCATGAAATGGGTTAGTATGATAAAACAAATCATTCACTTGGGGTACAGTCAGAGACAAGATTCATATTTTTTTTGACACAATGCTTACTGTAGCATATCATTTCTACAATTTATATTGATCGATATAAGCAATAGAAACTAGAAAACAAGCAAACTATGCATTGTGTCTGTAATGATCTGAACATTCACCATACTTCTGAAACTCTAAAAATCTTGAAAAAAGATATGACCGCGTGGGCAATTTGTATATTAAACTTCGGCAAAAAGAATCAACTTAAAAGCACACTTTTGTTAAAAATGAGAATTTTTCTCGTGAGCGCAAAAGTTTATGTTTTTCAACAAGATCAAATCTACTGATACCCAACATGATCCTAAGGCTTTGCTTGGCACTCTATTGAAATAAAAGCTATAAAACCTGATTACTATAGTAGCATAATCATGTGAACACACAAAAACTGTAGGTATAGGTGTTGGGTTGTCTCCCAACAAGCGCTTTTCTTTAATGCCTTTTAGCTAGGCATGAAGATTTCAATGATGCTCACGTAAAAGATAAAGGTTGAAACACAAAGAGAGCATCATGACTAGCACATTTAAGTCTAACCCACTTCCTATGCATAGGGATTTTGTGAGCAAACAATTTATGGGAGCAAGAATCAACTAGCATAGGAAGGCAAAAGAACCAAAACTTGGTCCCATGACATAGAATTGTTTCACTGGTTGGTCCCCCCCCCATGCGGCTCCAGTGTCGTCCCCCTTGGGTGACTCAGGGGCGACTAGGGTTTCCCCTCGGCGCCGCCACCCCCTCCAGCCCCCATCCCCTTGCCGCCACCAGAGGTACACCAACCTAGGAGGCTGCTCATGAAGGTGGCGGCGAGGCTCCCTATCGCTTTGTTCCTTGGCGAAGGACCCTGGACGTCGAGGTGGTGGCCCCGGACGACGAGGCTGCACCACCTTCGTGGCAGGTGGCGGGCCCGGAATGCGGCGGACGGCCTCCTCGGCAACTTGGGCAGCGAGGAGCAGGCAGGAGGTGGTCGTGGCGTGGGCTTCTTCCACTCCAGATCTGAAGGTCGTGCTTCTCTCCTCCTCTGCTCCACTCCCCCTCTGGCGGTGTCCGATCTATGGCTTTGGCTATCAGATCCGGTGCTGGCGGGGTGATGGTGGTATAGGACTGCGTATGGGGTAATCCAGTGGCCAGTTCTCCATCCACGTCGGCGACGACGTGTGCGCGCGTGGTTCTTCACCCTGGAGGCACCGCTGAGGACCCGTTTCTTTCCACCCCCGTCCCAGATCCTAGGTGAAAGCCCAAAACCCGTCCCGGGTTGGGCGATGGCGGCGCCCTGCGCGTCGTTCTCTTCTTGGAGATGCCTCCTAGGGCTCTCTGGTTCTTCTAGAGAGTGGTTGTGAGGTTGGAGAGCGCTCGTCCGCGGCGAGCCCAAGGGGTGATTTTTTTGTGTATGGTGTGTGTTCCTGTAGGTGTATGCCTTGTTAGAGTGATGCTCTGCGGCGGCAAGGTCGTGATATGTCATGGTGGCTCTGCTCCTGAGCTGGGTTGGAGGGGGATAGGGCTCCTCTTCCCGTCGACAGCTCCACGATGCGCACCCCATATGCCTCTGCCCTTGTGCGAACACTGGAGCGGCATCTGGTGCTTCCAACTTTTGCCCCTGGTGCTCTGCATTGCTTCTTCGACGATCCTCCCGGTAGGTTTCCTCCTGTCTCTCGATTTCCAAGGAAGGTGGCAATGCAGCAGATGTGGCGTGTCTTTGGTGTGGCGAGGAACAATAGTTTTCTTGCCCTGGTGTGTCGGCCGGCGCTTGCTCTAGCTCTCGGGTGAGATCCCAATGATCCGATGGTGCGGCGCCTTCGAGCCTAGGCGATAGGATAGGGTTCCTCTTCGGCGTTCGAAGACAGGTGCTCGTTTTATCTGATGCTACATGGTCAAGCGACCCTCGGTGCCTCCATGCTACTGACTAATCTTCGATGCTTCTTTGTTTTCCTGTCTTTGGTCCCGGGGTGCAGCAGGATTCGACATTACTTGCGGGATTTTCTCGTGTATTTTTTTGGTGTGTAGTAGTGTGCATTGCGTTGTAAGCTACTCAGTCATCTCCCATGTATCTTTCGATCACTCATGCTTGGTGGCCTTGTGTAATCCTGGCTGGTTGATGGCTTTGTTAATTCAAAGATGGGCTCTTCTTGAGCCTTCTTTCCAAAAAAAACAAGCACAACTTCAAAACTTTCAAGACATAGAGAGGAAACTTGATATTATTGCAATACCTACAAGCATTTGTTCCTCTCTCATAATAATTTTCAGTAGCATCATGAATGAATTCAACAATATAGCCATCACACAAATCATTCTTTTCATGATGCAAAAGCATAGAAATTTTGCTACTCTCCACATAAGAAAATTTATTCTCATGAATAGTCATGGGAGCAAACTCAACAAAATAACTATCATGAGATTTAAAATTAAAGTCATGATGACAAGTTTCATGGTTATCACTATTCAATATTGCATACATGTCATCACCATAATCATCAAAGATAGCAACTTTGTTATCATAGTCAATTGAAACATCCTCCAAAGTAGTGGACTCATCACTAAATAAAGTCACGACCTCTCCAAATCCACTTTCATCAATCTAATCATCATAAATAGGAGGCGTGCAATCAAACATAGCATCCCCAAGCTTATGGCTTTGCATATCGTTAGCATCATGGATATTTAAAGAATTCATACTAAAAACATTGCAATCATGCTCATCATTTATGTCAAACATTTTATTGACTTCCTCTTCTAACAATTGAGCACAATTTTCTGATCCATCATTTTCGAGAAATATATTATAAAGATGATCAATAATGTGATGCCACCTCAATTCCATTTTTTATAGTTATATTTTCCAAAACCAAACTAGTGATAAAACAAGAAACTGAAAGATTCGATTGCAAGATCTACAGATATACCTTGATGCACTCACCTCCCCAGCAATGGTGCCAGAAAAGATCTTGATGTCTACTACTCAACTTTATTCTTGTAGACACATGTTGGGCCTCCAAGCGCAGAGTTTTCTAGGACAATAGCAATTTTCCCTCAAATGATGACCTAAGGTTTATCAATCCATAGGAGGTGTAGGATGAAGATGGTGTCTCTCAAACAACCCTGCAACCAAGTAATAAAAAGTCTCTTGTGTCCCCAACACACCAAATACAATGGGAAATTGTATAGGTGCACTAGTTCGGCGAAGAGATGGTGATACAAGTGTAATATGGATAGTAGATATTGATTTTTGTAATAGCAACAATAAAAAACAGCAAGGTAGCAAGTAACAAAAGTGAGCACAAATGGTATTGCAATGCTAGAAAACAAGGCCTACGGTCCGTACTTTCGCTAGTGAAATCTCTCAACCGTTCTAATATAATTGGATCATATAACCACCCCTCAACGTGCGATGAAGAATCACTCCAAAGTTCCTATCTAGCGGAGAACATAAGAAGAAATTGTTGGTGGTGTACAAAACCACCTCAAAGTTATTCTTTCCATTCAATCTATCAAGAGTTCTTACTAAAAAAGCATAAGGTTATCCTTTCTGATCTATCTATCCAAGAGTTCGTACTAGAATAACACAAGGTTATCTTTTCCGATCGATCTTTAAAGAGTTCGTACTAAGATAAAAAAAAGTTATTCTTCCCGATCAATCTATCAAGAGTTCATACTAAGATAACACCAAAACATATTCAGATTTGTAATACTCAATCCAACACAAAGAACCTCGAAGAACGCCCCAAGATTTCTACCGGAGAAACAAAGACAAGAACGTGCATCAACCCCTATGCATATATTACCCCAATATCACCGCGGGAATCCGCAAGTTTAGTGCCAAAACATATATCAAGTGGATTAATATGATACCCCATTGTCACCATGAGTATTCAATTGCAAGACATATATCAAGTGTTCTCAAATCCATAAAAGTATTCAATCCAAAGAAATCTCAAAGGGAAAACTTAATTCATCACAAGATAGAGAGGGGAAAACACCATATGATCCAACTATATTAACAAAGCCCCCAATACATAAAGATCGTGCCACCAAGAACACGAGAGAGAGAGAGATATTAAACACATAGCTACTGGTACATACCCTTAGCCCCGAGGGTGGACTATTCCCTCCTCATCATGGTGGCCGCCGGGATGATGAAGATGGCCATCGGTGATGATTTCCCCCTCCGTCGGAGTGCCGAAAAGGGCTCTAAATTGGATCTCACGGAGTACAGAGCCTTGCGGTGGCGGAACTTCTGATCTAGGTCTCCCCCAAAGGGTTTCGGAATATTTATGAATTTATAGGGTAAAGAGGCGGTGCGGGAGGCCATTAAGGTGGGCACAACCCACATGGGCGTGCCAGGGGGCTTCGCACGCCAGGGGGCTAGCGCGCCCTGGTGGGTTGTGCCTCCCTTGGGGCACCCCCCCAGGTGCAGCTTCAGTCCATTGGGTGTCTTCTGGCCCATAAAAAAATCTCGAAAAAGTTTCGCGGTGTTTGGACTCCGTTTGATATTGATTTCATGCGATGTAAAAAACATGCAGAAAACAGCAACTGGCACTTGGCACTATGTCAATATGGTAGTCCCGAAAAATGATATAAAATGATTGTAAAACATCCAAGAATGATAATAAAACAGCATGGAACAATAAAAAATTATAGATACGTTGGAGACGTATCACTTAGCACCCGGTTGCCACGGCGGCGCCATGAACTGCAGTGACGAGATTCGGGACGACGGTGATTACAGCTACGGGCACGGAATCAAGCTAGGGAGCGAGGGTGAAGATCCAGCTGCTCGCCACAGTCCTGTAGAGGTGCATGAGTGGGTTCGGGGAGGTTCAGAGGTGGCGGATCGAAGCTGCGATAGGCGGTGGCCGGAGGTTGAAGAAGGGGACGATGCCGGCGATGGAGATGCGAGGATCACGAACACGTCGGTGCATAGGATGTAGTGCACGATGGCGCGACGGATGGGCACTGTCTTAGAGCGCGGGGGTGTTGGAGAGCACGCAGGCGAGGGCATCCATGGCGACGGTTGTTCGGGTGTGCGCGGGGGAGACGATGGCGGCGCGAGGAGGAACAGAGGAGTGGCTAGGGTTCGCTAGGGGTCACGCGCTATTCACTTGTAGGCATCGGCGATGGCGGGGAGGCGGCGGATGCTTGGCATGTGGTCGAGCCGCAACGTGGACGGGGTGCGCTCGGCCAATGAACCTCGGTGAGCAGTAGGAAGGAGAAAAGGCGTAGGTGGCCTAGGCTGTGCTCTATGGACTTAGAGCCCAGATGCACAGTGCAAGTTTTTCTTTTGTTCTTTTCCTTTTCTGTTTTCTTTTCTTTTGTTTATTTTCTTTTCTATTTCTTTTATTTTCTAGTGTATTTAGTTTTACAAAATATAAAATCAACCCCTAATTAATGTTACAATTTAGTTCAGTACCTCAAAAAGTTTGGTGTTATAATAAAATACTTTGTACAATTTTATTGTTTAAAAGGTATTTGAATATTTGTTCTAGCCAGTATTTTATTTGATTAGTGCATTTAAATACTTTATAGAAGTGTGGTTTCTCCACCATTATTACTTACTCCCTCCGTTCCACAATGTAGTTCCTATAGATTTTTGTGAAAGTCAAACTTTGCCAACTTTGACCAAGTGTATAGAGAAAACTGTCTACATCTACAATACCAAACATGTACATTCTGAAAATATAACTCATGATGTATCCAATGATGTGCATTTGGTATTCTAGATGTACATACTTTTCTCTATAAACATAGTCAAAGTTTGTAATGTTTGAGTTTTGTAAAAATCTATAGGAACTACATTATGGAACGGAGGGAGTATGATTTATCTTTCAAATTGAGAACATTTTCGTTTTGACATTTGAAAACTTTTAATGTTTGACTTTATTTTAAATTTTAAATTCGAATTGGTTTTGAATCAACACGAGATTAACAACAGTAATTGTGGTGGCGTGGCATCATTAGTAGAGGATTACTATAGTTTAATTATCCGGGCGTCACACTATAGGTCCATATCTAGTAGGTAGATGGCTTCTTATCTCTGTTCGGTCTTCAATACAATGTTCTCCTTGATGTTCTTGGAGATCTATTTGATGTAACCTTGTATTACGGTGTATTTGTAGAGATCCGATGAAATGTGGGTTTATGATCAGATTATCTATGAATAGTATTTGAGTCTTATCAGAACTCTTTTATGCATATTTTATATAGCTTTGTATTTCTCTCTGATCTATTGATTTGGTTTGGCCAACTAGATTGATTTTTCTTGCAATGGGAGAGGTGCTTTGTAATGGGTTCAATCATGCGGTGCTCAATCCCAATGAGAGAAAGGGACATGACACATATTTGTATTGTTTCCATTAAGGATAAAAAGAAGGGGTTTATTCATATTGATTGGATCTATCCCTCTACATCATCTCATCATGCTTAAGGCATTACCCTGTTCTTGTTAGAGAAGTATGACTATAAATTGCGTCTTTACAGACTGTTCTGTTTTTAATAGATTATGTTTTCATTGTGTTTAATGCTTGTTTTGATGAATATATGGACTATATCGGGGGGGTATAAGCCATGGTGAAGTTGGAATACAGTAGATATAATACAAATGTAAAATTAGAATGAGTTCATAATACTACCTAAAAGTACAGATTGGTTTTATTATACTAACGAATCTCACGAGTTTTCTGTTGAGTTTTGTGTTGTGAATTTTTGGAAGTTTTAGGTAAAGTTTCAATGGGCTAAGGAATAAGGAGCGGAAAGAGCCTAAAATTGGGGATCACCCAAGGCATCCCAAGGTAATATTGAAGGACAACCAATCGACTAAGCTTGGGGATGCCCTGGATGGCATCTCCTCTTTTGTCTACAATCCATATGTAAATGATTTGAGGCTATATTCTTATTAAGTACATGATATGTGTTTGCTTGGAACATCATGTATTATATGAGTATTTTCTTTTAATTTTCCACAATCATCCTTGTTGTACACACTTTTTGAGTGGGACACACATTAATTTTGAATTTATTAGAATATTTTGAGCTTCACTTATATCTTTTGAGCGAGGCAGTTGCTCTAGTGCTTCACTTATATCTTGTAGAGCATGGCGGTGGTATTATTTTAAATAAATTGTTAAACTCTCATGCTTCACTTATATTATTTTGACAGTCTTATAAATAGTATGGGAATTTTCTTGGGTTATGAATTTTGTCCTAATTTGATGGGTATTTAAGAGGGATATAATAAAAACTTCCATGAAGATGGTGATATTAGAGTCATGCTAGTAGTAAGTTGTGGATTAGTAAAAATACTTGTATTAAGGTTTGTAATTCCCGTAGCATGTATGTATGGTCTTCCTGTTATGTGATGAAGTTGGAGCACAATTTATCCTTGAGTGTCTTCCTTTGTGTGAAAGTCGGGAGCGTGCGATGGTTAACTCCTAACAACCTCTCCCCTAGGAGCATGCATAGTAGTACTTTGCTTCAAGGGCTAATAAACTTTTTACAATAAGCATATGAGTTCTTTATGACTAATGTTGAGTCCATGGATTATACACACTCTCACTGTTCCACCTTTGCTAGCCACTCTAGTACCGCGCAACTTTCGTTGGTACATTAAACCATCCTCATACCTTTCCTCAAAATAGCCACCATAGCTACCTATTATGGCATTTCAATAGCCATTCCGAGATATATTGCCATGCAACTTCCACTGTTCCGTTATTATGAGTTATCACAATGAGTTGTAATTTTTTTTAGTTGTAAGTAAATAAAAGTGTGATGATCATCATTATTAGAGCATTGTTCCATGTGAGGTATAAAAAATAGGCCCAATGAGCCCAAGAAGAAAAGAGGCCAGACTGCCCAACAAAAACAGAAAAAGAGAGAAGGGACAGTGTTACTATCCTTTTCCATGCATGTGCTTCAAAGTAGCACCATGTTCTTCATGATAGAGAGTCTCCTATGTTATCACTTTTATATGTAACTAGTAGGAATTTATTGCATGAAGACTTAAAAAAAATGAAGCACATTAAGAAGTATGAAACAATTGCTTGACTAACACCGGGGTAGTACATGATTTATACTTTGAGTTGAGAAGAGGGAGCATAACAAGACTATATGAATTTGTAGGGATAACTTTCTTTAGCCATGATATTTTGAAAAGTCATGATTGATTTTTAGTATGCTTGAAGTATTATTGTATTTATGTCAATATTAAACTTTTGTTTTGAATCTTATGGATCTGAATTTGCATGCCACATAAAAGAAATATTACATGGCAAAACATGTTGCGTAGCATTCCACATCAAAAATTCTGTTTTTATCATTTACCTACTGGAGGACGAGCAGTAATTAAGCTTGGGGATGCTTGATACGTCTCCAATGTATCTATAATTTTTGACTGTTCCATGATATTATATTATCAATCTTGCATGTTTTATATGCATTATTATGTTATTTTCTATCATTTTTGGGGCTAACCTATTAACCTAGTGCCGAGTGCCAGTTGTTGTTTTTTTCCTTGTTTTTTTATTTACATAAAATCAATACCAAACATAGTTTAAATGGAACGACACTTTTTGACGATTTTCCTTGGACCACAAGGCACCCATGAAGCTTCGGGAGGAGACCTGGAGGGCCACTAGGTGGCCACAAGCTCATAGGGCGCGCCCAGGGGGGCACCCTCCAAGCTTGTGGGCCCCACGGGAGTCCTCCAACCCTAATTCTTCTTCTATAAATTCCCAAATATTCCCCAAATACCATAGGGCAGAACACAAATATTTTTCGGCTGTCGCAAGTTTCTGTCCTCCTGAGATCCCATCTGGGGACCTTTTCAGGTACTCTGCCAGAGGGGTATTCGATCACGGAGGGCATCTACATCAACCTTGATGCCCTTCCGATGATGCGTGAGTAGTTTACCAAAGACCTACGGGTCCATATCTAGTAGCTAGATGGCTTCTTCTCTTTGTTTGATCTTCAATACAATGTTATCTTTGATGTTCTTGGAGATCTATTCTATGTAATCATGTATTACGGTGTGTTTGTTGAGATCTAATGAATGGTGGGTTTATGATCAGATTACCTATGAATATTATTTGAGTCTTCTCTGAACACTTTTATGCATGATTTATATAGCTTTGTATTTCTCTCTGATCTATTGATTTGGTTTGGCTAACTAGATTGATTTTTCATTCAATGGGAGAGGTGCTTTGTAATGGGTTCAATCTTGCGGTGCTCAATCCTAGTGATAGAAATGGAGATGACACATATTTGTATTGTTGCCATTAAAAATATGGGGTTTATTCATATTGATTGGATCTATCCCTCTACATCATGTCATCTTGCTTAAGGCGTTACTTCGTTCTTGTTAACTCCATTGGCGATAGTAGAGGCACCGCACACATTTTACATTTTTGAACTGTGTGCGATAGCATACCTATCGCAAACACATCGGTAGATTAAATATTTGTGATATCTAGCTTTTTCACACTACTATAGCGGTGTAATCGTTTCGGATGTCTCTCAGATCAGAAACGTAACGTCGAGACGTTACATGTGGGACTGTCGCGACTTCTCATATGTTTATTCTATGGCGATCGTCAGTAGCCGCTCACCATTCCTCGACGGTTTCTGGGTCGTGTGGGAAGGACCCCTATCGCCCACACTCACTAGGCGACGGTTTAAAACTCCGTCGTGGAAAGGGGTTAAAACCATTTGTATAGCACGTAATGGTACCAGTGATAGGAGATTTCATTAAAGACTTCTCTAAAATTCTTAGCCTCTTACTAATCTTTTGCAAAAATATGTTCCATTTGTTTTTTATGACGATTGTGTAGAAGCCTTTTAAATACTTAAGAAAGCCTTAATCTCTGCACCCATTGTACAACCACCTTATTGGAACTTGCCTTTTGAAACTATTATTAATAATATGCCCTAGAGGCAATAATAAGATGGTTATTATTATATTTCCTTGTTCATGATAGTTGTCTATTGTTCATGCTGTAATTGTATTAACCGGAAACCGTAATGCATGTGTGAATACATAGACCATACCATGTCCCTAGCGAGCGTCTAGTTGACTAGCTCGTTGATCAATAGATGGTTGTGGTTTCCTGACCATGGACATTGGATGTCGTTGATAACGGGATCACATCATTAGGAGAATGGTGTGATGGACAAGACCCAATCCTAAGCGTAGCACAAGATCTTCTAGTTCGTTTGCGAGAGCTTTTCTAATGTCAAGTATCATTTACTTAGATCATGAGATTGTCCTACTCCCGGATACTGTAAGAATGCTTTGGGCGTATCAAACATCACAACGTAACTAGGTGACTATAAGGGCCTGTTCTGATCTCCTCCCACTCCAAGCTTCTGAAAATCTCCGTCCGAAGCAAGCCCGAACGCAATAGCTTCACGAAGCTGAAATCCAAGAAGCCACGATGGGCTGCAGTGCATTTTTCTGAAGCTACCGATCCCCAGCTCCATGTTTTTGAGAATCTGAAGCTGGAGCTTATTTACGGCTGTATGCCACCGCCAAAAGAAACGATTCTTCGCCTCCTCCCCGATCGAACCCTGCACACAACCGCTGGCTCACATCTCCTCTCTCTCCCTCGTCTCTCCCCTTGAACCCTCACGGCCGCCGTTTCCCGCTGCCGCGCCGCGCTGCCCCCGTCGTCGGCCGGATCCTCGCCTCTGCCTACAGATCCGCCTGTCACAGCTTGTTTCCCACCAGATCCAATCCTCGGCGGCGCGAATTGCGTGGGGTGCCAAGAGCTGCGATCCCATGGATCTGACGTGCTAGCCCGACGCCATTGACGTTCAGAAGCGCTAGCCCCGACCCTCTGTGAGCCAGGAGCAGCACCGGGACGACCGCACCCAAGATTATGGCCCAACTCTTCGCTTTTTTCTGGCATGTGAGCAGTTTAGCTCAAAACGGGCTCTTTCCAGCCGGCCCAAGGTGGCAGCAAGCAGGCCTTGAGCGCCCCAGTTGGGCTGCCAGGTCATCCCAGCGATGGGAGAAGCTATAGCATCTCCAGAACGTTTTCAGATCGCCAGCTGAAGCAAGAAGCGGCATAAGAAGCTAGATATGAGAAGTTTTGGAGAAGTTAGATGGTTTCAGAACAGGCCCTAAAGGTGCACTACAGGTATCTCTGAAAGTGTCTGTTGGGTTGGCACGAATCGAGACCGTGAGTTGTTACTCCGTATGACGGAGAGGTTTCTTTGGGCCCACTCAGCAATGCATCATCATAATGAGCTCAATGTGACTAAGGAGTTATTCATGGGATCATGTGTTACGGAACGAGTATAAGAGACTTGACGGTAACGAGATTGAACAAGGTATGGGGATACCAACGATCGAATCTCGGGAAAGTAACATACCGATGGACAAAGGGAATTGTATACGGGGTTGATTGAATCCCCGACATCGTGGTTCATTTGATGAGATCATCGTGGAACATGTGGGAGTCAATATGGGTATCCAGATCCCGCTATTGGTTATTGGTCGAAGAAGTGTCTCGATCATGTCTGCATGGTTCCCGAACCCGTAGAGTCTACACACTTAAGGTTCGGTGATGCTAGAGTTGTAATGGGAATTGTATGTTGTTACCGAAAGTTGTTCGGAGTCCCGGATGAGATCCCGGAAGTCACGAGGAGTTCCAG
This sequence comes from Secale cereale, assembly GCA_902687465.1. Lineage (NCBI taxonomy): Eukaryota > Viridiplantae > Streptophyta > Magnoliopsida > Poales > Poaceae > Secale > Secale cereale. Next base: position 549,852,543 of record LR738715.1, on the reverse strand, counting down.
AATGGTCCGGGGGTGAAGATTTATATATGGGAAGTCCAGTTTCAGTCGTTGGAATAGTTTTGGCGGTTATCGGTATTGTACCGGGACCACCAAAAGGGTTCCGGGGGTCCACCGGGAGGGGCCACCTATCCCGGGGGACCTAATGGGCTGAATATGGGTGGGAACCAGCCCCCTAGTGGGCTGGTGCGCTCCCCCCAAGGGGCCCAAGGATCCTAGGGTTGAAACCCTAGAGTGGGAGTGCCCCCCACTAGCTTGGGGGGCAAGTTTCCTCCCCCCTTGCCCCCCTCTAGATGCATCTAGAGGAACCGGCCCCCTCTCCCCTGTGATGCCCCAAGACCGACGCTCCAGAAGAATTCCTGTTATTCCGAGTTTTGTGATACGTCTCCAACGTATCTATAATTTTTTATTGTTCCATGCTATTATTTATTAAGTCTTGGATGTTTAATGGGCTTTATCTTACACTTTTATATCATTTTTGGGACTAACCTACTAACCCAAAGGCCCAGTCCAGATTGCTGTTTTTTGCCTGTTTCAGGGTTTTGCAGAAAAGGAATATCAAACGGAGTCCAAACGGAATGAAACCTTCGCAAGAGATATTTTTGGAGAAAATCACGCACGGAGAACTTGAGAACCACGTCAGAAGAGACACGAGGGGCCCACAAGGGTGGGGGGTGCGCCCCCCTTCCCAGGGCGCGCCCCCTGCCTCGTGGGGCCCCCGTGACTCCCCCGGTGTCCTCCTTCCTCCTATATAAGTCTACGTACCCCGAAACCATCAGCAACAGAGAGAAAACCCTAATTCCACCGCCGTAACCTTATGTTCCCGTGACATCCCATCTTGGAGCCTGTTCCGGAGCTCCACCAGAGGGGGATCCATCACGGAGTTCCTCATCATCATCATCATCGCCCTCACCATGAGTTGTGAGTAGTTTACCACGGACCTTCGGGTCCATAGCTAGTATCTAGATGGCTTCTTCTCTCTCTTTGTATCTCAATACAAAGTTCTCCTCGGTCTTCGAGGAGATCTATTCGATGTAATATATTTTTGCGGTGTGTTTGTCGAGATCCGATGAATTGTGAGTTTATGATCAAGATTATTTATGAGAAATATTTGGTTCTTCTCTGAACTTTTTATGTGTGCTCATAATATCCTTGCAAGTCTCTTCGAATTATTGGTTTGGTTTGGCCTACTAGATCTATAGTTCTTGCAATGGGAGAAGTGCTTGGCTTTGGGTTCAATCTTGCGGTGTCCTTTCCCAGTGACAGTAGGAGCAGCAAGGCACGTATTGTACTGTTGCCATCGAGGATAAAAAGATGGGGTTTATATCATATTGCTTCAGTTTATCCCTCTACATCATCTCATCTTGCTTAAGGCGTTACTCTGTTCTTATGAACTCAACACACTAGATGCATGCTGGATAGCGGTCGATGTGTGGATTAATAGTAGTAGATGCAGAATCGTTTCGGTCTACTTGTCTCGGAAGTGATGCCTATATACAATAATCATGCCTAGATAGTCTCATAATTATTATCTTTTCTATCAATTGCTCGACAGTAATTTGTTTACCCGTCGTAGAATATCGCTATCATGAGAGAAGCCACTAGACAACACTATGGCCCCCGGGTCTATTCTCAGCATATCACTCTTTATCTACTTTACTTTTACCGCTTTTATTTTCTGTTCTTATCAATGTTGGGGATATCGCTTATCGGGAACTTATCGGTCGACCTATGATAAGGGGTAAATCGGACAATTTATCGGCATATCGGCCGATTTATCGCCATATCGGCTGATTTATCGTCCGATTTATATTATCGGTCAGACAGTGGTAAGCGATAAATCGGCCGATTTATCGGCATATCGGAAGATATCTTGAACAATGGTTCTTATAAACAAAAATACCAAAAATATAAACTATCATCTCTATCAGATCTCACTTTCGTAAGTGACCGTAAAGTGATTGACAACCCCTTATCGCGTTGGCTGCGAAGCTCTTATTTGTTTGTGCAGGTGCGAGGGACTCGCGCGTGGTCTCCTACTGGATTGATACATTGGTTCTAAAAAACTGAGGGCAAGACTTACGCTACTGTGCTGCATCTCCCTTTCCTCTTCAAGGGAATACAACGCAAGCTCGAGAAGTAGCAAGAAGAATTTATGGCGCCGTTGCCGGGGAGGCTTACGCAAAAGTCATATACCAAGTACCTATCACAAACCCTTATCCTTCGCATTACATTTTTGCCTCTCGTTTTTCTCTCCCCCACTCCACCCTTGCCGTTTTATTTGCCCTTCTTCCGTCGTGTGTTTATCGTTCGCTTGCTTCTTGTTTGCTTATTTCAATATGAAACACATGGAAAAGGAGCCCATAGTTAAAGACCAATATGAGACTCTCTAAGGTAGGAGTTGTTTGCTTATTTCAATGCATCTATGAGTAATATTTGGAGGTATGAACCATAGAGAAGTTGGAATAAAGTAGGTTTAACACCAATATAAACAAAGAATGAATACATTTTATTACCTTTGAGTAGTGGTTTGCTTTCTTATACTAACAGAGCTCACGAGAATTTTTGTCTAAGTTTTGTGTTGTGAAGTTTTCAAGTTTTGAGTATTGCTTTGATGGACTATGGAACAAAGAGTAGCAAAGGTCTAAGCTTGGGGATGCCCATGGCACCCCAAGAAAAATTCAAGGGTAATCAAAAGCCTAAGCTTGGGGATGCCCCGAGAAGGCATCCCCTCTTTCGTCTTCATCCATCGGTAACTATACTTGGAGCTATATTTTTATTCACCACATGATATGTGTTTTGCTTGGAGCGTCTTGTATAATTTGAGTCTTTTCTTGTTAGTTTGTCACAATCATCCTTGCTGGACACACCTATTTGAGGGAGTTAAATATGGCCTAGGAACTGTTAGAACACTCTATGTGCTTCACTTCTATCTTTTGAGTTGAATAGTTTTTGCTCTAGTGCTTCACTTATACTCCCTCCGTCCCGAAGTAAGTGACGCAAAAGTGACTCCACTTTGTATTAACTTTAGTACAAAGTGGAGTCACTTTTGCGGCACTTATTTTGGGACGGAGGGAGTATCTTTTAGAGCACGATGGTTGTTATATTTTGTAGAAATCGTTGAACTCTCATGCTTCACTTATATCTATTTGAGAGTTTATTAAAACAGCATGGTAATGTGTTTAGGCTAGAAAAACTAGTCTTCACATGATAGACATCCAATGTCAATGTAGTAAAAAAATTCACACTAAGTGCATTGAATAGAATGAGATGTTGGATGCTTGATAATTGTTTCGAGATATGAGGATAGTGATATTAGAGTCATGCTAGTGGAGTTATTATGAAATAGAGAAATGCTTGTGTTAAGGTTATTGATTCCCGTAGCATGCACGTATGGTGAACCGCTATGTGACGAAGTTAGAGATGAGGTATTTGTAAAGTGTCAACCTTTGTGTGGAGGTCGGGAGTGCGCGATGGTTAAATCCTACCAACCTCCCCCCTAGGAGCATGCGTTGATTGCTTTGTTTTGATGACACGTAGATTTTTGCAATAAGTATATGAGTTCTTATGACTAATGTTGATTCCATGGATTATACGCACTCTCACCCTTCCACCATTGCTAGCCTCTCTGGTACTGCGCAACTTTCGCCGGTACCGTAAACCCACTTATATTCTTCCTCAAAACAGCCACCATATTAATCCTCAAAACAGCCACCATATTGTTCCTCAAAACAGCCACCATACCTACCTATCATGGCATTTCCATAGCCATTCCGAGATATATTGCCATGCAACTTTCCACCGTTCCGTTCATATGACACGCATCATATTGTCATATTGCCATGCATGATCATGTAGTTTACATCGTATTTGTCGCAAAGCCACCATGCATAAACTTTCATACATGTCACTCTTATTTCATTGCACATACCGGTACACCGCCGGAGGCATTCATATAGAGTCATACTTTGTTGTAGTATCAAGTTGTAATATCGAGTTCTAATGAAAGTGTGATGATCATCATTATTAGAGCATTGTCCCATGGGAGGAAAGGCTAAATCAATAAAGCCATCCGCAAAAAAAAGAGAAAAAAAAAAGAAAGGCGAAAGAAAAAAAGAAAGGCCCAAAAAAAGGGACAATTGCTACTATCCTTTTTCACACTTGTGCTTCAAAGTAGCACCATGTTCTTCATTGTAGAGAGTCTCATGCTTAGTCACTTTATATACTAGTGGGAATTTTCGTTATAGAACTTGGCTCGTATATTCCAACGATGGGCTTCCTCAAATGCCCTAGGTCTTCGTGAGCGAGCAAGTTGGATGCACACCCACTAGTTTCTTTTGTTGAGCTTTCATCCTTTTTTAGCTCTAGTGCATCCGTTGCATGGCAATCCCTAGTCACTCACATTGATATCTATTGATGGGCATCTCCATAGCCCGTTGATACGCCTAGTCGATGTGAGACTATCTTCCTCCTTTTTGTCTTCTCCACGACCACCTCTATTCCACCCACAGTGCTATGTCCTTGGCTCACGCTCATATATTGCATGAAAGTTGAAAGGTTTGAAAGAATAGAGTATGAAAACAAGTGCTTGGCTCAAATCGGGGTTGTGTGATGAAGAGGGAGCATAGCCAGACTATATGATTTTGTAGGGATAACTTTCTTTAGCCAGAGTATTTTGAGAAGACATGATTGCTTTGTTAGTATGCTTGAAGTATTATTATTTCTTATGTCAATATAGACTTTTATCTTGAACATTCATGCCACAATTAAGAGAATTACATTGAAAAACTATGTTGGTCAGCATTCCACATCAAAAATTCTTTGTTTATCATTTACCTACTCGAGGACGCGCAGGAATTAAGCTTGGGGATGCTTCATACGTCTCCAACGTATCTATAATATTTTATTGTTCTTGAATATTTAATGGGCTTTATCTTACACTTTTATATCATTTTTGGAACTAACCTACTAACCCAAAGGCCCAGTCCAGATTGCTGTTTTTTGCCTGTTTCACGGTTTTGCAGAAAAAGAATATCAAACGGAGTCCAAACGGAATGAAACCTTCGCAAGAGATATTTTTGGAGAAAATCACGCACGGAGAACTTGAGAACCACGTCAGAAGAGTCACGAGGGGCCCACGAGGGTGGGGGCGCGCCCCCCTTCCCAGGGCACGCCCCATGCCTCATGGGGCCCCCATGACTGCCCCGATGTCCTTCTTCCTCCTATATAAGTCTACATACCCCAAAACCATCAGCAACAGAGAGAAAACCCTAATTCCACCGCCGTAAACTTCTGTTCCCGCGAGATCCCATCTTGGAGCCTGTTCCGGAGCTCCACCGGAGGGGGATCCATCACGGAGTTCTTCATCATCATCATCATCGCCCTCACCATGAGTTGTGAGTAGTTTACCACAGACCTCCGGGTCCATAGCTAGTATCTAGATGGCTTCCTCTCTCTCTTTGGATCTCAATACAAAGTTCTCCTCGGTCTTCGAGGAGATCTATTCGATGTAATCTCTTTTTGCGGTGTGTTTGTCGAGATCCGATGAATTGTGAGTTTATGATCAAGTTTATCTATGAGAAATATTTGGTTCTTCTCTGAACTTTTTATGTCTGCACATAATATCCTTGCAAGTCTCTTTGAATTATTGGTTTGGTTTGGCCTACTAGATCTATAGTTCTTGCAATGGGAGAAGTGCTTGGCTTTCGGTTCAATCTTGCGGTGTCCTTTCCCAGTGACAGTAGGGGCAGCAAGGCACGTATTTTATTGTTGCCATCGAGGATAAAAAGATGGGGTTTATATCGTATTGCTTGAGTTTATCCCTCTACATCATGTCATCTTGCTTAAGGCGTTACTCTGTTCTTATGAACTCAATACACTAGATGCATGCTGGATAGCGGTCGATGTGTGGAGTAATAGTAGTAGATGCATAATCGTTTTGGTCTACTTGTCTCGAATGTGATGCCTATATACAATGATCATGCCTAGATAGTCTCATAATTATTCGTTTTTCTATCAATTGCTCGACAGTAATTTGTTTACCCGCCGTAGAGTATCGCTATCATGAGAGAAGCCACTAGAGAACACTATGGCCCCGGGGTCTATTCTCAACATATCAATCTACATCTACTTTACTTTTACCGCTTTTATTTTCTGTTCTTATAAACAAAAATACCAAAAATATAAACTATCATCTCTATCAGATCTCACTTTTGTAAGTGACCGTAAAGGGATTGACAACCCCTTATCGCGTTGGCTGCGAAGTTCTTATTTGTTTGTGGAGGTGCGAGGGACTCGCGCGTGGTCTCCTACTGGATTGATACCTTGGTTCTCAAAAACTGAGGGAAATACTTACGCTACTGTGATGCATCTCCCTTTCCTCTTCGAGGGAATAGAACGCAAGCTCGAGAAGTAGCATTTTGCAGTGCGATTTTATTTTTTTGTTGCATTGTTCATAGTGTCTTTTTGCATTGCATCATGTCATCATGCCATCATCTCTTTACTTCTTGGAACTCAAATAAATAAATTATGTGGATCTTTTGTCCATTTAAATCGAGGGAAATGCACATGGTGATTTCTCTTTATAACATATGTCCTCCGAGTATTTTAGGGAGCTATTATAAATGTTCCATTAATTTGGGATCATCATAACACACTTACAATATAATTTTCGTTTGACTCCTAATATTTTAAATCCAGATTCTTTTCTCTTTGACTACTTTTCAAGTTGGTGACATTTTGAAATATGTGGCCACATGTCAATTCCAGTTTATTCGGGAAGTATTTGACCCTCCAAATAATTTCTTCCCTTCCTCTATTTTCCTTTTTCTATTTTGAAAAAGGGGGGAAATTCTTTCTTTTATTTAATAGGAACCAGCTCATTTGTTCTTGCTGTGTTCGGCTGACCTAATCTCCTTACTCCTAGGCCCAGCCGCAGCCCACCTAAACCCTATAACCCTACCCGACCAAACCCTCGATCCCCTCCCATTTCTCTCGACCAGCGCCGCCACCTGCTCGATCCCCATCTCCCTCTCTCTCCCTCGTCGCTCTCCCTCTCGATCCCCTCCTTCTCCCTCGCGCGGCCACAGAGAGAGGGCAGCGCATGCCCCCAAGCGTTGTGCCTCCCGCGCTGAGCTCCTCTGCCCGAGCACCCGCGAGAGAGATGCTCAGAGCCCCACCTCGACCTCGCCTAGCTCTGCTCTGGCCCCGACCCCTCCCACCAGCAACCACGGTTGTCATGCTGTTGCTCCACACGCGCCCCTGCTTGCTGCTTCGACTCCCTGCCTCAGCTCCGTTTCTGTCTTGGAAGTGGGGTAGCAGCTGAACCTCGCCATGTTTCCGTCCAACGTCACAAGTCCGACGCCAAGAACACCTCGAGTTTGACCACACGAAACAACAAGTACCTCTACGCACGGATACGGCAAGACACCAAGATCGACTACATGGATGCAAGTACCACGACACCCATGTCCCGCCAAGTTTTTCTACAGAATGTGTACCACTACGCCAGAACGACTACGGACCAAAACGCCAAGTTCCTTTTCAGACGTGTACGACTACCCTCGCCGATGACCCGTGTACCACACGCGCCAAGTTTGACTACTGCAACATGAACCACTACTTCCACGGCGACGTGTGTACAAATACCGCCGCCCCGAAGACATTGGATTCGTCAAGTACCTCTTTGAAATGAACGTGTACCACTACTTCCACTTTCGTCGCCATGAGCGAGAGTACCACTACTTCCACGACGTCCGAGAATGACTACTACCCACGGCGCCCCGAAGAAATTGTTTAGATAGTGTAGTTTTATTATGCTTCACCTCTTTCCATGTTACCCCTAGCCATGTTAACCAACATTTAAACTTGTTGTGTACATAAACGAGATCAAACTAAATATGCGAATGTGGTGTTTTTTCCATATGCAACTCGTTGCATATTGAGCTCCACTTAACTTGTAGTTTTGTTTGTGCACTTAGCCATGAATCATTAAACCGGACATGCATCATACTTGATTGTCCATCATGCCATGGTTATGATATGTGTGTTTACCATGTTGTTTTCTTCTTTCTGGTTTGCTTCTCTCGTTAGCTTCGGTTTCGTTCCGGAGTTGTGAGGATTCGTTCGACTATGTCCGTTTGTCTTCTTCATGGACTCGATCTTCTTCCTAGCGGGATTTTAGGCAAGATAACAGTTCCTCGATATCACCTCTATCTTTGCTTTGCTAGTTGTCTCGCTCTATAGATATGTCTCGATGCCCATTCTTCTCTTGTCAGCCTCCTATGTTGCCATGAAACCCTCTAACCACCATTCTATCAAACCATTGATTGGCTAAGTTACGCTTTTGCTCAGCCCTCTTATAGCATTGTTAGTTGCAGGTGAAGATGGAAGATGAAAGATGTTCCATGTTGGAACATGTATTCATTGGGATAACACAATATATATCTTATTTAATTAATGCACACATATATACTTGGCAATGGTTGGAAGGCTTGGCCTTTTGCTTGGTGTTTATTCCACTCATGCCGCCATAGGATCCGATAAACCGGTGTTATGTTCCTTGATATTGTGTACCTAACACGGTTGGGTTTTATGGCCCCCTCGATAATTCGCTCTGCTTAAAGCTTTTCCAGCAAGGCCCAACCTTGGTTTTACGATTTGCCTAATAATTAAAACTTGCATAGGGACCGGCTAGCACCCGATGACTCTTAATCAACCCCCGGGCCAGTGCTCCTCATGAGTGTTGGTCCAACCCAGAGCACTGTGCGGGGCCACCCCTTGGCAACTTGGTTTTTTTGCACCTGTACACGTAGCTTATCCGATCATGGCCTGAGAAGAGATACGCGCGGCTCTTATCAGGGTGACGACACGTCGGGAGGTCTTGCTGGATTAGTTTTATCTTTGTCGAAATATCTTGTGCGCAGGATTCCGAGAACACTTGGGTCTTCCCAACATGGAGTTGTTACTCCACTGGTCGTGAGAGCTTGTGATGGGCTAAGTTGGGACACCCCTGCAGGGTTATGAACTTTCGAAAGCCGTGCCCGCGGTTATGTGGCAGATTGGAGTTGTTAATATCCGGTTGTAGATAACTTGACACATAACTCTATAAGAATACACTACATGTGTGAGTAACCGTGATGGTCTCTTTTCGAAGGGTTCGGAAAGTGAACACGGTGGGGTCATGTATGAACGTAAGTAGTTAGGATCACTTCTTGTTCACTACTAGTTGCGACCGTTGGCATATATTATCATCTCGCTCTATCATCGTAAGCTAGCCTCATATAATGCTTAGTGCCTGCTGCAGTCACTTTATAACCTCTCCACACCTAAAACCTTGATAGTATTTATATCCGGGAACAAGATTGCTGAGTCCTCGTGACTCACAGTTTACTACACAAACAGGTGCAGGTACAACTGAGTTCGACGCAGGCGATGGCCAGGAGCTCCAATGAGATTTCGATGAGGAGCGTGGGCATATGTACGTGACATACACTGTCGTGGAATTGTCACGGCATATGTCCTAGGGTCAGGACTTAGTCGTGAGGCCAATGCATCTATGTAGTAGCTTGAGAGGGGTTGAGCGGAATCGAGAGACGCAACGCAAGACAAGGATTTAGACAGCTTCGGGCCCTGGGAAACATCATCCGGTAATAGCCCTACATGTTGTTTGTGGCTAGGTCTCATTATGATCCTCATGGAGTCACCGCATAAGCCGAGTCTCCTTATTGTGTCTAACCCTATAGATTGTTTCCTCTTTCTCGTCCCTCTTGGGGAGCCCTGCCCCTCCTTATATATGTTGAAGGGTGGGTAACATATGGAGTCCTAGTAGGATTTATCTTCTATTACAAATGGATGCAAGTCCGGGTCTTGCTTCCTTGTAAAAGAAATATTCCTCTCGCCTTTCATCTTAAGCCGGGCCACCAGAATATAAGCCGACCTGTTGGGCCTTGGGCCTTGTCGTCCGTCTGATCTGCCCGCCGGGTCACCAGTGAGTCATAATGTCCAAGCGGATTTCCTATAAACCGCCATGTCTGGGCGGATCGCTAGTGAGTCGCCAAGCTCCAGCCAGGTCTCTGGTGAGTCACCAAGTCCAGCCAGGTTATACCGCGGGGTATATCCCCAACATACCGTGACACCCCGAGACCGATGCGCCAGGTGTTAGCCAGTTATTCGTCGTCATTGCCATGTCATCTCCTTGTGTGTTGCATTTTGCCATGACATCGTGTGCATTGCATCAGCATGTTTTCAAAACTTGCATCCGGCCGAACCCCCTCGTCCTTTCCATTGTCCGTTCTGAGCCCAGACACACTTGCACGCGCCCGCGGCACCTCCGAATATTTATCTTATGAGTGGCTGGAAAATGTTCTCGGAATGGGATGAAACTTGGTGTGTCGTCTTATTATAGTGAAGACAGACCACGTGCCAAATTTCGTCGCATTCGGAGTTCGTTTGATAGCCCAACCGTCAAACTCGTAGCGGCACCGTTGTCGGTTTATTCGTCGGACGTTTTCGGTCTCCGAAAACCTCCGTGGGCCTCCCTCTCTTCTCTCCTCTAAGACCGAGGCCTTCTACACAGCCCACTAACCTCACCTGCAGCCCACCTAGACTCCTCTCCGTCCGGAACCGTCCGATGGCGATCGAGTGGCTCCGAAACAGAGCAAATCCCCTAGACCTAGCCCCCTTTCTATAAATAGACCCCTCCACCTGCCAATTATGGCCTAAAAACCTAAATCATAGCCTTCCCCTAACTTCCAGCGCTGCCCTCGCATCGTTTTCCGCACCGGACCTCTCCACCGTCATCACTTGGCGCCTCCCCACCAGTCAGCGCCGCCGCGAGCCGCCTTCTCCCGCCACTCAGTGCCCTCCACCTGTCCGCCCAGATCCTCCCACCGCCGCGGCCCGCCAGGCCCACGAGGAGCCCGCCCCGGGTCGCATCCGGGGCCCGACCGGCCCGCGCCTCCCGCTCCCCTTGCCAGCGCGTGCCAGCGCCTCCCCGCCGTGCCTCTCCGTAGCCCCATGCGCTCATCGGACCCCGCCGCCTTCCGCGTCCTCGCCTCCTCCCGCGGTCCCGCTCCTCCCCGTTGACCCCGCCTCGTGCTCGGCCCCGAGCCGCCCCGCCGAAGTGCGACACTAGCGCCGCCCGCGTCGGATCCGGCGGGATCCGACCGGAGCGCCGCCACCGCCATGGTCATCACCACCCCCGCCCTTGGCCAACTCCGGCCAGAGCCGGCCGGGCAAGGCTCCCCGCGGCCGGATCCGTCCGTCCCCGGACTCCTCCGCCGTCAAGAGCTCCTCGCCACCCTCGCCGGTGTTGCGGGCTCGCCAGAGCTCCTCCCGCCGTCCCGCCGTCGTCCCGCTTCGCTGCCTCGCGCCGGACATATTCGTCCGGGCACGGACATGTCCGATCTCTCCTCTCACCCGTGCCACTGCCAGGTGGACCCACGCGCACCACCGACGGACATGTCCGCCCAGACCAGGACAAATTCCACACCACCCCGAGGTTGTTTCTTGGCTAAGTCCTCAGAAACTGTAATTTTGTTGCATGTTTGTGATGATGGTATCTTTGTGCATGATGCTCCATTTTGAGTGAATGATATATCGAAATGTTCGTTGTGATATGCTCTTCATATTGTTGTACTGTGGCATGCTTGTTTGAGTTCATCTTGAAGCCCTAATCATCGTTGCATAAGTGCTATATGTTTTAAACTGCTGAAAAATGTTGTTAAGTGTGCATGTTCGAGTGATGATAACTTTGTGCATGTTGGTCCAAATGGAGTGTAAGATATGTCAAAATGTTCATTGTGAAGTGCTCTACCTGATGGTTGCTGTAGCATTCATGTTAGGTGCCATATTGCCAAGTTAATCTGTGTTGCAAAAGTGCATGTGGCTGTGAAGTGCTGAAACTTGTTATGAGATGTTGTTTTGTCTTTTTCATATCTTTATGTGTGATTTTTGTTTGAGCTAATTGTCAATATGTTTTAGAAGAACAATCATGTCATATTTGCTGTGGTGCAATCCACTTTTCATGTTATGCCTTCTGGTGTTTGCAACAAGCTTGTAAAGTGGCCTACTCGCTGTTGTTATTTTCCGAGACTTGTTAAAAAACTGCTAAGTCTGAAACTGTTATAACCTGATGCCATGTTTGCTTGATTCCCCACTCAAATCCATGAATGTTTTGAGTTGTCCAATGATCATGTCTTGTTGTCCATGTTATGCTCTATCCATCCATGCCCTTGTTTGCATATATGGTCTGATGTAGCTTGTTTATTTCTTGCTCTCAAGTTGCTATAAAATGTTTCTATCAGTCTGTTATCAGCAAGTTCAGTTTTGCCATGTGAATAGCTAGTCTTCTATGCATCCTATGACCATGTTCTTGCCATGAGTAGCTTCATAAATATGTCTTCTTGCTGTTGGTTATCTTCACATGCCATGATATGCTCTGAGTTGAGTTGCACAAGCTCGCAAACATGCCTACTTGTCGTTGTTGCTATCATGTCTAGTTTATTCTCACTAAGTCTGTGAATCTGTAATCTTTTGCAATCTTTCCATGATGTTTTGAGCATTTTCTAGTGGTGTTTTGTAGTAGCTCATTGGTCATGCTTGTAGTGCTAGACATGTACATGCTTGCCAAGCCCTTTGTCGCCATGAAGTTTTATTGTATCTTGTTGTTTTGATGTCATCTAAGTGCCATGTTGCTGTTTTTGAACAGCTTGTTGTTATATCTTGTTTCATGTGTATGTGATGAACTGTTGCTCCGTTTTGAGCGTGTCCTATATGAAACTTGTGTGTTTTTGCATGTAGATGCATAATATCATGTTGTAAGCCTGTTTGGAGTGTGTTTGCTTGAGGTTTGGGTGCATCTTGCATCAATGCCATGCTTGTCTTGTTTTGCTCATATCTTCTAGGCCGTAGCTCCGAATTAAATAAGCTTTATATGTAACTTGACTAGAATTTCGAATAGATCATCATGGTCATGTTAACTTGCTGTTTAACAACTAGAACTTAAGGTTTGTTCAGACCTGGACCAATTTTCGAAATGTGCATATGAGGACTTGCCGGAATTGTTATATGTTGTTTTCGGCCTCATTTAAACTTGTTGGGTGGTGTTGTTCTTATATGCATCATCCCTTGCCATGTTTTGCATCATATAGACTTGTCTTGCATCATAATTGGTTGGGCAATATGCCATGTTCTTGTGTGGTGAGTTTACCGTGTTGTGTGCTTCTTCTAGCTAGTTCATATTCCGTTGCAATCGTGAGGATTCGTTCGACTACACTTGGTTCGTCTCCGTGGATTCTTCTCCGTCTTCTTCATGGACTCGTTCTTCTTCCTTGAGGGATCTCAGGCAAGATGACCATCACCTTGGATACCTTTACTTTCATTGCCATGCTAGTTGTCTCGATGCTGTCGCTATATGTCACGTTACCTATCTATTGTCAGCGTCTCTCCTTGTTGCCATGAAACCTCTAACCTTTGACACCATCTCAGCAAACCGTTGTTTGGCTATGTTACCCGCTTGCTCAGCCCCTCTTATAGTGTTGTTAGTTGCAGGTGATGATCAAGATTGCTCCATGTTGGAACTTGTTGTTGGATTATCACAATATATCTTATATATATTAACACACCTATATACTTGGCAATGGGTGGAAGGCTTGGCCTTTTGCACGGTGTTTTGTTCCACTCATGCCACCTTAAGAACCGATAAACCGGCGTTATGTTCCTTGATTTTGCGTTCCTAACGCGGTTGGGTATATGGGGACCCCTTGACAGTTCGTCTTTGAATAAAAATCCTCCAGCTAGGCCCAACATTGGTTTTAATTTGCAACATAATAATAATTTAGTTAATTAATTAATTTTCATAGGGGGTCGCGTCCCCGAGGATTCATTTCTACATAACAGGGGGGCCAGTGCTGATGGTGTTGGTCCCAAACGGGGGGGACTGCGGGGCCGCCTTGGGGAAACCCGAGGTATCTGGTATTTTCCCGTAGGCTCACCTATCCGGTCGTGGCCTGAGACGAGATACGCGCGGCTACTATCAGGGTGTCGGCACGCCGGGAGGTCTTGCTGGACTTGTTTTACCATTGTCGAAATGTCTTGTGCACCGGGATTCCGAGTCTGATCTGATTGTCCCTAAGATAAGGGGTAATACTTTTACTTCTGCTGATCGTGAGAGCTTGTGATGGGCTAAGTTGGGACACCCCTGCAGGGATATAATCTTTCGAAAGCCATGCCCGCGGTTATGTGGCAGATTGGAATTTGTTAATGTCCGGTTGTAGAAAACTTGATAGAGGATCCGAAATAAAACACACAACCGCGTGAGTAACCGTGACCGTCGCTTTTCACTTTGAGAAGAGAACACGGTGGGGTTATGTTTGACTCGTAGGTAGTTCAGGATCTTTAGCGATCATTACTAGTTTGCGACCGCTTGCGTAGATGCTCATCTTATTCTTCTACTCGTAAATTAGCCACCATACATATAATTAGCCGCTGCTGCAACCTCACCACTTAACCTCTCCATACCCATTAAGCTTTGCTAGTCTTGATACCCATGGTTATGGGATTACTGAGTCCTCGTGGCTCACAGTTACTACAACAACAGTTGCAGGTGCAGGTTTCCGATGACTTGACGTCAGAGCGATGTTACCTTTTGTTGGAGCTCTTTCTTCTTCTTCTTCGTCAGTCTTGGGCTAGGTCCTTGGTCGGCAGCCTGGGATAGCAGATGGATGTCGTTGTGCTTTTCATGTTAGCATCCGTAGTCGGATGCCTTGTATTGATGTTGTGGTATTCTTGTGACTTGTATGGATTGTTGTATCCCCCATGTATGTATGTAATGGTGCGATGTAATGACATCCATCTTGCTAAGCGCCCGAAATGCGGTTGTGCCCCAATCACGAGGTGTATCACGTGATCGGGATAGAGTCGCATCTTGGGTCTGACAAGTTGGTATCAGAGCCTCGACCGACCATAGGAGACCCCTTGATTGATCATAGTTGGCCGTTGTTGAGTCTAGAATAAAACTATTTTGGAGTCTAGTTATATCGGAGAGTATGAATTCTTTTTACTCCTCAGCCCCTTCGCCGCACTGGTGAGGAATTTTGACGTAGGTGTTTGGAATTACTCTTCTCCCCCTTCAAATTATTTTAGGATCACGCAGTTAGGTTTCGTTCGTTACGATGTCTGCTCTTTTCATCTGGTGCATCTCTCGTCAAGTCAATTTGACCCTCCTTGTCTTTTGCTTCAAGCCTCGGTTCTTCCAACCGATGTTGTTTCCCCTTCCGAAGTTGTCTTTCTTTCCCACCAGCCCACCCCTTTTCTTCTCAGAGCCGGAGTCCTTAATCAAGTATCCGTCCTTCTCATGTGAAGTCTTTGCTTTCTTTCATCAATTGTTTCAACTGGGGAATTCTACTCTCGTTCGTCCTTCTTCATCTCTTTCTTTTTCGCTGGAATCAATTCAAGTTTTCGGTGTTTATCATATTCTTTTCCCTCGGCTCAGATGTTTCCTCTTGCTCGTTCGTCTCTTGCCATTTAATTATTCCGGAGTTCCGAAGACATCACAAGAGATTCGTCTGTCTTCCAATTAATTCGAGGTTGTCACCTCATTCGAGTTTTCAATCGTTCCGGTGCATTATCTCTTTTTCAATCTTTTCCAACGGTGGTTTTCTTTCAGTGGGCGCATAACCCACAGGTCTTTTCCCAGGATCTTACCTGACTCTTCTAATTTCCCGGAGTGTTCACCAATTCTTTTCAAGTGTGACGTAAGTATGGATTCCACCAGTTATATGCCTTCTCCAAGATCGCTTTCAAATTCTTTTCATGTTTGGCTCAACCTTTCCTCTTTTATTCTTCCGGAGTACCTCGATAATTTTGGTGGTGTTCCTCGTCGTCATTTGAAGTCCGAAGAAGAGTTTTACTCTAATTCTTGTTCGTTCTCTCGAAGATTCTTCGTTCAAGATCGTTGCTATCTCCTTAATTGTTCCGATCATCAAGACTTCTTTTCTTTAACCATCCGGAGTATTTCATGAATTCTTTTCATTGTGTTCCTCTGAAGGCCATCATTTCAGAAGATTTCTTCATTCTTAGTTTTCAACGTCGTCCTCCAAATATTCTTCATTGATGCCTCTTCGTTCGTCTCACATTCATCCAGTGCTTCCTTCAAGCATTCTTTAATCAGTTCGCGATCTCTTCGTTCTCATCATTCAAATTTTCCTCAAGTGCCTTATTCTTCTGGCGATTCATTCTCTTGTATTCACTCAGTTTCAATTCCTTATAGTGGCTTGTTCTCCTTCATCACTCAGCTTCAATTCTTACGGTGGTTCGCTCAGAATTCTTCTCTTTGTCATCATATCAACTCATTTGTTCTATCTGGTGGCTCATGAAGATTTCCACAAGTTCGTGATATATCCCTCTTTATTCAATTTCAACGCGAATAAGTGTTATGCAGATCCATTGCTTTCATCAATTTAATTGGTGGAGGATAAGCATAACATAATTCTTATCCTTTTCATCAAGTTGATTTAATCCCTTCCTTCAGAGTTTATTCTTGATGAATAAATTCTAATTCCCAAGTGTTTATTCTTTTCTGTCCGGAGTTCATAGTTTCTCGGCCTTCTCATCGGAACCCCGTCTAAATCATTACAAGGACTTATTCTTATTATTTTCATCCTATCATCATCCTTCTGTTACCGGAGTTCTTCATGGTGATTCTTCATGATATATTTCATTCTTCAAGTGTTCTGCAAAATTCTTCTGGAGCAGCTCGAGTATTCTTCTCCTCGCATCATGAAGTGCAAATAATCCTCCATATTCTTTTCAATGGAGTTTTGCAATTCTTTCTTCATTCTCATCTATTCAATCTTTTTGTTGCGGCATCATTCACCTCAAGTTTTGAGATGTTTAAATAAGTCCACAACAAGCTTACTCTTTTGTTGTTGATTCTTCATCAAATACATTCAATTCTTCCTTCTAAGGATGCCTTCAAATTTATCATGCTAGAAGATGTGTTCTTTCCCCTTTTCTTCTCATTCCATTCTTTAATTCTTCCAGAGGCATTTTCTTGTTCATCTCGTCAAGTATTATTCCATCTCCTCAAGTTCAATTCCTATTCCTCCAATGTTCAACATGAGTGCTGCCCGAATTGCTTTTTTATCCCTTATTAACCGGAGTGGTTTCGAATCCGTTCTTGTTCCTTCAGCTCTAGTTTCGTGCCTTTTCAACCTCCTTGATTCTCCTCGTATTCCTTGTTCCTCTTGCCTAACGAAGTCTTTGCAACTTCGTTTTTCTCCGTTGTATCCTTTCTTTCAAGTGGCTCAACCTCGCAATATTCTTTCGTTTCACTCCTTTGTTCTTCCTTTTCTCTTCCGTCTCGTTCCTAAGATCTCCGGACGAGATCTCTTGTTAGTAGGGGAGTGTTGTGACAACCCGAGACGGATGCGCCAGGTGTCAGCCAGTTATTCATCGTCGTTGCCATGTCATTTGCTTGTGTGTTGCATTTTGCCATGTCATCATGTGCATTGCATCAGCATGTTTTCAAAACTTGCATCCGGCCGAACCCCATCGCCCTTTCCATTGTCCGTTCTGAGCCCAGACGCACTTCCACGCGCCCGCGGCACCTCCGAATATTTATTTTATGAGTGGCCGGAAAATGTTCTCGGAATGGGATGAAACTTGGCGTGTGGTCTTATTATAGTGTAGACAGACCGCCTGCCAAATTTCGTCGCATTCGGAGTTCGTTTGATAGCCCAGGCGTCAAACTCGTAGCGGCACCGTTGCTGGTTTATTCGTCGGATGTTTTCGATCTCCGAAAACTTCCAAGGGCCTCCCTCTCTTCTCTCTTCTAAGCCCGAGGCCTTCTACACAGCCCACTAACCTCACCTGCAGCCCACCTGCAGCCCACCTAGACCCCCCTCTGTCCGGAACCGTCCGATGGCGATCGAACGGCTCCAAACGGAAAAAATCCCCTAAACCTAGCCCCCTTTCTATAAATAGACCCCTCCACCTGCCAATTTTGGCCTAAAAACCTAAATAGTAGCCTTCCACTAACCTCCAACGCCGCCCTCGCATCGTTTTCCGCGCCGGACCTCTCCATCGCCGCCACTTGGCGCCTCCCCACCAGTCAGCGATGCCGCCAGCCGCCTTCTCCCGCCACTCAGTGCCCTCCACCTAGCCGCCCAGCTCCTCCCACCGCCGCGGCCCGCCAGGCCCACGGGGAGCCCGCCCCAGGCCGCATCCGGGGCCCGACCGGCCCGCGCCTCCCGCTCCCCTAGCCAGCGCGCCCCAGCGCCTCCCCGCCGTGCCTCTCCGTCGCCGCCGCGCGCTCACCAGACCCCGCCGCCTTCCGCGCCCTCGCCTCCTCCCGCGGTCCCGCTCCTCCCCGTTGACCCCGCCTCGCGCTCGGCCCCGAGCCGCCCCGCTGAAGTGCGACACCAGCGCCGGATCCGACGGGATCAGACCGGAGCACCGCCGCCGCCATGGTCATCACCACCCCCGCCCTTGGCCAACTCTGGCCAGATCCGGCCGGGCAAGGCTCCCCGCGGCCGGATCCGCCCGTCCCCAAACTCCTCCGCCATCAAGAGCTCCTCGTCGCCCTCGCTGGAGTTGCGGGCTCGCCGGAGCTCCTCCCGTCGTCCCGCCGTCGTCCGGCTTCCCTGCCTCGCACCGGACATGTCCGTCCGGGCACGGACATGTCTGACCTCTCATCTCGCTCGTGCCACTGCCAGGTGGACCCGCGCGCGCCGCCGACAAAGTCCACACCACCCCGAGGTTATTTTTTTGGCTAAGTGTGACACCCCGAGACCAGTGCGCCAGGTGTCAGTCAGCTATTCGTCGCCGTTGCCTTGTCATATGCTTGCGTGTTGCATCTTTGCCTTGTCATCATGTGTGTTGCATCAGCAAGTTTTCAAAACTTGCATTCGCCTGAGTCCCCTCGTCCTCTCCGTTGTCCATTCTCAGCCCAGACACACTGGCACGCGCCCGCGGCGCCTCTGAATATTTATTTTGTGAGTGGCCAAAAAACGTTCTCGGAATGGGTTGAAACTTGGCGTGTGGTCTTATTATAGCATAGGTAGACCGCGTGTCAAGTTTCGTCGCATTCGGAGCTCGTTTGATAGCCCAACGGTTAACCGTGTTAACCGCCGAAGGCCTTTTCTCTTTTGGCCCAGCACCCCTTTCACACAGACCACCTAGCCCATTCTAACCCCTCCATGCTCTTGGCCGTTTGATCACGATCGCGTGGCCGCGAACGGCTCCTCATTTGGACACTCCTAGCTCCCTCTACCTATAAATATGTGCCTCTCCCTCCATTTTCGCGCAGATGAAACCCTAGCCTCTTCCCTCGCGCCGCTAGACATGTCCACCCGCGCCGGACATGTCCAGCCAGCCACCTCACTCCGCCCAATCAAATCGCGCCACGTCACCACGCCGCCGCCCCGCAACCAACCACACCTCGCCACGTGGAGCCGCCGGCCTCCACTCCACCGCAGCCCGCTCGGGCCCGTGCCAGGCCCGCGGGGCCCATCCACCGCCGCCGCTAGCCCAGCCTCCCGCTCGCCTCCCGCGCCTCTCGTCGGCGTCCTCCGCCGCCGTGAGCCACCTCGCTGCCGCCGGACTTCTGTTGCTCGCCGTCGGTCTCCTTCGCCGAAGAAACCGCCCGTCGCCCCGTCCTGGAGCTCCTCGCGCCGCCGCCTCGGCCAAAGGCCACCGCCGCCGCCTCTGGATCCCTCGCCGCCGGCCCTTCCGTCTTCCCCCGCCACCGGATCCGGCCTCGGCCGGCCGGATCTGCTCGACCACCGACCGCCCCATCGCCATCGACCGCCCCCGCCGTCAGGTTCCTGCTCGAGCGGGACGGACGCCAGATCCAGCGCCCATGCCACCTGGGCCTCCTCCTCCTCGCGTGGGCCGCATCCCACATCGTGGGCCCGCAAGGCCCAGCCGCAGCAGCAGCAGCCCCGTCCAGCTGGCCCGTCTCCCCGTTTCGTCCGGTCCACACCACCTCTTCTCTTCCTGGGCCAAGCCCGCTTCGGTGAGGCCACCTATCCAGCGCCTTGTGCACCGCATAGCTTTCTTACGCTCAGTTGTTTTTTTCCTAAGTCTACATTTCTGCTAAGTCCTTTTTTCTGTCATGTTTTGTTGCATGTTTGCATGGCTTTAAATATTTGTGTGTATGTCCAAATGATGCAAATGATATGTCAAAATGATCGTGGTGATATGCTCTTCACTTTGTTCCATTGTGCCATGCTTGTTTGAGTTTATCTAGATGCTCTAATCTCTGTTGCAAGAGTGCTACTTGTTATAAACTGCTGCTACTTGTTATTTTGTTGCCATGTTTGAGATATGATAACTTGGTGCATGTTTATCCAAATGAGGCATATGATATGTCAAAATGTTCATTGTGATGTGTACTACATGATGGTTGCTGTAGCATGCTTGTTTGAGTTCATATTGCCATGTTAATCTCTGTTGCAAAAGTGCATTTGGCTGTTAAGTGCTGAAACTTGTTACGAGATGCTGATTTCAATTGCTCTTTGCTATTGATGTGGTTGTCCTCATGCCAGATGTCTAGATGTTTTAGAAGCACAATAATATGGTCCTTGATGTGGTGCATTTAACTTTCCATGATATGCCCTGAGTTGACTTAAACATGCTTGTAAACATGCCATGTTCTTATTGTTGTTTTATACTTAGTGAAAAAAACGGCTAAGTCTGGAATCTGTCATATCCTGATGCTATGTTTGCTTGATGCCCTAGCCAAATCCATGCTTGTTTTGGGGTGGCTAATGATCATGTCTTGTTGTCCATGTTATTGTCTATCCATTCATGCGCTTACTTGCTCATTTGGCCTGCTGTAGCTTATTTATTTCTTGCTCTCAAGTTGCTATAAAATATACCTGTCAGGATCTTATCATCATGTTCAATTTGGTGGAGCTTGTTGCTATTGATCCATGCCTCCTATGGAGATGCTCCAATGGAGTTGTTTGTTGTAGGATATGTCTACTTCATGTCCATGCTCTTTATATACTTGTTGGAGTTAATATGCATGTTGTTTTGTGCCTCCGAAGGCAGCATCGTGATGATGTTTTTGCCTTCCCAGATTTTGGCTAAGTCTGGATAATTTTATTGCAACTTGCCATGCTTGTTTAAATGTTTTCCAGCAAGCTTTTGGGTGTGTTCTAAGTTCCTACTTGTTAAGTATCATGTATACTTCACATCCATGCTTCTTGTTAACATGTTTGGGTGTTTTAGCTTATATTTACTTTGCTCCAAAGTTGCTATGTGGCTGTTAACTTCAGCTTGTCGTTATATCTTGTTTCGTGTGTATCTTTTAGCCCGTTGCTCCGTTTGGGGTGTGCCTTATATGAAACTTGTGTGATTTTGCATGTAGTATCATAGTATCATATTGTTTTCATGTTTGGAGTGAGTTTTCTTGATGTTTGGGTGCATATTGCACCGTTGCCATGCTTGTCTTGTTTTGCTCATATCATCTAGGCCGTAGCTCCGAATTAAACAAACTTTATATGAAACTTGACTAGAATTTCGTGTAGATCATCATGGTGCATGCTAATCTACTGTTTAACCACTTTAACTTAATGTTTGTTCAGATCTGGACTAATTTCAAATTATGCATATGAGGACTTACCGGATTTGTTATATGTAGTTTCCGGCCTCATTTAAACTTGTTGACTTGTGTTGTTTTTGAGTGCTTCCTGCCTTGCCATGTTTTGCATCATATATAGACTTGTGTTGTTCTTGTGTGCTTCCTACCTTGCCATGTATTGCATCATATATAGACTTGTCTTGCATCATACTTTCTTGAGCATATTGTCATGTTCTTGTGTTGTGTGTTTACCATATTGCTTGCTTCTTCTCGTTAGTGCTTGTTCCATTGCGATTGTGAGGATTCGTTCGTCTACCCGTGGTTCTTCTTCAAGCCTTCTTCTTTGTCTTCTTCTTGGACTCATTCTTCTTCATTGCGGGATCTCAGGCAAGATGACCATACCCTTGGACACCTTTACTATCATTGCCATGCTTAGTTGTCTCGATGCTATCGTTACATGTCGCGCTACCCATCATTATTGTCAGCCCCTCTCCTTGTTGCCATGAAACCTCTAACCTTCGATACCTTCCTAGCAAACCATTGTTTGGCTATGTTACCCGGTTGCTCAGCCCCTCTTATAGCGTTGTTAGTTGCAGGTGAAGATGAAGATCGTTCCTTGTTGGAACTTGTTGTTGGTATATCACAATATCTATTATTATTATTAACACACATATATACTGGGAATTGGTGGAAGGCTTGGCCTTTTGCTCGGTGTTTTGTTCCACTCATGCCACCTTAGGAGCCGATAAACCAGCATTATGTTCCTTGATTTTGCATTCCTTACATAGTTGGGTATATGGGGACCCCTTGACACTTCGTCTTTGAATAAAACTCCTCCAGCAAGGCCCAACATTGGTTTTAGTTTGCCTCATAATAACAACTTAATTAATTAATTAAATTGCATAGGGGGTCGCGTCCCCGAGTATTCTTTCTACATAGCAAGGGAGGCCAGTGCTGATGGTGTTGGCCCCAAACGGGCCGACTGCGGGGCCACCACGGGGAAACTCGAGGATTGGCTCCCGTAGGTTGTCCCATCCGGTCGTGGCCTGAGACGAGATACGCGCGGCTACTATCAGGGTGTCGGCACGCCGGGAGGTCTTGCTGGACTTGTTTTACCATTGTCGAAATGTCTTGTGCACCGGGATACCGAGCCTGATCGGATTTCCCTAAGATAAGGGGTAATAATTATTATTACTTCAGCTGATCGTGAGAGCTTGTGATGGGCTAAGTTGGGACACCCCTGCAGGGTTATGATCTTTCGAAAGCCGTGCCCGGGGTTTTGTGGCAGATTGGAATTTGTTAATGTCCGGTTGTAGAAAACTTGACAGAGGATCCGAGATAAAACACACAATTGTGTGAGTAACCGTGACTGTCTCTTTTCACTTTGAGAAGAGAACACGGTGGGGTTATGTTTGACTCGTAGGTAGTTCAGGATCTTTAGCGATCATTACTAGTTTGCGACCGTTTGCGTAGATTCTCATCTTATTCTTGTACTCGTAAGTTAGCCACCATATTGCTTAGCCGCTGCTGCAACCTCACCACTTTACCTCTCCATACCTATTAAGCTTTGATAGTCTTCTTACCCATGGTTATGGGATTGCTGAGTCCTCGTGGCTCACAGATACTACAACATCAGTTGCAGGTGCAGGCTTCCGATGACTTGACGTGAGAGCGATGTTACCTTTTGTTGGAGCTCTTTCTTCTTCTTCTTCGTCAGTCTTGGGCTAGGTTCCTGGTCGGCAGCCTGGGATAGCAGATGGATGTCATTGTGCTTTCATGTTTCCATCCGTAGTTGGATGCCTTGTATTGATGTTGATGTATTCTTGTGACTTGGATGTATTGGTGTATCCCCCATGTATGTATGTAATGGTACGATGTAATGATATCCATCTTGCTAAGCGCCCGAAATGCGGTTGTGCCCCAATCACGTAAGTGTCACGTGATCGGGATAGAATCGCATCTTGGGCCTGACACTAAGTCCTCAGAAATTGTAATTTTGTTGCATGTTTGTGATGATGGTATCTTTGTGCATGATGCTCCGTTTTGAGTGAATGATATATCGAAATGTTCGTTGTGATATGCTCTTCATATTGTTGTACTATGGCATGCTTGTTTGAGTCCATCTTGATGCCCTAATCATCGTTGCATAAGTGCTATTTGTGCATGTTTGAGTGATGATAACTTTGTGCATGTTGGTCCAAATGGAGTGTATGATATGTCAAAATGTTCATTGTGAAGTGCTCTACATGATGGTTGCTGTAACATTCATGTTAGGTGCCATATTGCCATGTTAATCTCTGTTGCAAAAGTGCATGTGGTTGTTAAGTGCTGAAACTTGTTATGAGATGTTGTTTTGTCTCTTTCATATCTTTATGTGTGATTTTTGTTTGAGCTACATGTCAATATGTTTTAGAAGCACAATCATGTCATCTTTGTTGTGGTGCAATCCACCTTTCATGTTATGCCTTGTGGTGTTTGCAACAAGCTTGTAAAGTGGCCTACTCGTTGTTGTTATTTTCTGAGACTTGTTAAAAAACTGCTAAGTCTGAAACTGTTATAACCTGATGCCATGTTTTCTTGATGCCCCACTCAAATCCATGAAATTTTTGGGTTGTCCAATGATCATGTCTTGTTGTCCATGTTATGCTCTATCCATCCATGCCCTTGTTTGCATATATGGCCTGCTGTAGCTTGTTTATTTCTTGCTCTCAAGTTGCTATAAAATGTTTCTGTCAGTCTGTTATCAGCAAGTTCAGTTTTGTCATGTGAATAGCTAGTGTTCTATGCATTCTATGACCATATTCTTGCCATGAGTAGCTTCATAAACATGTATTCTTGTTGTTGGTTATCTTCACATGACATGATATGCTCTGAGTTGAGTTGCACAAGCTTACAAACATGCCTACTTTTCGTTGTTACTGCCATGTCTAGTTTATTTTCACTAAGTCTGTGAATCTGTAATCTTTTGCAATCTTACCATGAAGTTTTGAGCATGTTCTAGTGGTGTTTTGTACTAGATCATTGGTCATACTTTTAGTGTTGGACATGTACATGCTTGCCATGCCCTTTGTCGCCATGAAGTGTTATTGTATCATGTTGTTTTGATGTCATCTAAGTGTCATGTTGCTGTTTTTGAATAGCTTGTTGTTATATCTTGTTTCATGTGTATGTGATTAATCGTTGCTCCGTTTTGAGCGTGTCCTATATAAAAATTGTGTGTTTTTGCATATAGATGCATAATATCATGTTGTAAACCTGTTTGGAGTGTGTTTGCTTGAGGTTTGGGTGCATCTTGCATCAATGCCATGCTTGTCTTGTTTTGCTCATATCTTCTAGGCCGTAGCTCCGAATTAAATAAGCTTTATATGTAACTTGACTAGAATTTCGAGTAGATCATCATGGTGCATGTTAACTTGCTGTTTAACAACTTGAACTTAAGGTTTGTTCAGATCTGGACCAATTTTCGAAATGTGCATATGAGGACTTACCGGAATTGTTATATGCTGTTTCCGGCCTCATTTAAACTTGTTGGGTGGTGTTGTTCTTATATGCATCATCCCTTGCCATGTTTTGCATCATATAGACTTGTCTTGCATCATACTTGGTTGGGCATTATGTCATGTTCTCATGTGGTGGGTTTACCGTGGTGTGTGCTTCTTCTCGCTAGTTCATATTCCGTTGTGATCGTGAGGATTCGTTCGACTACACTTTGTTCGTCTTAGTGGCTTATTCTTCGTCTTCTTCATGGACTCGTTCTTCTTCCTTGCAGGATCTCAGGCAAGATGACCATCACCTTGGGTACCTTTACTATCATTGCCATGCTAGTTGTCTCGATGCTGTCACTACATGTCACGTTACCTATCTATTGTCAGCCTCTCTCCTTGTTGCCATGAAACCTCTAACCTTTGACACCTTCCCAGCAAACCGTTGTTTGGCTATGTTACCCGCTTGCTCAGCCCCTCTTATAGCATTGTTAGTTGCAGGTGAAGATGTAGATTGCTCCATGTTGGAACTTGTTGTTGGATTACCACAATATATCTTATATATATTAACACACCTATATACTTGGCAATGGGTGGAAGGCTTGGCCTTTTGCTCGGTGTTTTGTTCCACTCATGCCACCTTAAGAACCGATAAACCGGCGCCATGTTCCTTGATTTTGCGTTCCTAACGCGGTTGGGCATATGGGGACCCCTTGACAGTTCGTCTTTGAATAAAACTCCTCCAGCAAGGCCCAACGTTGGTTTTAATTTGCAACATAATAATAACTTAATTAATTAATTAATTTGCATAGGGGGTCGCGTCCCCGAGGATTCTTCTCTACATAACAGGGGGGCAGTGCTGATGGTGTTGGTCCCAAACGGGGGGCGGGGGGGACTGCGGGGCCGCCTTGGGGAAACCCGAGGTATCTGGTATTTTCCCGTAGGCTCACCTATCCGGTCGTGGCCTGAGACGATATACGTGCGGCTACTATCAGGGTGTCGGTACGCCAGGAGGTATTGCTGGACTTGTTTTACCATTGTCGAAATGTCTTGTGCACCGGGATTCCGAGTCTGATCGGATTGTCCCTAAGATAAGGGGTAATACTTTTACTTCTGCTGATCGTGAGAGCTTGTGATGCGTTAAGTTGAGACACCCCTGCAGGGTTATAGTCTTTCAAAATCTGTGCTCGCGGTTATGTGGCAAATTGGAATTTGTTAATGTCCGGTTGTAGAAAACTTGACAGAGGATCCGAAATAAAACACACAACCGCGTGAGTAACCGTGACCGTCTCTTTTCACTTTGAGAAGAGAACACTATGGTGTTATGTTTGACTCGTAGGTAGTTCAGGATCTCTAGCGATCATTACTAGTTTGCGACCGCTTGTGTAGATGCTCATCTTATTCTTGTACTCGTAAGTTAGCCACCATACATATGCTTAGCCGCTGCTGCAACCTCACCACTTAACGTCTCCATACTCATTAAGCTTGCTATTCTTGATACCCATGGTTATGGGATTGCTGAGTCCTCGTGGCTCACAGTTACTACAACAATAGTTGCAGGTGCAGGTTTCCGATGACTTGCGTGAGAGCGATGTTACCTTTTGTTGGAGCTCTTTCTTCTTCTTCTTCGTCAGTCTTGGGCTAGGTTCCTGGTCGGCAGCCTGGGATAGCTGATGGATGTCATTGTGCTTTTCATGTTTGCACCTGTAGTCGGATGCCTTGTATTGATGTTGTGGTATTCTTCTGACTTGTATGAATTGTTGTATCCCCCATGTATGTATGTACTGGTACGATGTAATGATATCCATCTTGCTAAGCGCCCGAAATGCGGTTGTGCCCCAATCACGAGGTGTATCACGTGATCAGGATAGAATCGCATCTTGGGCCTGACACATACCCCGATGATGAGTAGTGGTTCCTACTAGGGCCGATCAGGATTAGCCTGTGTGGTATCTTTTTCTCCGTTTGATTTCGTCCGTAGTCGGACTCTGTGTTCGCTGGATGAATGTATGCTTATTGTATTAATTGCGTGATGTGGCGAGTGTAAGCCAACTATTAAACTATCCTGCATCCTGTTCATTACATGGGTTGTGTAAAGATACCATGCTTGAGACCATTCTAGAATGCGGTTATGACTCTAAGTCGTGCCTCGACACGTAAGAGCTATAGCTGCATCTTGGGCGTTACATCCCCTTCCACCTATAAATAGAGAGGGGGTGGGAGGGCAGCCGCACACCTTACCCCTGGCGCATCCCTCCCCCTCCTACACCTCTTCCTCCTCCGTAGTGCTTAGCAAATCCCTGCCAGAGTACCACGAGCTCCACCGCCACCATGTCGTCGTGCTGCCGGAGTTCTCCCTCAACTTCTCCTCCCCCCTTGCTGGATCAAGAAGGAGGAGACGTCCCCGGGCTGTACATGTGTTGAACACGGAGGCGCCATCCGTTGAGCGCTAGATTGGATCTTCCGTGATTTGAATCGCCGTGAGTACGACTCCATCATCCACGTTCTTTGCAATGCTTCTTCTTAGCGATCTTCAAGGGTATGAAGTGCACTCCCTCTATCTCATTGCTAACATCTCCCAAATTGATCTTGGTGACACGTAGGAATTTTTTTGAATTATTACTACGTTCCCCAACGGTGGCATATTGAGCTAGGCCTATGCATAGATTCTCTGAACGAGTAGATCACAAGTAGTTGTGGGCGATGATTTGGTCAATTTGCTTACCGTTACTAGTCCTATCTTGATTCGGCGGCATTGCGGGATGAAGCGGCCCAGACCGACCTTACACGTACGCTTACGTGAGACAGGTTCCACCGACTGACATGCACTTATTGCATAAGGTGGCTAGCGGGTGTCAGTCTCCCCCACTTTAGTTGGGTCGGATACGATGAACAGGGTCCTTATGAAGGGTAAATAAGCAATTGACAAATCACCGTTGTGGCTTTTGCATAGGTAAGAAACGTTCTTGCTAGAAACCCATAGCAGCCACGTAAAACATGCAACAACAATTAGAGGACGTCTAACTTGTTTTTGCAGGGTATGATATGTGATGTGGGCCAAAAGGATGTGATGAATTATATATGTCATGTATGAGATTGATCATGTTCTTGTAATAGGAATCACGACTTGCATGTTGATGAGTATGACAACCGGCAAGAGCCATAGGAGTTGTCTTAATTTATTGTATGGCATGCGAGTCAATAAAAACGCCATATAATTACTTTACTTTATTGCTAACCGTTAGCCATAGTAGTAGAAGTAATAGTTGACGAGACAACTTCATGAAGACACAATGATGGAGATCATGGTGTCATGCCGATGACAATGGTGATCATGCCGTGCCTCGAAGATGGAGATCAAAAGCTCAAGATGATGTTGGCCATATCATGTCACTTTATGATTTGCATGTGATGTTTATCATGTTTACATCTTATTTGCTTAGAACGATGGTAGCATAAATAAGATGACCCCTCACTAATATTTTGAGAAATGTGTTCTCCCTAAGTGTGTACCGTTGCGAAGGTTCGTTGTTTCGATGCACCACGTGATGATCGGTTGTGATAGATTCTAACGTTCGCATACAACGGGTGTAAGCCAGATTTACACATGCGAAACACTTAGGTTGACTTTACAAGCCTAACATGTACAGACATGGCCTCGGAACACGAGAGACCGAAAGGTTGAACATGAGACGTATAGTAGATGCGATCAACATGGAGATGTTCACCATTGATGACTAGTCCGCCTCACGTGATGATCGGACACGTCCTACTCGATTCGGATCATGTATCACTTAGATGACTAGAGGGGTGTCTATGTGAGTGGGAGTTCATTAAATAATTTGATTAGATGAACTTAGTTATTATGAACTTAATCTAAAATTGTCTTTACAATCTATCTTGTAGATCCAATGGCCCACGCTAATGTTGCCCTCAACTTCAACGCGTTCCTAGAGAAAACCAAACTGAAAGACGATGGAAGCAACTATACGGACAAGGTCCGTAACTTGAGGATCATCCTCATAGATTCCAAGAAAGCATATGTCCTTGAAGCACCGCTAGGTGACGCGCCCATTTTCCCAGCAGCTCAAGATGTTATGAACGTCTGGCAGTCGTGTAGTGATGATTACTCCATGGTTCAGTGCGGCATGCTTTATAGCTTAGAACCGAGGCTCCAAAAGCATTTTGAGAAACACGGAGCATATGAGATGTTCCAAGAGCTAAAAATGGTTTCCAAAGCTCATGCCTGGGTCGAGATATATGAAGTCTCCGACAAGTTCTTTAGTTGTAAGATGGAGGAAAATAGTTATGTCAGCGAGCAAATACTCAAAATTTCTAGGTTGCACAACTGCTTGTCTCAGCTAGGAGTTAATCTTCCAGATGACTCGGTCATTGACAGAATCCTCCAGTCACTTCCACCTAGCTACAAGAGCTTTGTGATGAACTACAATATGCAAGGGATGGAGAAGTCCATTCCTGAGTTATATTTGATGCTAAAATCAGCAGAGGTGGAGATCAAAAAGGAACATCAAGTGTTGATGGTGAATAAGACCACTAAGTTCAAGAAGGCAAGGGTAAGAAAACTTCAAGAAGGACGGCAAGGTAGTTGCCGCGCCCGGTAAGTCAGTTGTCGGGAAGAAGCCAAAGAATGGACCCAAGCCTGAGACTGAGTGCTTTTATTGCAAGGGAAATGGTCACTGGAAGCGGAACTGCCCCCAAGTTCTTAGCAGATAAGAAGGCCGGCAACGTCAAAGGTATATATAATATACATGTTATTGATGTGTACCTTACCAGCGCTCGTAGTATCTCCTGGGTATTTAATACCGGTGCAGTTGCTCACATTTGTAACTCAAAATAGGAGCTGCGGAATAAGCGGAGACTAGCGAAGGACGAGGTGACAATGCGCGTCGGGAATGGTTCCAAGGTCGATGTGATCGTCATCGGCACGCTACCTTTGCATCTACCTTCAGCATTAGTTTTAAAGCTCAATAATTGTTATTTAGTACCGGTATTGAGCATGAACATTGTATCTGGATCTCGTTCGATGCGAGATGGCTACTCATTTAAATCCAAGAATAATGGTTGTTCTATTTATATGAGAGATATGTTTTATGGTCATGCCCCGTTGGTCAATGGTCTATTCTTATTGAATCTCGAACGGGATGTTACACATATTCATAGTGTGAATGCCAAAAGATGTAAGGTTGATAATGATAGTCCCGCATACTTGTGGCACTGCCGCCTTGGTCATATTGGTGTCAAACACATGAAGAAAGTCCATGCAGATGGACTTTTGGAGTCTCTTGATTATGAATCATTTGAAATGTGTGAACCATTCCTCTTGGGCAAGATGACCAACACTCCGTTCTCCGGAACAATGGAGCGAGCAACCAACTTGTTGGAAATAATACATACTGATGTATGCGGTCCAATGAGCGTTGAGGCTCGTGGTGGCTATCGTTATGTTCTCACCCTCACTGATGACTTGAGTAAATATGGGTATGTCTACTTAATGAAACACAAGTCTGAGACCTTTGAAAAGTTCAAGGAATTTCAGAGCGAGATAGAGAATCAACGTGACAGGAAAATAAAGTTCTTACGATCTGATCGTGGAGGAGAATATTTGAGTCATGAGTTTGGCACGCACTTAAGGAAATATAGAATTGTTTCATAACTCACGCTGCCTGGAACACCTCAGTGTAATGGTGTGTCCAAACATCATAATCGCACTCTATTGGATATGGTGCAATCTATGATGTCTCTTACCGATTTATCGATGTCATTTTGGCGTTATGCTTTAGAGACTTTCGCATTCACTTTAAATAGGGCACCATCTAAATCCGTTGAGATGACACCATATGAATTATGGTTTGGGAAGAAATCTAAGCTGTTGTTTCTAAAAGTTTGGGGATGCGATGCTTATGTCAAGAAACTTCAACCTGAAAAGCTCGAACCCAAATCGAAAAAGTGTGTTTTCATAGGATAACCTACGAAAACTATTGGGTATACCTTCTACCTCAGATCCAAAGGCAAGATGTTTGTTGTCAAGAATGGATCCATTCTGGAGAAAGAGTTTCTCTCGAAAGAAGTAAGTGGGAAGAAAGTAGAACTTGATGAGGAAATTGTACCCCCTCTTGAACCGGAGAGTAGCGCAGTGCGCGAAGATGTTTTTGTGGTTCCTCCACTGACTAGAGAGGAAGTTAATGATGATGATCATGAAACTTCGGATCAAGTTTGTACTGAACTTCGTAGGTCCACGAGGACACATTCCACACCAGAGTGGTATGGCAACCCTGTCCTGGAAATCATGTTGTTAGACAACGGTGAACCTTCGAATTATGAAGAAGCGATGGCGGGCTCAAATTCCAGCAAATGGCTTGAAGCCATGAAATCCGAGATAGGGTCCATGTATGATAACAACGTATGGACTTTGGTGGACTTTCCGATGATTGGCAAGCCATAGAGAATAAGTGGATCGTTAAGAAGAAGACTGACACGGATGGTAATGTGACCGTCTATAAGGCTCGGCTTGTCG
This sequence comes from Secale cereale, assembly GCA_902687465.1. Classification (NCBI taxonomy): domain Eukaryota; kingdom Viridiplantae; phylum Streptophyta; class Magnoliopsida; order Poales; family Poaceae; genus Secale; species Secale cereale. The sequence continues at coordinate 549,820,940 of LR738715.1, read as the reverse complement.
CTAAGGGTTATCGACAAGTTCAAGGAGTTTACTACAATGATACTTTCTCACCTGTAGTGATGCTGAAGTCCGTCTGAATCATGTTATCAATTGTCGCATTTTATGATTATGAGATCTGGCAAATGGACGTCAAAACGGCATTCCTTAACGGTTTCCTTAAGGAAGATTGTATATGATGCAGCCGGAAGGTTTTATCGATCCTACGAATGTTGACAAGGTATGCAAGCTCCAGCGCTCCATCTATGGGCTGGTGCAAGCATCTCAGATTTGGAGCATTCGCTTTGATGAAGTGATCAAAGCGTTTGGATTCATACAGACTTATGGAGAAACCTGTATTTACAAGAAAGTGAGTGGGAGCTCTATAGCATTTCTCATATTATATGTGGATGACATATTGTTGATGGGAAATAATATAGAATTTTTGGAAAGCATAAAGGCCTACTTGAATAAGTGTTTTTCAATGAAGGACCTCGGAGAAGCTGCTTACATATTAGGCATCAAGATCTATAGAGATAGATCGAGACACCGCATTGGTCTTTCACAAAGCACATATCTTGATAAGATATTGGAGAAGTTTAGTATGGATCAGTCCAAGAAGGGGTTCTTGCATGTATTGCAAGGTGTGAGATTGAGCACAGCTCAATGCCCAACCTCAGCAGAAGATAGAGAAAAGAGGAGTGTCATCCCCTATGCCTCAGCCATAGGCTCTATTATGTATGCCATGCTGTGTACGAGACCTGATGTGAACCTTGCCGTAAGTTTGGTAGGGAGGTACCAAAGTGATCCCGGAATGGAACACTAGACAGCGGTCAAGAATATCCTGAAGTACCTGAAAAGGGCTAAGGATATGTTTCTCTTTTTTGGAGGTGACGAAGAGCTCGTCGTAAAGTGTTAAGTTGATGCTAGCTTCGACACAGATCCGGATGACGCCAAGTCACAAACCGGATACATGTATATTTTGAATGGTGGGGCAGTCAGCTGGTGCAGTTGCAAGCAAAGCGTCATGGCGGCATCTACATGTGAAGCGAAGTACATAGCTACTTCGGAAGCAGCGCGGGAAGGAGTCTGGATGAAGGAGTTCATCACCGACCTAGGAGTAATTCCTAATGCATTGGGCCCAATGACTCACTTTTGTGACAACACTGGAGCAATTGCTATTGCCAAGTAGCCCAGGTTTCACAAGAAGACCAAGCACATCAAGCGCCACTTCAACTCCATTCGTGGTTATATTCAAAATGGAGACATAGATATTTGTAAAGTACATACGGATCTGAATGTCGCAGATCCGTTGACTAACCTCTTCCATGAGCAAAACATGATCAGCACAAGAACTCTATGGGTGTTCGATTCATCACAATGTAACTAGATTATTGACTCTAGCGCAAGTGGGAGACTGTTGGGAATATGCCCTGGAGGCAATAATAAAATGGTTATTATTATATTTCCTTGTTCATGATAATTGTCTATTGTTCATGCTGTAATTGTATTAACCGGAAACCGTAATGCATGTGTGAATACATAGACCATAACATGTCCCTAGTGAGCCTATAGTTGACTAGATCGTTGATCAATAGATGGTTGTGGTTTCCTAATCATGGACATTGGATGTCGTTGATAACAGGATCACATCATTAGGAGAATTATGTGATGGACAAGACCCAATCCTAAGCATAGCACAAGATCTTGTAGTTCGTTTTCTAGAGCTTTTCTAATGTAAAGTATCATTTCCTTAGACCATGAGATTGTGCGACTCCCAGATACTATAGGAATGCTTTGGGTGTATCAAATGTCACAACGTAACTGGGTGACTATAAAGGTGCACTACATGTATCTCCGAAAGTGTCTGTTGGGTAGGCATGAAGCGAGACTGGGATTTGTCACTCCGTATGACGGAGAGGTATCTCTGGGCCCACTCGCTAATGCATCATCATAATGAGATAATTGTTACTAAGGAGTTAGTCATGGGATCATGTGTTACGGAACGATTAAAGAGACTTGCCGGTAACGGGATTGAACAAGGTATGGGGATACCGACGATTGAATCTCGAGCAAGTAACATACCGATGGACAAAGGGAATTGTAAACGGGATTGATTGAGTCCCCGACATCGTGGTTCATTCAGTGAGATCATCGTGGAACATGTGGGAGCCAATATGGGTATCTAGATCTTGCTCTTGGTTATTGGCCGGAGAAGTGTCTCCGTCATGTCTGCATGGTTCCCGAACCCGTAGGGTCTACACACTTAAGGTTCGGTGACGCTAGAGTTGTAATGGAAATTGTATGTGGTTACCGAAAGTTGTTCGGAGTCCCGGATGAGATCTCGGACGTCACGAGGAGTTCCGGAATGGTCCGAAGGTGAAGATTTATATATGGGAAGTCCAGCTTCAGTCGTCGGAAGAGTTTTGTAGGTTATCGGTATTGTACCTGTAACGCCCGGATAATTATGCTACAGTAATCCCATGCTAATGATGCCACGTCACCGCGATTACTGTTGTTAACCTTGCAATGATTCAATCACGTTCGAATTCAAAACCGAGTTTAAAGTCAAAATTCATATTTTGTCAGACATGCAAACTAAAATGTTCAAGTTGATGCAATTAATCATTTGGTAATATTTGTGGAGAGGTCACTTTTCTATAAAAGCCTTAAATGCTTAAAATAAAATAAAAGCAGAAAAGGAATAATAAAGAAAAGGGCAAAAGAAAAAAAGAGAGAAGGGGGCAACCCCCTGGCCCCTCGCCCAACTAGGCCAAGGGCCAGCAGGCCGGACAACCCACCTCCCCCCA
>LR738715.1:549797068-549818070 GCA_902687465.1 Secale cereale | reverse complement strand
CCCCCCCCCCCCCCCCCCCCGAAACCCTAACCCAAGACCCCCACATCCATCCCTTTCCCCTTGATCCTGACCTCTCCCCTCCGACTGGATCTGGACAAACGCTCATCCCGCACCCCTGACCCCGGTGCCCAATCCTGGTGCCGCCCCGCTATCACCGCCTCGCCTCCTCATCCTCACCCTCGCGTGACGCCCGTTTGCAACCGCGGCATCGCCTCGTTGTCGATCAGACGCCCGTCACCTCCCCGACCCCGTCGCCAGAACGCCCCACCTCTCCATCGCCGGCGCCCTCGAGCCTCGCTGCCCCCCGTACCCCGACCACGCATGTGAGGCATCCGCATTCCTCTCCTTTCCTCCTCCCGTGGCCACCGACTTCCGTCCCGTGCCAGCCTAGGCCCCGCACCCCAGCCTCCCCGTCGCGCTTCCGCCTAAGCCCGCGCACCGGCTACACCTGGGTTGCACCCCGCGCGTGTGCCCGCGCCCGCCCATGGCACTGCCGCTGCCGCGATGTGACGCCCAAGACCGATGCTCGAGAAGACTTCCATATGTTTCGGGTTTCACCGCGTGTTTCATTTGTGCTTGCTCTTTTTATTTTGCATTGCATCGTGTCATCATGGCATCATGTCATAAATATTTTGTGCCTCAACTAAATAATTTGTGTGGATCTTCGATCCATTTAAATCGAGGGAAGGATGACTTCTCTTTATAACATATCCTTCTAATATTGATGGAGCTATTATAAAATATTCCATTAGTTTGGAATCACCAAAAACACACTTGCATCTTTCTCTTGCCACCAAATCCCTCATAAGTGCACCACCCCCACTAGCTTCTTCTTTTCAAGTCTCACTCGTTTATTGCAAGTGACATTTTCTTGTTCCAGAAAATATTCAATATCTTCCTATAAATACTAGATCATGCCAAGACCACCTCCTCCATTTTTTAGGTCTTTTGGAAGTGTGTTGGTTGGGCCGAGGATTTATTCGGGTTTGAGTTATTTTCAAACGTGCGTAAATTTTCAGCCTCTAAAATTGCTAAAGCATTTTATTAAAATAGCCCACAATTCCAGGGTTCTAGGGATATTTTTATCTCAGCCAAAACCCTCTCCAAACTTCCTGGGCCTTTCTCTCTTTTGTTCTGTTTTTTAATGGAAGAGGAATGCCAGGAAGAGAGAGAGTGCAGTGAGCCCAGTCAGGCCGGCCCATCTGTAGCTAGGCCCAGGCCATAGCCGCGGCCTCCTTAGGCTATCCATCCCGCAGCCTCCTTCTGGCCCATTAGGCCCAACCGAAACCTAACCCTAGCCCGACTGATCCCCACCCTGGTCCGATCCCATCTTCCCTCGCTCTCTCCCTCGTGTCGCGCCGCTCCTCCCGACCTCGATCCCCATATCCCCCTCGTCCTCCTCGCGCCCCTCACCTCTCCTCCTACAAGAAGTCCCGACCCTGATTCCCCTGCGCCGCCGACGCACGCCCGCGGCACCCGACCCCTCCCGCACGCCATGGCCTTCTCGCCCCATCTGCCTGGCCCGACCCTCTCTTCCGGCACCGCGCGCTGCCGTCCTGGGTCCAGCTGGATCGAGCCGCCTCCGTGCAGGGCATCGAAGCCATCGTCATCCTCGCCTCGGCCTCGACGCCTCCACACCATCGGCCGGCCAGGAGCTCGCCACCGTCGCCGCCAAGTCCTCCTCCTCGAGGCCCTCGTCGCCCCGCGCACTATGGCCTTCCGCCTCATGCCCTCCATCAGCAAGCCGTCGCTTGCCTGCCTGCTCGAGGATGCCCGAGGCCATGCCTCCTCTTCCCTCCTCTGCTCGGCCGCGAGTGGGTCGCGAGCTCTGAGCTCCTCAACATCTTCCTCCCTCGGTTCCTCAACGTCGACTGTACGCCAAGACTGTTGATGCTGCCACTGTACGCCAAGACTGGCCGTTTTGGTTTCGTCGTGGGTTTTTCGTCAAGTTCGACTTCAACAAAAATACATGTACAACTACGCGGATTCGCCGAGTACGACTACACATGGGACCCGTCAAGTTCGTCTACGATTGCTGTGAACGACCCCGTCGTCGAGACGCAAGTACCACTACCGTCGCCAAGACCCGGAAGCTTCAAGTTCCACTACATCTTGTACCACTACTTCCTCTACGGCCCGTGAACAACTACTTCTTTCTACGAACTCATCCCGCCCCAAAAATGCACGCTTCAAAGGTATACCCCGAGTCGAATGCTGATGTGGTGAACGAATGCTTGTTGTGATGTATGAGATGTTCACTTGTTTGCACCGTGCCCGAATCATCTCTTGTGAGCCCCCTCGTTGCCCTGCCGTTGTCTCGTGGGTACCGGGTAACCGGGAGCACCCACCATCTTGCATGACATGCTCGCATCATACTTCTTTTGCACCGGTCTCCCAATGAGTTACCGGAACCGATATGTTGTCGTGGCATCATTTTCGGATTCGTCGCCGTGGCACCTTCTCTTTCCACCACGGTGACAAATCCTTCCTAACATGTTCATGTTAAATTCTAATAAAAATTGCATAAAACTTGAATATGCCATCCGCATCATGTTAACAACATTTAAATGCTTAAAATTGTTCTTTGATTTAAAATTGCTAAATGACACATGGGGATTTTCCGGAATGTTGTTGTTTTCTGGCCTCATTTAAAATGCTTAGATAGTGTAGTTTGCTTATGCTTCACCTCTTGCCATGCAAAAACAATTAAACTTGTTGGGTTCATAACATGATCAAACTAAATATTCTAACGTGGTGTTTTGTCAATATGCAACTCATTGCATATTGACCTCCACTTAACTTGTAGTTTTGTTTGTGCACTTTGCCATGCCATGCATATTTAAACCGGACATGCATCATACTTGTTTGTGCATCATGCCATGGTTATGATATGTGTGTTTACCATGTTGTTTGCTTCTTTCCGGTTCGCTCCTCTCGTTAGCTTCGCTTTCGCTCCGGAGTTGTGAGGATTCGTTCTACTACCTCTGTTTGTCTTCTTCATGGACTCGTTCTTCTTCCTTGCGGAATCCTAGGCAAGATGACCGTTCCCCGATATCACATTTATCTTTTCCTATCTCGTTGTCTCGCTCTTTAGATATGCCTCGATGCATATTCCTATTTGTCAGCCTCCTATTTGTCGGTGTATTTGGATCGACACCTATGGGATCACAAGAATCCCTACTACGGTTGTGGGGCGCGGGGTTGAGAGAAGAGTGGATCTAACGGTCAGGACACGGTTCCTTTACCCAGGTTCGGGCCGCGAAGATGCGTAAAACCCTACTCCTGCTTTGGTGGATTATATGTTGGTGTTCTTCAGCTAGTGAGGAGCTCCAAGAAAGTCGTGAGGAGTTCTAAAAATCCCCAATCCTCCTCCTGGTCGCCTTGGGCCTCCTTTTATAGGAAAAAGGGGCTGCCACAGTGGCACACAGGAGGTGGAAAGGGTACAGTGATGCGAGGTTATCCCTCGCATTACAGGACAAGGTGCATTTAATGCGCCCAGCTTAGGTGTCCTTGCTTTATCGGGGACGGGGGGGAGACGTCCATCTTGTCCGTCGCCGCCCCTCCTCGTGTTGACATGCGTCCTGGCCAGCGGTGCCTGAGGTGCCATGTAGGCAGACAGGCAGCTGAGGTGGCGCAACGGCGGGTCTCCACAAAGATCTGTGGGATGCCATGCAGGAGCATGTCCAGCTGGTTGGGTCGGCAGCTGCGTGGGTCGGTGGAAACCCAGTTGGTGCGGGCCTGATGGTGGCCCCGTGGATGTCCTTGGCAAGGGCCTTGCCGGGGGCCCCGGCAAGGGTCTTGCCGTGGCGCCTGTTGTCATCCTTGCCGGGGGCCTTCGAGGTGGTGTTATGTCATTCTTGACAATTTTCCCTTCATGTTTCATGATTCACAAGTTGTCAGGAATGAGATATGTAAACCCATAATTTTCTTTGTTCAGGAGATCTTTTCAACCCTTCAATTTCTTCGTTGGAGTGATCTTGGGTTGTATCTCACCTAAAAACTTTCCCTAAGGATTGTTGCTATTTATGGTGCTTATAAATGACCCAAATTCTTCATTTATCCTCTCGGTGAAAGAAGTTTTTTATATCTTTGTTGATCTCAATACAATCAATTATTTTCCATTAGTGGCTGGTTTTCACCTCATAACTTTGAGATGTTTTCCATAAGGCCACAACAACCTTATTCTTTTGTTGTTGATTATTTTCAACAACTCCGTTCAATCCTTCTTTGTAAGGATGATTTTTTTTCTAATTCATTTGTGGGAGAAGTTGTCATTTTTCTTCTCCGTTCTTTTCTTTCCAACGATCTAGCATCTATTCTTTCATTCCGGAGGCATTGTGATGTTGCTCTCTCCAAACCATCATCTCGTTTTATCGAGATCATGTTCTTTCCTTTGCTTATCCATTCAACTGGAGTGTTGTGTCCTCCGTTCAAGTTCCCTCATCTTATGAAGTTTTGTCTCTCTTTTCAACCGGAGTGCTGCCTGAAACCTTTCTTACTCCTTGTGCCATTCTTTTAATAGTTTCGGAGATAGTGTGTTGTTGATTTCATCAAGTATCATCCCAACTTGGCAAGTTCATGTTGAATTCCTTACATTTTCAGACGGAGTGTTGTCCAAATTCTGTCATTCTTATTGCTTGGCTATACCGTTGTGGTTTCATATTCTTTTGGTTCGTAAGCTCTTGTTTCATGTCTTTCAACCTACAAGGTTCTCGTAATGTACATTGTTCCTCATTTTCTAACAGAGTGTTTTCATCTTCGTCTGTTGTAGTCTTCTTTCAATTTGGTCAACCTCTCAAGTTTGTGGTTTCACTCGTTTGTCAAAGAAGCAACTTTATTTTACCTCTTCTTCTTTTTCCAATTCTATCCGGTGCCATCTCCAGGATCTCGGGTCGAGATCCTCTGTTAGTGTGGGAGAGTTGTGACGCCCAAGACCGATGCTAGAGAAGACTTCCATATGTTCCGGGTTTCACCGTGTGTTTCATTTGTGCTTGCTCTTTTTATTTTGCATTGCATCATGTCATCATGGCATCATGTCATAAATCTTTTGCATCTCAACTAAATAAATTGTGTGGATCTTCGATCCATTTAAATCGAGGGAAGGATGACTTCTCTTTATAACATATCCTCCTAATATTTATGGAGCTATTATAAAATATTCCATTAGTTTGGAATCACCAAAAACACACTTGCATCTTTCTCTTGCCACCAAATCCCTCATAAGTGCACCACCCCCACTAGCTTCTTCTTTTCAAGTCTCACTCGTTTATTGCAAGTGACATTTTCTTGTTCCAGAAAATGTTCAATATCTTCCTATAAATACTAGATCATGTCAAGAGCACCTCCTCCATTTTTTAGGTCTTTTGTAAGTGTGTTGGTTGGGCTGAGGATTTATTCGGGTTTGAGTTATTTTCAAACATGCGTCAATTTGCAGCCTCTAAAAATTGCCAAAGCATTTTATTAAAATAGCCCACAATTCCAGGGTTCTAGGGATATTTTTATCTCAGGCAAAACCCTCTCCAAACTCCCTGGGCCTTTCTCTCTTTTGTTCTGTTTTTTTAATGGAAGAGGAATGCCAGGAAGAGAGAGAGAGAGAGTGTAGTGAGCCCAGCTAGGCCGGCCCATCTGTAGCTAGGCTGTCAGGCCCAAGATGCGATTCTATCCCGATCACGTGGCACTTACGTGATTGGGGCACAACCGCATTTCGGGTGCTTAGCAAGATGGATATCATTACATCGTACCATTACATACATACATGGGGGATACAACAATACATACAATTCACATGAATACAACAACATCAATACAAGGCATCCGACTACGGATGCAAACATGAAAAGCTCAATGATATCCATCTGCTATCCCAGGCTGCCGACCCGGAACCTAACCCAAGACTGAAGAAGAAGAAGAAGAAAGAACTCCAACACAACGAACATCGCTCTCACGTCAGACATCGGAAACCTGCACTTGCAACTGTTGTTGTAGTATCTGTGAGCCACGAGGACTCAGCAATCCCATAACCATGGGTAACAAGACTATCAAATATTAATAGGTAGGAAGGGTAAAGTGGTGAGGTTGCAGCAGCGGCTAAGCAATATGTGGTGGCTAACTTTGTACAAGAATAAGATGAGCATCTACGCAAACAGTCGCAACTAGTAGTGATCGCTAAAGATCCTGAACTACCTACGAGTCAAACATAACCCCACCGTGTTCTCTTCTCAAAATGAAAAGAGACAGTCACGGTTACTCACACAGTTGTGTGTTTTATGTCGGATCCTCTGTCAAGTTTTCTACAAGCGGACATTAACAAATTCCAATCTGTCACATAACCGCGGGCACGGCTTTCGAAAGATCATAACCCTGCAGGGGTGTCCCAACTTAGCCCATCACAAGCTCTCACGATCAGCTGAAGTAATAATAATTATTACCCCTTATCTTAGGGAAATTCGATCAGGCTCGACATCCCGGTGCACAAGACATTTCGACAATGGTAAAACAAGTCCAGCAAGACCTCTCGGCGTGCCGACACCCTGATAGTAGCCGCGCGTATCTCGTCTCAGGCCACGTCCGGATGGGCGATTATACGAGTAAAACCAACCCTCGGGTTTCCCCAAGGTGGCCCCGCATACTCCCCGTTTGGGACCAACACCATCAGCACTGGACCCTCCTGCTCTGTAGAAAAGAATCCCGAGGGCGCGACCCCCTATGCAAATTTAATTATTTAATTAAGTTGTTATTATGAGGCAAATTAAAAATCAATTTTGGGCCTTGCTGGAGGAGTTTTATTCAAAGACGAAGTGTCAAGGGGTCCCCATATACCCAACCGTGTAAGGAACGCAAAATCAAGGAACATAATGCCGGTTTATCGCCTCCTAAGGCGGCATGAGTGGAACAAAACACCGAGCAAAAGGCCAAGCCTTCCACCCATGCCCAGTATATAGGTGTGTTAATATATATAAGACATATTGTGATATTGCCAAAGCATCAAGATCCGACATGGATCAATCTTTATCTTCACCTGCAACTAACAACGCTATAAGAGGGGCTGAGCAAGCAGGTAACATAGCCAAACAACAGTTTGCTAGGAAGGTGTCAAAAGGTTAGAGGTTTCATGGAAACAAGGAGAGGGGCTGAGAATAATGATGGGTAGCGTGATACATAACGATAGAATCGAGACATCTAAGCATGGCAATGATAGTAAAGGTATCCAAGGTGATGGTCATCTTGCCTGAGATCCCGCAAGGAAGAAGAACGGATCCATGAAGAAGACGAAGAAGAAGCCTTGAAGACGAACCACGAGAAGTCAAACGAATCCTCACGATCGCAACGGAACAAGCACTAACGAGAAGAAGCAAGCAATACGGTAAACACACAACACAAGAACATGACAATATGCTTAGCAAGGTATGATGCAAGACAAGTCTATATATGATGCAAAACATGGCAAGGCAGGAAGCACTCAAAAACAACACAAGTTAACAAGTTTAAATGAGGCCGGAAACTACATATAACAAATCCGGTAAGTCCTCATATGCATAGTTTGAAATTAGTCCAGATCTGAACAAACCTTAAGTTAAAGTCGTTAAACAGCAAGTTAACATGCACCAGGATGATCTACATGAAATTCTAGTCAAGTTTCATATAAAGTTTGTTTAATTCGGAGCTACGGCCTAGAAGATATGAGCAAAACAAGACAAGCAAGGCAACGGTGCAAGATGCACCCAAACATCAAGCATACACACTCCAAACATGAAAACAACATGATATTATGATTCTACATGCAAAATCACACAAGTTTCATATAGGGCACACTCAAAACGGAGCAACGGGCTAAAAGATACACATGAAACAAGATATAACAACAAGCTGAAGTTAACTGCCACATAGCAACTTTGAAGCAATGTAAATATAAGCTAAAACACCCAAACATGTTAACAAGAGGCATGGATATGAAGTAGACATGTTACTGTACAAGTAGGAACTTAGAACACACCCAAAAGCTTGTTGGAACACATTTAAACAAGCATGGCAAGTTGCAAAAAAATTATCCAGACTTAGCCAAAATCTGCGAAGGCAAAAACATCATCACGATGCTGCCTTCGGAGGCACAAAACAACATGCATATCAACTCAACTAAGCATATAAATAGCATGGACATGTAGTAGACATATCCTACAGCAAAAAACTCCATTGGAGCAACTCCATAGGAGGCATGGGTCAATAGCAACAAGCTCCACCAAATTAAACATGCTGATAAAAACCTGACAATTATAATTTATAGCAACTTGAGAGCAAGAAATAAATAAGCTACAGCAGGTCATATAGGCAAGTAACGGCATGAATGGATAGACAATAACATGGACAACAAGACATGATCATTGGCCACTCCAAAACAAGCATGGATTTGACTAGGGCATCAAGCAAACATAGCATCAGGTTAAGACAGATTCCAGACTTGGTAGAAATTTCACTAAGTATAAAACAGTTATGTTGGCATGGCATGTTTGCAAGCATGTTTAAGTCAACTCAAGGCATATCATGGAAAGTCAAAAGCACCACAGCAAAGACCATATTATGGTGCTTCTAAAACATCTAGACATGTGGCATGAAGACAAACACATCAATAACAAAGAGCAATTGAAATCAGCATCTCATAACAAGTTTCAGAACTCAACAGCCAAATGCACTTTTGCAACAGAGATTAACATGGCAATATGAACTCAAACAAGCATGCTACAGTAACCATCATGTAGTACACTTCATAATGAACATTTTGACATATCACATGCATCATTTGGATAAACATGCACCAAGTTATCATATCTCAAACATGGCAACAAAATAACAAGTAGCAGCAGTTTATAACAAGTAGCACTCTTACAACAGAGATTAGAGCATCAAGATGAAGTCAAACAAACATGGCACAATGGAACAAAGTGTAGAGCACATCACCACAAGAATTTTGACATATCATTTGCACAATTTGGACATGCACACAAGAAGTTACTGCACCGCAAATTATGCAACATTAACATGATAGAAAAGGACTTGGGCATATTTTATGACTTAGGAAGAAAAAAACACATCGGACGCAATATAACTAAAACGTGACCGGGGCGGGACTTAGAGGGTTCTCACCAGAGGGCCCAGCCCAGTTGGAGAGGAGGCGGTTGGGCCGATGAGGCCGGCGCGGCCCACGAGCGGTGCTGCCCACTGAGGTGAGCAGGGCCGGAGGGAGGCAGGCCGGCCCAGGCGCAGGGCGCTGGCGGCTCGGCTGCTGGGGGCGTCGTCCTCCCCGACGCATGGACGAGGCCGGTGGCGGATTGAGCGAGCGACGGCAAGGGGCGGCCTGAACGGCGCCGGGACTGGCGGATCCGGCCAGATCTATCCGCAGGGCGCCGGATCCGGGCCGCGGCGGAGGCGGGGAGCTGCAGCAGCAGGCGGCGCGGAGCAAAGCACTGGAGGCGGCGGGGGTTGGTGGCGCTCCGTCGAGCGGCACCTCGCCGGCCGGAGGCGAGCGGGACGGCGGCGCTCGGGCGTCGAGGCGACGGACGCGTGCGGGCGCGGGGAGCCTGCGGATGATGGCGGCGACGAGCGGGCTCACGCGGGCCCGATTTGGGTTCCGCGGGCCGCGACGGCAGAGAAGTGGGCGCGGGCCACGTGGCACGGCGCCATTGGCTGCGGGCGGCGGGGTTGCTGACGTGGCAAGCGCTGATAGGCTGAGGTGAGGTGGAGGCGGCTGGACATGTCCGGCGGCGGAGATGGACATGTCCGGCGCGCGGTGGGAAGAGGGTTAGGGTTTCATCTGCGAGATTTCGGGAGGAGCCACATATTTATAGGTAGAGGGAGCTAGGAGTGTCCAAATGAGGAGCGGTTCGCGGCCACGCGATCGTGATCGAACGGTCAAGAGCATGGAGGGGTTAGAATGGGCTTGGTGGGCTGTGTGAAAGGGGTGCTGGGCCAAAAGAGAGAAAGCTTCTCGCGGTTAACACGGTTAACCGTTGGGCTATCAAACGAACTCCGAATGCAACGAAAATTGACAGGCGGTCTACCTATGCTATAATATGACCACACGCCAAGTTTCACCCCATTCCGAGAACATTTTTCGGCCACTCATAAAAATAAATATCTGGAGACGCCGTGAGCGCGTGCAAGTGTGTCTGGGCTCAGAACGGACAACGGAGAGGATGAGCAGACTCGGGCGGATGCAAGTTTTAAAAAACATGCTGATGCAACACACATGATGATATGGCAAAATGCAACACGCAAGCGGATGACATGGCAACGACGACGAATAACTGGCTCACACCTGGCGTACCGGTCTCGGGATGTCACAACACTCCCCTACTAACAAGAGATCTCGTCCCGAGATCTTAGGAACAAGACGGAAGAGAAAAAGGAAGAACAAAGTTCTCCGAGGTCAAAAGAGTGAAACCAAAGAATCTTGAGAGGTTGAACAACTTGAAAGAAAGGATACAACGGAGATGAACGAGATTTGAGAAGCTCCGGTAAAATAAGCAACAAGGCACAAGACGAGAACCAAGAGGATAAATGACAAAAGAGACATTGAAACCACTCTGGTAAAGCGAGATAGAAAAGGAACAAACGAAGGAATTTGGGCAGCACTCCAGCTGAAACTGAAAGAAATAACACACCGGTTGAATATGAATTGAAAGAAAATAACTTGAGAGATGGAATAATATTTGACGAGAGGAACAACACCATTGCCTCCGGAAGAAATGAATGAGTGAAGTGAAAGAACAGATAAGAGAACAACAAGTACCACCACGAATGAATTTGGAACAGGATCTTCAAGAGAAAGGCTTGAACAGAGTCGTTGAGAAAATCAACAACAAAAGAGTAAGAATGCTTGAGCTGCTCCAGAAGAATTAGATGAACGATTGACGAATGATTTGAATTGCGATGAACCTCCACGAAGAATTCCGGTAACGAAAGGATGATGAAATAGAAATGACGGATGAAAAGAATAAGATTAAAGCCTTGCTGTGATTTGACAGGGTCCGACGAGATAGCCGAGAAAAATTTGAACTCCGGAAAGAAAAGATGAAAGGACTTGGAACTAGAATTTATTCATCAAGAATAAACTCCAAAGGGAAGGAATAAATCAATTTCACAAAGAAGAATAAGAATTATGTTACGCTTATCATCCACCAATTAAATTGATGAACAATGGATTGCATATCACTTATTCTCGATGAAAAGGATTAAAGAGAGGTATATCGCGAACTTGCGAAAATCTTTATGAACCACCGGTAAGATTGGAATAAAATGAATGGATTGATATGATAACACCGGAAAAGAACTCTTGAGCGAACCACCGTAAGAATTGAAGCCAAGTGAAGAAAAAGGGACGAACCACCATGAAGAATTGAGACTGAGTGAACACAAGAGAATGAACTCCGGGAAGAATAAAGCACTTGAGGACAGTTTGAATGACGAGAACGAAGAGATTGCGGACGGATTAAAGAATACTTGAAGGAAGCACCGGAAAGAATGTGAGACGAACGAAGAGGCATCACTGAAGAATATTTGAAGGACGAAGCTGAAAACTGAGAACGAAGAAATCTTCTGTAATGATGGCCTTCGGAGGAATACAAAGAAAGGAATTGATGAAATGCTCCGGATGAGTGAAAAGAATTAAGGTTGAATCAACGATGAAAGAATTGAAAGCGATCTTGGAGAAGGCATATGACTGATGGAATCCATTCTTACATCACATTAACAAGAATTTTGGAACACTCCGGGAAATAATTAGAAGAGTCAGGTAAGATCCTGGGAAAAGAACTGTGGGTTAAGGCCCACCGAAGAGAAAACACCGTTGAAAAGGATCGAAAAGGAGATGATACACCGGAACGGTTGAAAAACACGAATGAGGTGACAACCTCGAATTAATTGGAACACAGACGAATCTCCTGAGATGTCTTCGGAACTGCGGAACAATTAAATGGCGAGAGGCAAACGAGTAATTGGAAACATTTGAGGAGAGGGAAAAGAATATGAAGAACACCGAATACTTGAATTGTTTCCACCGGAATAGAAAAGAGATGAAGAATATCAAACGAGAGAAGAATACATCGGAGAAGAAAAGAGAAGAATGATGACGAGACGAGAGTTCACCGGTTGAAATAACTGAGTAAAGAATGCAAAGGATTCACACGAGTAGGATAGATACTCGATTAAGGACTCCGGCTTCGAGAAGGAAAAGGATGGGCGGGTGGGAAAAATGAAGTACACTTTGGACGGGGAAAACAACATCGGTTGGAAGAACTGAGGATGAACTTGCAAAGAAGAAGAGGGTTGAATCCACTTGACGAGAGATGCACCAGATGGAAGAACCGACAACGCAACAAATGAAAAAAACTAACCACGATCCTAAAAAAAATTGAAGGGGAAGAGGAGTAATTCAAAACACCTACGTCAAGATTCCTCACCAGAGCGACGAAGGGGCAGGGGAGTAAAAAGAATTCCTACTCTCCAATATAACTAGACTCCGAGAAAAAGTTTTCTGCTAGACTCGACAACGGCCAAACTACGATCAATCAAGGGGGCTCCTATGGTCGATCGAGGCTCTGATACCAACTTGTCAGGCCCAAGATGCGATTCTATCCCGATCACGTGACACTTACGTGATTGGGGCACAACCGCATTTCGGGCGCTTAGCAAGATGGATATCATTACATCGTACTATTACATACATACATGGGGGATACAACAATACATACAATTCACATGAATACAACAACATCAATACAAGGCATCCGACTACGGATGCAAACATGAAAAGCTCAATGACATCCATCTGCTATCCCAGGCTGCCGACCGAGAACCTAACCCAAGACTGAAGAAGAAGAAGAAGAAGAAAGAACTCCAACACAACGAACATCGCTCTCACGTCAGACATCGTAAACCTGCACGTGCAACTTTTGTTGTAGTATATGTGAGCCACAAGGACCCAGCAATCCCATAATCATGGGTAGCAAGACTATTAAAGCTTAATAGGTAGGAAGGGTAAAGTGGTGAGGTTGCAGCAGTGGCTAAGCAATATGTGGTGGCTAACTTATGAGTACAAGAATAAGATGAGCATCTACGCAAACGGTCGCAACGAGTAGTGATCGCTAAAGATCCTGAACTACCTACGAGTCAAACATAACCCCACCGTGTTCTCTTCTCAAAATGAAAAGAGACAGTCACCGTTACTCACACAGTTGTGTGTTTTATGTCGGATCCTCTGTCAAGTTTTCTACAACCGGACATTAACAAATTCCAATCTGCCACATAACCGCGGGCATGGCTTTCGAAAGATCATAACCCTGCAGGGGTGTCCCAACTTAGCCCATCACAAGCTCTCACGATCAGCTGAAGTAATAATAATTATTACCCCTTATCTTAGGGAAATCCGATCAGGCTCGGCATCCCGGTGCACAAGACATTTCGACAATGGTAAAACAAGTCCAGCAAGACCTCCCGGCGTGCCGACACCCTGATAGTAGCCGCGCGTATCTCATCTCAGGCCACGTCCAGATGGGCGATTATACGAGTAAAACCAACCCTCGGGTTTCCCCAAGGTAGCCCCGCATACTCCCCATTTGGGACCAACACCATCAGCACTGGCCCCCCTGCTCTGTAGAAAAGAATCCTGAGGGCACGACCCCCTATGCAAATTTAATTATTTAATTAAGTTGTTATTATGAGGCAAATTAAAAACCAATGTTGGGCCTTGCTGGAGGAGTTTTATTCAAAGACGAAGTGTCAAGGGGTCCCCATATACCCAACCGTGTAAGGAATGCAAAATCAAGGAACATAATGTCGGTTTATCGGCTCCTAAGGCGGCATGAGTGGAACAAAGTAACCGAGCAAAAGGCCAAGCCTTCCACACATGCCCAGTATATGGGTGTGTTAATATATATAAGACATATTGTGATATTCCCAAAGCATCAAGATCCGACATGGATCAATCTTCATCTTCACCTGCAACTAACAACGCTATAAGAGGGGCTGAGCAAGCGTGTAACATAGCCAAACAACGGTTTGCTAGGAAGGTGTCAAAAGGTTAGAGGTTTCATGGCAACAAGGAGAGGGGCTGACAATAATGATGGGTAGCGCAACATATAACGATAGCATCGAGACAACTAAGCATGGCAATGATAGTAAAGGTATCCAAGGTGATGGTCATCTTGCCTGAGATCCTGCGAGGAAGAAGAACGGATCCATGAAGAAGACGAAGAAGAAGCCTTGAAGACGAACCATGAGAAGTCAAACGAATCCTCACGATCGCAACGGAACAAGCACTAACGAGAAGAAGCAAGCAATACGGTAAACACACAACACAAGAACATGACAATATGCTCAACCAGGAATGATGCAAGACAAGTCTATATATGATGCAAAACATGGCAAGGCAGGAAGCACTCAAAAACAACACAAGTCAACAAGTTTAAATGAGGCCGGAAACTACATATAACAAATCCGGTAAGTCCTCATATGCATAGTTTGAAATTAGTCCAGATCTAAACAAACCTTAAGTTAAAGTCGTTAAACAGCAAGTTAACATGCACCATGATGATCTACATGAAATTCTAGTCAAGTTTCATATAAAGTTTGTTTAATTCGGAAGCTACGGCCTAGAAGATATGAGCAAAACAAGACAAGCAAGGCAACGGTGCAAGATGCACCCAAACATCAAGTAAACACACTCCAAACATGAAAACAACATGATATTATGATTCTACATGCAAAATCACACAAGTTTCATATAGGGCACACTCAAAACGGAGCAACGGGCTAAAAGATACACATGAAACAAGATATAACAACAAGCTGAAGTTAACTGCCACATAGCAACTTTGAAGCAATGTAAATATAAGCTAAAACACCCAAACATGTTAACAAGAGGCATGGATACCAAGTAGACATATTACTCTACAAGTAGGAACTTAGAACACACCCAAAAGCTTGCTGGAACACATTTAAACAAGCATGGCAAGTTGCAATAAAATTATCCAGACTTAGCCAAAATCTGGGAAGGCAAAAACATCATCACGATGCTGCCTTCGGAGGCACAAAACAACATGCATATCAAATCAACTAAGCATATAAAGAGCATGGATATGTAGTAGACATATCCTACAGCAAACAACTCCATTGGAGCAACTCCATAGGAGGCATGGATCAATAGCAACAAGCTCCACCAAATTGAACATGCTGATAAAAACCTGACAATTATAATTTATAGCAACTTCAGAGCAAGAAATAAATAAGCTACAGCAGGTCATATGGGCAAGTAAGGGCATGAATGGAAAGACAATAACATGGACAACAAGACATGATCATTGCCACTCCAAAACAAGCATGGATTTGACTAGGGCATCAAGCAAACATAGCATCAGGTTAAGACAGATTCCAGAGTTAGTAGAAATTTCACCAAGTATAAAACAGTTATATTGGCATGGCATGTTTGCAAGCATTTTTAAGTCAACTCAAGGCATATCATGGAAAGTTAAAAGCACCACAGCAAAGACCATATTATGGTGCTTCTAAAACATCTAGACATGTGACATGAAGACAAACACATCAATAACAAAGAGCAATTGAAATCAGCATCTCATAACAAGTTTCAGAACTCAACAGCCAAATGCACTTTTGCAACAGAGATTAACATGGCAATATGAACTCAAACAAGCATGCTACAGTAACCATCATGTAGTACACTTCATAATGAACATTTTGACATATCACATGCATCATTTGGATAAACATGCACCAAGTTATCATATCTCAAACATGGCAACAAAATAACAAGTAGCAGCAGTTTATAACAAGTAGCACTCTTACAAAAGAAATTAGAGCATCAAGATGAAGTCAAACAAACATGGCACAATGGAACAAAGTGTAGAGCACATCACCACAAGCATTTTGACATATCATTTGCACAATTTGGACATGCACACAAGAAGTTACCGCACCGCAAACTATGCAACATTAACATGACAGAAAAGGACTTAGGCATATTTTATGACTTAGGAAGAAAAAAAAACACATCGGACGCAATATAACTAAAACGTGACCGGGGCGGGACTTAGATGGTTCTCACCAGAGGGCCCGGCCCAGTTGGAGAGGAGGCGGTTGGGCCGGTGAGGCCGGCGCGGCCCACGAGCGGTGCGGCCCACCGAGGCGAGCAGGGCCGGAGGGAGGCAGGCTGGCCCAGGCGCAGGGCGCTGTCGGCTCGGCTGCTGGGGGCGTTGTCCTCCCCGATGCATGGACGAGGCCGCCGGCGGCTTGAGCGAGCGACGGCGAGGGGCGGCCGGAACGGCGCCGGGACTGGCGGATCCGGCCAGATCTAGCCGCGGGTCACCGGATCCGGGCCGCGGCGGAGCCGGGGAGCTGTGGCAGCAGGCGGCGCGAGGCAAAGCCCTGGAGGCGGCGGGGGTTAGTGGAGCTCCGGTGAGCGGTGGCTCGCCGGCCGGAGGCGAGCGGGACGGCGACGCTCGGGCGTCGAGGCAACGGACGCATGCGGGCGCGGGGAGCCTGTGGATGATGGCGGCGGCGAGCGGGCTCGCGCGGGCCCGATCTGGGTTCCGCGGGCCGCGGCGGTGGAGAAGTGGGCACGGCGCCATTTGCTGCGGGCGGCGGGGTTGCTGACGTGGCAAGCGCTGATAGGCTGAGGTGAGGTGGAGGCGGCTGGACATGTCCGGTGGCAGAGATGGACATGTCCGGCGCGCGGTGGGAAGAGGGTTAGGGTTTCATCTGCGAGAATTTCGGGAGGAGCCACATATTTATAGGTAGAGGGAGCTAGGAGTGTCCAAATGAGGAGCGGTTCGCGGCCACGCGATTGTGATCGAACGGCCAAGAGCATGGAGGGTTTAGAATGGGCTTGGTGGGCTGTGTGAAAGGGGTGTTGGGCCAAAAGAGAGAAAGCTTCCGGCGTTTAACACGGTTAACCGTTGGGCTATCAAACGAACTCCGAATGCGACGGAAATTGACAGGAGGTCCACCTATGCTACAATAAGACCACACGCCAAGTTTCACCCCATTCCGAGAACATTTTTCGGCCACTCAAAAAAATAAATATCCGGAGACGCCGCGGGCGCGTGCAAGTGTGCCTGGGCTCAGAACGAACAACGAAGAGGACGAGCGGACTCGGGCGGATGCATGTTTTAAAAAACATGCTGATGCAACACACATGATGACATGGCAAAATGCAACACGCAAGCAGATGACATGGCAACGACGACGAATAACTGGCTGACACCTGGCGCACCGGTCTCGGGGTGTCACATAGGCCCAGGCCATAGCCGCGGCCTCCTTAGGCCATCGATCCCGCTGCCTCTTTGTGGCCCATTAGGCCCAACCGAAACCTAACCCTAGCCCGACCGATCCCCACCCTGGTCCGATCCCATCTTCCCTCGCTATCTCCCTCGTGCCGTGCTGCTCCTCCCGATCTCGATCCCCATCTACCCCTCGTCCTCCTCGCGCCCCTCACCTCTCCTCCTCCTCCGCGAAGCCCCGACCCTGACTCCCCTGCGCCACCGACACGCGCCCCGGCACCCGACCCCTCTCGCGTGCCATGGCCTTCTCGCCCCATCTGCCTGGCCCAACCCTCTCTTCCGGCACCACGCACTGCCGCCCTAGGTCCGGTTGGATCGAGCCGCCTCCGCGCAGGGCGTCGAAGCCATCGTCATACTCGCCTTGGCCTCGACGCCTCCACACCACCGGCCGGCCAGGAGCTCGCCGCCGTCACCGCCAAGTCCTCCTCCTCGAGGCCCTCGTCGCCCCGCGCACTATGGCCTTCCGCCTCGCGCCCTCCATCAGCAAGCCGTCGCCCGCCTGCCTGCTCGAGGATGCCCGAGTCCATGCCTCCTCTTCCCTCCTCTGCTCGGCCCCGAGTGGGTCGCGAGCACCGAGCTCCTCAGCATCTTCCTCCCTCGGTTCCCCAACGTCGATTGTACGCCAAGACTGTTGCTGATGCCACTGTACACCAAGACTGAATGTTTTGGTTTTGCCGTGGGTTTTTCATCAAGTTCGACTTCAACACAAAGACATGTACAACTACGCGGATTCGCCGAGTACAACTACACACGGGACCCATCAAGTACGTCTACGATTGCCGTGAACGGCCTCATCGTCGAGACGCAAGTACCACGACGATGCGCCAAGTACCTCTATACGTGACCTGAATGTCTACGGCCCGTGTACCACTACCGTCGCCAAGACCCGGAAGCATCAAGTTCCACTACATCCTGTACCACTACTTCCTCTACGGCCCGTGGACAACTACTTCTTTCTACGAACTCGTCCCGCCCCGAAAATGCATGCTTCAAAGGTATACCCCGAGTCAAATGCCGATGTGGTGAACGAATGCTTGTTGTGATGTATGAGGTGTTCACTTGTTTGCACCGTGCCCGAATCGTCACTTGTGAGCCCCCTCGTTTCCCTGTCGTTGTCCCGTGGGTACCGGGTAACCGGGAGCACCCACCATCTTGCATGACATGCTCCCGTCATACTTCTTTTGCACTGGTCTCCCAACAAGTTCCCGGAACTGATATGTTGTCGTGGCATCATTTTCGGATTCGTCGCCGTGGCACCTTCCCTTTCCACCACGGTGACAAATGCTTCCTAACATGTCCATGTTAACTTCTAATAAAAATTGCATAAAACTTGAATATGTCATCCGCATCATGTTAACAACATTTAAATTCTTAAAATTGTTCTTTGCTTTAAAATTGCTAAATGACACATGGGGATTTTCCAGAATTGTTGTTGTTTTTCGGCCTCATTTAAGATGCCTAGATAGTGTAGTTTGCCTATGCTTCACCTCTTTCCATGCTAAAACAATTAAACTTGTTGGGTTCATAACGAGATCAAACTAAATATTCTAATGTGTTGTTTTGTCAATATGCAACTCATTGCATATTGAGCTCCACTTAACTTGTAGTTTTGTTTGTGCACTTTGCCATGCCATGCATATTTAAACCGGACATGCATCATACTTGTTTGTGCATCATGCCATGGTTATGATATGTGTGTTTACCATGTTGTTTGCTTCTTTCCAGTTCGCTCCTCTCGTTAGCTTCAGTTTCGCTCCGGAGTTGTGAGGATTCGTTCGACTACCTCTGTTTGTCTTCTTCATGGACTCGTTATTCTTCCTTGCGGAATCCCAGGCAAGATGACCGTTCCCAGATATCACCTGTATCTTTGCCTATGCTAGTTGTCTCGCTCTTTAGATATGCCTCGATGCCTATTCCTGTTTGTCAGCCTCCTATTGTTGCCATGAAACACTCTAACCGCCTTCCTAGCAAACCATTGATTAGCTAAGTAAGCTTTTGCTCAGCCCCTCTTATAGTGTTGTTCGTCGCGGATGAAGTTTGAAGATTGCTCCATGTTGGACTCATTTATTGGAATAACACAATATATATCTTAATTAAATTAATGCACATATATATTGGCAATGGGTGGAAGGATTGGCCTTATGCTTGGTGTTTTGTTCCACTCATGCCACCTTAGGACCCGATAAACTGGTGTTATGTTCCTTGATTTGGTGTTCCTAACACGGTTGGGGTTTATGGGCCCCCCTTGATAATTCGCTCTGCTTAAAGCGTTTCCAGCAAGGCCCAACTTTGGTACCACATTTTTCCTAACAACTAAAACTTGCCGAGGGAGTAATTAACCCAAGGATTTATTAATCAACCCCCGGGCTAGTGCTCATTTTGAGTGTTGGTCCAAACTAGAGCCACTTGCGGTGCCACCCAGTTTTTGGGGTCTTTGGTTGCCGTACGTACTGCCCATCTGATCGTGGCCTGAGACGAGATACGCGTGGCTACTATCAGGGTGTCGGCACGCCGGGAGGTCTTGCTGGATTAGTTTTACCTTAGTCGAAATATCTTGGGCACGGGATTCCGAGAATACTCAGGTCTTCCCACTTTGGAGTTGCGACTCCACAAATCGTGAGCTTGTGATGGGCTAAGTTGGGACACCCCTGCAGGGTTATGAACTTTCGAAAGCCGTGCCCACGGTTATGTGGTAGATGGGAATTTGTTAATATCCGGTTGTAGATAACTTGACACCATCTCCTTAAGAATACACTACCTGTGTGAGTAACCGTGATGGTCTCTTTCCGAAGGGCTTCGGGAAGTGAACATGGTGGGGTTATGCTTGACCGTGAGTAGCTAGGATCACTTCTTGATCAACTTTGGCGACCGTTGGCACATATCCTCTTCTCGCTCTGACTTCGTAAGCTAGTTGCTTAGTGCTTGCTGCAAACACCTTATTACCCCTCCACACCTAAATGCTTTGTTAGTTTTGATACCCGGGAATGCGACTGCTGAGTCCTTGTGACTGACAGATTACAACACACACCAGATGCAGGTACAACTGAGTACGACGCAGGAGATGGAGAAGAACTTCACTGGGAGTTCGATGAAGAACGTGGTCGCATGTATGTGTCGTATCCGGACGATCAGTAGTGGTTCCTACTAGGGGCGATTAGGCCTTGTGGTTGTGGTATCTTTTATCGTTTGGATTTCGTCCGTAGTCCGACCCTGTGTTATTTGGATGAATGTATGTATTGTATTAATTGTGTGACGTGGCGAGTGCAAGCTAACTATTTTACTCTTTCATCCCTATATTTTACATGAGTTGTGCAAAGATACCACACTTGCGATCATTCCAGAATCGCTTATGTCTCTAAGTCATGCCTCGACACGTAGAAGATATAGTCGCATCCTGGGCATGACACGCGATGCCCCCAGCCCCGCTCACCGCTTGTGGTCGCCCCGATGGCTGTCGTCGCTCCGCCCGCCGTCGACTGTCATCGCTTCGATGGCTGTCGTCGCTCTGCCCGCCGTCGACCGCCGCCAGTGCCAGCCCACCTCGCATGTGCGCCCCTGCCCACGTCGCTGATGCCGCCTATAGCGCCCCGCTCGCCGCTACGCCTTCGGCCGCCCCGCCTCCCCGCGGCGCTCGCCGGCGCCGATCCGCGACCGCAT
>LR738715.1:549740004-549796974 GCA_902687465.1 Secale cereale | reverse complement strand
CTCCTCGCCGCGGCAGACGCTCTCCCCTGACCGTGTTCCTGTCGGCGCTCGCTGTCACCCCTATGCGGTTGCGCGGGCGCCCGCACCCATTAATGCCCGCCCCGCTGGGCCTGGGGCACTGCCAGGCGGGGCCCAGCGCCATGTTAAAAAAAGAATTTTAAAAAATAAATAATAATAATAATAATAATAATAATAATAAGTTAAATAATTAACTAATCATGTTAATTAACCCAATTAACTCTTTAACTAATTAAGGTGCTAATTAGTTATCACACAATGACAAGGGGACCCACGAGCCAATTTGACCAGGCAAGCTGACTGTTGACTGATGACATCTTGTTGATGTCATTCTGACACAGTAATTGATTTTATCTAATTAAATTAATTACGTTATTTCCTAAAATGAATTTGACCTTTGAAAATTAATATAAAATAATCCGTAACTCGGATGAAAATGTTTTATACATGAAAGTTGCTCAGAATTTCGAGATGAATCCGAATACGCGGTCCATTCGTCTGCCACTTGCCCCATCATGGCGAACATGCAACATTCCCCCTCCTATTCGCCTGTCCGAAAATGCAAACTTCGGGAAAACTTCTCGAATGTTTTCCCCCTTCGCCGGTAATCGTGTAGCACTACATTAGAACACGCCTAGCTCTGTCTGTAGTCATATCATGCAACTGTTTGCTTTATATTTACTATTTCTTCCTCCTCTTCTCTCTGGTAGACTCTGAGACCGACGCTGCTACTGGGTACGACTACGCCTCTGACGACCAGACCTTTTCTGCGGAGCTTCCAGGCAAGCCCCCCCTCTTTGATCATCCCGATATCGCACATTCTTTTCTCTCTCTTTCTTGCATTAGATTTTGCTACTGTTATTGATTGCTCTATTTCTAATGCATAGCCTGCATTTGAACCTGCTATTGTTTCCTACCTGCTTATCCTAAACTGCTTAGTATAGGTTGGATAGTGACCCGTCAGTGACCCCCACCTTGTTCTTGTTGCCCCTGCTTCATCATCGACGACTCGATCAACGTGATCGACGACCAGAGCCCGGCACCTCACATCACATCATGCCCCTTTTGTTGCTCGACTCTGCAGAGCTACTATCGAGTGTCGAGGGTGATACCTCGTAACGGACTCCTGATGATGGCTCTGTAGTGTAGCTATTCAGTCGTGGTCATTGAGGGTGATTCCTCTTTCACTATTCCCGATACGACTCTGTCATGCAACACCTCAAGTGTGAACCTCGAGGGCGATTCCTCTTAAGTTTAGCTTGACGATTACATCGAGTGGAATCCATCGAGGGTGATTCCTTGGGGTTTCCCCCTTGATGTTTGGACACACGGTTACCTTGAATTTACTTGTGACCATTGTTGAAGTCGGGTCGGCCCTGAGGGGTACCCGCGAGTTGATGTGAAAGACGGGCGGGCCCGGAGAGCACTGCTACTTCTCGAGCTTGCATTGTATTCCCTCGAAGAGGAAAGGGTGATGCAGCGCAGTAGCGTAAGTATTTCCCTCAGTTTTTGAGAACCAAGGTATCAATCCATTAGGAGACCACGTGCGAGTCCCTCGCACCTACACAAACAAATAAGAACTTCGCAGCCAACGCGATAAGGGGTTGTCAATCCCTTTACGGTCACTTACGAAAGTGAGATCTGATAGATAGGATAGTATAAAATTTTGGTATTTTTGGTATAAGAACATAAAGTAAAGAAAGCAAATAAGCAACGCCTGAGGAAATTAAAGGGAAAGTAACATGATAAAGATAGACCCGGGGGCCATAGGTTTCACTAGTGGCTTATCTCATGATAGCAGAATTCTACGGTGGGTGAACAAATTACTGTCGAGCAATTGATAGAAAAGCGCATAGTTATGAGAATATCTAGGCATGATCATTATATATAGGCATCACGTCCGTGACAAGTACACTAAAACGATTCTGCAACTACTACTATTACTCCACACATCGACCGCTATCCAGCATGCATCTAGAGTATTAAGTTCATAAGAACAGAGTAATGCTTTAAGCAAGATGACATGATGTAGAGGGATAAACTCAAGAAATATGATATAAACTCCATCTTTTTGTCCTCGATGACAAGAATACAATACGTGCCTTGCTGCCCCAGCTGTCACTTGGAAAGGACACCGCAAGATTGAACCCAAAGCCAAGCACGTCTACCATTGCAAGAACTATAGATCTAGTAGGCCAAACCAAACCGATAATTCAAAGAGACTTGCAAGGATATTATAATCATACATAAAAGATTTCAGAAAAGAATCAAATATTGTTCATAGATAATCTTGATCATAAACCCGCAATTCATCGGATCTTGACAAACACACCGCAAAAATATTACATCAAATAGCTCTCCTCGAAGATCGAGGAGAACTTTGTATTGAGATCCAAAAAGAGAGAAGAAGCCATCTAGCTAATAACTATGGACCCGAAGGTCTGTGGTAAACTACTCACAACTCATTGGTGAGGCTATGGCGTTGATGTAGAAGCACTCCGTGGTAGATCCCTGAAGGAAATATGCCCTAGAGGCAATAATAAAGTTATTATTTATTTCCTTATATCATGATAAATGTTTATTATTCATGCTAGAATTGTATTAACCGAAAACTTAATACATGTGTGAATACATAGACAAAACAAAGTGTCCCTAGTATGCCTCTACTAGACTAGCTCATTGATCAAAGATGGTTATGTTTCCTAGCCATAGACATGAGTTGTCATTTGATCAACGGGATCACATCATTAGGAGAATGATCTGATGGACAAGGCCCATCCGTCAGCTTAGCACTATGATCGTTTAAGTTTTACTGCTATTGCTTTCTTCATGACTTATACATGTTCCTATGACTATGAGATTATGCAACTCCCAAATACCGGAGGAACACTTTGTGTGCTACCAAACGTCACAACGTAACTGGGTGATTATAAAGGTACTCTACAGGTGTCTCCGAAGGTACTTGTTGGGTTGGCGTATTTCGAGATTAGGATTTATCACTCTGATTGTCGGAGAGGTATCTCTGGGCCCACTCGGTAATGCACATCACTATAAGCCTTGCAAGCATTGCAGCTAATGAGTTAGTTGCGGGATGATGTATTACGGAACGAGTAAAGAGACTTGTTGGTAACGAGATTGAACTAGGTATTGAGATACCGACGATCGAATCTCGGGCATGTAACATACCGATGACAAAGGGAACAATGTATGTTGTTATGCGGTTTGACCGATAAAGATCTTCGTAGAATATGTGGGAGCCAATATGAGCATCCAGGTTCCGCTATTGGTTATTGACCGGAGACATGTCTCGGTCATGTCTACATAGTTCTCGAACCCGTAGGGTCCGCACGCTTAAGGTTTCGATGATAGTTTTATTATGAGTTTATGAGTTTTGATGTACCGAAGGAGTTCGGAGTCCCGGATGAGATCGGGGACATGACGAGGAGTCTCAAAATGGTCGAGACGTAAAAATCGATATATTGGACGACTATATTCGGACATCGGAAAGGTTCCGAGTGATTCGGGTATTTTCGGAGTACCGGGGATTTACGGGAATAGAGGAGAGAGGCCAAAAGGAAGGAGGCGTGCACCCCCCTTCTGGTCCGAATTGGACAAGGGGTGCAGCCCCCTTTTCCTTCTCCCTCTCCCCCTCTTTCCTTCTCTCCTACTCCGGAAAGGAAAGGGGAATCCTACTAGGACTTGGGAGTCCTAGTAGGACTCCCCACACTTGGTGCGCCCCCTCTAGGGCCGGCCTCTCCCTCCCTCCTTTATATACGGGGGCAGGGGGGCACCTCTAGACACAACAATTGATCTCTTGATCTCTTAGCCGTGTGCGGTGCCCCCCTCCACCACAGTTCTCCTCGATAAATATTGTAGCGGTGCTTAGGCGAAGCCCTGCGATGGTAGAACATCAAGATCGTCATCACGCCGTCATGCTGATGGAACTCTCCCTCGACACTCGGCTAGATCGGAGTTCGAGGGACGTCATCGAGCTGAACGTGTGCTAGAACTCGGAGGTGCCGTAGTTTCGGTGCTATCGGTCGGGCCGTGAAGATGTACGACTACATCAACCGCATTGTTCTAACGCTTCCGCCTTCGGTCTACGAGGGTACGTAGACTCACTCTCCCCTCTCGTTGCTATGCATCTGGTAGATAGATCTTGCGTGATCGTAGGAAAATTTTAAAATACTACGTTCCCCAACAGTGGCATCATGAGCCAGGTCTATGCGTAGATGATATGCACGAGTAGAACACAACGAGTTGTGGGCGATACTAGTCATACTGCTTACCAGCATGTCATACTTTGCTTCGGCGGTATTGTGAGATGAAGCGGCCCGGACCGACATTACGCGTACGCTTACGCGAGACTGGTTTCACCGTTACGAGCACTCGTTGATTAAAGGTGACTGGTGGGTGTCTGTCTCTCTCACTTTAGCTGAATCAAGTGTGGCTACGCCCGGTCCTTGTGAAGGTTAAAACAGCACATACTTGACGAAACATCGTTGTGGTTTTGTATGCGTAGGTAAGAACGGTTCTTGATAAGCCCGTAGCAGCCACGTAAAACATGCAACAACAAAGTAGAGGACGTCTAACTTGTTTTTGCAGGGCATGTTGTGATGTGATATGGTCAAGACATGATGAGTTATACGGTTTTGTATGAGATGATCATGTTTTGTAAAGTTATCAGCAACTGGCAGGAGCCATATGGTTGTCGCTTTATTGTATGAAATGCAATCGCCATGTAATTGCTTTACTTTATCACTAAGCGGTAGCGATAGTCATAGAAGCAATAGTTGGCAAGACGACAACGATGCTACGATGGAGATCAAGGTGTCGCGCCGGTGACGAAGGTGATCATGACGGTGCTTTGGAGATGGAGATCAAAAGCACAAGATGATGATGGCCATATCATGTCACATATTTTGATTGCATGTGATGTTTATCTTATTATGCTTCTTATTTTGCTTAGAACGTCGGTAGCATTATAAGATGATCCCTTACTAAATTTCAAGGTATAAGTGTTCTCCCTGAGTATGCACCGTTGCGAAAGTTCGTCGTGCCGAGACACCACGTGATGATCGGGTGTGATAAGCTCTACGTTCAAATACAACGGGTGTAAGCCAGTTTTGCACACGCAGAATACTCGGGTTAAACTTGACGAGCCTAGCATATGCAGATATGGCCTCGGAACACTAGAGACCGAAAGGTCGAGCGTGAATCATATAGTAGATATGATCAACATAAGATGTTCACCATTGAAACTACTCCATCTCACGTGATGATCGGACATGGTTTAGTTGATTTCGATCACGTGATCATTTAGATGACCGGAGGGATGTCTATCTAAGTGGGAGTTCTTAAGTAATATGATTAATTGAACTTTAATTTATCATGAACTTAGTCCTGGTAGTATTAGCATATCTATGTTGTAGATCAATAGCTCGCGATGTTGCTCCCCGTTTATTTTATATGTTCCAAGAGAAAACTAAGTTTAAAAATGTTAGTAGCAATGATGCGGAATTGTTCCGTGATCTGAGGATTATCCTCATTGCTGCACAGAAGAATTATGTCCTTGATGCACCGCTAGGTGACAGACCTATTGCAGGAGCAGATGCAGACGTTATGAACGTTTTGACAAAAGCTCGGTATGATGACTACTTGATAGTTTAGTGCACCATGCTTTACGGCTTATAACCGGGACTTCAAAAACGTTCTGAACGCCACGGAGCATATGAGATGTTCCAAGAGTTGAAATTAGTATTTCATACTCATACCCATGTCGAGAGGTATAAGACCTCTGACAGTACTTTGCCTACAAGATGGAGGAGAATAGCTCAACCAGTGAGCATGTGCTCAGATTGTCTGGGTACTACAATTACTTGAATCAAGTGGGAGTTAATCTTCCAGATAAGATAGTAATTGACAAAGTTCTCTAGTCACTATCACCAAGTTAGTAGAACTTTGTGATGAACTATAATATGCAAGGGATGACGAAAGTAATTCCCGAGCTCTTCGCGATGCTGAAATCGGCGAAGGTAGAAATCAAGAAAGAGCATCAAGTGTTGATGGTTAACAAGACCACTTGTTTCAAGTAAAGGGCAAAGGGATAGAAGGGGAACTTCAAGAAGAATGACAAGCAAGTTGTCACTCCCGTGAAGAAACCCAAAGCTAAACTCAAGCCTGAAACAAGTGCTTCTACTACAAAGGAAATGGTCACTGGAAGTGGAACTGCCCTAGATACTTGGCAGATAAGAAGGATGGCAAAGTGAACAAAGGTATATTTGATATACAGATTATTGATGTGTATTTTACTAATGTTCATAGCAACCCCTGGGTATTTGATACCGGTTCAGTTGCTAAAATTAGTAACTCGAAACGAGAATTACAAAATGAACAGAGACTAGTTAAAGGTGAAGTGACGATGTGTGTTGGAAGTGGTTCCGAAATTGATATGATCATCATCGCACACTCCCTATACTTTCGGGATTAGTGTAAAACCTAAATAAATGTTATTTGGCATTGAGCATGAATATGATTTGATCATATTTATTGCAGTACGGTTATTCATTTAAAGTCATAGAATAATTGTTATTCTGTTTACATGAATAAAACCTTCGATGGTCATACACCCAATGAAAATAGTTTGTTGGATCTCGATCGTAGTGATACACATATTCATAATATTGAAGCCAAAAGATGCAAGGTTAATAATGATAGTGCAACTTATTTGTGGCACTGCCGTTTAGGTCATAATGGTGTAAAGCGCATGAAGAAACTCCATAGTGATGGACTTTTGGAATCACTTGATTATGAATCACTTGGTACTTGCGAACCATGCCTCATGGGCAAGATGACTAAAACTCCGTTCTCTGGAATAATGGAGCGAACAACAGATTTGTTGGAGATCATACATACAGATGTATGTGGACCAATGAGTGTTGAAGCTCGCAGCGGGTATCGTTATTTTCTGACCTTCACTGATGATTTGAGCAGATATGGGTATATCTACTTAATGAAGCACAAGTCTGAAACATTTGAAAAGTTCAAAGAATTTCAGAGTGAAGTAGAGAATCATCGTAACAAGAAAATAAAGTTTCTACGATCTGATCGTGGAGGAGAATATTTGAATTACGAGTTTGGTCTTCATTTAAAACAATGTGAAATAGTTTCACAACTCACGCAACCCGGAACACCACAGCGTAATGGTGTGTCCGAACGTCATAACCGTACTTTATTAGATATGGTGCGATCGATGATGTCTCTTACCGATCTACCACTATCGCTTTTGGGGTTATGCATTAGAGACAGCTACATTCACGTTAAATAGGGCACCATCTAAATCCGTGGAGATGACACCGTATGAACTGTGGTTTGACGAGAAACCTAAGTTGTCATTTCTTTAAGTTTGGGACTGCGATGCTTATGTGAAAAAGTTTCAACATGATAAGCTCGAACCCAAATCGGAGAAGTAAATCTTCATAGGATACCCAAAAGAAACTGTTGGGTACACCTTCTATCACAGATCCGAAGGCAAGGTCTTTGTTGCTAAGAGTGGATCCTTTCTAGAGAAGGAGTTTCTCTCGAAAGAAGTGAGTGGGAGGAAAGTAGAACTTGATGAGGTAATTGTACCTTCTCCCGAATTGGAAAGTGGAACATCACAGATACAAGTTCCAGTGATTCCTATACCAATTAGTGAGGAAGCTAATGATGATGATCATGAAACTTCAGATCAAGTTTCTGCTGAACTTCGTAGATCAACCAGAGTTCGTTCCGCATCAGAGTGGTACGGCAACCCGGTTCTGGAAGTCATGTTACTGGACCATGATGAACCTACGAACTATGAGGAAGCGATGATGAGCCCAGATTCCGCAAAATGGCTTGAGGCCATGAAATCTGAGATGGGATCCATGTATGAGAACAAAGTGTGGACTTTGGTTGACTTGCCCGATGATCGGCAAGCCATCGAAAATAAATGGATCTTCAAGAGGAAGACCGACGCAGACGGTAATGTTACTGTTTACAAAGCTCGACTTGTTGCGAAAGGGTTTCGACAAGTTCAAGGAGTTGACTACGATGAGACTTTCTCACCTGTAGCAATGCTTAAGTCTGTCCGAATCATGTTAGCAATTGCCGCATTTTATGATTATGAAATCTGACAAATGAATGTCAAAACTGCATTCCTGAATGGATATCTCAAAGAAGAGTTGTATATGATGCAACCAGAAGGTTTTGGCGATCCAAAAGGTGCTAACAAAGTATGCAAGCTCCAGCGATCCATCTATGGACTGGTGCAAGCATCTCGGAGTTGGAATATACGCTTTGATGAGGTGATCAAAGCATATGGTTTTATACAGACTTTTGGAGAAGCCTGTATTTACAAGAAGTGAGTGGGAGCACTACAACCTTTCTGATAAGTATATGTGAATGACATATTGTCGATCGGAAATGATGTAGAATTTTCTGGAAAGCATAAAGGAGTGTTTGAAAGGAGTTTTTCAAAGAAAGACCTTGGTGAAGCTGCTTACATATTGGGCATCAAGATCTATAGAGATAGATCAAGACGCTTGATAAGACTTTCGATGAGTACATACCTTGATATGATTTTCAAGTAGTTCAAAATGGATCAGTCAAAGAAGGAGTTCTTACCTGACTTGTAAGGTGTGAAGTTGAGTAAGACTCAAAGCCAGACCACGGCAGAAAAATATAGAGAGAATGAAAGTCATTCCCTATGCCTCAGCCATAGGTTCTATAAAGTATGCCATGTTGTGTACCAAACATGTTGTGTACCTTGCCATGAGTTTGTCAAGAGGGTACAATAGTGATCCAGGAGTAGATCACTGTACAGCGGTCAAAATTATCCTTAGTAACTGGATGACTAAGGAAATGTTTCTCGATTATGGAGGTGATAAAGAGTTAGTCGTAAAGGGTTACGCTGATGCAAGCTTTGACACTAAATCCAGCTGACACTAAGTATCAATCTGGATGCGTATTGAAAGTGGGAGCAATTAGCTAGAGTAGCTCCATGCAGAGCATTGTAGACACATAGACATTTGCGAAATACATACGGATCTGAATGTGACAGACCCGTTGACTAAACTTCTCTCACGAAGCCAAACATGATCACACCTTAGTACTCTTTGGGTGTTAATCACATAGCGATGTGAACTAGATTATTGACTCTAGTAAACCCTTTGGGTATTAATCACATGACGATGTGAACTATCGGTGTTAAATCACATGGCGATGTGAACTAGATTATTGACTCTAGTGCAAGTGGGAGACTGAAGTAAATATGCCCTAGAGGCAATAATAAAGTTATTATTTATTTCCTTATATCATGATAAATGTTTATTATTCATGCTAGAATTGTATTAACCGGAAACTTAATACATGTGTGAATACATAGACAAAACAGAGTGTCCCTAGTATGCCTCTACTAGACTAGCTCATTGATCAAAGATGGTTATGTTTCCTAGCCATAGACATGAGTTGTCATTTGATCAACGGGATCACATCATTAGGAGAATGATCTGATGGACAAGACCCATCCGTTAGCTTAGCACTATGATCGTTTAAGTTTTACTGCTATTGCTTTCTTCATGACTTATACATGTTCCTATGACTATGAGATTATGCAACTCCCGAATACAGGAGGAACACTTTGTGTGCTACCAAACGTCACAACGTAACTGGGTGATTATAAAGGTACTCTACAGGTGTCTCCGAAGGTACTTGTTGGGTTGGCGTATTTCGAGATTAGGATTTGTCACTCCGATTGTCGGAGAGGTATCTCTGGGCCCACTCGGTAATGCACATCACTATAAGCCTTGCAAGCATTGCAGCTAATGAGTTAGTTGCGGGATGATGTATTACGGAACAAGTAAAGAGACTTGTTGGTAACGAGATTGAACTAGGTATTGAGATACCGACGATCGAATCTCGGGCATGTAACATACCGATGACAAAGGGAACAATGTATGTTGTTATGCGGTTTGACCGATAAAGATCATCGTAGAATATGTGGGAGCCAATATGAGCATCCAGGTTCCGCTATTGGTTATTGACCGGAGACGTGTCTCGGTCATGTCTACATAGTTCTCGAACCCGTAGGGTCCGCACGCTTAAGGTTTTGATGATAGTTTTATTATGAGTTTTGATGTACCGAAGGAGTTCGGAGTCCCGGATGAGATCGGGGACATGACGAGGAGTCTCAAAATGGTCGAGACGTAAAAATCGATATATTGGACGACTATATTCGGACATCGGAAAGGTTCCGAGTGATTCGGGTATTTTCGGAGTACCGGGGATTTACGGGAATAGAGGAGAGAGGCCAAAAGGAAGGAGGCGTGCACCCCCCTTCTGGTCCGAATTGGACAAGGGGTGCAGCCCCCTTTTCCTTCTCCCTCTCCCCCTCTTTCCTTCTCTCCTACTCCGGAAAGGAAAGGGGAATCCTACTAGGACTTGGGAGTCCTAGTAGGACTCCCCACACTTGGTGCGCCCCCTCTAGGGCCGGCCTCTCCTTCCCTCCTTTATATACGGGGGCAGGGGGGCACCTCTAGACACAACAATTGATCTCTTGATCTCTTAGCCGTGTGCGGTGCCCCCCTCCACCACAGTTCTCCTCGATAAATATTGTAGCGGTGCTTAGGCGAAGCCCTGCGACGGTAGAACATCAAGATCGTCATCACGCCGTCATGCTGACGGAACTCTCCCTCGACACTCGGCTGGATCGGAGTTCGAGGGACGTCATCGAGCTGAACGTGTGCTAGAACTCGGAGGTGCCGTAGTTTCGGTGCTTGATCGGTCGGGCCGTGAAGACGTACGACTACATCAACCGCGTTGTTCTAACGCTTCCGCTTTCGGTCTACGAGGGTACGTAGACTCACTCTCCCCTCTCGTTGCTATGCATCTGGTAGATAGATCTTGCGTGATCGTAGGAAAATTTTAAAATACTACGTTCCCCAACAATCCCCCCCTCCGGCGGAGCTCCGGAACATGCCCCAAGATGGGATCTCACGGGAACAGAAGGTTGAGGTGGTGGAATTAGGGTTTTCTCTGTTGCCTCGGTGTTTTTGGGTTACATGGATATATATAGGAGGAAGGAGGGCATCGGGGGAGCCAGAGGGGGCCCACGAGGGTGGGGGGCGCGCCCAGGGGTAGGGGCGCGCCCTGGACCCTCATGGCCGCCTCTCTCTTTCCCTCGTGTGTACTCCAAGTCTTCTGGGTAGATACTGTTCCAAAAATAACTCTCCCGAAGGTTTCATTCCGTTTGGACTCCGTTTGATATTTCTTTTTCTGCGAAACACTGAAATAGGCAAAAAAACAGTAATTTTCACTGGGCCTTGGGTTAGTAGGTTAGTCCCAAAAATAATATAAAAGTGTAAAATAAAGCCCATTAAACATCCAAAACAGAATATATAATAGCATGGAACAATCAAAAATTGTAGATAAGTTGGAGACGTATCAAGCATCCCCAAGCTTAATTCCTGCTCGTCCTCGAGTAGGTAAATGATAATTACAGAATTTTTGATGTGGAATATTAACTAACATAATTCTCAATGTAATTCTATTTGTTGTGGCATGAATGTTCAGATCAGAAAGATTCAAGAAAAAATTCTATATAGACATAAGAATAATAATAGTTCAAGCATACTAACAAAGCAATCATGTCTTCTCAAAATAAAATGGCCAAAGAAAATTATCCCTACAAAATCATATACTCTGGCTATGCTCCCTCTTCATCACACAAAATATTCATATCATGCACAACCCCGGTTTCATCCAAGCCAAGTTCTATAATGAAAAATTCCTACTAGTATATGAAAGTGACAAAACAAGAGACTCTCTATCATGAAGATCATGGTGCTACTTTGAAGCACAAGTGTGGAAAAGGATATAGCATTGTCCCTTCTCTCTTTTCTCTCTTTTTTTGGATGGGCTTTCTCTCTTTTTGTTTATTTAGCCCCGCTCTATATTTTTTTTGGGCCATCTCTTTTTTTGGCCTTTCCTCACACGGGACAATGCTCTAATAATGAAGATCATCACACTTTTATTGACTTACAACTCAAAGATTACAACTCGAAGCTAGAACAAAATATGACTCTATGTGAATGATGATGAAGCATGTCATACGAACGGAATGGTGGAAAGTTGCATGGCAATATATCTCGTAATGGCTATGGAAATGGCATGATAGGTACGTATGGTGGCTGTATTGAGGAAGGTATATGGTGGGTGTATGGTACAGGTGAAAGTTGCGGGGTACAAGAGAGGATAGCAATGGTGGAAGGGTGAGAGTGCGTATAATCCATGGACTCAACATTAGTCATAAAGAACTCATATACTTATTGCAAAAATCTACGAGTCATCAAAACAATGTATTCAACGCATGCTCCTAGGGGAAGGGTTGGTAGGAGTTAACCATCGCGCGATCCCGATCTCCACACAAAGGATGACACTCAATAAATACCTCATGTTCTAACTTCGTCACATAGCGGTTCACCATACGTGCATGCTACGGGAATCACAAACTTTAACACAAGTATTTATCAAATTCATAATCACTCCACTAGCATGACTCTAATATCACCATCCTCATATCTCAAAACAATCATCAAGTATCAAACTTCTCATCATATTCAATGCACTTTATATGAAAGTTTTTACTATATTCATCTTGGATGCCTATCATATTAGGACTAGTTTTATAACCAAAGCACATTACCATGATGTTCTAAAAGACTCTCAAAAGGATATAAGTGAAGCACATAGAGTATTCTAATAAATTCTAAACCATATTTATCTCTCTTAAAAGGTGTGTCCACCAAGGATGATTATGGCAAACTAAAAACAAAAGACTCAAATCATACATGACGCTCCAAGCAAAACACATATCATGTGGTGAATAAAAATATAGTCCCGAGTATAGTTACCAATAGATGAAGACGAAAGAGGGGATGCCTTCCCGGGGCATCCCAAGCTTAGGCTTTTGGTTGTCCTTGAATTTTACCTTGGGGTGCCTTGGGCATCCCCAAGCTTAGGCTCTTGCCACTCTTTGTTCCATAGTCCATCAAAGCCATACTCAAAACTTGAAAACTTCACAACACAAAACTTAGCCAAAAATCTTGTGAGCTCCGTCAGTATAAGAAAACAAACCACCACTCAAAGGTATTGTAATGAACTCATTCTTTGTTTATATTGGTGTTAAACTTACTGTACTCCAACTTCTCTATGATTCATACTCCCCAATACTACTCATAGATTCATCAAAATAAGCAAACAACACATGAAAAATAGAATCTGTCAAAAACAGAACAGTCTGTAGTAATCTGTAACTTTCGAATACTTCTGTAACTCCAAAAAAATTGAAATAAATTGTTAAACGTGAGAAATTTGTCTATTAATCATCTTCAAAAAGAACTAAATATCACTCTCTAGTAAAAGATTACAACCAAACTCATGAGCGCTAAAGTTTCTGTTTTTTACAGCATGATCGCATAAACTTCACACAAGTCCTCCCGAAAGTTCTACTTGGCACAAACACTAATTAAAGCACAAAAGCACATCTAAACAGAAGCAAAAACAAAGAAAATAAAATTGGGTTGCCTCCCAACAAGCGCTATCGTTTAACGCCCCAAGCTAGGCATTGAGATTTCAATGATGCTCACATGAAAGAAAAGAATTGAAACACAAGGAGAGCATCATAAAACATGTGACAAACACATCTAAGTCTAACATACTTCCTATGCATAGGCATCTTATAAGAAAACAAATTATCAAGGAAAGCAAAAACTAGTATATGCAAGGAAGCAGAAAGGAACGATAGCAATCTCAACATAACAAGAGGTAATTTAGTAACATGAAAATTTTTACAACCATATTTTCCTCTCTCATAATAATTGCATGTAGGATCATAAGCAAATTCAATAATATAGCTATCACAAAATATATTCTCAACACGATCCACATGCATACGAAGTTGACACTCTTCCAAAATAGTGGGATCAACATTAACTAAAGTCATCACCTCTCCAAACCAACTTTTATCAAAATTTTCATAAGATTGAACATTCTCCAAATATGTGGGATCTAAAGTTGACACTCTTCCAAACCCACTTTCAATAATCATCAAGGGGTTTAAATAAATTCTCAAGATCGTAAGAAGCATCACCCCAATCATGACCACTGCAACAAGTAGTAGGCATAGAAAAATAAGCATCCCCAAGCTTAGGGTTTTGCATATCGTTAACACAATTGAAATTAATAGAATTTATAATAACATCATTGCAATCATGTTTTTCATTCAAAGAGATATCGTGAATCACTTCATAAATTTCTTCTTTCAACACTTCAACACAATTTTTAGATTCACGAATTTCAAGCAAAACCTCATAAAGATAATCTAGTGCACGCAGCTCACTAGCAATTGGTTCATCATAATTGGATCTTTTAAAAAGATTAGCAAGTGTATGTGGATCCATAATTTACCAAGCGAAGATGCAAGCTGATAGAGGGCACATAGCAACACAAGCAAACAAAAAGGCGAACGGAAAAAGGGCGGATAAAACGGCAAAGGTGAAGTGGGGGAGAGGAAAACGAGAGGAAAATAATGTAATGCGGAGGATAAGTGTTTGTGATAGGTACTTGGTATATGACTTTTGCGTAAGCCTCCCCGGCAACGGCGCCAGAAATTCTTCTTGCTACTTCTCGAGCTTGCGTTGTATTCCCTCGAAGAGGAAAGGGTGATGCAGCACAATAGCGTAAGTATTTCCCTCAGTTTTTGAGAACCAAGGTATCAATCCAGTAGGAGACCACGCACGAGTCCCTCGCACCTTCACAAACAAATAAGAACTTCACAGCCAATGCAATAAGGGGTTGTCAATCCCTTTACGGTCACTTACGAAAGTGAGATATGATAGATAGGATAGTATAATATTTTTGGTATTTTTGGTATAAGAACAGGAAGTAAACAAAGCAAATAAGCAACGGCGGCAGAAATTAAAGGGTAAGTAATATGATAAAGATAGAGCCGGGAGCCATAGGTTTCACTAGTGGCTTCTCTCATGATAGCAGAATTCTATGGTGGGTCAACAAATTACTGGCGAGCAATTGATAGAAAAGCGCATAGTTATGAGAATATCTAGGCATGATCATTATATATAGGCATCACGTCCGTGACAAGTAGACCGAAATGATTCTACATCTACTACTATTACTCCACATTCAACCGCTATCCAGCATGCATCTAGAGTATTAAGTTCATAAGAATGGAGTAATGCTTTAAGCAAGATGACATGATGTAGAGGGATAAACTCAAGCAATATGATATAAACCCCATCTTTTTATCCTCGAGGGCAACAATAGAATACGTGCCTTGCTGCCCCTGCTGTCACTGGGAAAGGACACGGCAAGATTGAACCCAAAGCCAAGCACTTCTCCCATTGCAAGAACTATAGATCTAGTAGGCCAAACCAAACCGATAATTCGAAGAGACTTGCAAGGATATTATAATCATACATAAAAGATTTCAGAAAAGAATCAAATATTGTTCTTAGATAATCTTGATCATAAACCCACAATTCATCGGATCTCGACAAACACACCGCAAAAAGATTACATCGAATAGACTCCTCGAAGATCGAGGAGAACTTTGTATTGAGATCCAAAAAGAGAGAAGAAGCCATCTAGCTAATAACTATGGACCCGAAGGTCTGTGCTAACTACTCACAACTCATTGGTGAGGCTATGGCATTGATGTAGAAGCACTCCGTGGTAGATCCCCCCTCCGGCGGAGCTCCGGAACAGGCACCAAGGTGGGATCTCATGGGAACAGAAGGTTGCGATGGTGGAATTGGGGTTTTCTCTGTTGCATTGATGTTTTTGGGGTACATGGATATATATATAGGAGGAAAGAGGGCATCGGGGGAGCCAGAGGAGGGCCACGAGGGTGGGGGCGCGCCCTGGAACCTCGTGGCCGCCTCTCTCGTTCCCTCGCGTGTAGTCCAAGTCTTCTGGGTAGATATGGTTCCAAAAATAACTCTCCCGAAGGTTTCATTCCGTTTGGACTCCGTTTGATATTCCTTTCCTGCGAAACACTGAAATAGGCAAAAAAAACAGCAATTTGCACTAGGCCTTGGAAGAGTAGGTTAGTCCCAAAAATAATATAAACGTGTAAAACTAAGCCCATTAAACAACCAAAACAGAATATATAATAGCATGGAACAATCAAAAATTATAGATACATTGGAGACGTATCAAGCACCCGGGAGTTGTTACGGTGGCGGCTGGTTGTTTAGTGGTATCACCCAGGAGGGGTGATCACTCCGGACTTGTCCAGCAAGCCGTCACTTCTTTTAATAATGCACTGACAGGTTTGGGTACTTGTTCTGCATTGGCCTCTAGCCTTTACGCACTAACCGCCACACGAGATTAGTTATGGGCCTCGGCGTCATGGTATCAGCCGAAGCTTTGTCAAACGTCAAGTTCACAATTGTGGCACGGTCGGATGGTGCTGGCCATCCGAGGCGGTACTGGTATTCACCCTGCGCATAATGACCCAGAGTGCAACGGGCGATGGCCCATGACCCCGGAGCGCTTAGGATGTAGACCGACGGGGACCTCTCTGCTGAGCCTAGGTAGGGCTGCGACGTGTTGATCTTCCGAGCCCGGGCATTGACCCAGAAAAGTGTGTCCGGCCAGACGTGATCGAGAGTGAGGGTAACATGGTGCACCCATGTAGGGAAGTTATCTATTTGAATAGCTGTGTCCACGGTAATGGACGTTCAGTCTTATATCCTCATCTATTACAACTAGAAATGGATACTTGAGATATGTGTTGGTTATTGTTACAACATGCTTGTTAATTAAAATGCTATTATGTACTCCCTTCTACTACTGCAAGATGATGGTTTCTAGAAGATGCTTGAAGATGCTAGTCTTCGATAGGCTAGGCCTTTCCCTCTATTCTGGCATTCTCCAGTTCAGTCCACATATATAGCTCTTCCCTTTGATACTGATGCATACTTAGTATAGACCCGATGCTTGCGAGTACTTTGGATGAGTACTCACGGTTGCTTTGCTCCCCCTTTTACCCCTTCTTTCTTCTTTCTGGTTGTTGCAACCAGATGGCGGATCCGAGGAGCCAAATGCCTCCCTAGTCGACTACTATTACTACCCCGACGGAGCCTCCTACTATGTGGAGACAGCTGACGACCAGGACTAGTTAGGAGGTCCCAGTCAGGAGGCCTTGCCTCTTCGATCGTTGATGTTTGTGCTAGCCTTCTTAAGGCAAAACTTGTCTTACTTATGTCTGTACTCAGATATTGTTGCTTCTGCTGACTCTGTTGCTTTCGAGCTTATGTATTCAAGCCCTCGAGGCCCCTGGCTTATAATATGAAGATTGCATTATTTTAAATTGTGTCTAGAGTTGTGTTGTGATATCTTCCCGTGAGTCCTTAATCTTGGTCGTACACATTTGCGTGCATGATTAGTGTACGATCAAATCGGGGGCGTCACAAGTTGGCATCTGAGCCGACTGCCTATAGGAACCCCCCCTTTCCAACTCCTTGGTCGAAGTTGAGTCTAGTCTTTGGAAAACTATTTTACTAACATGGTTGTGTGGCTTACGGGCCCACGTCAGCAATTGGGTGGTATTAAGATATTTTATTCCTCATCTATACTCTGGGATTCTGATATCTCTTCTC
Organism: Secale cereale; assembly: GCA_902687465.1. NCBI lineage: Eukaryota > Viridiplantae > Streptophyta > Magnoliopsida > Poales > Poaceae > Secale > Secale cereale. Next base: position 549,779,254 of record LR738715.1, on the reverse strand, counting down.
TTCAGGTTAAATGAATTTGCTAACTCTAACTTTAGGATCCCGTGCCCACATTCACCCCAAAGATGGATAAAGCCATAGTTTTCTATAGTATAGTAGTTTCGAATAGTGCACTCTATGTCATGTTGACTACTACGATGCATTCATAGTTTTTATTTCACTATGCAAGTTTCGTCATGAATGGTCCCTAGTCTTAGCAATTTCTCAATGCTAAACTACTCCCTGTTACATTTTAGCATGATGGCTGACGATCCTCCACCTCCACCCTATATTGCCGCAATGATGCAGCAGTTTGAGCTGAATCGTTAGTTTATGACTAGAGTAATGGCTCAGCTTCCCAATCAGATTGCTCATCAACAGTCTGCCCCAATAACACTATCAGAATTTGTGTGCGTCAACCCGTCCATTTTACGCAACTCCACCAATCCTATGGATGCTAATGATTGGCTTCGTGACATCCAGTTTGAGATGAAGTTAGTTAATGTTGCCCTTGCCAGTTACATCACCTTTGCGACATTTCACTTGAAAGGTCCAGCTGCTCAATGGTGGGAAAACCACAGGGGTATGCTGCCTGGAGAAACTGAAACCACTTGGCAGGAATTTCAGTTAGCCTTCCGTGCACGGTACATTCCTCAAGGTCTGACGGACCAGAAGAAGAAGGAGTTTCACGAACTCTCATAGGGCACAATGACCGTGGATGAATTTCAGAGGAAATTTCTTGAATTATCTCGCTATGCTGCGGATGACGTTTGCACTGATGCTCGCAAGCAGGAGAAATTCCGTGAAGGACTGCTTCCTGATATAAAGCTCGCACTTGTTGCTCATGAATGCGTAGACTTTGCGATGCTTGTCAGCCAAGCCTTCTGTAATGCCCCAGATGGAACACTTTCCAATTATGGCAATATATGAAACTTTGACTTCATCAATTCCATTCTAGGCTCTTCTTTCATTTTGGGTTTCTTCGTTTTGTCGTGTGCGTGTGTGCATTTTCTTCCATGTCATGTTATCATGTGCATTGCATTGCATTCGTGTTGTCACTTGCATCCGGTCCCGCTCGCCTCTTCCCATTGTTCGTTTCGAGTTCCGACACTCACACACGTGCCCGTGGCACCCCTGAGTCCTTCTTTCGTGTGTGGCCATGTAACGTTCCCGGAGTGAGGTGAGACTTGTCGTGCGTTGTTGTTTTGGTACGTGTAGGCCGTCTATCAAGTTTCATCACGTTTGGAGTTCGTTTGGTACTCCAACGGTTAACCTAGTGGGCTAAAAGTACCTCTTCCTTTTGGCCCAAGACCCAATCCACAACAGCCCACTAACACAGCACAACCCATCCCATCATCTTGGTCGTCGGATCACGAACGTGTGGCCGAAAACCGCACCCCATTTGGAGTCTCCTAGCTTCCTATTCCTATAAAAAGGCCCCATCCCCTCCATTTTCGGGCGAAACCCTAGTACATTCCTTTTTTTCCTTTTTTTCCCCGTGCCCCGCAGCTCCACCGCGCGCCGGACGTGTCCGCCGCCGCGCCCGGACCAACCGGGTCGCGACACGTGGCGCCCCGTCGGCCTCTCCCACAACGCGCGCCGCCGGCCCGCGGGGCCCGGGTCGGCCCCCCCGGCCCACGTCGCCTCCGCCCGCATCGCCGCCCACCTCGTGCGTCGGCCACCTCCGCCGCCTGGCCGGCGAGCCGCCGCCTCCCGCCGATGTGATCCCCCGCCGCCGGGCCGCACCCTCCGTCGCCGGGCCGCGCCAACCACCTCCCGCCGGCCACCACCAGCTCCGCCGCCGCCGACCCGCCGCCGCGCCGGCCCCGCACCACCTCGCCGTCGGCGGCTACCTCACCGGAGCCGCCGCTTCTCCTCGTCCCGTCCGGATCCGGTGGATCTGGATGAGATCCACCGGTTCCCCGAACCAAACGGACCTCCCCGCAACCGGATCCCTCCATCCTGCATGGATCCGTCCACATTTGACTTTTTGTGAGGTATAAAACCACCAAGTCCTAGATCTGCAATATTTTGTTGCCTCCTTTGCATTGGTGTAACTTCGTGCTCGTAGATCCGTTTTGGGCGTGTGATATATCAAAATGATCGTGGTGATGTGCTCTACATTTTGTTCCATTGTGTCATGCTTGTTTGAGTTCATATAGAGGTCCTAATCATCGTGACAAGAGTGCTACTTGTTATAAACTGTTGTTGCTTGTTAATTTGATGCCATGTTTGAGATATGATAACTTGGTGCATGTTTATCCAAACGGAGCAAATGATATGTCAAAAGGTTCATTGTGAAGTGCTCTACATGATGGTTGTTGTAGCATTCATGTTAGGTGTCATATTGCCATGTTAATATCTGTTGCAAAAGTGCATGTGGTTGTTAAGTGCTGAAACTTGTTATGAGATGTTGTTTTGACATGCTCTTTGCTATTGGTGTGTTTGTCCCCATGTCACATGTCAATATGTTTTAGAAGCACCATCATATGGTCTTTGCTATGGTGCAAACCACTTTCCATGATATGCCTTGAGGTGACTTAAACAAGCTTGTAAACATGCCATGCCGATGTTACTGTTTTATACTTAGTGAAAAAACTGCTAAGTTTGGAATCTGTTTTAACCTGATGCTATGTTTGCTTGATGCCCCACTCAATTCCATGCTTGTTTTGGAGTGACCAATGATCATTCCTTGTTGTCCATGTTTTTTTCTATCCATTCATGCCCTTACTTGCACATATGGCCTGTTGTAGCTTATTTATTTCTTGCTCTCAAGTTGCTATAAATTATACCTGTCAGGTTCTTATCAGCATGATCAATTTGGTGTAGCTTGTTGCTATTGATCCATGCCTTCTATGGAGTTTCTCCAATGGAGTTGTTTGCTGTAGAACATGTCTACTTCATGTCCATGCTTCTTGTCATCATGTTTGGGTGCTGTAGCATGATTATTTCTTGCTCCAAAGTTGCTAGTTGGTTGTTAACTTCAGCTTGTTGTTATATCTTGTTTCATGTGAATGTGTTGAACCATTGCTCCGTTTTGAGCGTGCCCTATATGAAACTTGTGTGATTTTGCATATAGAATCATAATATCATGTTGTTTACATGTTTAGAGTGTGTTTGCTTGATGTTTGGATGCATCTTGCACTGTTGCCTTGCTTGTCCTGTTTTGCTCATATCTTCTAGACCATAGCTCCGAATTAAACAAACTTTATACGAAACTTGACTAGAATTTCGTGTAGATCATCATGGTGCATGTTAACTTGCTGTTTAACAACTTTAACTTAAGGTTTGTTCAGATCTGGACCAATTTCAAAATATGCATATGAGGACTTACCGGATTTGCTATATGTTGATTCCGGCCTCATTTAAACTTGTTGTTTTTTGTTGTTCTTGTGTTCTTCATCCCTTGCCATGAAATGCATCATATAGACTTGTCTTGAATCATGTTGATTGTGCATTGCACCTTGTTTGATTTTGTGCCATGTTGTGTTCTTGTGTTGAGTAGAGCCGGGAGCCGAGACCGAGAAATGGTTCCTACCGAGGTTGAGTACGAGGAGCCGTCTTACGATCCCATCGACGACTCGACAGGCAAGATGACCTGACCCAGATATCATTACTATCTTTGCCTATTGCTAGATGTCTCGCTCTTTAGCTTATTGCCTCGATGCCCATGTTTGTTTGTCAGCCTCCTATTGTAGCCATGAATCTCTCTAACCACCCAACTTAGCAAACCTTTGTTTGGCTACGTAAGCTTCGCTCAGACCCTCTTATAGCATTGCTAGTTGCAGGAGAAGATTTGAAGATTCTTGCTTCATGTTGAAGTTATTGTTGGGATATCACACTATATAATCTGTTAAACTAAATCATCTATATACTTGGCAATGGGTGGAAGGCTAAGTCTCTTGCTTGGTGTTTTGTTCCACTCATGCCACCCTAGGAGCCGTATAAACCGGTGTTATGTTCCTTGATTATGCGTACCTAACACGGTTGGGGTTTATGGGCCCCCCTCGATAACCCGCTTAGCGCTAAAGCTTTTCCAGCAAGGCCCAATATTGGTTTTACGTTTGCCTAATAACTAAAATTTTGCATAGGCACTAGCTATCCCGTGGACTTAATTAACAACCCCGGGCCAGTGCTCCACATGAGTGTTGGTCCAAACTGGGGGTTCTGCGGGGCCGCCTTGGGGAAACCCGAGGTATTTGGTATAACTTATAGAATCGCCCATCCGGTCGTGGCCTGAGACTAGATACGCGGGGCTACTGTCAGGGTGTCGGCACGCCGGGAGGTCTTGCTGGATTAGTTTTACCTATGTCGGAATATCTTGGGCACGGGATTCCGAGAATACTCGGGCCTTCCCACCTTGGAGTTGCGACTCCGCAGATCGTGAGCTTGTGATGGGCTAAGTTGGGACACCCCTGCAGGGTTTGATCTTTCGAAAGCCGTGCCCGCGGTTATGTGGCAGATGGGAATTTGTTAATATCCGGTTGTAGAAAACTTGACACCATGTTCAGAATGCACTACCAGCGTGAGTAACCGTGACGGTCATTTTCTGAAGGGGTTCGTGAAGTGAACACGGTGGGGTTATGATTGACGTGCTTAGATAGGATCACTTCGTGATCACTTTGATGCTCGTGGCACTTCTCTTCTCGCTCTATACACGTAAGCTAGTGCTAGTGCAGCTGCAACCTTTGTTCTTCAGCCTTGTTCCACACCCAATGCTTAGATAGTTTTGCTACCCGGGAACGGGATTGCTTAGTCCTCCGTGGCTCACAGATTCTACACAACACCAGATGCAGGTACCATGGTGAACTACACAGGTGATGGCACAGAGCTGTACTGGGAGTTCGACGAAGAACGTGGGCGATACTACGTGTCTTACCCAGAGGATCAGTAGTGGCTTCTACTAGGGCGATCGGACCTTGTGGCTTTATTTATTTGGTATCTTTCATTTGGATCTTCGTCCGTAGTCGGACTGTGATGTAATTTGGATGATGATTGCTTATGTAATGTATTGTGTGACGTGGCGAGTGTAAGCCAACTACTCTTTTGCAATTTCATCCCTCTTTTACATGAGTCGTGCAAAGATACCATACTTGAGACCATTCTAGTATGAGCTTATACCTTTAAGTCATGGCTCGACACGTAGGAGGTATAATCTCATACTGGGCATTACAAGTTGGTAATCAGAGCCTTGTCCGACCTAGAAGCACCCACTGATTGATCGAATCGTTGACGGTTGAGTCTAGGCACACACTTGAAAATGTTTTGAGTCCTATATATATATATATATATATCGGAGAGTAGGACTTCTTTTTACTCCTCATCCCTTTTCACTCTGGTGTGGACTCCTGACGATTACGTATCTCTTCTACTCTCAAAAATCCACACAAAAAAATTAGGATCACGCGAGTATTTTTTGAATTGTTCCGATGTCTTTGTGACGAGAACATTGTTCTCGATGCCTCCTGTCATTTAGGGGTTGTGGCAGTGTCCCGGGGACTTGAGCTCCGAGGTGTTGTCGTCACAAATATATCGTAGCAGTTCTGGAATACTTAAGACGGTTGACATCGAAAACTCCTCTATGCGGTTAGTGGCAAGATAACCCCGACATCACCCAGTACTGGGGAGGTAATTCGGGAGTATTGCCATAGCTTGTATAGCAGATGCGTTTCGAAGGTCCGAGGTAAATGGTTTCCGGAAATAACTGGTTATGTGTTGAAGGATGGATACAGCTGGATGTAGGATTAGAGTTCAGTGCGCGATGCTTCCCCTGTATCCCCAACACCTGATTGCATAACTGGAAACTTTCGGAAATTAATAGGTGGGTTCATCTAGTAGTTAATAGGCATTCTTCCAACGAATGCATGATATGGAGTTCAGGTTCTACATTGAGTGAAGTAGTTTTATGGGCGTTTGTTTCGATCGGGAGTTGCATCTTAAAGGGTCCTTGGCTATGCTGATCCGGGGATTGCAAAACCCTTTTGTAACACGTTCCATAATCTTTCAACACGAATATGTCGAACGAAGCTTCTATCTTGTATTTTTTTCTATCTGCTCCTTGTTGTTTTTATTTACCTTTGTTCTCCCAAGTGGCTTCTCGAGAAGATTTTTGTATCATTAAACTATGGATTACATTCGTTCATTTTGTTCGAATGTTCTTGCGAAGACTTATGTTGAAATTTCTAGGCGTTGATTCAGCTTATACATTTTCAATCAATGGCTAATAGTTGTCATCTCATTCAGGATGGCTCCTAAAAGGGTTCCCAACGCTAACCCAGAGGGTGAAGAAGTTCCTGATCGTCCTCCTTCCCCTCCTCCTCCTTCGTATGAGGCCTGGAGAGCAAATATGCAAGCGACGAACCAGAACACCCAGATGCTTATGCAAATGTTGGAGAACTTTCAAGCAAATCAAGCAAATCAAGGTGGTCATGGTGTTGGAAATATGCCCTAGAGGCAATAATAAAAGAGTTATTATTATATTTCCTTGTTCATGATAATCGTTTATTATCCATGCTATAACTGTATTGATTGGAAACTCATATACACGTGTGGATGAATAGACAGACTTTGTGTCCCTAGTGTGCCTCTACAGGACTAGCTCGTTGATCAAAGATGACAGCGGTTTCCAGGTCATAAGACATGAGTTGTCATTTGATAACGGGATCACATCATTAGGAGAATGATGTGATGGACGAGACCCAAACGTTAACATAGCTTTTGATCGTGTCAGTTATCGCTATAGTTTTCTGCATGTCAAGTATAAGTTCCTATGACCATGAGATCATGTAACTCACTGACACCGTAGGAGTGCTTTGTGTGTGCCAAACGTCACAACGTAACTGGGTGACTATAAAGGTACTCTACAGGTATCTCCGAGGGTGTCTGTTGAGTTGACATGGATCGAGACTGGGATTTGTCACTCCGTATGACGGAGAGATATCTCCGGGCCCACTCGGTAATACGTCATCTCAATGAGCTCAAAGTGACTAAGTAGTTGGTCACGGGATTATGTATTACGGTAACGAGTAAAGAGACTTGCCGGTAACGAGATTGAACTAGGTATAGAGATACCGACGATCGAATCTCGGGCAAGTAACATACCGACGAGACAAAGGGAACTGTATACGGGATTGCCTGAATCCTTGACATCGTGGTTCATCCGATGAGATCATCGAGAAACATGTAGGAGCCAATATGGGTATCCAGATCCCGCTATTGGTTATTGACCTGGGAGTGTCTCGGTCATGTCTACATGGTTTCCGAACCCGCAGGGTCTACACACTTAACGTTCGGTGACGCTAGGGTTATTAGTGAGAAGAGTGCATGGTTACCGAAGGTTGTTCGGAGTCCCGGATGAGATCCCGGACATGACGAGGGTCTCCGGAATGGTCCGGAGACGAAGATTGATATATAGGATGAAAGGTTTCGGAGTACCGGAAGTGTTCCGGGGAGCATCGGGAAATCGGCGGAGTACCGGGAAGGTTTTCGGGGGGTCCGGAAGGTGTTCTGGGCCTATTGGGCCACAAGGGGGGACACCACAGCCCTCAGGGGGCTGTGCGCCCCCCCTGGGCCCTCTCCCCATGCGGCTAAGGGGGTGGGACCCCCTAGGGCTGGCCGCACCCCTTAGGACTTGGGGGGCAAGGCACCTAGGGGGGAAACCCTAGGGCCTGGGCGCCTCCCCCTGCCCTGGCCGCCGCCCCCCTCCCCTTGCCCTGGCCGCCGGCCCCTAGGGGGAAACCCTAGGGCGCCCTAGCCTCTCCACCCCCCCTATATATAGTGGGGCAAAGGGAGGGCAGCCAACACAGTTCGTGCCTCGGTGCTGCCCTCCCTCTCCCGTCATATCTTCTTCTCCCGCGGTGCTTAGGCGAAGCCCTGCTGGAGTTCTTCTCCACCATCACCACCACGCCGTCGTGCTGCCGGTTCTCCATCAACCTCTCCTCCACCCCTTGCTGGATCAAGAAGGAGGAGACGTCCCCGAGCCGTACGTGTGAAGAACGCGGAGGCACCGTTGCTTCGGTGCTAGGTCTTCGGCGATCTGAATCGCGACGAGTACGACTCCATCATCCGCGTTCATAACGCTTCCGCTTAGCGATCTACAAGGGTACGTAGATCACACTCCTTCCTCGTAGTTGCATCTACTAGATTGATCTTGGTGAACGGTAGGAAAAATTTTTGTTTCCCATGCAACGTTCCCCAACAGTGGAAATATGCCCTAGAGGCAATAATAAAAGAGTTATTATTATATTTCCTTGTTCATGATAATCGTTTATTATCCATGCTATAACTGTATTGATTGGAAACTCAGATACACGTGTGGATGAATAGACAGACTTTGTGTCCCTAGTGTGCCTCTACAGGACTAGCTCGTTGATCAAAGATGACCGCGGTTTCCAGGTCATAGACATGAGTTGTCATTTGATAACGGGATCACATCATTAGGAGAATGATGTGATGGACGAGACCCAAACGTTAACATAGCTTTTGATCGTGTCAGTTATCGCTATAGTTTTCTGCATGTCAAGTATAAGTTCCTATGACCATGAGATCATGTAACTCACTGACACCGTAGGAGTGCTTTGTGTGTGCCAAACGTCGCAACGTAACTGGGTGACTATAAAGGTACTCTACAGGTATCTCCGAGGGTGTCTATTGAGTTGACATGGATCGAGACTGGGATTTGTCACTCCGTGTGACGGAGAGGTATCTCCGGGCCCACTCGGTAATACGTCATCTCAATGAGCTCAAAGTGACTAAGTAGTTGGTCACGGGATTATGTATTACGGTAACGAGTAAAGAGACTTGCCGGTAACGAGATTGAACTAGGTATAGAGATACCGACGATCGAATCTCGGGCAAGTAACATACCGACGAGACAAAGGGAACTGTATACGGGATTGCCTGAATCCTTGACATCGTGTTTCATCCGATGAGATCATCGAGAAACATGTAGGAGCCAATATGGGTATCCAGATCCCGCTATTGGTTATTGACCTGGGAGTGTCTCGGTCATGTCTACATGGTTTCCGAACCCGCAGGGTCTACACACTTAACGTTCGGTGACGCTAGGGTTGTTAGTGAGAAGAGTGCATGGTTACCGAAGGTTGTTCGGAGTCCCGGATGAGATCCCGGACATGACGAGGGTCTCCGGAATGGTCCGGAGACGAAGATTGATATATAGGATGAAAGGTTTCGGAGTACGGGAAGTGTTCCGGGGAGCATCGGGAAATCGGCGGAGTACCGGGAAGGTTTTCGGGGGGTCCGGAAGGTGTTCTGGGCCTATTGGGCCACAAGGGGGGACACCACAGCCCTCAGGGGGCTGTGCGCCCCCCCTGGGCCCTCTCCCCATGCGGCTAAGGGGGTGGGACCCCCTAGGGCTGGCCGCACCCCTTGGGACTTGGGGGGCAAGGCACCTAGGGGGGAAACCCTAGGGCCTGGGCGCCTCCCCCTGCCCTGGCCGCCGCCCCCCTCCCCTTGCCCTGGCCGCCCGCCCCTAGGGGGAAACCCTAGGGCGCCCTAGCCTCTCCACCCCCCCTATATATAGTGGGGCAAAGGGAGGGCAGCCAACACAGTTCGTGCCTCGGTGCTGCCCTCCCTCTCCCGTCATATCTTCTTCTCCCGCGGTGCTTAGGCGAAGCCCTGCTGGAGTTCTTCTCCACCATCACCACCACGCCGTCGTGCTGCCGGTTCTCCATCAACCTCTCCTCCACCCCTTGCTGGATCAAGAAGGAGGAGACGTCCCCGAGCCGTACGTGTGAAGAACGCGGAGGCACCGTTGCTTCGGTGCTAGGTCTTCGGCGATCTGCATCGCGACGAGTACGACTCCATCATCCGCGTTCATAACGCTTCCGCTTAGCGATCTACAAGGGTACGTAGATCACACTCTCCCCTCGTAGTTGCATCTACTAGATTGATCTTGGTGAACGGTAGGAAAATTTTTGTTTCCCATGCAACGTTCCCCAACAGTGGCATCATGAGCTAGGATCTTGCGTAGATGCTTTCTCGAGTAGAACACAAAGGAGTTTGTGGCGTTGATGTTTAAATTGCTGCCCTCCTTAGTCTTTCTTGATTCAGCGGTATTATGGGATGAAGCGGCCCGGACCAACTTTACATGTCCACGTACATGAGACCGGTTCCATCGACAGACATGTGACTTTTGTTGCATAAGATGGCTGGCGGGTGTCTGTCTCTCCTATCTTAGTTGAATCGGAATAGAACAAGGCGGTCCTTGTAGAAGGTTAAATAGCAACTTGAATATCACCGTTGTGGCTTTGCGTAGGTAAGAAGCGTTCTTGCTAGATACCCATAGCAGCCACGTAAAACATGCAACAACAAATTAGAGGACGTCTAACTTGTTTTTGCAGGGTATGTATGTGATATGATATGGCCAATGACATGATGAGGTATATTTGATGTATGAGATGATCATGTTGTAATAGTTAATATCGACTTGCATGTCGATGCATACGGCAACCGGCAGGAGCCATAGGGTTGTCTTTAATTTTTGTATGACCTGCGTGTCAATCATTAAGCGCTTTGTAATGCTTTACTTTATCGCTAAACGGTAGCAATAGTAGTAAGAGCATGGTGGGCGCCGACAACCCCGATGGCAACACGATGATGGAGATCATGATGATGGAGATCATGGTGTGGCGCCGGTGACGATGGAGATCATGCCGGTGCTTTGGAGATGGAGATCAAAAGCACGAGTTGATGGCCATATCATGTCACTTATGATTTGCATGTGATGTTAATCCTTTTATGCATCTTATTTTGCTTAGGACGACGGTAGCATTATAAGGTGATCCTTCACTAAAATTTCAAGATAAAATTGTGTTCCCCCCGAGTGTGCGCCGTTGCGAAGGTTCGTCGTTTCGAAGCACCACGTGATGATCGGGTGTGATAGACTCTACGTTCGCATACAACGGGTGCAAGCCAGTTTTGCACGTGCAGAACACTCAGGTTAGACTTGACGAGCCTAGCATGTACAGACATGGCCTCGGAACACGGAGGACCGAAAGGTCGAGCATGAGTCATATAGTAGATATGATCAACATGTTGATGTTCACCATTGACACCACCTCATCTCACGTGATGATCGGACTTGGGTTGGTGAATTTGGATCATGTCACGCTCGAATGACCGGAGGGATGTCAATTTGAGTGGGAGTTATAATTAATTTGATTAGGTAATAACTCACTTATCATGAACAATAGTCTAAAATGTCTTTGCAAATTTATGTTGTAGATGGCTCGCGCAGGAGTTCCCCTGAATTTTAATGCGTTCCTAGAGAAAGCTAAACTGAAAGATGATGGGAGCAACTTTGTGGACTGGCTCCGCAATCTGAGGATCATCCTCACAGCTGCCCAAAAGGTTTATGTCCTAAATGCACCGCTAGGTCAACCCCCCGCTCCTGGAGCCTCTGCGGACGATATGAACGTCTGGCAGCCGCGTTCGGATGACTATTCGATAGTACAATGTGCCATGTTGTACGGCTTGGAAGGAGGACTCCAAAGGCGTTTTGAACGTCATGGTGCATATGAGATGTACACGGAGTTGAAATTCATCTTTGAGAAGAATGCTAAGATCGAGAGGTATGAGACCACCGATAAATTCTTCGCTTGCAAGATGGAGGAGAATTCGTCTGTCAGTGAGCACTTACTGAAGATGTCTGGGTACTATACCCGCATAGCTGATCTGGGACTTGTGTTCCCGGATGAGGCTATCATTGACAGAATTCTCCAGTCACTCCCTCCAAGCTACAAGAGCTTCGTCCAGCAGTACAACATGCAAGGGATGAATAAAACCATCGCCGAGCTGTTTTCGATGCTGAAAGTCGCTGAGGCAGACATCCAGAAGGAGTATCAAGTGTTGATGGTCAATAAGACCACCAGTTTCAAGAAGAATGGCAAGGGCAAGAAGGGTGGCAAAGCAGTTGCTAATCCAGTGAAGAAACCCAAGGCTGGGCCCAAGCCAGAGACTGAGTGTTTCTATTGCAAGGGGAATGGCCACTGGAAGCGGAACTGCCCCAAGTATCTGGCGGACAAGAAGGGGGCCAACAACAACAAAGGTATATATGATATACATGTTATTGATGTGTACCTTACCAACTCTCGTTGTAGTGCCTGGGTATTTGATACCGGTTCGGTTGCTCACATTTGCAACTCTAAACAGGAACTGCGGAATAAACGGAGGCTGGCGAAGGATGAAGTGACGATGCGCGTGGGAAATGGTTCCAAGGTTGATGTGATCGCCGTCGGCACGCTCGCTCTTCGATTACCATCGGGATTAGTTATGAACCTGAATAATTGTTATTTAGTGCCTGCGTTAAGCATGAACATTATATCTGGATCTTGTTTATTGCGAGACGGTTACTCATTTAAGTCAGAGAATAATGGTTGTTCTATTTATATGAGTAATATCTTTTATGGTCATGCACCCGAAGTTAGGGGTTTATTCTTATTGAATCTCGATAGTGATGATACACATGTTCATAACATTGATGCCAAAAGATGTAGAGTAGATAAAGATAATACCACTTTCTTGTGGCACTGCCGTCTCGGTCATATCGGCGTGAAACGCATGAGGAAGCTCCATGCTGATGGACTTTTAGAGTCTCTTGATTTTGAATCACTTGACACGTGCGAGCCGTGCCTCATGGGCAAGATGACAAGGACCCCGTTTTCAGGGACAATGGAACGGGCAAGTGACTTATTGGAAATCATACATACTGATGTGTGCGGTCCGATGAGTGTAACGGCGCGCGGTGGATATCGTTATTTTCTCACCTTCACTGACGACTTAAGTAGATATGGGTATATTTACTTGATGAAGCATAAGTCTGAAACTTTTGAAAAGTTCAAGCAATTTCAGAGTGAAGTTGAAAATCATCGTAACAAGAAGATCAAGTTCCTACGATCTGATCGAGGGGGAGAATATCTGAGTTATGAGTTTGGTGATCACTTAAGAAAGTGTGGAATTGTTTCACAGTTGACGCCACCTGGAACACCACAGCGTAATGGTGTGTCTGAACGTCGTAATCGAACCCTATTAGATATGGTACGTTCTATGATGTCTCTTGCCGATTTGCCACTATCGTTTTGGGGATATGCGTTAGAGACAGCTGCATTCACTTTAAATAGGGCTCCATCTAAGTCCGTTGAGACAACACCGTATGAACTATGGTTTGGTAAGAAACCGAAGTTGTCTTTTCTCAAGATTTGGGGTTGCGATGCTTATGTCAAAAGGCTTCAGCCAGAAAAGCTCGAACCCAAAGCGGACAAATGTGTCTTCATAGGATACCCAAAAGAAACAGTTGGGTACACCTTCTATCTCAGATCCGAGGGCAAAGTGTTTGTCGCTAAGAACGGGTCCTTTCTCGAGAAAGAGTTTCTCTCGAAAGAATTGAGTGGGAGGAAGGTAGAACTTGATGAGGTTATAGAACCTCTGCTTCAACCAGAGAGTAGCACAGCACAAAAAGATGTTTTTGTGGAGCCTGCAGAGGTTGAAGAGGAAGCAAATGATGATGATCAAGAAGCTTCTGATCAAGTTACTACCGAACCTCGTAGGTCGACAAGGGTACGCACTGCACCTGAGTGGTACGGTAACCCTGTCTTGGAGGTCATGTTGTTAGACAACGGTGAACCTACGAGCTATGGAGAAGCGATGGTGGGCCCGGATTCCGACAAATGGTTAGAGGCCATGAAATCCGAGATGGGATCCATGTATGAAAACAAAGTATGGACTTTGGAAGTATTACCTGAAGGGCCGAAGGCCATTCAGAATAAATGGATTTTTAAGAGGAAGACGGACGCTGACGGTAATGTCACCGTGTATAAAGCTCGACTTGTGGCAAAGGGTTTTTCACAAGTTCAAGGGATTGACTACGATGAGACTTTCTCACCCGTAGCGATGCTTAAATCCGTCCGAATCATGTTAGCAATGTATGCAATGCTGTGCACGAGACCAGATGTCAGCCTTGCCATAAGTATGGCCGGAAGGTTTCAAAGTAATCCTGGTATGGATCACTGGACAGCGGTCAAGAATATCCTAAAGTACCTGAAAAGGACTAAGGATATGTTTCTCGTTTATGGAGGTGATCAAGAGCTCGTCGTAAAGGGTTACGTCGATGCAAGCTTTGACACTGATCCGGATGACTCTAAGTCTCAAACCGGATACGTATATATTCTCAACGGGGGAGCGGTAAGCTGGTGCAGTTCCAAGCAGAGCGTGGTAGCTGATTCTACATGTGAAGCGGAGTATATAGCTGCCTCGGAGGCGGCAAAGGAAGGTGTCTGGATGAAGGAGTTCATGACAGATCTTGGAGTTGTGCCTAGTGCACTGAACCCAATGACTCTGTTCTGTGACAACACTGGTGCCATTGCTCTAGCCAAGGAACCAAGGTTTCACAAGAGGACCAGACACATAAAGCGACACTTCAATTCCATCCGCGATTCGGTCAAGGAGGAGGACATAAACATTTGCAAAGTACACACGGATTTGAATGTTGCAGATCCGTTGACTAAGCCTCTTCCACGGGCTAAGCACGATCAACACCAAGACTCTATGGGTGTTAGATTCATTACCTTGTAATGCTAGATTATTGACTCTAGTGCAAGTGGGAGACTGTTGGAAATATGCCCTAGAGGCAATAATAAAAGAGTTATTATTATATTTCCTTGTTCATGATAATCGTTTATTATCCATGCTATAACTGTATTGATTGGAAACTCAGATACACGTGTGGATGAATAGACAGACTTTGTGTCCCTAGTGTGCCTCTACAGGACTAGCTCGTTGATCAAAGATGACAGCGGTTTCCAGGTCATAAGACATGAGTTGTCATTTGATAACGGGATCACATCATTAGGAGAATGATGTGATGGACGAGACCCAAACGTTAACATAGCTTTTGATCGTGTCAGTTATCGCTATAGTTTTCTGCATGTCAAGTATAAGTTCCTATGACCATGAGATCATGTAACTCACTGACACCGTAGGAGTGCTTTGTGTGTGCCAAACGTCGCAACGTAACTGGGTGACTATAAAGGTACTCTACAGGTATCTCCGAGGGTGTCTATTGAGTTGACATGGATCGAGACTGGGATTTGTCACTCCGTGTGACGGAGAGGTATCTCCGGGCCCACTCGGTAATACGTCATCTCAATGAGCTCAAAGTGACTAAGTAGTTGGTCACGGGATTATGTATTACGGTAACGAGTAAAGAGACTTGCCGGTAACGAGATTGAACTAGGTATAGAGATACCGACGATCGAATCTCGGGCAAGTAACATACCGACGAGACAAAGGGAACTGTATACGGGATTGCCTGAATCCTTGACATCGTGGTTCATCCGATGAGATCAGCGAGAAACATGTAGGAGCCAATATGGGTATCCAGATCCCGCTATTGGTTATTGACCTGGGAGTGTCTCGGTCATGTCTACATGGTTTCCGAACCCGCAGGGTCTACACACTTAACGTTCGGTGACGCTAGGGTTGTTAGTGAGAAGAGTGCATGGTTACCGAAGGTTGTTCGGAGTCCCGGATGAGATCCCGGACATGACGAGGGTCTCCGGAATGGTCCGGAGACGAAGATTGATATATAGGATGAAAGGTTTCGGAGTACTGGAAGTGTTCCGGGGAGCATCGGGAAATCGGCGGAATACCGGAAGGGTTTTCGGGGGGTCCGGAAGTTGTTCTGGGCCTATTGGGCCACAAAGGGGGACACCACAGCCCTCAGGGGGCTGTGCGCCCCCCCTGGGCCCTCTCCCCATGCGGCTAAGGGGGTGGGACCCCCTAGGGCTGGCCGCACCCCTTGGGCTTGGGGGGCAAGGCACCTAGGGGGGAAACCCTAGGGCCTGGGCGCCTCCCCCTGCCCTGGCCGCCGCCCCCCTCCCCTTGCCCTGGCCGCCGGCCCCTAGGGGGAAACCCTAGGGCGCCCTAACCTCTCCACCCCCCCTATATATAGTGGGGCAAAGGGAGGGCAGCCAACACAGTTTGTGCCTCGGTGCTGCCCTCCCTCTCCCGTCATATCTTCTTCTCCCGCGGTGCTTAGGCGAAGCCCTGCTGGAGTTCTTCTCCACCATCACCACCACGCCGTCGTGCTGCCGGTTCTCCATCAACCTCTCCTCCACCCCTTGCTGGATCAAGAAGGAGGAGACGTCCCCGAGCCGTACGTGTGAAGAACGCGGAGGCACCGTTGCTTCGGTGCTAGGTCTTCGGCGATCTGAATCGCGACGAGTACGACTCCATCATCCGCGTTCATAACGCTTCCGCTTAGCGATCTACAAGGGTACGTAGATCACACTCCCCTCTCGTAGTTGCTTCTACTAGATTGATCTTGGTGAACGGTAGGAAAATTTTTGTTTCCCATGCAACGTTCCCCAACACATGGGAACCAAGGCCAAGGCAATTTGTTCAACCAACCTCACTTTGCTACTCTCAACCAATTCCTGGCAAACCAACCGAAGGCATTCAGTTACTGTGTGGATCCGCTAGATGCTGAAGACTGGATAACAGACATCAAGAAGCACTTTGAATGCGGTAATGTGAGACCTGAGGATTATGTCAAGTTTGCCGCCTTCCAACTGGTGGCAGCAGTACAAAGGCTCGAGAGAAGGACGTGAAATCTCGTGGACTGACTTCTGCAAGGATTTTCGCTCTCACCACATTCCAACTAGTGTCATCGAAGGTATGCGTGAGCAATTCCGCAACCTGAAGCAAGGCACCATGTTCGTTTATCAATACAATGTCAAGTTCCAGAACCTTGCCCGCTATGCCAAGCAAGACATCCCAGATTCCAAGAGCAAGATTTATCAATTCCGTGGTGGTCTGAAGGATGAACTCCAGCTAGCTCTCACCTTGTTTGAGCCGGATGAATTTGATCAATTCTATAACATGGCACTTAAGCAAGAGGCAACCCAGCTCAAGGTTGAAGCTTCCAAAAAGAGGATCAGAGATGTTGTCAACTCCTCCTCTTCTTCCCAAGTGGTCGCAAAGCAGCTGAAGTTTTGGCTTCCACCTCCTCAAGTGCTCCGCCCTCCCAACAACAACAACAAGCATTCTGGTGGCCGTGGTTTCTCCCACCCACCCAACCCAAGCAATCAGTCCAAGAATCACTTTCAAGCTTCAAAGTCAAGTGCTCCTTATCACCGTCCTCTCTCAGAAGTGATTTGCAACAAGTGTGGCCAGAAGGGTCACTATGCTAGCAAGTGTACTCAAAGGCGCCTTCCGCCTCCTCCACCTGTCAGCACTGCTATTGTCAAGCACAATCCAAAGGTTGCAAGAGTGAATCTGATGAATGCAGCTCAAGCAGAGAATTCTTTAGATGTGATACTTGGTAACCTTCCAGTCAATCTTAAACCTGCTAAAGCCTTGTTTGATTCTGGTGCATCACATTCTTTCATGTCATGTCCATTTTCATCCAAGCATAATGTGAACACAGTGGCTTTACCAAGGCAATTGGCTATTACTTCTCCGGGGAAATAGATGCATTCTAGCTTGTATGCTCCGGATATATCTATTTATATGGGTGATTACCGCTTTCTGGTTTCTCCGGTTATTCTCGGCAACTCCGACATTGATCTTATTCTTGGGATGGATTAGCTCTCCAAGCATGATGCAAACATTGATTGTGCAAATAAGGAATTCAAGCTTACTCATCCTGACGAAGACGTGATTATCTTCGCCTCTCGAGATAACACAATCAGGCTATTCTCTCTCAATGACAAGGGCAAGATCAATGCCATCTCTCAGATTCCGGTGGTCAATGAAAATGAAGATGTTTTCCCTCAAGAGCTTCCAGGCATGCCTCTGCATCGTCAAGTTGAATTCGTCATTGAACTCGAGCCCGGTACCGAGCCAGCATGTCGGCGTCCATACAAGCTTTCTCCTGAAGAGTTGAAGGAGCTGAAGAGACAACTCGATGAACAAGAGCGTATGGGTCTAATCAAGCCTGGCACTTCTCCTTGGGGCTGTGGTGTTCTATTCGTCAAGAAGAAGGATGGCACGGAGCGCCTTTGCGTTGATTACCGGCCATTGAACAAGAAGACAATAAAGAACAAGTATTCGCTCCCCAATATCAATGAATTGTTCGAGCAGCTCAAAGGAGCAAAGGTGTTCTCAAAGCTCGATCTCCGGATGGGATATCACCAGATCCGTATCCGTGAAGAAGATATTCACAAGACCGCGTTCAGAACAAGCTACGGCTCCTATGAATACACGGTCATGTCTTTTGGCCTCGCAAATGCTCGACCCACCTTCTCGAGGATGATGCACTTCATATTCAACCCCTACACCAATGAATTTGTTCTCGTCTATCTGGATGATATATTGGTATTCTCCAAGAATGAAGAAGACCATGCCAAGCACCTCCGTTTGGTTCTGGACAGGATCTGTGAACACAAGTTCTATGTCAAATTCTCTAAATGTGAATTCTGGCTCGATAAGGTCTTATATCTTGGCCATATCATTTCTGATGAGGGTATTTCTGTCAACACCGAGAAAGTTGAAGCTATTGTCAACTGGGAACCCTCGCAGAACGTCAAGCAACTCCAAAGCTTCCTTGGTCTCGCTAGCTATTGCAGAAGGTTCGTTGAGAACTTCTCCAAGATTGCCAAGCCTCTCTCAAACTTGCTGCAGAAGAATGTCAAGTACAACTGGACTCCAGATTGTGATGTGGCATTCAAAACACTCAAAGAGAAGCTCATTTCTGCTCCGGTTCTTACTCCTCCGGATGAGTCCAAGCCCTATGAAGTATTCTGTGATGCTTCTCTACAAGGACTTGGTGGTGTTCTCATGCAAGACAAGAAGATTGTGGCATACACTTCTCGTCAGTTGAAGCCAAATGAGAAGAACTACCAAACACATGATCTCGAGCTAGCAGTAGTGGTACACGCCTTGATCACGTGGAGACACCTTCTGTTGGGCAGAAAAGAGGACATCTTCACCGATCACAAGAGCTTGAAGTACATCTTCACACAACCTAACCTGAACCTTCGCCAGACTCGTTGGGATGAGATGATCCAAGAGTATGATCCAAGCATCGGATATACACCTGGCAAGGCCAATGTCATTGCAGATGCCTTGAGCAGAAAGGCATATTGCAACAGTCTCCTTCTCAAGCCGTTCCAGCCTGAACTTTGTGAATCATTGAGGAAGCTCAACCTCTAAGTTGTTCCGCAGGCTTTCTTGCAAACCTTCAAGTTGCTCCTACCTTGGAAGATCAGATCCGTGAGGCCCAACTTAGTGATGCTATGGTGCAGAAAGTGAAACATGGTCTTGCTAAGGGTACTCCCAGATACAAGTGCTATCGTGTTGATGAGAAAAACACCTTGTTCTTTGAGGACAGACTTGTGGTTCCCAAGGGTGATCTCAGGAAGCTCATAATGAACGAAGCACATGACTCCCTCCTCTCGATTCAACCCGGAAGTTCCAAGATGTACCAAGACCTCAAGCAATCTTACTGGTGGACTCGCATGAAAAGGGAGATTGCCCAATTCGTGAATGAATGTGATGTCTGCAGAAGAGTGAAGGCAAAGCATCAACGTCCAGCCGGTCTCCTCCAACCTCTTCCTATTCCCGAGTGGAAATTTGACCACATTGAAATGGATTTCATCACTGGGTTTCCCAAGTCCAAGAAGGGGAATGACGCTATCTTTGTTGTGATTGACAAGCTAACCAAAGTAGCTCCCTTCCTTCCCGTCAAAAAATCCATCAATGCAGCTCAGTTGGCAGAGTTGTACACTTCCAGAATTGTGTCGTTACATGGCATTCCTCAAGTTATCTCCTCAAACCGTGGAAGTTTGTTCACATCCAAGTTTTGGGGCTCCTTTCAGTCAGCCATGGGCACTAAGATCCGTTTCAGCACTGCATTTCACCCTCAGACTAGTGGTCAAGTCGAAAGAGTGAACCAGATCCTCGAAGACATGCTCAGAGCTTGTGTCATCTCTTTTGGCATGAAGTGGGAAGAGTGCCTTCCGTTTGCCGAGTTCTCTTACAACCACAGTTTCCTAGCAAGTGCCGGCAAAGCTCCTTTTGAAATTCTCTATGGCAGGAAGTGTCGTACCCCCTCTCAACTGGTGTGAGACTGGTGAACGTCAACTTCTTGGCAATGACTTGATCTCAGAAGCCGAAGAAATGTGCAAAGTCATACGTGAGAATCTCAAGGCCGCTCAGTCGCGTCAGAAGAGTTACAATGACGGCAAGCATCGTGATTTGGCTTTCGACATTGGTGATCATGTCTATCTCCGTGTTTCTCCTATGAAAGGAACCCAAATATTCGGTATCAAAGGAAAGCTTGCTCCTAGATACATGGGCCCTTTCAAGATTCTTGGCAAAAGAGGCGATCTAGCCTATCAACTTGAGCTCCCCTCCAACTTTGCAAATATTCATGATGTGTTTCACGTGTCTCAACTTTGCAAGTGCTTCAAGACACCTGAACGCACCATTCCATTCGAAGAGATTGATCTTCAACAAGACTTGTCTTATCGTGAGCACCATGTTGCTATTCTTGAAGAAACTGAGCGCAAGACCCGCAACAAGTCAATCAAGTTATTGAAAGTTAAGTGGTCACACCATACCGACCGAGAAGCTACGTGGGAACGAGAAGATCACCTTCGTTCCGAGTACCCTTCTTCTTTTAGTCCTAGATCTCGGGACGAGATCTTTTCGTAGTAGAGGAGAGTTTGTAATGCCCCAGATGTAACACTTTCCAATTATGGCAATATATGAAACTTTGACTTCATCAATTCCATTCTGGGCTCTTCTTTCATTTCGGGTTTCTTCATTTTGTCGTGTGCGTGTGTGCATTTTCTTCCATGTCATGTTATCATGTGCATTGTATTGCATTCGTGTTGTCACTTGCATCCGGTCCCACTCGCCTCTTCCCGTTGTCCGTTTCGAGTTCCGACACTTACACATGTGCCCATGGCACCCCTGAGTCCTTCTTTCGTGTGTGGCTGTGGAACGTTCTCGGAGTGAGGTGAGACTTGTCGTGCGTTGTTGTTTTGGTACGTGTAGGCCGCCTGTCAAGTTTCATTGCGTTTGGAGTTCGTTTGGTACTCCAACGGTTAACCTAGTGGGCTAAAAGTACCTCTTCCTTTTGGCCCAAGACCCCCTCCACAACAGCCCACTAACCCAGCACAACCCCTCCCATCATCTCAGTCATCGGATCACGAACGTGTGGCCGAAAACCGCACCCCATTTGGAGTCCCCTAGCTCCCTATGCCTATAAAAAGGCCCCATCCCCTCCATTTTCGGGCAAAACCCTAGTCCATTCCTTTTTCTCCTTTTTTTTCCCCGTGCCCCGCAGCTCCACCGCGCGCCGGACGTGTCCGTCGGCGCCGGACGTGTCCGCCACCGCGCCCGGACCAACCGGGTCACGACACATGGCGCCCCGTCGGCCTCACCCACAGCGCGCGCCGCGGGCCCGCCGGGGCCCGGGTCGGGACCCCCCGGCCCACGTCGCCTCCGCCCGCATCGCCGCCCACCTCGCGCGTCGGCCGCCTCCGCCGCCCGGCCGGCGAGCCGCCGCCTCCCGCCGGTGCGATCCCCCGCCGCCGGGCCGCGCCAACCGCCTCCTGCCGGCCACCACCAGCTCCGCCGCCGACGACCCGCAGCCGGCCGCCGCCGCGCCGGTCCCGCGCCACCTCGCCGCCGGCGGCTACCTCGCCGGAGCCGCCGCTTCTCCTCGTCTTGTCCGGATCCGGTGGATCTGGACGAGATCCACCGGTTCCCGGAACCAAACGGACCGCCCCGCAGCCGGATCCCTCCATCCCGCACGGATCCGTCCACGTTTGACTTTTTGTAAGGTATAAAACCACTAAGTCTGAGATCTGCAATATTTTTTGCCTCCTTTGCATGGATGTAACTTCGTGCTCGTAGATCCGTTTTGGGCGTGTGATATATCAAAATGATCGTGGTGTTGTGCTCTACATTTTGTTCCATTGTGTCATGCTTGTTTGAGTTCATCTAGAGGTCCTAATAATCGTGACAAGAGTGTTACTTGTTATAAACTACTGTTGCTTGTTAATTTAATGCCATGTTTGAGATATGATAACTTGGTGCATGTTTATCCAAACGAAGCAAATGATATGTCAAAATGTTCATTGTGAAGTGCTCTACATGATGGTTGTTGTAGCATTCATGTTAGGTGTCATATTGCCATGTTAATCTCTGTTGAAAAAGTGCATGCGGCTGTTAAGTGCTGAAACTTGTTATGAGATGATGTTTTGACATGCTCTTTGCTATTGGTGTGTTTGTCCCCATGTCACATGTCAATATGTTTTAGAAGCACCATCATATGGTCTTTGCTGTGGTGCAAACCACTAACCATAATATGCCTTGAGGTGACTTAAATAAGCTTGTAAACATGCCATGCCAATGTTACTATTTTATACTTAGTGAAAAAACTGCTAAGTCTGGAATCTGTTTTAACCTGATGCTATGTTTGCTTGATGCCCCACTCAATTCCATGCTTGTTTTGGAGTGGACAATGATAATTCCTTGTTGTCCATGTTTTTGTATATCCATTCATGCCCTTACTTGCACATATGGCCTGATGTAGCTTATTTATTTCTTGCTCTCAAGTTGCAATAAATTATACATGTCAGGTTTTTATCAGCATGATCAATTTGGTGTAGCTTGTTGTTATTGATCCATGCCTCCTATGGAGTTGCTCCAATGGAGTTGTTTGCTGTAGAACATGTCTACTTCATGTCCATGCTTCTTGTCATCATGTTTGGGTGTTGTAGCATGATTATTTCTTGCTCCAAAGTTGCTAGGTGGCTGTTAACTTCAGCTTGTTGTTATATCTTGTTTCATGTGTATGTGTTGAACCATTGCTCCGTTTTGAGCGTGCCCTATATGAAACTTGTGTGGTTTTGCATATATAATCATAATATCATGTTGTTTAAATGTTTAGAGTGTGTTTGCTTGATGTTTGGATACATCTTGCACCGTTGCCTTGCTTGTCTTGTTTTGCTCATATTTTCTAGACCGTAGCTCCGAATTAAACAAACTTTATACGAAACTTCACTAGAATTTCATGTAGATCATCATGGTGCATGTTAACTTGCTGTTTAACAACTTTAACTTAAGGTTTGTTAAGATCTGGACCAATTTCAAAATATTCATATGAGGACTTACCGGATTTGCTATATGTTGATTCCGGCCTCATTTAAACTTGTTGTTTTGTGTTTTTCTTGTGTGCTTCATCCCTTGCCATGAAATGCATCATATAGACTCTTCTTGCATCATGTTGATTGTGCATTGCACCTTGTTTGATTTTGTGCCATGTTGTGTTCTTGTGTTGAGTAGAGCCGGGAGCCGAGACCGAGAACGAGGTTCCTACCGAGGTTGAGTACGAGGAGCCGTCTTATGATCCCATCAACGACTCGACAGGCAAGATGACCTGACCCAGATATCATTACTATCTTTGCCTATTTCTAGATGTCTCGTTCTTTAGCTTATTGCCTCAATGCCCATGTTTGTTTGTCAGCCTCCTATTGTAGCCATGAATCTCTCTAACCACCCAACCTAGCAAACCTTAGTTTGGCTACCTAAGCTTCGCTCAGCCCCTCTTATAGCATTGCTAGTTGCAGGAGAAGATTTGAAGATTCTTGCTTCATGTTGAAGTTATTGTTGGGATATCACACTATATAAGCTGTTAAACTAAATCATCTATATACTTGGTAATGGGTAAAAGGCTAAGCCTCTTGCTTGGTGTTTTGTTCCACTCTTGCCACCCTAGGAACCGTATAAACCGGTGTTATGTTCCTTGATTATGCGTCCCTAACACGGTTGGGGTTTATGGGCCCCCCTCGATAACCCTCTTAGCGCTAAAGCTTTTCCAGCAAGGCCCAACATTGGTTTTACATTTGCCTAATAACTCAAATTTTGCATAGGGACTAGCTATCCCGTGGACTTAATTAACAACCCCGGGCCAGTGCTCCACATGAGTGTTGGTCCAAACTAGGGGTTTTGCGGGGCCGCCTTGGGGAAACCCCAGGTATTTGGTATAACCTGTAGAATCGCCCATCCGGTCGTGGCCTGAGACTAGATACGCGTGGCTACTGTCAGGGTGTCGGCACTCCGGGAGGTCTTGCTGGATTAGTTTTGCCTATGTCGGAATATCTATAGCACGGGATTTCGAGAATACTCGGGTCTTCCCATCTTGGAGTTGCGACTCCGCAGATCGTGAGCTTGTGATGGGCTAAGTTGGGACACCCCTGCAGGGTTTGATCTTTCGAAAGCCGTGCCCGCGGTTATGTGGCAGATGGGAATTTGTTAATATCCGGTTGTAGAAAACTTGACACCATGTTCAGAATACACTAGCAGCGTGAGTAACCGTGACGGTCATTTTCCGAAGGGGTTCGAGAAGTGAACACGGTGGGGTTATGATTGACGTGCTTAGATAGGATCACTTCGTGATCACTTTGACGCTCGTGGCACTTCTCTTCTCGCTCTATACACGTAAGCTAGTGCTAGTGCAGCTGCAACCTTTGTTATTCATGCTTGTTCCACACCCAAGGCTTAGATAGTTTTGCTACCCGGGAACGGGATTGCTGAGTCCTCCGTGGCTCACGGATTCTACACAACACCAGATGCAGGTACCATGGTGAACTACACAGGTGATGGCAGAGAGCTGTACTGGGAGTTCGACGAAGAACGTGGGCGATACTACGTGTCTTACCCAGAGGATCAGTAGTGGCTTCTACTAGGGCGATCGGACCTTGTGGCTTTATTTATTTGGTATCTTTCATTTGGATCTTCGTCCGTAGTCGGACTGTGATGTTATTTGGATGATGATTGCTTATGTAATGTATTGTGTGACGTGGCGAGTCTAAGCCAACTACTCTTTTGCAATTTCATCCCTCTTTTACATGAGTCGTGCAAAGATACCATACTTGAGATCATTCTAGTATGAGCTTATACTTTTAAGTCGTGGCACGACACATAGGAGGTATAATCTCATACTGGGCATTACAAGTTGGTAATCAGAGCCTTCTCCGACCTAGAAGCACCCACTGATTGACCGAATCGTTGACGGTTGAGTCTAGGCACACACTTGAAAATGTTTTGAGTCCTATATATATATATATATTGGAGAGTGGGATTTCTTTTTACTCCTCATCCCTTTTCACTCTGGTGAGGACTCCTGACGATTACTTATCTCTTCTACTCTCAAAAATCCACAAAAAAAAAATTTAGGATCACGCGAGTATTGTTTGGATTGTTCCAATGTCTTTGTGAGGAGAACATTGTTCTCGATGCCTCCTATCATTTAGGGGTTGTGGCAGTGTCCCGGGGAGTTGAGCTCCGAGGTGTTGTCGTCACAAATATATCGCAGCAGTTCTGGAATACTTAAGACGGCCGACATCGAAAACTCTTCTGTGCGGTTAGTGGCAAGATAACCCCGACATCACCCAGTACTGGGGAGGTAGTTCGGGAGTATTGCCATAGCTTGTATAGCAGATGCGTTTCGAAGGTCCGAGGTAAACGGTTTTCGGAAATAATTGGTTATGTGTTGAAGGATGGATACAGCTGGATGTAGGATTAGAGTTGAGTACGCGATGCTTCCCCTGTATCCCCAACACCTGCTTGCATAACTGGAAACTTTCGGAAATTAATAGGTGGGTTCATCTAGTAGTTCGTAGGCATTCTTCCAACGATCGCATGATATGGAGTTCGGGGTTCTACATTGAGTGAAGTAGTTTTATGGGCGATTGTTCCGATCGGGAGTTGCATCTTAAAGGGTCCTTGGCTATGCTGATCCAGGGATTGCAAAACCCTTTTGTAACACGTTCCATAATCTTTCAGCACGAATATGTCGAACGAAGCTTCTATCTTGTATTTGTTCTATCTGCTCCTTGTTGTTTTTATTTACCTTTTGTTCTCCCAAGTGGCTTCTCGAGAAGATTGTTGTATCATTAAACTGTGGATTACATTCGTTCATTTTGTTTGATTGTTCTTGCGAAGACTTATGTTGCAATTTCTAGCCGTTGATTCAGCTTATACATTTTCAATCAATGGCTAATAGTTGTCATCTCATTCAGGATGGCTCCAAGAGGGTTCCCAACGCTAACCCAGAGGGTGAAGAAGTTCCTGATGTCCTCCTTCCCCTCCTCCTCCGCCTGAGGCCTGGAGAGCAATTATGCAAGCGACAAACCAGAACACCCAGATGCTTATGCAAATGTTGCAGAACTTTCAAGCAAATCAAGCAAATCAAGGTGGTCATGGGAACCAAGGCCAAGGCAATTTGTTCAACCAACCTCACTTTGCTACTCTCAACCAATTCCTGGCAAACCAACCGAAGGCATTCAGTTACTGTGTGGATCCGTTAGATGCTGAAGACTGGATAACACACATCAAGAAGCACTTTGAATGTAGTAACATGAGACCTGAGGATTATGTCAAGTTTTCCGCCTTCCAACTCAAGGACCAAGCCGCTGATTGGTGGCAGCAGTACAAAGATTCCAGAGAAGGACGTGAAATCTCGTGGACTAACTTCTGCAAGGATTTTCGCTCTCACCACATTCCAACTAGTGTCATCGAAGGTATGCGTGAGAAATTCCGCAACCTGAAGCAAGGCACCATGTCCGTTTATCAATACAATGTCAAGTTCTAGAACCTTGCCCGCTATGTCAAGCAAGACATCCCAGATTCCAAGAGCAAGATTTATCAGTTCCGTGGTGGTCTGAAGGATGAACTCCAGGTAGCTCTCACCTTGTTTGAGCTGGATGAATTTGATCAATTCTATAACATGGCACTTAAGCAAGAGGCAGCCCAGCTCAAGGTTGAAGCTTCCAAAAGGAGGATCAGAGATGTTGTCAACTCCTCCTCTTCTTCCCAAGTGGTCGCAAAGCAGCTGAAGTTTTGGCTTCCACCTCCTCAAGTGCTCCGCCCTCCCAACAATAACAACGAGCATTCTGGTGGCTGTGGTTTCTCCCACCCACCCAACCCAAGCAATCAGTTCAAGAAT
Organism: Secale cereale; assembly: GCA_902687465.1. Taxonomy (NCBI): domain Eukaryota; kingdom Viridiplantae; phylum Streptophyta; class Magnoliopsida; order Poales; family Poaceae; genus Secale; species Secale cereale. The sequence goes on along the minus strand of LR738715.1, from coordinate 549,752,298 downwards.
CACTTTCAAGCTTCAAAGTCAAGTGCTCCTTATCACCGTCCTCTCTCAGAAGTGATTTGCAACAAGTGTGGCCAGAAGGGTCACTATGCTAACAAGTGTACTCAAAGGCGCCTTCCGCCTCCTCCACCTATCAGCGCTGCTATTGTCAAGCACAATCCAAAGGTTGCAAGAGTGAATCTGATGAATGCAGCTCAAGCAGAGAATTCTTCAGATGTGATACTTGGTAACCTTCCAGTCAATCTTAAACCTGCTAAAGTCTGGTTTGATTCTGGTGCATCACATTCTTTCATGTCATGTCCATTTGCATCCAAGCATAATGTGAACACAGTGGCTTTACCAAGGCAATTGGCTATTACTTCTCCGGGGAAACAGATGCATTCTAGCTTGTATGCTCCGGATATATCTATTTATATGGGTGATTACCGCTTTCTGGTTTCTCCGGTTATTCTCGGCAAATCCGACATTGATCTTATTCTTGGGATGGATTGGTTCTCCAAGCATGATGCAAACATTGATTGTGCAAATAAGGAATTCAAGCTTACTCATCCTGACGAAGACGTGATTATCTTCGCCTCTCGAGATAACACAATCAGGCTATTATCTCTCAGTGACAAGGGCGAGATCAATGCCATCTCTCAGATTCCGGTGCTCAATGAATATGAAGATGTTTTCCCTGAAGAGCTTCCAGGCATGCCTCCGCATCGTCAAGTTGAATTCGTCATTGAACTCGAGCCCGGTAACGAGCCAGCATGTCGGCGTCCGTACAAGCTTTCTCCTGAAGAGTTGAAGGAGCTGAAGAGACAACTCGATGAACAAGAGCGTATGGGTCTAATCAGGCCTGACACTTCTCCTTGGGGCTGTGGTGTTCTATTCGTCAAGAAGAAGGATGGCACGGAGCTCCTTTGCGTTGATTACCGGCCTTTGAACAAGAAGACAATAAAGAACAAGTATCCGCTCCCCAATATCAATGAATTGTTCGAGCAGCTCAAAGGAGCAAAGGTGTTATCAAAGCTCGATCTCCGGATGGGTTATCACCAGATCCGTATCCGTGAAGAAGATATTCACAAGACTGCATTCAGAACAAGCTACGGCTCCTATGAATACACGGTCATGTCTTTTGGCCTCGCAAATGCTCCACCCACCTTCTCGAGGATGATGCACTTCATATTCAACCCCTACACCAATGAATTTGTTCTCGTCTATCTGGATGATATATTGGTATTCTCCAAGAATGAAGAAGACCATGCCAAGCACCTCCGTTTGGTTCTGGATAGGCTCCGTGAACACAAGTTCTATGCAAAATTCTCTAAATGTGAGTTCTAGCTCGATAAGGTCTTATATCTTGGCCATATCATTTCTGCTGAGGATATTTCTGTCAACCCCGAGAAAGTTGAAACTATTGTCAACTAGGAACCCCCGCAGAACGTCAAGCAACTCCGAAGCTTCCTTGGTCTCACTAGCTATTGCAGAAGGTTCGTTGAGAACTTCTCCAAGATTGCCAAGCCTCTCTCAAACTGGCTGCAGAAGCAAGGTTGTCAGAATCGCGATTCTACCGTACGATTCTACGACTTTATGATTCGTATTGACTAACATGATTCTACGACTCTGGCTAGTAAAATCTACGCTTCTACGATTCTGGTAGTGAAGATTCTACGATTTGCGACTCTATCATTAGGGCTCCGATCCGATTCAGGATCACGATTCTGACAACTTTGTGCAGAAGAATGTCAAGTACAACTGGACTCCAGATTGTGATGTGGCATTCAAAACACTCAAAGAGAAGCTCATTTCTGCTCTGGTTCTTACTCCTCCGGATGAGTCCAAGCCCTATGAAGTATTCTCTTATGCTTCTCTACAAGGACTTGGTGGTGTTCTCATGCAAGACAAGAAGATTGTGGCATACACTTCTCGTCAGTTGAAGCCAAATGAGAAGAACTACCCCACACATGATCTCAAGCTAGCAGCAGTGGTACACGCCTTGATCACGTGGAGACACCTTCTGTTGGGCAGAAAAGTGGACATCTTCACCGATCACAAGAGCTTGAAGTACATCTTCACACAACCTAACCTGAACCTTCGCCAGACTCGTTGGGATGAGATGATCCAAGAGTATGATCCAAGCATCGAATATACACCTGGCAAGGCCAATGTCATTGCAGCTGCCTTGAGCAGAAAGGCATATTGCAACAGTCTCCTTCTCAAGACGTTCCAGTCTGAACTTTGTGAATCATTGAGGAAGCTCAACCTCCAAGTTGTTCCGCAAGGCTTTCTAGCAAACCTTCAAGTTGCTCCTACCTTGGAAGATCAGATCCGTGAGGCCCAACTCAGTGATGCTATGGTGCAGAAAGTGAAACATGGTATTGCTAAGGGTACTCCCAGATACAAGTGCTATCGTGTTGATGAGAAAGACACCTTGTTCTTTGAGGACAGACTTATGGTTCCAAAGGGTGATGTCAGGAAGCTCATAATGAACGAAGCACATGACTCCCTCCTCCCGATTCAACCCGGAAGTTCCAAGATGTACCAAGACCTCAAGCAATCTTACTGGTGGACTCGCATGAAAGGGAGATTGCCCAATTCGTGAATGAATGTGATGTCCGCAGAAGAGTGAAGGCAGAGCATCAACGTCCAGCCGGTCTCCTCCAACCTCTTCCTATTCCCGAGTGGAAATTCGACCACATTGAAATGGATTTCGTCACTAGGTTTCCCAAGTCCAAGAAGGGGAATGATGCTATCTTTGTTGTGATTGACAAGCTAACCAAAGTAGCTCACTTCCTTCCCGTCAAAGAATCCATAAATGCAGCTCAGTTGGCAGAGTTGTACACTTCCAGAATTGTGTCGTTACATGGCATTCCTCAAGTTATCTCCTCAGACCGTGGAAGTTTGTTCACATCCAAGTTCTGGGACTCCTTTCAGTCAGCCATGGGCGCTAAGATCCGTTTCAGCACTGCGTTTCACCCTCAGACTAGTGGTCAAGTCGAAAGAGTGAACCAGATCCTCGAAGACATGCTCAGAGCTTGTGTCATCTCTTTTGGCATGAAGTGGGAAGATTGCCTTCCGTTTGCCGAGTTCTCTTACAACAACAGCATCCAAGCAAGTGCCGGCAAAGCTCCTTTTGAAATCCTCTATGGCAGGAAGTTCGTACCCCTCTCAACTGGTCCGAGACTGGTGAACGTCAACTTCTTGGCAATGACTTGATCTCAGAAGCCGAAGAAATGTGCAAAGTCATACGTAAGAATCTCAAGGCCGCTCAGTCGTGTCAGAAGAGTTACTATGACGGCAAGCATCGTGATTTGGCTTTCGACATTGGTGATCATGTCTATCTCCGTGTTTCTTCTATGAAAGGAACCCAAAGATTCGGTATCACAGGAAAGCTTGCTCCTAGATATGTGGGCCCTTTCAAGATTCTTGGCAAAAGAGGCGATCTAGCCTATCAACTTGAGCTCCCCTCCAACTTTGCAATTGTTCATGATGTGTTTCATGTGTCTCAACTCCGCAAGTGCTTCAAGACACCTGAACGCACCATTCCGTTCGAAGAGATTGATCTTCAACAAGACTTGTCTTATCGTGAGAACCCTGTTGCTATTCTTGAAGAAACTGAGCGCAAGACCCGCAATAAGTCAATCAAGTTCTTGAAAGTTAAGTGGTCACACCATACCGACCGAGAAGCTACGTGGGAACGAGAAGATCACCTTCGTTCCGAGTACCCTTCCTTCTTTCAGTCCTAGATCTCGGGACGAGATCTTTTCGTAGTAGAGGAGAGTTTGTAATGCCCCAGATGTAACACTTTCCAATTATGGCAATATATGAAACTTTGACTTCATCAATTCCATTCTCGGCTCTTCTTTCATTTCGGGTTTCTTCGTTTTGTCGTGTGCGTGTGTGCATTTTCTTCCATGTCATGTTATCATGTGCATTGCATTGCATTCGTGTTGTCACTTGCATCCAGTCCCACTCGCCTCTTCCCGTTGTCCGTTTCGAGTTCCGACACTCACACACGTGCCCGTGGCACCCCTGAGTCCTTCTTTCCTGTGTGGCCGTGGAATTGTCCTGGAGTGAGGTGAGACTTGTTGTGCGTTGTTGTTTTGGTACGTGTAGGCCGCCTGTCAAGTTTCATCGTGTTTGGAGTTCGTTTGGTACTCCAACGGTTAACCTAGTGGGCTAAAAGTACCTCTTCCTTTTGGACCAAGACCCCCTCCACAACAGCCCACTAACCCAGCACAACCCCTCCCATCATCTCAGTCGTCGGATCACAACGTGTGGCCGAAAACCGCACCCCATTTGGAGTCTCCTAGCTCCCTATGCCTATAAAAAGGCCCCATCCCCTCCATTTTCGGGCGAACCCTATCCATTCCTTTTTCCCCTTTTTTCCCCGTGCCCCGCAGCTCCACCGCGCGCCGGACGTGTCCGCCGCCGCGCCCGGACCAACCCGGTCGCGACACGTGGCGCCCCGCCGGCCTCTCCCACAGCGCGCGCCGTGGGCCCACCGGGGCCCGGGTCGGGCCCCCCCGGCCCACGTCGCCTCCGCCCGCATCGCCGCCCAACTCGCGCATCGGCCGCCTCCGCCGCCCGGCCGGCGAGCCCCCGCCGCCGGGACGCACCCTCCGCCACCGGGCCGCGCCAACCGCCTCCTGCCGGCCACCACCAGCTCCGCCGTCGCCGACCCGCAGCCGGCCGCCGCCGCGCCGGCCCCGCGCCACCTCGCCGCCGGCGGCTACCTCGCCGGAGCCGCCGCTTCTCCTCGTCCCGTCCGGATCCGGTGGATCTGGACGAGATCCACCGGTTCCCCGAACCAAACGGACTGCCCCGCAGCCGGATCCCTCCATCCCGCATGGATCCGTCCACGTTTAACTTTTTGTAAGGTATAAAACCACCAAGTCCCAGATCTGCAATATTTTTTGCCTCCTTTGCATGGCTGTAACTTCGTGCTCGTAGATCCGTTTTGGGCGTGTGATATGTCAAAATGATCGTGGTGTTGTGCTTTACATTTTGTTCCATTGTGTCATGCTTGTTTGAGTTCATCTAGAGGTCCTAATCATCGTGACAAGAGTGCTACTTGTTATAAACTGTTGTTGCTTGTTAATTTGATGCCATGTTTGAGATATGATAACTTGGTGCATGTATATCCAAACGAGGCAAATGATATGTCAAAATGTTCATTGTGAAGTGCTCTACATGATGGTTGCTGTAGCATTCATGTTAGGTGTCATATTGCCATGTTAATCTCTGTTGAAAAAGTGCATGCGGCTGTTAAGTGCTGAAACTTGTTATGAGATGATGTTTTGACATGCTCTTTGCTATTGGTGTGTTTGTCCCCATGTCACATGTCAATATGTTTTAGAAGCACCATCATATGGTCTTTGCTGTGGTGCAAACCACTTTCCATGATATGCCTTGAGGTGACTTAAACAAGCTTGTAAACATGCCATGCCAATGTTACTGTTTTATACTTAGTGAAAAAACTGCTAAGTCTGGAATCTGTTTTAACCTGATGCTATGTTTGCTTGATGCCCACTCAATTCCATGCTTGTTTTGGAGTGGAAAATGATCATTCCTTGTTGTCCATGGTTTTGTCTATCCATTCGTGCCCTGACTTGCACATATGGCCTTCTGTAGCTTATTTATTTCTTGCTCTCAAGTTGCTATAAATTATACATGTCAGGTTTTTATCAGCATGATCAATTCGGTGTAGCTTGTTTCTATTGATCCATGCCTCCTATGGAGTTGCTCCAATGGAGTTGTTTGCTGTAGAACATGTCTACTTCATGTCCATGCTTCTTGTCATCATGTTTGGGTGTTGTAGCATGATTATTTCTTGCTCCAAAGTTGCTAGGTGGCTGTTAACTTCAGCTTGTTGTTATATCTTGTTTCATGTGTATGTGTTGAACCATTGCTCCGTTTTGAGCGTGCCCTATATGAAACTTGTGTGATTTTGAATATAGAATCATAATATCATGTTGTTTAAATGTTTAGAGTGTGTTTGCTTGATGTTTGGATGCATCTTGCACCGTTGCCTTGCTTGTCTTGTTTTGCTCATATCTTCTAGACCGTAGCTCCGAATTAAACAAACTTTATACGAAACTTGACTAGAATTTCATGTAGATCATCATGGTGCATGTTAACTTGCTGTTTAACAACTTTAACTTAAGGTTTGCTCAGATCTGGACTAATTTCAAAATATGCATATGAGGACTTACCGGATTTTCTATATGTTGATTCCGGCCTCATTTAAACTTGTTGTTTTGTGTTGTTCTTGTGTGCTTCATCCCTTGCCATGAAATGCATCATATAGAATTGTCTTGCATCATGTTGATTGTGCATTGCACCTTGTTTGATTTTGTGCCATGTTGTGTTCTTGTGTTGAGTAGAGCCGGGAGCCGAGACCGAGAACGAGGTTCCTACCGAGGTTGAGTACGAGGAGCCATCTTACGATCCCATCGACGACTCGACAGGCAAGATGACCTGACCCAGATGTCATTACTATCTTTGCCTATTGCTAGATGTCTCGCTCTTTAGCTTATTGCCTCGATGCCCAAGTTTGTTTGTCAGCCTCCTATTGTAGCCATGAATCTCTCTAACCACCCAACCTAGCAAGCCTTTGTTTGGCTACGTAAGCTTCGCTCAGCCCCTCTTATAGCATTGCTAGTTGCAGGAGAAGATTTGAAGATTCTTGCTTCATGTTGAAGTTACTGTTGGGATATCACACTATATAATCTGTTAAACTAAATCATCTATATACTTGGCAATGGGTAAAAGGCTAAGCCTCTTGCTTTGTGTTTTGTTCCACTCATGCCACCCTAGGAACCGTATAAACCGGTGTTATGTTACTTGATTATGCGTCCCTAACACGGTTGGGGTTTATGGGCCCTCCTCGATAACCCGCTTAGCGCTAAAGCTTTTCCAGCAAGGCCCACCATTGGTTTTACATTTCCCTAATACCTAAAATTTTGCATAGGGACTAGCTATCCCGTGGACTTAATTAACAACCTCGGGCCAGTGCTCCACATGAGTGTTGGTCCAAACTGGGGGTTCTGCGGGGCCGCCTTGCGGAAACCCGAGGTATTTGGTATAACCTGTAGAATCGCCCATCCGGTCCTGGCCTGAGACTAGATACGCGCGGCTACTGTCAGGGTGTCGGCACGCCGGGAGGTCTTGCTGGATTAGTTTTACCTATGTCGGAATATCTAGAGCACGGGATTCCGAAAATACTCGGGTCTTCCCACCTTGGAGTTGCGACTCCGCATATCGTGAGCTTGTGATGGGCTAAGTTGGGACACCCCTGCAGGGTTTGATCTTTCGAAAGCCATGCCCGCGGTTATGTGGCAGATGGGAATTTATTAATATCAGGTTGTAGAAAACTTGACACCATGTTCAGAATACACTACCAGCGTGAGTAACCGTGATGGTCATTTTCCGAAGGGGTTCGGGAAGTGAACATGGTGGGGTTATGATTGACGTGCTTAGATAGGATCACTTCGTGATCACTTTGACGCTCGTGGCACTTCTCTTCTCGCTCTATACACGTAAGCTAGTGCTAGTGCAGCTGCAACCTTTGTTCTTCATCCTTGTTCCACACCCAAGGCTTAGATAGTTTTGCTACCCGGGAACGGGATTGCTGAGTCCTCCGTGGCTCACAGATTCTACACAACACCAGATGCAGGTACCATGGTGAACTACACAGGTGACGGCACAGAGCTGTACTGGGAGTTCAACGAAGAAAGTGGGGGATACTACGTGTCTTACCCAGAGGATCAGTAGTGGTTTCTACTAGGGCGATCGGACCTTGTGGCTTTATTTATTTGGTATCTTTCATTTGGATCTTCGTCCGTAGTCGGACTGTGATGTTATTTGGATGATGATTGCTTATGTAATGTATTGTGTGACATGGCGAGTGTAAGCCAACTACTCTTTTGCAATTTCATCCCTCTTTTACATGAGTCGTGCAAAGATACCATACTTGAGATCATTCTAGTATGAGCTTATACCTTTAAGTCGTGCCTCGACGCGTAGGAGGTATAATCTCATATTGGGCATTACACCTTCTGAACTGAAACTGGTCTGACCGAGTACCAGAAGTCGCTAAAGCATACTCAAGATGTTAGCCCATCCTCGGGCCAGCCTTCTCAGAAACGTCGAGTCTGGATCCCACACAATGTTCATCACCGACCTGCTCCAACACCAAGGTTGTTTTATGTTGCACCTCATCTGCCTCCGCCGCCGAGACGTCTAACGAGTCAGGGTGGACGGTCCAATGTTGTGGCTCCTCCCCATAATGATGGTTTATGCCGCAAGTGTGGACATTCAGGTCACCTTACCCCCGATTGTCACCAGCGTCAACCGCAGAATGCAGCCTGTCCTCCTATTGGTTGTAAGAACAAAAGCTGAAACCGTCATTCTAGAAGTGGCAGTGCCAGGACGTCTGCAACGAGTTGTGGTCAAGTCACCCATGTCAGGATTGAAGAAGCTCGTGAGTCCCCAAAAATCGTGATGGGTACCCTTTGCGTTAATTCAGTGCCAGCTTCTGTTCTTTTTTATTCAGGAGCATCGCATGCTTTCGTGTCCCAACAATTTTCTCGACTGCATGGGTTAGATATGGAAAATTTTCCCATTCCATTAGCAATTCAATCTCCAGGGTCCAAGTGGCAACCCACAATGTTATGCCCTCGCAACCAAATCGAGATTGCAGGTCTACTTTTCCCGGCTTCTCTCTTTGTACTCGGACCTTCCAACATAGACATCATTCTTGGTATGGAATGGTTGACCGCCCATAATGCTTTGATTGACTGTGCTACTAGGACAGACCAGCTCACTCACCCTTCTGGGCAGACAGTTCAATACTCAACCCAAGCAGCGCAGGATGCCGGGAATTAGATATATGTTCTGAATGCATTGAATGCTTCATCTCTTGAGGGAATAGAGAACATTCCAGTCGTTTCTGATTTCCAAGATGTCTTTCCAGAAGAACTTCCAGGAATACCCCCTGCTAGAGCTGTTGAATTCATCATAGACTTGAAGCCGGGCACTACTCCTATTGCCAAGCGGCCCTACAAGATGCCGCCGCATGAACTCCTTGAGCTTAAGGAGGAAATCGACACTTCACTTCAACAGGGTTTTATCCGTCCAAGTTCCTCTGATTGGGGAGCACCTTCTCTTTTTTTCAAGAAGAAGGATGGTACTAATCGTTTGGTCCAAGATTACCAACCTATCAACCAGGCAACAATTCAGAACAAGTATCCGCTTCCCGGAATCAACGATCTGTATGATCAACTTGCTGGTTCCTCAGTGTTCTCTAAACTTGATTTGAGGCCGGGTTACCACCAGATCCGGGTTCGTGAAGAGGATATTCCCAAGACCGCCTTTGTTACTCGTTACGGTTCATATGAGTACACCGTCATGTCATCCGGCCTAACCAATGCTCCAGCAACGTTCTCCCGATTGATGAACTATATATTCATGGAATACCTCAACAAGTTTGTCATGGTTTATCTGGATGATATCCTTGTATACTCCAAGAACAAAGAAGTACATGATGAACATCTTCGTCTTGTTCTGGAAAAGCTTCGGGAGCATCAACTATATGCTAAGTATTCCAAGTGTGAATTCTGGCTTCCTGGAGTAACCTACCTTGGCCATGTGATCTCCAAGGATGGTACTGTCGTCAACCCCGAGCGAGTTTAGGCTATTCTCGATTGGGCCCCTCCAAAGAATGTCAAACAAGTCAGAAGTTTTCTCGGACTCACCAGCTATTGTCGTCGATTTGTCGAGAACTTCTCCAAGATTGCTAAGTCTCTGACTGGTCTACTTCACAAAGGTGTCAAGTTTGAATGGACAGAAAAGTGCCAGGAAAGTTTCCAGGCGATCAAAGACAAGTTGACTTCTGCCCCAGTGCTTGCTCCTCCAGATACTAAAAAGGATTTTGTCATTTACTGTGACGCTTCATGTCAAGGATTAGGCTGTGTCCAAATGCAAGGGCGCGGGGTGATTGCTTATGGCTCTCGCCAATTGCACCCTCACAAAGAGAACTATCCAGTTCATGACCTCATGCTTGCTGCTGTCATATATGCACTCAAACAGTGGTGACATTATCTTCTCGGTAATCGTTGCGAGATCTTCACCGACCACCAAAATCTAAAGTATTTGTTTACTCAGCGAGATTTCAATCTCCATCAGCAAAGATGGATGGAGACTGTAGCTGATTTTGACTTGGGTATTTCTTATACACTGGGCAAGACTAATGTAATGGTTGATGCCTTGAGCCGCAAGTCTTATTGCAACGACCTCCAGGTTCGAAAATTTCAGCCCTCGCTTGTTGAAGAATTCAGAAAGCTGGACCTCCATATTGTTCCTCCTGGTGCACTCGCACCCCCTCCTCAAGAGTTCTGCAAGATGAACCTCTGTTTTGTTCCCCAAGGTTCCCTCAATACCCAGGTTGTCGAAACAGATCTCATGGACAGCATCAAGAGGCTGCAGAAATATGACTCAAGTCGAGAAGATTAAGCGCTACCTCGCAGAAGGAAGGTCCTCGTTCTTCACTATTGAAGATGATGGCACCTTGTTTTTTAAAGGTCGCCTAGTGGTTCCTTCAAAATAAAACCTGGATATGACTAAGAAGGTTATGAAAGAATCTCATGACACTCCGTTGTCTATTCATCCCGGTAGCACCAAGATGTACCAAGACATTCGTCAGAGATTCTGGTGGTCAAATATGAAGCAAGACATTGCTCGTTACGTTGCTGAATGTGACATTTGCCGTCATATCAAAGCAGAACATCAAAGGCCTACTGGAACTCTGCAACCTATCTCTATTCCTGAATGGAAATGGGACCATGTTGAAATGGACTTTGTCATTGGTTTTCCCAAATCACAGAAAGGTAATGATGATATTCTTGTCGTCATTTACCGGCTTTCTAAAGTTGCATACCTCCTGGCTGTCAAAGAAACGATCACTGCTAGTCAGCTGGCAACTCACTATATGTCCAGGATTATTTCCCTCCATGGTATTCCATTTGTTATGAGCTCAGACCGTGGCAGCTTATTCACTTCAAGATTCTGGGCAAGTTTACAGGAAGCTATGGGGACTCATCTGTCTTTCAGCACTGCACTTCACCCTCAGTCGCAGGGACAAGTTGAACGCGTCAATCAAGTTCTTGAATACATGCTTCGAGCTTGTGTTATCTCCTTCGGCAAGAAATGGGAGGAATCTCTCCCGTATGCTGAGTTCTCTTACAACAATAGCTATCAAGCTAGTCTGAAGATGGCCCCCTTTGAAGTGTTATATGGACGAAAGTGTCGAACCCCTCTGAACCGGTCAGAAACGGGGGAACGTCCTATCTTTGGTCCAGATATTATCCAACATGCCGAATAACAAGTCCGCGTTATCCGCGAGAATCTTAAGACTACTCAGTCACATCAGAAGAGTCAGTATGACCGTCATCATAAAGACATGGTCTATCAGCCTGGTGAAAAGGCTTATCTTTGAGTCACACCAATGAAGGGTGCACACCGCTCCGGGATCAAGGGCAAGCTAGATCCTCACTATATTGGTCAATTCAATATTCTCGAAAGGTGTGGAAAAGTGGCATACCAGTTGGAGCTTCTGTCAAATCTTTCTCAGGTTCATGATGTGTTCCATGTGTCACAACTCCGCCACTGCTTCAAGGACCCAATCCGAGTAGTGGATCATGAAGTGCTCGAGTTGCAACAGGGCCTCTCCTATAAAGAGCATCCGGTCCGCATTCTTGACCAAGTTGAACGCCTCACACGTCAGAAGGCGATCAAGTTCCTCAAAGTCCAGTGGTCACACCACTCTGAAGACGAGGCCACTTGGGAACGTGAGGATCGCCTGCGCGAAGAATACCCCGAACTGTTTCCTTCTACCTCCTAAATCTCGAGACGAGATTTCTTGTAGTGGAGGAGAATTGTAACGCACAGATAATTATGCTACAGTAATCCCATGCTAATGATGCCACGTCACCGCGATTACTGTTGTTAACTTCTCAATGATTCAATCACGTTCGAATCCAAAACCAAGTTTAAAGTCAAAATTCAAATTTTGCCAAACGTGCAAACTAAAATGTTCAAGTTGATGCAATTGATCATTTGGTAATATTGATGGAGACGTCACTTTTCTATAAAACCCTTAAATGCTTAAAATGAAATAAAAGCAGAAAAGGAAAATAAAGAAAAGGGCAAAAGAAAAAAAACAGAGAAGGGGGAAACCCCGTGGACCGTGGACCAACTGGGCCAAGGCCCAGCAGACCGGCCAGCCCACCTCCCCCCACTGGCCTATTAGGC
>LR738715.1:549689844-549739821 GCA_902687465.1 Secale cereale | reverse complement strand
CCCTAACCCATGACCACCACATCCATCCCTCTCCCCTCGTTCCTCACCTCTCCCCTCCGACCGGATCTGGACAAACGCTCGTCCCGCACCCCCGATGCCGACGCCCATTCTCGGTGCCACCCCGCTGCCACCGCCTCGCCTCCTCATCCTCTCCCTCGCGCGACGCTCGTCCACAGCCGCGGCCTCGCCTCGTCGTCAACCCGACGCCCGTCGCCTCCCCGACCCAGTCGCCGGACCGCCCCGCCTCTCTACCGCCGGCGCCCTCGAGACTCGCAGCCCCCCGTACCCCGGCCACGCATGTGAGGCCTCCGTCCTCCTCTCCTTTCCTCCTTCCGTGGCCACCGACGTCCGTCCCGCGCCCGCACTCATGATGCCCCGGCCTCCCCATCGTGCTTCCTCCTAAGACCACGCATCGGCTACGCCCCACGCATGCGCCCGCGCCCGTCCGTGGCGCTGCCGCTGCCGCGACGCCCCCGGCCCCGCTCACCGCATGTGGCCGCCCTGATGGCTGTCGTCGCTCCGCCCGCCTTCGACTGCCGCCGGTGCTAGCCTGCCTCGCCTACGCGCCGCTGCCGCCTCCAGCGCCCCGCTCACCGCTGCGCCTCCAGCCGCCCCGCCTCCCTGCGGCGCTCAGCCCACGCACTCGCGGCGCGCGCCCGCGCCAATCCGCAACCGCCCGCGTGGCCGCGCCCTCCGCTCTCCCCCTTCACTCGCTGGCCGGCCTCCTCGCCATGGCTGACGCCCTCCACTAACCGCGGTCCTGCCGGCGCTCGCTGTCGACCCTATGCGGGTGTGCGGGCGCCCGCACCCGTTAATGCCCGCCCCACTAGCCTTGGGCCACTGCCAGGCGGGGCCCAGCACCCTGTCAAAATAAGAATTTAAAATAATAATTATTAGTTAAATAATTAATTAATCATGTTAATTAACCTAATTAACTCTTTAACTAATTAAGGTGTTAATTAGTTATCACACAATGACAATGGGACTCACGAGCCAGTTTGACCAGTCAAGATGACTGTTGACTAATGACATCATGTTGATGTAATGCTGACACAATAATTGCTTTTATCTAATTAAATTAATTCCGTTATTTCCTAAAATGAATTATACCTTTGAAAATTAATATAAAATAATCCATAACTCGGATGAAAATGTTTTATACATGAAAGTTGCTCAGAATTTCGAGACAAATCCGAATACGCAGTCCGTTTGATCTGATACTTGCCCCCATCATAGCGAACATGCAACATTCCCCCTCCTGTTCGCATGTCCGAAAATGCAAACTTCGGGAAAACTTCTCGTATGTTTTCCCCCTTCGTCGATAATCGTGTAGCACTGCGTTAGAACACGCCTAGCTATATTTGTACACATGTCATGCAACTGTGTGCTTTATATTTACTGTTTCTTCCCCCTCTTCTCCCTGGTAGACTCGGAGACCGACGCTGCTACCGGGTACGACTACGCCTCTGGCGACCAGACCTTTTCAGCGGAGCTTCTAGGCAAGCCCTCCCCCCTTTGATCATCCCGATATCGCCCATTCCTTTCTCTCTCTTGCTTGCATTAGATCTTGCTACTGTTATTGATTTCTCCTATTCTAATGCATAGCCTGCTTTTGTACCTGCTATTGTTTCCTACCTGCTTATCCAAAACTACTTAGTATAGGTTGGATAGTGACCCGTCAGTGACCCCCACCTTGTTGTTGTTGCCCCTGCTTCATCATCGACGACTCGATCAACGTGATCCACGACCAGAGCCCGACACCTCACATCACATCATACCCCTTTTGTTGCTCGACTCTGCAGAGCTACTATCGAGTGCCGAGGGTGATACCTCGTAACGCACTCCTGATGATGACTCTGTAGTGTAGCTATTCGGTCGTGGTCATTGAGGGTGATTCCTCTTTCACCATTCCCGATACGACTCTATCGTGCAACACCTCAAGTGTGAACCTCGAGGGTGATTCCTCTTAAGTTCAGCTTGACGATTACATCGAGTGGAATCCACTGAGGGTGATTCCTCGGGGTTTCCCCCTTGATATTTGGACACACGGTTACCTTGACTTTACTTGTGACCATTATTGAATTTGGGTCGGCCCTGAGGGGTACCCGCGAGTTGATGTGAAAGACGGGCGAGCCCGGAGAGCACCCGGGAGTTGTTACGGTGGCGGCTAGCTGTTTAGTGGTATCACCCAGGAGGGGTGATAGCTCCGGACTTGTCCTGCAAGCCGTCACTTCTTTTAATAATGCACTAACTGGTTTGGGTATTTATTCTGAATTGGCATCTGGCCTTTACGCACTAACCGCCACACGAGATTAGTTATGGGCCTCGGCGTCATGGTATCAGCCGAAGCTTTGTCAGACGTCAAGTTCAGCATTGCGGCACGGTCGGATCGTGATGGCCATCCGAGGCGGTATTGGTATTCACCATGCGTGTAATGACCCGGAGTGCAACGGGTGATGGCCCATGACCCCGGAGCGCTTAGGATGTAGACTGATACGTCTCCAACGTATCTATAAATTTTGATTGTTCCATGCTATTATTTATGATGTTTTGGATGTTTGATGGGCTTTGTCATACACTTTTATATTATTTTTGGGACTAACCTACTAACCCAAAGGCCCAGTCCAGATTGTTTTTTTTGCCCGTTTCAGGGTTTTACAGAAAAGGGATATCAAATGGAGTCCAAACGGAATGAAACCTTCGGGAGAGATATTTTTGGAGAAAATCACGCACAGGAGACTTGAGAACCACGGAGTAGGGCATACATGGTGCCCACGAGGCAGGGGGCGCGCCCTATAGGGGGGGTGCCCCATGTTTGGCCCCCAGTGCCCTCCTTCCTCCTATATATACCTACGTACCCCGAAACCATCAGAACAACAGACAAAACCCTAGTTCCACCGCTGTAACCTTCTGTTCTCGTGAGATCCCATCTTGGGGCCTGTTCCGAAGCTCCGCCGGAGGGGGGATCTACCACGGAGTGCTTCTACATCATCATTATTGCCTCACCATGAGTTGTGAGTAGTTTACCACAGACCTTCGGGTCCATAGCTAGTATCTAGATGGCTTCTTCTCTCTCTTTGAATCTCAATACAAAGTTCTCTTCGGTCTTCGAGGAGATCTATTCGATGTAATCCCTTTTTGCGGTGTTGTCGAGATTCGATGAATTGTGGGTTTGTGATCAAGATTATCTATGAGAAATATTTGGTTCTTCTCTGAACTCTTTATGTATGATTATAATATCCTTGCAAGTCTCTTCGAATTATTGGTTTGGTTTGGCCTACTAGATCTGTAGTTCTTGCAATGGGAGAAGTGCTTGGCTTTGGGTTCAATCTTGCGGTGTCCTTTTCCAATGACAGTAGGAGCAACAAGGCACGTATTGTATTGTTGCCATTGAGGATAAAAAGATGGGGTTTATATCACTAAGTTTGAGTTTATCCCTCTACATCATCAAACTTTGTTTATATCACTAAGTTTGAGTTTATATCAAAACAACTTTGTTGATTTGTGTGATATGCAAAAGAAAAGGGATACGGATAACGATATTGTTAACTTGAAGTTATTTCCGTTTTCACTTAGAGATCGTGCTAAAACTTGGTTTTCCTCTTTTCCTAGAAATAGTATTGATTCGTGGAATAATTGCAAAGATGCTTTTATCTCTAAGTATTTCCCTCCTGCTAAGATTATCTCTCTTAGAAACGATATTATAAATTTTAAGCAACTAGATCATGAGCATGTTGCACAAGCTTGGGAAAGAATGAAATTAATGATACGTAATTGCCCTACACATGGTTTAAATCTATGGATGATTATTCAGAACTTTTATGCTGGCTTGACTTTTGCTTCTAGAAATCTTTTAGACTCGGCCGCAGGAGGCACTTTCATGGAAACTACCTTAGGAGAAGCTACCAAACTCCTAGACAATATTATGGTTAATTATTCTCAATGGCACACCGAAAGATCTACTAGTAAAAAAGTGCATGCTATTGAAGAAATTAGTGTTTTGAGTGGAAAGATGGATGAACTTATGAAATTATTTGCTTCTAAGAGTGCTTCTTCTGATCCTAATGATATGCCTTTGTCCACTTTGATTCAAAATAACAATGAATCTTTGGATGTGAATTTTGTTGGTATGAATAATTTTGGTAACAATGCTTATAGAGGGAACTTTAATCCTAGGCCTTTTCCTAGTAATTCCTCTAATAATTATGGTAATTCCTACAACAACTTTTATGGAAAGATGCCTTCTGAATTTGAAACTAGTGTTAAGGAGTTTACGATTTCGCAAAAGAATTTCAGTGCTACTCTTGAAGAAAAATTGCTTAAGATTGATGAATTGGATAGAAGTGTGGATAGAATTATTCTTGATGTTGATTGTTTGAAACTTAGATCTATCCCACCTAAGCATCATATCAATGAGTCTCTCAAAGCCATGAGAATTTCCATTGATGAATGCAAAGAGAGAACCGCTAGGATGCGTACTAAAAGAGAGAATTATATAAAAGCGTGTTCTTCTAGTTATCATGAAAATAAAGATGCAATCCGGAAAGTTATTGATGTGTCTCCTATTAGATCCTTGTTTTCTAGTATAAATCTTGATGAAGATAGGATTGGAGATGATTTTACTTTAAGGTGTCCCAATGATTCAGAGTTTTTAGATCTTGATGCTAAAATTGTTAAAAGTGGGAGTGAAGAGATAAATACTTTGCATAGTGATGAACCCACTACTTTGGATTTCAGGGGATTCAATTATGATAATTGCTCTTTGATTGATTGTATTTCCTTGTTGCAATTCGTACTAAACTCTCTGCATGCTTATAGTCAAAATAAAGTTTTTACCAAACACATAGTTGATGCTTTGATGCAATCTTATGAAGAAAAACTTGAGTTAGAAGTTTCTATGCCTAGAAAGCAATATGATGAGTGGGAACCTACTATCAAAATAAAAATTAAAGATCATGAATGCTATGATTTGTGTCATTTGGGTGCAAGTGTCTCCACTATCCCAAAAACTTTGTGTGATTTGCTAGGGTTCCATGAGATTGATGATTGCTCCTTGAATTTGCATCTTGCGGATTCCACTATTAAGAAACCTATGGGAAGGATTAATGATGTTCTTATTGTTGCCAATAGGAATTATGTACCCGTAGATTTCATTGTTCTTGATATAGATTGCAACCCTTCGTGTCCTATTATTCTTGGTAGACCTTTCCTTAGAACGATTGGTGCAATTATTGATATGAATTAAGAAAATATTAGATTCCAATTTCCGTTAAGAAAGGCATGGAACACTTTCCTAGAAAGAAAATCAAACTACCATATGAATCTATTATGAGAGCCACTTATGGATTGCCTTCCAAAGACGGCAATACCTAGATCTATCCATGTATCGTGCCTAGCTAGGGGCGTAAAACGATAGCGCTTGTTGGGAGGCAACCCAATTTTATATTTTTTGTTTTTGCTTCTGTTTAGGAATAAATATTGCATCTAGCTTCTGTTTAGATGTGATTTTGTGTTTTTTAGTGTTTGTGCCAAGTAGAACCTTTGGGAAGACTTGTGTGAAGTTTATGTGATCTTGCTGTGAAAAACAGAATTGTTAGTGCTCGCTAGAATGATCACCAGATTTTACTAGATCGTGCTATTTAGTTGATTCTTTTTGCAGATGATTAATAGACAAATTCCTCATGTCTACCAATTTAGTTTGAATTTTTTGGAGTTACAGAAGTATGCGAAACCTACAGTTTACTACACACTGTTCTGTTTTTTGACAGATTCTGTTTTTCGTGTGTTGTTTGCTTATTTCAATGCATCTATGAGTAGTATTGGGAAGTATGAACCATAGAGAAGTTGGAATACAGTATGTTTAACACCAATATAAACAAATAATGAATTCATTGCAGTACCTTTGAGTAGTGGTTTGCTTTCTTATACTAACGGAGCTCCCGAGATTTTTGTCTAAGTTTTGTGTTGTGAAGTTTTCAAGTTTTGAGTATTGCTTTGATGGACTATGGAACAAAGAGTGGTAAGAGCCTAAGCTTGGGGACGCCCATGGCACCCCAAGGTAAAAATCAAGGATAACCAAAAGCCTAAGATTGGGGATGCCCCGGGAAGGCATCCCCTCTTTCGTCTTCATCCATCGATAACTATACTCGGAGCTATATTTTTATTCACCACATGATATGTGTTTTACTTGGAGCGTCTTCTATAATTTGAGTCTTTGCTTGTTAGTTTGCCGCAATTATCCTTGCTGGACACACCAATTCGAGAGAGTTAAATATGGCCTAGGAATTGTTAGAACACTCTATGTGCTTCACTTATATCTTTTGAGTTGAATAGTTTTTGCTCTAGTGCTTCACTTATATCTTTTAGAGCACGGTGGTGATAATATTTTGAAGAAATTGTTCAACTCTCATGCTTTACTTATATCCTTTTGAGAGTATATTAAAACAGCATGGTAATGTGCTTAGCCTATAAAACTAGTCTTCACATGATAGACATCCAATATCAATGTAGTAAAAACTTTCACGCTAAGTGCATTGAATATGATGAGAAGTTGGATGCTTGATAATTGTTTTGAGATATGAGGATAGTGATATTAGAGTCATGCTAGTGGAGTTATTATGAAATTGAGAAGTACTTGTGTTAAGGTTAGTGATTCCCGTATCATGCACGTATGGTGAACCACTATGTGACGAAGTTAGAGCATGAGGTATTTGTAAAGTGTCGACCTTTGTGTGGAGGTCGGGGGGGCGCGATGGTTAACTCCTAACAACCTCCCCCCTAGGAGCATGCGTTGATTGCTTTGTTTTGATGACTCGTAGATTTTTGCAATAAGTATATGAGTTATTTATGACTAATGTTGAATCCATGGATTATACGCACTCTCACCCTTCCACCATTGCTAGCCTCTCTTGTACCGCGCAACTTTCGCCGGTACCATACACCCACTATATATCCTTCCTCAAAACAGCCACCATATATATTCCTCAAAACATCCACCATACCTACCTATCATGGCATTTCCATAGCCATTCTAAGATATATTGCCATGCAACTTTCCACCGTTCTGTTCATATGACACGCATCATATTGTCATATTACCATGCATGATCATGTAGTTGACATCGTATTTGTGGAAAAGCCACCATGCATAATTGTTCATACATGTCACTCTTGATTCATTGCACATTCCGGTACACCGCCGGAGGCATTCATATAGAGTCATACTTTGTTCTAGTATCGAGTTGTAATATCAAGTTGTAAATCAATAAAAGTGTGATGATCATCATTATTAGAGCATTGTCCCATGTGAGGAAAGGCCAATAAAAAAAGAGATGGCCCAAAAAAATAGAGAGGGGCTAAATAAATAGAAAAGAGAAAGCCCCTCCAAAAAAATGAGAGAAAAGAGAGAAGGGACAATTGCTACTATCCTTTTTCACACTTGTGCTTCAAAGTAGCACCATGTTCTTCATGATAGAGAGTCTCATGCTTAGTCACCTTCATATACTAGTGGGAATTTTTCATTATAGAACTTGGCTTGTATATTCCAACAATGGGCTTCCCCAAATGCCCTAGGTCTTCGTGAGCAAGCAAGTTGGATGCACACCCACTAGTTTCTTTTGTTGAGCTTTCATACATTTTTAGCTCTAGTGCATCTGTTGCATGGCAATCCCTACTAACTCACATTGATATCTATTGATGGGCATCTCCATAGCCCATTGATACACCGAGTCGATGTGAGACTATCACCCTCCTTTCTATCTTCTCCACAACCACCTCTCTATTCCACCCATAGTGCTATGTCCATGGCTCACGCTCATGTATTGCGTGAAAGTTGAAAGGTTTAAAAGAATAGAGTATGAAAACAAATGCATGGCTCAAAACGGGGTTGTGCATGATATGAATATTTTGTGTGATGAAGAGGGGGCATAGCCAGACTATATGATTTTGCAGGGATAACTTTCTTTAGCCATGGTATTTTGAGAAGACGTGATTGCTTTGTTAGTATGCTTGAAGTATTATTATTTCTTATGTAAATATAGACTTTTGTCTTGAATCTTTCAGATCTGAACATTCATGCCACAATTAAGAGAATTACATTGAAAAGCTATGTTGGTTAGCATTCCACATCAAAAATTCTTTTTTTATCATTTACCTACTCGAGGACGAGCAGGAATTAAGCTTGGGGATGCTTGATACGTCTCCAACGTATCTATAATTTTTTATTGTTCCATGCTACTATTTATGATGTTTTGGATGTTTAATGGGCTTTTTCATACACTTTTATATTATTTTTGGGACTAACCTACTAACCCAAAGGCCCAGTCCAGATTGTTGTTTTTTGCTTGTTTCAGGGTTTTACAGAAAAGGGATATCAAACGAAGTCCAAACGGAATGAAACCTTCGGGAGAGATATTTTTGGAGAAAATCACGCACGGGAGACTTGAGAACCACGGAGTAGGGCATACGTGGTGCCCACGAGGGTGGGGTTGCGCCCCCCTATAGGGCGTGCCCCCTACCTCGTGGGCCCCACGTTTGGCCCCCGGTGCCCTCCTTCCTCCTATATATACCTACGTACCCCGAAACCATCAAAACAACATAGAAAACCCTAGTTCCACCACCGTAACCTTCTGTTCTCGTGAGATCCCATCTTGGGGCATGTTCCGGAGCTCCGCCGGAGGGGGGATCTACCACGGAGTGCTTCTACATCATCGTCATCGCCTCACCATGAGTTGTGAGTAGTTTACCACAGACCTTCAGGTCCATAGCTAGTATCTAGATGGCTTCTTCTCTCTCTTTGGATCTCAATACAAAGTTCTCCTCGGTCTTCGAGGAGATCTATTCGATGTAATCTCTTTTTGCGGTGTGTTTGTCGAGATTCGATGAATTGTGGGTTTATGATCAAGATTATCTATGAGAAATATTTGGTTCTTCTCTGAACTCTTTATGTATGATTATAATATCCTTGCAAGTCTCTTCGAATTGTTGGTTTGGTTTGGCCTACTAGATCTATAGTTCTTGCAATGGGAGAAGTGCTTGGCTTTGGGTTCAATCTTGTGGTGTCCTTTCTCACTGACAGTAGGGGCAGCAAGGCACGTATTGTATTGTTGCCATCGAGGATAAAAGGATGGGGTTTATATCACTAAGTTTGAGTTTATCCCTCTACATCATGTCATCTTGCTTAAGGCGTTACTCTGTTCTTATGAACTCAATACACTAGATGCATGCTGGATAGCGGTCGATGTGTGGAGTAATAGTAGTGGATGCAGAATCGTTTCGGTCTACTTGTCTCGGACGTGATGCCTATATATAATGATCATGCCTAGATAGTCTCATAATTATTCGCTCTTCAATCAATTGCTCGACGGTAATTTGTTTACCTGCCGTAGAATATCGCTATCATGAGAGAAGCCACTAGAGAACACTATGGCCCCCGGGTCTATTCTCAACATATCAATCTATATCTACTTTACTTTTCCGCTTTTACTTTATGTTCTTATAACCAAAAATATCAAACTATCATCTCTATCAGATCTCACTTTCGTAAGTGACCGTAAAGGGATTGACAACCCCTTATCGCATTGGCTGCGAAGTTCTTATTTGTTTGTGCAGGTGCGAGGGACTCGCGCGTGGTCTCCTACTGGATTGATACCTTGGTTCTCAAAAACTGAGGGAAATACTTACGCTATTGTGCTGCATCACCCTTTCCTCTTCTAGGGAATACAACGCAAGCTCGAGAAGTAGCATAGACCGGCGGGGACCTCTCTGCTAAGCCTAGGTAGGGCTGCGACGTGTTGATCTTCTGAGGCCGGGCATTGACCCAGAAAAGTGTGTCCGGCCAGAGGTGATCGAGCGTGAGGGTAACGTGGTGCACCCCTGCAGGGAAGTTATCTATTTGAATAGTCGTGTCCATGGTAATGGACGTTCAGTCTTATATCCAGATCTATTACAACTAGAAATGGATAATTGAGATATGTGTTGGTTATTGTTACAACATGCTTGTTAATTAAAATGCTATTCTGTACTCCCTTCTACTGCTGCAAGATGATGGTTTCCAGAAGATGCTTGAAGATGCTAGTCTTCGATAGGCTAGGCATTTCCCTCTATTCTGGCATTCTGTAGTTCAGTCCACATATACATCTCTTTCCTTTGATACTGATGCATACTTAGTGTAGATCTGATGCTTGCGAGTACTTTGGATGAGTACTCACGGTTTCTTTGCTCCCCCTTTTCCCCCTTCTTTCTTCTTTCTGGTTGTTGCAACCAGATGGCGGATCCCAGGAGCAAGATGCCACCCTAGTCGACTACTACTACTACCCCGACGGAGCCTACTACTACGTGGAGACAGTTGACGACCAGGAGTAGTTAGGAGGTCCCAGGCAGGAGGCCTTGCCTCTTCGATCGTTGATGTTTGTTCTATCCTTCTTAAGGCAAAAGTTGTCTAACTTATGTCTGTACTCAGATATCGTTGCTTCCGCTGACTCTATTGCTTTCGAGCTTATGTATTCGAGCCCTCAAGGCCCCTGGCTTGTAATATGAAGCTTGTATTATTGTAAATTGTGTCTAGAGTTGTGTTGTGATATCTTCTCGTGAGTCCCCGTACACATTTGCGTGCATGATTAGCGTATGGTCAAATCGGGGGCATCACAGTACCGGGACCACCGAAAGGGTTCCGGGGGTCCACCGAGAGGGGCCACCTGTCCCGGGGGACCTAATGGGCTAAATATGGGTGGGATTGTGGGAACCAGCCCCCCTAGTGGGCTGGTGGGCAACCCCCCTCCCCCCCAAGGGGCCCAAGGCGCCTAGGGTTGAAAGCCTAGGGGTGGGGCATCCTCCCCCCACCAGCTTGGGGGTAAGTCCCCCCCCCTTGGCCGCCCCTCCCCCTCTAGATGCATCTAGAGGGGCTGGCCCCCTCTCCCCTTCCCCCTATAAATAGAGGGGGGTGGGAGGGCAGCCGCACACCTTCCCCTGGCGCAGCCCTCCCCCCTTCCTACACCACCTCCTCCTCCGTAGTGCTTAGCAAAGCCCTGCCGGAGCACCACGAGCTCCACCGCCACCACGCCGTCGTGCTGCCGGAGTTCTCCCTCATCTTCTCCTCCCCCCTAGCTGGATCAAGAAGGAGGAGACGTCCCTGGGTTGTATGTGTGTTGAACACGGAGGCACCTTCCCTTCGGCGCTAGATCGGATCTTCCATGATTTGAATCGCTGCGAGTATGACTCCGTCAACCGCGTTCTTTGCAACGCTTCCACTTAGCGATCTTCAAGGGTATGAAGATGCACTCCCTCTCTCTCGTTGCTAGCATATCCTAGATTGATCTTGGTGACATGTAGGATTTTTTTTTGAATTATTACTACATTCCCCAACAACTATGTGTGATGCTAGTGATTATGTTGTTGGTGTTGTTCTAGGACAAAGAGTTGATAAGAAATTATATGTTATCCATTATGCTAGTAAAACTCTAGACAGTGCTCAAAGAAATTATGCTACTACCGAGAAAGATTTTTTAGTATTCGTGTTTGCATGTGAGAACTACAAATCTTACGTTGTTGATTCTTAAGTAATTGTTCACACTGATCATGCAGATATTAAATATCTTATGGAAAAGAAAGATGCCAAACCTAGAATCATTAGGTGGGTTCTTTTGCTACAAGAATTTGACTTGCATATTATTGATAGGGAGGGAGCAGAGAATCACGTAGCTGAAAACTTATCTCGAATGGAAAATGTTCTTGATGACCCACTACCTATTAATTTTGGTTTTCCTGATAAAAATTAGCTATCATAAATGCTTCTCGTAATACTCCTTGGTATGGAGGCTACGCTAATTACATTGTTGCTAAGTACATACCACCTAGTTTCACATACCAACAAAAGAAAAGTTCTTTGATTTAGGACATTACTTCTGGGATGACCCACATCTTTATAAATAAGGAGTAGATGGTATTATTAGACGTTGCGTACCTGAGCATGAACAAGAACAAATCCTATGGAAGTGTCATTCTGAGGCATACGGAGGACACCATGCTCGAGACAGAACTGCACATAATGTATTACAATATGGTTTTTATTGGCCTACTCTCTTCAAGGATGCTCATAAGTTTGTCTTATCCTATGATGAATGTCAGAGAATTGGTAATATTTGTAGTTCTCAGGAAATTCCTATGAATTATTCACTTGTTATCGAACCATTTAACGTTTGGGGATTTGATTATATGGGACATTTTCCTTCCTCTAATGGGTATACTCATATTCTAGTTGTTGTTGATTACGGTACTAAGTGGGTAGAAGCTATTCCAACTAGTAGTGTTGATCATAACACTTCTATTAAAATGCTTAAAGAAGTTATTTTCCCGAGGTTTGGAATCCCTAGATACTTAATGTCTGATGGTGCTTCACACTTTATTCATGGTGCATTTCGTAAACTCCTTCCTAAATATGATTGCATCACCTTATCATCCTCAGTCTAGCGGTCAAATTGAATTGAGCAATAGAGAAATAATGCTAGTTTTGCAAAAGACTCTTAATAGATCTAGAAAGAATTCGTCTAAGAAACTTGACGATGCATTGTGGGCATACAGAACTGCTTATAAAAACCCAATGGGTGTGTCCCCTTATAAAATGGTCTATGAAAAAACATGTCATTTACCTCTCGAGTTAGAACATAAAGCATATTGGGCAATTAAAGAACTTAACTATGATTTCAAACTTGCCAGTGAAAAGAGGTTATTTTATATTAGTTCTCTAGATGAATGGACGACGCAAGCTTATGAAAATGATAAGTTATTTAAGGAAAAGGTTAAAATATGGCATGATAAAAGAATCCAAAAACGGGAATTCAAAATAGGAGATCAAGTTTTATTATACAACTCGTTTAACATTCTTTCCAGGAAAGCTTCTCTCTAAATGGGAAGGACCATATATCGTTGAAGAAGTTTATCATTCCGGAGCTATCAAGATAAAAAAAACACCGAAGTCACTAACCTGAAAGTGGTTAATGAGCAAAGAATTAAACATTATATCTCATGTACACCTATTAATGTTGAAACTAATATTATCCAAACTATGGCACCGGAACAACACATAAGGGAAACATTCCGGAACGCTCTAGAGCCCTAAAAAAGGGCAGGTACGTGCTACGGTAAGTAAATCGACTCCAGAAGTTCCATAATAGTACTTCTTGTCCATTTTGGAATATTTAAAAAAAGGAAAGTAATAAACAGTCCAAAAAGTGTATGAGGGGATGACAAGCCCGAGGGGCGCCTCCCAGGCTTGTGCCCCCTCGTGAACTTTCTCGACTCTGTTTTTATTCCGTGTTACTTGTCCCGCATGAAACAATTTCCTCATATATACTTCCTGATGTTTTGACCACCGTATCACAGAGATATCCCCTGTTCTTGTTTCGTGTTGTTATTTTGATAGATCTAGATTGCCATGGTGCCTCCAATCTCGTCCAAGGACAAGTTCTTTGAGAAGGTCATCAATCCTTACCTTCCGGAGGTGATGAAACACCCCCAGGAGATCCAGATGCATGAGGGGTGCTTAACATCCGAGACGTTCAAGGACCTAAGAAGACCGGAAGCGAGAAGACCAGGCTGGAAGCCGTGGAGCAGGAGATGTTCAAGTGCCAGGGTATGGTGGAGCATGGACTCGGTGCTAACAACTCCATGATCACGGATTTCACCCGTGAGCACAAGTTGGAAAGCAAGGAGATCGGAGACGCCATCTTCATGCTCAATGACAGGATCGACTTCCTATAGGCCCAAATCTATGATTTGCAAAATCAGAACTTTGGGTATGAAGCCAGGTTTAAAGGTATGAGTTTAGCTGCAAATTTCAGGACCCTGGAGACACGTTCATCTTTTTATGATGGGGACCATATGCCTTGGAAGCCAGAGGACAAGACTACTACTTCATCAGCACCGCCACCACCAAAGAAGGAGACTTGAGTACATGGGTATGGGCACTCCCCTTGGCGTGTGCCAAGCTTGGGCGAGGTGCTCACCACTTTTATCATCATTATCTATCTTAGTTTGATCCTTAGTTATTTCGTGATTTAGAAGAATAAAGTTTTACTATGATCTATTTTCGAGTGCTTGCTTAGTGATCTATTAACGTAATCATGTGCCAGATATATAATAAAGAGTAGTTTGATTTTTTCTTTGCTTTCTTGATTCAATCTTAGCAATGGAAAATAGAAGAATAAAAGGATCATACGCTACTCCCATGGGGAGTAATGACTTCACATAAAGTAAGTATGGTTGATAAAATTTGTTGGAAGCTGACAAACATAGCATTGGTCATTGGTGCAATCCATGAAAAGTAATAAGGGAAGAGAGATCTCACATATAAACATACTATCTTGGACATATTTTATGATTGTGAGCCCCCATCAAATATTTTATATCAATTAGTTGACGTTGGACAAGGAAGATAACGTAATGAGTTATGGTTGTTTACATTCAAATAGAATTTATATTGTTATGGATCTTCTCAAATGTGGTGCTTGTCTAGGATCTTTTGCTATACCTAAATTTGCACTAAGTAGAAATACTGCTTGTGCATCCAAAACCCTTGAACCCAGTTTCATGTCATGAGAGTCCACCATATCTACCTATGGATTGAATAAGATCCCTCAAGTAAGTTTTCATCGGTGCAAAGCAATAAAAATTGCTCATAAATATGTATGATATTTTATTGTAAGGGAAAATAAGATTTGTATGATCTTGTGATGGTGAAGAAATAAAAGTAATAGACTGCATAATAAAGGTTGATATCACAAGGGGCAATATAAAGTGACATTCCTTTACATTAAGAGCTTCCACATTCAAAGACAAAAAATGCATGACAACCTTTGCTTCCTCTATGAAGGGCCTATCTTTCACTTTCATGTATTTACTTTTATGCAAGAGTCAATGGTCTCCATCCCTACTTCTCTCTATGTATTCTTTAGTGGCAAGCAGCATGTGGTAGATAGATCCAAACATATATATCCAGTTGGATGTAGGTGATCATGAGTTATTATTGTTGACATTACCCTTGAGGTAAATGAGTTGGGAGGCAAAATCATGAGCCCCTATCTTTTTATGTGTCTGACTAAGACTTTTTGCTCTATAAATATGCCTTGAGTGTCAGCAATCATAGAAGACTATATGATGGTTGAGCATTTGAACTTGCTAAACAAAGCTCTTACATAGACTCTTTCTACAAATACACATCATATACTTTAGTATACATGAAAACTGTGAGCATTCCCATGGCAATACAACCTAGCACCATGGACATCCTTCATCACACAGGCAAAAATAGTCTACTTTTTGCCCATGGCAAAAACCATTAGAAATCCAAAGCAATGAAGGGGGGAGGTGGTGCAGGGGTGTTGTACTCACCTTAATTGTGTGAGATTTGGTAGATGGTCTCCCTGAATTGTGTAATTTAGTGGCAATTTTGCCATGACGACCCTCAAGAGGAAGACAAATTGAGAGGAGAAAGATGAACCAGATCGGGAGAGGAGGAACAGAGAGGACGTGATTCTTAGTTGACGAGAAGACGAAGAAAGAGGAGGGGAAAGGGATGGTGTTTTGCGGGGTGACAAGGTGGGGTCGAGCATGTCGTGGTTGTTTGCGCAGTGGAGGGTGTTGGAGTATTGATTATGGTAGACTTGGATTTGTTAAGATTGGTTGTATTTTTTCTATATGATTTCTATCTTATCTCTAGGAGAGGCTTCTTACCCTCCAAGTCATGTACTCTATATATACTTGCCCTCGAGGCTTAATAATACATCCACCGCATTACATTAATCCCACTCTATTCCTTCTACATGGTATCAGAGCTACCCTGATCCAAAACCCTAGTCGATGCCGCTTCCGCACCACGCCGCCCCTAGGACGGTCGATCTCCATGATCTGCACTGGGGTCGTGCCACCCGTACCTACGATTTGATCGTCGGTCGTGTAGATCGGCTGCCCTGGAGAGTTTTTTCACGATCCTTTGATCCGGGTTTTTCTCTCTTCCGCCGATCTTATTGATTGGTGTTTTCTTTTTGGTTGTCCGATCTAAGATCATCTTGCGTTGCCTGCCACCATTGTTGACCCCCACGCGCTCCAAACCGGTGTGACCACCCAGCCTCTTCACCGACCAGGCGGCCCATTATGGTCATCCTCTGTGCACCTGTCTACTCGTCGCTCTACTCTAGTTGTCATCACCCTGGTCCAAACGAGACTCCTCCATCACCTCCCGCCTCCGTCGCGTATGTAGGACCACCTCTGCACGACTCTGCATTCCCTGGTCGGGTCTGGCCTCTCAGGCGCCAGTGCTGCATTAGCTGCATGGGTGCTGGTGCTGACATGTTTGTCTGCACATAATGGCACACTAGCCATCGTCACCAGCTTCAGCTCGGCTCCGCCGTCACCCCGCCTCCACCCACCGAGCGGCGCCCCCGGCCTCACGCGTGATCAAGTTGATCACTGCTGACCCACAAGTATAGGGGATCAATCGTAGTCCTTTCGATAAGTAGGAGTGTCGAACCAAATGAGGAGCAGAAGGAAATGACAAGCGGTTTTTAGCAATGTATTTTCTGCAAGCACTGAAATTATCGGTAACATATAGTTTGATAGCAAGGTAATTTGTAATGAGTAACAAGCAGCAATTATAACAAACGTGCAACAAGGTAGCCCAATCATTTTTATAGGAAAGGATAGGCCAGAAGATTCTCTTATAGTAAGCAAAGCGTTCTCGAGGACACATGGGAATTTCATCTAGTCACTTTCATCATGTTTTTTTGATTCACGTTTGCTACCTTGATAATTTGATATGTGGATGGACCGGTGCTTGGGTGATGTTCTTACTTGAACAAGCCCCCACTTATGATTACCCCCTCTTTCAAGCATTCGCAACTACGAAAGAAGAATTTAAGATAAATCTAACCATAGCATGAAACATATGGATCTAAATTAGCCCCTTATGAAATAACGCATACACTAGAGTTTAAGATTCTATCACTCTATCAACCCATCATATACTTATTACTCCACAATGCCTACCCTTAGGCCCAAGTATGGTGAAGTGTCAGTTAGTCGATGTTCACGTGACACCACTAAAGGGAATAACAACATATGTATCATCAAAATAAGAAGGAATAGTAAATTCACATGATTACTTATGAGAAGACTTCTCCCATGTCCTCAAGAACAAAAGTAACTAATCACAAAACATATTCATGTTCAAGATCAGAGGGGTATTGAATATCATTAACAATTTGAACATATAATCTTCCACCAAATAAACCAACTATCATCAAGTACAATATGTAATCAACACTACTAGTAACCCACAGGTACCAATATGAGGTTTTGAGATAGAGATTGGATACAAGAGATGAACTAGGGTTTGATATGAGATGGTGCTAGTGAAGATGTTGACGAAGATTGATCCTCCCATGATGATAGGGTTGTTGGTGATGTCGATGGCTTTGATTTCCCCCTCCCCCGATAGAATCGCTCCACCGGAGAGTGCTCCTGCCCAGGTTCCGCCTCGAGACGGCGGCGCTTCATCACGAAAGTCCTCTCCTTATTTTTTTTTCAAGGTCAAAACCCATCATATAGAAGAAGATGGGCAACGGAGGCCTACCAGTGGCCCCACAAGGAACTAGGGCACGCCAAGGGGGGGGCTACTGCCTTGTGGGCATCTGGTGGGTCCCCTCTGGTATTTCTTTGCTCGAGTATTTTTATATATTCCATAAAAATTCTCCGTGATATTTCCACTCATTTGGAGTTATGCATAATAGGTATCTCTGATATGGCTTTTCCAGGTCCAAAATTCCAGGTGCTGTCAATCTCCCTCTTCATGTAAATCTTACAAATTAAGAGAGAAAAGGCATTAGAATTGCATCACAAAGTGATATAATTATCAAAAACATTATAAATAACAGTAAGATAACATGATGCAAAATGGATGTATCAACTTCCCCCAAGCTTAGACCTCGCTTATCCCCAAGCGAAAGCCAAAATCAAAAACCAACCACATGTTTAGAGAGAGAGAGGTGTCAATAAAAACCAAATATGGACATCGTCGCATCATGATCATTATCATAGCATCAATATATTATCATAAAACTTCTCATGATCAAGTAACAATTCATCAGAATAATGAAGTATAAGGCATAAACTTTCTTGAAAAGTAACAAACTATGTTCTTAGTCAACAAAGCAATTACAATTCATCATATTATCAGGAGGGTATCATGTAAGAGCTTTTGTTTAGCAAGTTCACATACTCAACTATCATTTAGTCTTCTACGATTGCTGACACTCATGGCATATATGGAGAAAAAGTTTAAGTTAAACACATAGAAAGATAGGGGCTTATAGTTTCACCTCCCAACTCATTTACCTCAAGGGTAATGTCAACAATAATAACTCATGATCACTCATATTCAAGGGATATATGTGCCTAGATCTTTCCCCACCACATGATGCTTTCAAAGATAAACGAAAAAAGGAATAGATGAGAACACTATTGACTCTTGCATAAAAGTAAATGTAGAAAAGTAAAAGATAGGCCCTTCGCAGAGGGAGGTGGAGGTTGTCATGTGGTTTTTATTTTTGGATGTGCAAGCTCTTAATGTAAAGGAACATCACTTTATATTGCCCCTTGTGATAGCAACCTTTATTTACCATTACAAGATCATACAAAGCTTATTTTCCCTTACCATAAAAGATCAAACATATATAGGAGCAATTTTATTGCTTTATGCACCAATGACAACTTACTTAACAGATCTTATTCAACCCATAGGTGGATATAGTGGAATCTCATGGCATGAGACTGGGTTTAAGGGTTTTGGATGCACACGTAGTATCTCTACTTTGTGCGGATTTTTGGCTAGCAAAGGTATTGAGCAAGCACCACATGTTGGACGATCCATGAGAATATAAACTCTATGTGAATAAAAGAACACATAACTCATTATGTTGTCTTCCTTGTCCAATGTCGACAAATTGACATAGAATATTTAATGGCGGCTCACAATCATAAAAGATGTCCAAGATAGTATATTTATACGTGAATCTTCCCTTCCCTTATTAATCTTTCATGAATTGCATCATTGACCAATACTATGTTTGTTAACTTCCAACAAATTTATCAATTATATTTTTCTTTATGTAAAGTCATTACTTTCCATGGGATTAGCATATGACATTTTTTTCATTGCTAGGATTGAAACATAAAAGTAAAGAAGCAAGAATTGACTGTTCTTTATTATATAACTCTCAACTCGATTACATAGATATATCACGAAACTAGCACTTGAAAATAGATCATAATAAACTTTTATTCTTCTAAATCACAAAATAACTAAGGATCGAACTAAGATAGGTAAATATAATAAAAGTGATGGTGACACGATACCGGGGCACCTCCCTCAAGCTTGACACAAGCCTAGAGTGGTGCCCATACACGTGTACTCAAGTTTCTTTCTTCGGTGATGATGAGGTGGGCTTGTCCTTCAGCTTCAATAAATACTCCAAATTCATGTTGATATTCTGAAGGTCTTGATTTTGCTCTTCCAACAGAATAACTTCATGAGTGAGAGATGTATTTTTAGAATAGATTGTTTCAGAGACCCTTAGGGAATCAATCAAAGATGGAGAGAGATGAGCATAAAAGGGTTGAAATATATATATCTCTTTTCTGCAGCCTCTCCCATAGGCATGGCTTGATCTACCTCCTGGATTTGGCTTCGCGTGGCTTCCTCAGCTTCATTCTGCATGCCGGTATCCTCTCCTGATGACCACTCGTAATAAACTTTGTTGTAGGTGCGCTTGCCCGGCAAAAGTTGCATGATCCGATGCTTTGTATGGAGCCTTCGGGGAGCCTTGAGCAACTAGATCTGGCAGAAAAATATCACAAAATAAGAACAGGGGAGAATCCCGCGATACGGTGGTCAAAACATCCAGGAGTATAACAAAGATTTTTTATCTTGCGAAACAAGTATTCCAACAAAAAATGGAGTCCGGAGGGCCCACAAGGCACTAGGGCGCACCCTAGGGGGTCACGCCGTCCTGCCTTGTGGCCTCCTCATGGGCCCCCTCGGTTGTTTCTTATTTTTGATTTTTTTTTCTAATATTCCAAAACAGATAGAAAATAGTTTTTGGAATTTTTTGAGTCGGTTTACTTACTGTATCACATACCTACTCCTTTACAGGTTTCTGGAGTATTCCAGAAGGTCTCTCTTATGTGTTCCTCCTTTGCCATGGTTTGAATAATATTAGTTTCAACATTAATAGGTGTACCTGAGATGTAATGTTTAATTCTTTGCCCATTGACCACCCTCAAATTAGTGCCCTCGACATTATTGATCTTGATAGCTCTGGAGCGATAGACTTCTTCGGCGATATACGGTCCTTCACATTTGGAGAGAAGTTTTCCTGCAAAAAAACTAAAATGAGAGTTGTACAATAGTACAAACTAACACACATTGAATTACGGTTTCTAAATTCTTTTATCATGCCATCTTTTAACTATTTCTTTAAACAACTTAGCATTTTCATAAGCTTGAGTTCTCCACTCATCTAATGATCTAATATCAAATAACCTCTTTTCACTCGCAAGTTTAAAATCATAGTTAAGTTCTTTAATTATCCAAAATGCTCTTTGTTCTAACTCAAGAGGTAAATGGCATGCTTTTCCATAAACTATTTTATACGGAGACATACCTATAAGGTTCTTATAAGCAGTTATGTATGCCCACAATGCACATCTAATTTATTAGACTAATTCTTTCTTGATCTATTAACGGTCTTTTGCAAAATTAACTTTATTTCTCAACTCAACTTGACCACTAGACTGAGGCTGATAAGGAGATGCAATTCTATGGTTAACATCATAATTAGCAAGAAGTTTACGAAATGCCCCATGAATAAAATGTGAACCACCATCAGACATTAAATATCTAGGAACTGCAAAACTCGGGGAAATAACTTCTTTAAGAATTTTAATAGATGTGTTATGATCAACACTACTAGTTGGAATATATTCTACCCACTTACTAACATAATCAACATCAACTAGAATATGTGTATATCCATTAGAGGAAGGAAAGGGTCCCATATAATCAAATCCCCAAACGTCAAATGGTTCAATAACAAGTGAATAATTCATAGGCATTTCCCAATGTCTACCAATATTACCAATTCTTTGACATTCATCACAAGAAAGGACAAACTTACGTGCACCCTTGAAATGAGTAGGCCAATAAAAATCGGACTGTAGTATCTTATGTGAAGTTCTGTCTCTAGCGTGGTGTCCCCTGTATGCCTTGGAATGACACTTCCAAAGGATTTGTTCATGTTCATGCTCACATACACAAGGTATAATAACACCATCTACTCCTTTATATAGGTGTGGGTCATCCCAAAAGTAATGTCTTAAATTGAAGAAGAACTATTTCTTTTGTTGGTATGTGAAGCTAGGTGGTATATATTTAGCAACAATGTAATTAGCATAGTCTGCATAACAAGGGGTATTACGAAAAACATTTATAACAGCTAATTGTTCATCAGGAAAACTATCATCAATAGGTAGTGGGTCATCAGGAAATTTTCCATTCTAGACAAATTACCAACTACGGGGTTCTCACCTCCCTTTCTATCAATAATATGCAAATCAAATTCTTGTAGTAAAAGAACCCATGTAATAAGTCTAGGTTTAGCATCTTTATTTTCCACAAGATATTTAATAGCAGAATGGTCGGCGTGAAGAATCACTTTATAATCAACAATATAGGATCTGAATTTATCACATGCAAACACGACTACCAAAAATTATTTTTCAGTTGAGCCCTGTCTAGAGTTTTACTAGCATAATGGATAACATTCAATTCTTATCAACTCTTTGTCCTAGAACAACACCAACAACATAGTCATTAGCATCACACATAATTTCCAATGGTAGGTTCCAACCAGGTGGTTGCACAATGGGTGCAGAGATTAAGGCTTTCTTAAGTGTTTCAAAGGCTTTTGCGCAATCATCATCAAAAACAAATGGAACATATTTTTGCAAAAGATTAGTAAGAGGCCTAGAAATTTTAGAGAAGTCTTTAATGAATCTCCTATAAAAGCTAACATGACCAAGGAAGCGTCTTATACCTTTCATATCTTTAGGACATGGCATTTTCTCAATTGCATCAATTTTAGCTTTGTCCACATCAATACCTCCTTCAGAAAATATTTGCCCAAGCACTATACCTTCATTGACCATAAAGTGGCACTTCTCCCAATTCAAGAAAAGATTAGTTTCTTCATACATCTCCGCAAAACTTGATCAAGGTTGCTTAAGCAATGAACAAAAGAAGTCCCGTAAACTAAAAAATCATCCATGAATACATCAACAATATTTTCACAAAAATCAGAGAATATAGTAGTCATACATCTTTGAAAGGTAGCATGTGCATTACATAAACCAAAAGGCATGCGTCTATAAGCATAAGTTCCAAAAGTACAAGTAAAAGTAGTTATCTCTTGATCTTCTTTGACACAGGTATTTGAGAAAAACTAGAATATCCATCAAGGAAACAAAAGTGTGTATGCTTAGATAATCTTTCTAACATTTGATCAATAAAAGGCAAGGGGTAATGATCTTTTCTAGTAGTTTTGTTTAATTTCCCGAAATCAATTACCATCCTATAACCAGTTACATTTCTTTGTTGGTTGAGTTCATTTTTATCATTAGGAACAACAGTTATACCTCCTTTCTTAGGAACACAATGAACATGACGTGCCCGTCTACTATCAGTTGTGCGATAAATTATACCTACTTCCAGAAGCTTTAATATTTCAGTTCTTATCACATCCTTCATATTAGGATTCAGCCGTCGTTGATGATCAACGGCTGGTTTAGCATCAGGTTACATATGATCTTGTGCTGACATATAGTGGTACTAATGCCCTTAAGATAATCAAGAGTATATCTAATAGTAGCATGATGCTTCCTCGGAGTTTTAAGTAATCTTTTTTTCTCCATGCTCTGAAAGGTTAGCATTGATAATAACAGGATATATCTTCTTTTCATCAAGATAAGCATATTTCAATGTATCAGGTAATTTCTCAAGTTCAAACACCGGGTCACCCTTTGGTGGAGGAGGACCCCAAGAGTTTCAACATACAAATTATGTTTAAGGATAGGTGCTTGATCAAAGAATATCTTATCTATTTTATTTTTTTCATTCATATGCATATCATTTTCATGTTCTAGCAGATATTGTTCTAAAGGATTACTAGGAGGTACGGCAATAGAAGCAAGACCAATAATTTCATCTTTACTAGGCAATTCCTTATCATGAGGTTGTCTACGAAATTTAGAGAAATTGAACTCATGATATACATCACCAAAATTAACACTGATTGCTTCCTTATTGCAATCAATCTTAGCATTAATTGTATTTAGGAAAGTTCTACCGAATATAATGGGATAAAAATCATCTTGTGGAGAACCAAGAACTAGAAAATTAGTAGGGTACTTGATCTTACCACACAAGACTTCGACATCTCTAACAATCCCAAGTGGTGAAATAGTATATGTATTTTGAGCTTAATAGTAAGATCAATATTTTCTATCTCAACGGGTGCAATATCATTAATAATCTCTTGATATAAGGTAAAAGGAGTAGCAATCACACTAAAACCCAAATCACACAAACCAAGATAACAATGTTCTCCTATTTTAATAGAAACAACAGGCATGCTAACAATAGGTTTATTCTTATCCTTCGTATCAGGTTAAGCAATTCTAGTGGCTTTATCACAGAAGTAAATAACATGCCCATCGATATCATCAACCAAGAGATCTTTAATCATAGCAATATTATGTTCAACTTTAATTTGTTCAGAGGGTATAGGTGTTCTAATATTACTTGTATTAATCATATTTGAAACTTTATCATGCTCCTTAATCCTAACAGGGAAAGGAGGTTTCTCAATGTAAGCAGTATGCACAACTGGATCAACATGGTAAATGATAGTTTCAGCTTTAACTATAATGGGTTCCTCAATCTTTATTCGATAGGGGGTGATATTTAAACCACTTCTCCCTAGAGAGATCAACATGAGTAGCAAATGATTCATAAAATGGAGCTACTATCTCAGAGTCAAGTCCATATTTAGTACTAAACCTATGAAAAGCATCGGTTTCCGCAAAAGTTTTGACACAATCAAACTTACGTTTTATACCTGACTCATTACCTTTGTCGAGTTCCTAATCTTTAGAGCTGTGTTTACTTCTTTCCAGAAGACCCCTTTTTAACTCAATACTTTTCTTCATACAGGATCCAATAGAAGAAGAATCGAGCATGGGTTGATCATTATGAGAAAGCCGAGCATAATTTTTGTGTATAATAATTTCTCTTGGGAGCTCATGATTGGAGCATGTGTACATCATGTACTTAAGACTCCCCCAAGCTTGGGCGATACTTTCTCCTTCACGAGGCAAAATAATTATATAAATAATTCCTATCACGATGAACCAGACGCATAGGATAAAACTTCTGATGAAATTCCAATTTCAATTGGTTCCAATCCCATATTCCAATATCATCCAATAGCCTATACAAAGATAAAGGGAAAATTTCTTATTAACTCCATCCTCGGATAAACCTGCAAGCTTAAACAATCCACAAATTTCTATGCATAGATTAAGTGCATATCAGGATGTACCGTTCCATCTCCTGCATAAGGATTAGCTAGCAGTTTCCCTAACATACCCGAAGGAATCTCATAATAAATATTTTTAGTAGGTTCAGTAGGTTGAGGGGAAACTCATATTGCTTTCGGTCGAGGTGAAGATACCCCTAACAAACCCCTCAAAGGATTACTTTCCATAGTAACAAGTGACAATAAATTTGAGCACATAATATAAATGTTTCCTTACCAAATTCCACTTACCAAAGGAGCTTCACTCCCCGGCAACGGCACCAGAAAAGAGTCTTAATGACCCACGAGTATATAGGATCAATCATAGTCCTTTCGATAAGTAAGAGTGTTGAATACAATGAGGAGCAGAAGGAAATGACAAGTGATTTCTAGCGAGGTATTTTCAGCAAGCACTGAAATTATCGATAACAGATAGTTTGATAGCAAGGTAATTTGTAACGAGCAATAAGTAGCAATTGTTACAAAGGTGTAGCAATGTATCCCAATCCTTTTTATAGCAAATGACATGCAGTGACATTCTCTTATAGTAAGCAAAGCATTCTCGAGGACACATGGAAATTTCATATAGTCACTTTTATAATGTTTGTTTGATTCACGTTCTCTACTTTGATAATTTGATATGTGGGTGGACCGGTGCTTGGGTGTTGTTCTTACTTGAACAAGTCTCCCACTTATGATTACCCCCTCTAGCAAGCATCCACAACTACGAAAGAAGAATTAAGATAAATCTAACCATTGCATGAAACATATGGATCCAAATCAGCCCCTTATGAAATAATGCATAAACCAAGGTTTAAGCTTATGTCACTGTAGCAATCCGGCATCTACTTGTTTCTCCACAAGCCTTCCCTTAATTAGGCCCAAGTATGGTGAAGTGTCATGTAGTTGACGTTCACATGACACCACTAAAGGAAGCAACAACATACATTCATCAAAATATCGAACGAATACCACATTCACATGATTACTTATGATAAGACTTCTCCCGTGTCCTCAAGAACAAAAGTAACTACTCAAAAATCATATTCATGTTCAAGATCATAGGGGTACTGAATATTATTAAGGATCTGAACACATAAACTTCCACCAAATAAACCAACTAGCATCAAATACAAGATGTAATCAACACTACTAGTAACCCACACAATCTGAGATTTTGAGACAAAAATTGAATACAATAGATGAACTAGGGTCTGAGATGAGATGATGCTGGTGAAGATGTTGATGAAGATTGATCCTCCCACGATGAGAGGGTTGTTGGTGATGTCGATGGCTTTGATTTTCCCCTCCCAGAGGGAAGTGTCCTCGGCGGAATCACTCCGTCGGAGAGCTAAAGTGCTCCTGCCCAGGTTCCGCCCTAAGACGGCGGCGGTCGTCCCGAAAGTCCTCTCCTTATTTTTTTCCTAGGTCAAAACTCTTCATATAGCAGAACGAGAGGCCTGCCAGTGGCCCCACAGGGCACTAGGGCGCGCACTACTACCTTGTGGGCAGCTAGTTGGTCCCCTCTAGTATTTCTTTGCTCCGGTATTTTTTATATATTCCATAAAAAATATTCGTGAAATTTTAGCTCGTTTAGAGTTGTGCGGAATAGGTATCTCTGATGTGGCTTTTCCAGGTGCAGAATTCCAGCTGCCGGCAATCTTCCTCTTCATGTAAATCTTGCAAATTAAGAGAGAAAAGGCATTAGAATTGCATCAAAAAGTGTTATAATGATAAAAAAATATTATAAATAACAGTAGAAAAACATGATGCAAAATGGACGTATCAACCACCCGCCCACCCACGATCCGCCCCATATGCGTCGTGCGACCGATGTGGCATGTCGGTTGCATGTGCCTTCGCAGGTCCCGTGAAGACTGTCCCTGAGTATAGTGTGCCCCTCCATCAATCGAGCAACGGGTTGCCGCTGTGTCAACCCATTGGGACGCAGCGCCGCCGCCCCGTGGTTCTCCCCGAGGATGCACTGACCCGCGTGTCGTTGCTATATCGCTCCTTCGGGGTGTAGCAATGTGACACGAGGTCCATGCGTTGCCCTGAGGTTGTACTAACCCTCGCACAGCCGCTTTGTCGGCCCTTCCGGTCGTAGTGTCACGACACACATTCAACGTTGTCGCCTCGACCCGTGCGCTGTCTCTATGTCGCCCCTTCGGGTCGTAGCGCCGCGACACGCGGTCCACTCCATCGTCCCTGCGCGTCGACATCTACGTGGTATGCGCCCCGCCGTCTCCATAGGTGCGGGAACGCCATCGTCCACGCCAAACTTCGTCACAATGTCGGGTTGTTCCTCACCTACTTCGAGCACCACTATCGCGCTCCTAACCTAGCCGTCGCCGCCTCCTTGGGGCTCCGCTGTCGTTCTACTTCCTCGCGCCACTGCTGCCACTCCACCTCGTCGTCTTCATCCAGCACCAACTCATCACCATCGTTGTCGTCATCTATTCCGACAACTGTAGGTGACATCAACACTACACCGATTGGCACCACAACTGTCGTCGAGTCCTCCTCTGCTAGCCTCCTCCAACATGGCGTATATCTCGTGTTGGTTCCCATCTACGCATGCCCGGTGCTGGCAACACTGGCGCATGCTTCCTCCACGATGTGTCTCAGGGCCTGGCAAGCCTGGTGTGGCGCCTCGTCAACATCGACTTCGTCCGTCTACGCTTGCCCGGTGCTAGCAACACCGGCGCATGCCTTCATCCATGATGTGTCCTCGGGCTTGACAAATCCGGTGCGCCGCCTCATCAACATCTTCTTCTTCCCGGCACACCACTACACCCATGGCTAACTCGGCGCCTCCTTGCGCCCGCGGCTCCACGACAACTACCTCGACATTGACCACCTGACTCGACATCATCCACGACGTTCCCCGCACGGCTACCTCGACCACGACTACACCACCCTACGCTCTCGACAACCTCGGCATCGGCACAAAGGGATATCACCTCGCTTGAGCAACTCGTTGGCTTCCTCTATAATCAACTCATCCGCGACGCGACATCGTCCATGATGCACCTGCTACGACTGCTGGGGGGGTGTGAACCCATCAACTTCTACCTTCGGTTTCTCTCCAGTCTGACCGCTCGCGATGCTACCGCTACGACTGAGTGTGGGGGTTGGAGTATAGATTATGGGAGGGTAGGATTTGTTAAGGTTGATTGTGTTCTTTGATATACGATTCATACCTTATCTCTTTTTTTTTGCATCGAGATTCGTACCTTATCTCTATGAGAGACTTCTTCTCCTCTAAATCTTGTACTCTATACATATTTGCCCGAATAATACATTCACCGCATTACGACCAATCCTTTTTCTCTATTCCTTCTCGAGGGGGACTTGACGGTTGACGCGTATGTTTTTGTTCGCTGGGTTGGCCACCCAGTGCGAATGATCGTTCGATTAAAAGCCTAGGAGCCGACGTTCCCACAATATTCGCGTCCAAACTGAAAAACACTGGAAAAGACAACTTTAGAGGAGTGGGCATTGCGGTAATTTGACGTATCTATCTCCTCGGTGGCCAGCAGTTGTTTCCTTCCATACATATACCCCACAATTCGGTGCCAGAAAGAGAACTGAGACTCCCTCCCTGCGCTCTCATCTGCTCTCCTCTGTCCTGCTCTGCCATCTCTGCGACTCTGCCGCATGCCAGCTCCTCCCCCGGCCATTACCACACCAAAAATCCTCACACCGCGCCGCCATTTCCGCGGCCATGCTATCGCGGTTCAATAATTCGCTCTGGATGCAGGAAGACGACGGCCATGAACAACAGGGCCTCGGCCACGAGCAGCCGGCGGCGATGGGGATGATGCCGATGATGGGGCAGGAGGCTGGGAACCACCACGACCAGCACCTTCTGGCTATGCCCACGGGGGGAGGCGGGGGGTTCCGTGCCCCGTCGATGCTTGATGAGGAGTGGTACTTCGGCGCGGGCGCGGTTGGCGACGGCGCCGCGAACGGGTCCATGGCCCTGGTGCCGGCCGCTATGGAAGCATCGGGGTCCAGCTCCGGCTTCGGAGCCGGTCCACAGATGTTCCCGCTCCTCAACCTGGGCGGTACCGGACCGTTCGACGTCTCTGGGTTCGACCTCGGCGGCTCCGGCACTGGAGGCGGCGACTTCACGGCGTTCCTTGGCGCCGGCAACGCGTCGAACACATCATCGGTTTCCCTGCTGCCGCATGGGAACACAGGGTTTCTCGGCACGTTCGGTGGCTTCGGCACCGCACCGGCACAGATGACAGAGTTTGGTGGACTCGCCGGTTTCGACTTGTTCGACACCGGTGCCGGGGGCGGGGGCGGGGGCGGGAGCGGCTCCTCCTCAGAGGGGCCGGCCGCTCCGGTGTCCTTGACCGCCCCTTTCTCCGGGCGCGGCAAGGCGGCGGTGCTGCGGCCGCTGGAAATCTTCCCGCCGGTGGGCGCACAGCCAACGCTCTTCCAGAAGCGCGCACTACGGCGTAATGCCGGCGAAGAATACGACGACAGGAAGCGTAAGGCTGCGGCGGCGGCGGAAGGAAGCGCCTTGTCCGCGGGGTGTGACACCATGCTCGACGACGCCGATGAGGACATCGGCAGCATTGACGCGTCCGGGTTGAATTACGACTCGGAGGACGGGAGGGGCGTGGAGGAGAGCGGCAGGAAGGACGGCAAGGAGTCGAACGCCAACAGCACGGTGACCGGCGGCACTGCGGCTGAAGGGAAGGGGAAGAAGAAGGGAATGCCAGCCAAGAACCTCATGGCGGAGCGCCGTCGTCGGAAGAAGCTCAATGACCGGCTCTACATGCTCCGGTCGGTCGTGCCCAAGATCAGCAAGGTGAGAATTATTTGTGTGCACCTTATCAGAGTTTCGCAAAGTACACAAGGAAATGCTGGTTGTTGCTTGTGTTTGGGCCGAGTAGGTTTCTGCAATTTTGCTACTCTACGTCACTTAATCTTGACGAATTTTGCTAGTACATCACTTTCTTGACAAATTTTGTGCACAAAGATGAGAAGCTCTACAGCTAGTTTGTTTCAATGCGTTTGGACTGTTTGTCATAGTTGATCTGCGCATATCAGATGCAATTCTACATGTAGATCGTGGATCAATACATGCTTTGAAACGTTTGTGTGACTGTCATGCACACTCCTTAGTCTCAGAGAAAGGTCATAAGGCACTTACATAATAAAACTCACTCATGCCCTACATCACCTCAGTAAATAGTCAATCGCGTGTTTTAGGAGAAAGTTTTTGTTTAGAGTTGTGGATGCACACCAGTTTCAAGAATGTCTCCTAGAAATTTAAGCCTTGTGACTTGCTCCAGTATCTGCAGTCCCACACACTCCTCGGTCTGTCTAGCTTTGTGATTCACTCCAGTATCTGCAGTCCCAGCTTTTCTGTTTAGCTCTACTGAAGATTACCACTACGGCATGGCCATAATCTTACCTTATTTTAGAAAGGCTACTGAATTTAATTATGTTCCTCGGACTAAATGACTAGCGAATTTCATTTCCTAGCTATTGCTTGTTATATACGGATTAAATGCGGTTGCTGTCCATGAGTTGTGCAACCGATCTACAATCATTTTAGTTCCTATCTACTGCTTGCTACCATTTCTGCTCTCTATGCCTGGCTAGGCTAGTGAACTGATGTATGTGGTTGCAATGGGCAGATGGATAGGGCTTCTATTCTCGGCGATGCAATCGAGTACCTCAAGGAGCTCCTGCACAAGATCAGCGATCTTCAGAATGAGCTTGAGTCATCCCCTTCCATGCCCTCGCTGCCTCCGACGCCCACAAGCTTCCACCCCCTGACCCCGACGTTGCCCGCGCTGCCGTCTCGCGTGAAGGAAGAGCTCTGCCCGAGCGCGCTGCCAAGCCCTACTGGCCAGCAGCCAACCGTGAGTATCTATCTCTTGATCTCTCTGAATTTCACTCAGGAAATTCAGACCTTGGCATGACATGGCATTCTTTTTTGTCCCCCCTTGGCTTGCAAAAGGTTGAGGTTAGGCTCCGGGAAGGTCGGGCCGTCAACATCCACATGCTGTGCCCTCGCAGGCCCGGCCTTGTGCTTTCTGCCATGAAGGCGATCGAAGCCCTTGGTCTTGATGTGCAGCAGGCCGTCATCAGCTGCTTCAATGGCTTTGCCTTGGATGTCTTCAAGGCTGAGGTATGGCATTGTACTCCAAGTCCGTCGTCAAGTTTTCAGGAAGAATGAAAACTCACTTGGTTTCTTCTTCTTTTTCTTCTTGACATCAGCAATGCAAGGATGGCCCTGGTCTTCAGCCTGAGGAGATCAAGGCGGTTCTCTTGCAATCTGCGGGGTTCCACCCCGCGATGTAGGAGGGAGGGAGGGAGGGGGCAACCAACCAAGTGCAGAGGATAGTGCTGGCTCTATCTAAGGAATTTCTTTTTACAACAAAAGTAGCGGTGTTTTTCGTGAGAAGCTACCTCACCTTGAGTAGTCTGAAACCGGAACCGATTTATCTGCGAGTCTTTAGAGTCCAAAATAATGCCGGCAATCTGTTATTAGTACCTAACATTGCTTATGCCTGATGTTACCTTATTTCTCAAATACATCGTGTGCAAGTCTGAACGAGAGTTGTGTGGATCATCAAAGCGTGAACCATTGTTAGATGATGTGTCTTGTCGGTTCCTTGCGCGATGTTTCTCTGGCATTTGTGTGGTTGCTGTGGCTTTGGATTTGATTTGCAAAATCCAAACGGTGCTGTGCAGGACAGTTATTGGAAGCACAAAGAGAGGGAGAGAGAGCAAGCAAGCAAGGTGGTCCTTGTGCTGGAGCCAACGACAACAGTCTTCACTGCAGCCTGGCACTAGCAGGGCTGGATTTGGCTGGTTTCCAATCAAAGCTTGCTACTCCGGTAAGAAAAGAGGGCCAACAGCCGGTATCTCGCTGTAAACAGTACTACGGGGATCCGCGCCAATTAATTTCTGAGGCATGGCAAAAACTGCGAATACAGTTACGTGAAATGCACTGTTGGTGTCACTGCTGCAGAGCTGCTCTGCTGGACCAAGGAAGCGGATCTACTGCCTCACCTTGACCTTCTGTGTAACTCAACCGAAAATAAACTCGTTACCCGACGGTTCCAATGTCACTCGTTACTTGTTGCTTGTCACGCTGGCATGACTCCCAACGAAGATGACAAAGTGCCGATCCAACACTACTCAAGACTAGAACTCTCCGAAGGAGGGCCCCCCTATATATTACTTCAGCTCACACTAAAATTTATGAACATAACAGTTACCTACATAAACTGCTCTCTTCATGTTCCAAAACGCCAAAAAGTCCCCCATGCCCGTCGATGCGGCAGGAGCAGATATTGAACACCCATAGCAGTCTCGCATTTCTCCGGATCCGTAGCACAAAATAGTAA
Source organism: Secale cereale (assembly GCA_902687465.1). Taxonomy (NCBI): domain Eukaryota; kingdom Viridiplantae; phylum Streptophyta; class Magnoliopsida; order Poales; family Poaceae; genus Secale; species Secale cereale. The sequence goes on along the minus strand of LR738715.1, from coordinate 549,707,759 downwards.
AAGGGAAACAAGAAAGCGTTAGACACCGCCCATACATAGCAAAACTCTTTCAGCAACCCTCTATCTAGATGAAACACGAATACAAGGGGAAAACATCCCTCTGCGACTGACTACAAACGAACATGCACCTGGAACAGGAAGAAAATCGCTGACTATACACAGTATGTCGTACAGAACAGAGAGAGCTACGTATTGAGCTACAAATCTATCGGCCCAGTGATGGTTGAGGCGAGCCAAAAGGAGAAGCAGTTTTGACTCTATTCTATTTGGAGAAACCTAGTAGAGCTCCTACAAAAAATGTCGGATACGTCAAAACTTCAGTACATTCCTTTGAAAACGGTGCTTGTTCGACAGATGCTTGCTCCATGCTCCTCGTAATCTTCCTTTGTGTGGCAGCACTGAATGAGAAGAGAAAAAATAATCACTTAATTCCATGTATATCTGTCTATTCATGTGGACAGAAATATGACTGAATTCATAGCCCAATTACAAATGGCAATGTCTGGAGTGGAGTGGACTGAAAGACTTGCAATTGTAACTTGGCCTTTCATCGACATATAACAGTTAATATATGCACTAATATTCACTTCTGTGTGTGAAATGAAGTGTCAAGTGGCAGGTACCTCGAAGAATTCATGGCTGGATGCAGCTACAGAACCCCCGAACCAAACTGCATAGCTCTGTATAGGATGGGTGACTACGTTGACCTCAACAGGCTGGCATCAAAATAATAGACAAACGAAACATACAAAATAAATCACATATAGACTATTGATTACAACAGGCTGACATTCAAACATGAATGAAGATATAGAGGACAATTCCACTAACTATGGCATGAGCTCAGTCAAGCATTGTGGTACTTACTTTCACCTCCACGCGATGACGCGCATTAGTTTCGGCAACACGTTCATCTACTATCTTCTTTATATTATTTTGGAGTCTCTTGTGGAAGTCTTTAAACATGGTAGTTCCACCAGATAATACTATGTTCTGCATATAGTGGAATTTCATAGTGTCACATCAACATGTCACTTTCTATTCTTAGATATGTTTGCAGAGCTCAAAGAAAACACCTTATACAAAGCTCTCCTTGTGTCAATTGGCGCAGATTGAACACAGCTGTCAATCAGTTCAGGTAAAGGAGTGGAGAAGTCAGCAGAATACATCTCAGGATGGAAGAAGATCTGCATTTGTGTTGTTAAAAAGTTACACTGGTTCCAGCTACTACTTGTGTCAAGTGCAAGAGCAAGGACACTTGTAAACTGTTGCCTCTTTATTCTAATATATAAAATGTGTAACAACCTACACAATTAAGTTCAGCTAAAAACAAACATAAAATTATTAGGATTTCCTTTAGAGCTTCTCGATATATTTCATAACCCGCATAGACTAATGATAAACCATTGCCCTAGAAAATCATGAGCTACTTATTATTTACGTATTTATGAATAAAGAAAATTATGACCCAAATTCCCATATATGGGTCAACCTGTCTGTCAGTCAGATGATACTTCTATAAGTATGTAATAAGGCATTGCAACCTCAAGTCTAAAGGTGCAAAGGCGTCCATTGATTTGATGACTGGTTATAAGAGCTTAGCAGTTCAACATAGTTTCATACCTGTGAACCATCAGAATTACTAATTTAATTTGTTGGGACCCCGTATTTTCATTATTACTATAAATCTTGAAGAATGAAATGATTTCTTCAATCGGGCATACATGTTCTATCATACTACATAGCTTCCAGTATATTCCCGTGATGTAAACAAAATCAAGTACCCCCCTCCTTTTCAAACATATTTTGTTTTAGTGTTGGGCAGAACATGTCTATATTGCTCATCTCTTCCTCACAAGGTCATGAAATAACCTATTTTTCCTCCCCAAAGCAAAGCATGCAAGCACAAGAGTTAATTAGCTCTCCTTTTTGTGACATTGATTAAGGGGCACAAAATGAGCAAGGGTCTTCGCATTTGACTTGACGAGTGTGAAGGGTAAGGAAGCTAGCCGGGCCTAGTAGGATCCACTTAGGTAGCTGGAACGTAGGGTCCCTGACAGGTAAGTTACGGGAGCTAGTTGACATCCTTTGCGTCCAAGAAACCAAATGAAGGGGACAGAAGGCGAAGGAGGTGGAGGATACCGGCTTAAGTTGTGGTACATGGGGACAAATACAGACAGAAATGGAGTAGTCATCTTGATCAACAAGAGCCACAAGTATGGAGTGGTAGGCATCAAGACGCAAGGAGACCGGATTATCCTGGTCAAGCTGGTAGTTGGGGGCTTTAGTTCTCAATGTTATCAGCATGTATGCCCCGCAAATAGGCCACAATGGGAACACCAAGAGGGAGTTTTGGGAAGGCCTCGAGGGCATGGTTAGGAGCGTAACTATTGGCGAGAAGCATCGGGTTATCCTGGTCAAGCTGGTAGTTGGGGACTTAGTTCTCAATGTTATCAGCACGTATGTCCCGCAAATAGGCCACAATGGGAACACCAAGAGAGAGTTTTGGGAAGGCCTCGAGGGCATGGTTAGGAGCGTAACTATTGGCGAGAAGCTCTTCATAGGAGGAGAGCTGAATGGCCACGTGGGTACATCCAACACAGGTTTTGAAGGGGTGCATGGGGGCTTTGGCTATGGCATCAGGAATCAAGGAGAAGATGTCTTAAGCTTCGCTCTAGCCTACGACATGATCGTAGATAACACCCTCTTTAAAAAGAGTCGCATCTAGTGACTTTTAGTAGTGGTCAACACTCTAGCCAGATTGATTTTGTCCTCTAGAGAAGAGAAGAGAGGCGTGCTTGCCTAGATTGTAAGGTGATAGCTGGAGAGAGTGTTGTCCCTCAACATAAGCTTTTGGTGGCTGACTTCCGCATTCGGATTCGTGTCTAGCGGGATTAGCGCACCAAAGTCGCTAGAACGAAGTGGGGGAGGCTCAAGGGGGAGGCAGCTTAGGCTTTCAAGGAGAGGGCCATTAATGAGGGCCCTTGGGAGGAAGGAGTGATGCAAACAATATGTGGATGAAGATGGGGACTTGCATTTGTAAGGTGGCTTCAGAGGAGTTTGGAGTGACCACAGTAAGTAGAAGCAAAGCTAAAGATACCTGATGGTGGAACGATGATGTCTAGAAGGCTATTAAGAAGAAGAAAGACGGTTTCAGACACCTACACCTGGATAGGAGTGTAGACAACATAGAAAAGTACAAGGTGAAAAAGAAAGCTGCAAAGCGAGCTGTGAGTAAAGTAAGGGCTAGGCGTATGAGGACCTCTACTAGTGCTTAGACACGAAGGAAGGGGAAATGGACATATATAAGATGGTCAAGATCCGAGAGAGGAAGATGAGGGATGTCAACAAAGTCAAATGCATCAAGGACATAGCAGATCAACTCCTCGTGAAGGACTAGGAGATTAAGCACAGATGGCCAGGGACGGAGCTCCCTTGTTAGCACCGGGGTCAATTGACCCCAATGAAATTAGTAGAACCTTCACTAAGTACTAATCACCATACATTTATTGAACATGACCCCACTGTCATAGACCCCATTAAACTTTTTTTCTAGCTTCGTCCCTGCAGATGGCGGGAGTACTTCGACAAGCTGTTTAATGGAGAGAATGGGAGCTATACTATTGAGCTGGACGACTACTTTGATGATACCAGCAGGCATTTTGTGCGACGAATCCAAGAGTCTAGGACCAGGGAGGCTTCAAAAAGGATGAAAGGAAGCAAGGCGATTGACCCTAATTGTATCCCCATTGAGGTGTGGAGAGGCCTCGGAGACATAGCGATAGTATGGCTAACTAAGCTTTTCAACCTCATTTTTTGGGCAAACAAGATGCCGGAAGAATCGAGGCTGAATGTTGGCTGACTAAAAGGCGACATGTTCAACATTTAGTAGCGGAGATGCGCATGTTGAGATGGATGTGTGGCCACACAAGGAAGGATCGGGCCTGGTATGATGATATATGTGAGAGAGCTGGGGTAGCACCGATTGAAGAGAAGCTTGTCCAACGTCGGCTGAGATGGTTTGGACGTATACAGCGCAGTGCATAGGGGACGGTTAAAGCGTGCTGATAATGTCAAGAGAGGTCAGGGACTCAGGGTAAATCAAACTTGACATGGGAGGAGTCTGTAAAGAGAGATCTGAAGGACTGGAATATCACCAAAGAACTGGCCATGAACAAGGGCGCGTGGAAGTTAGCTATCCACGTGCTAGAACCATGAGCTGGTTTCAAGATCTTATGGGTCAACTCTAGCCTACCCCAACTTGTTTGGGACTAAAGGCTTAGTTGTTGTTTTTTGTTGATTAAGGGTAAAGTAAGAACAGAAGACTTAAATTGCATTGGCAATGTGAACTGACAAGCATCTGAGAAAAAATGGCAAGGCTAGAACAACATCTATTTTGAAACGGAGAGAAAATAATGAATAGGCCCACTGCATGAAAATTCCCATGAAATTGAATGGTAGAATACGGCGTACGGACAAACCTCTGGTCCAAGAAAACGCTCATATCCAATGTCAATTGTGTACGGAACCCCAGTCTTCGGTTTGATTGCAGACCATTGTTTGATATATTTACTAGGCTTGCTGTCATGCTTCTTGAACTCCTGAAATTATACAATTCAACCGCCTATCATACTTGTGAACAGATAAATCCATAAAGAAAAAGGAATATGAATAAATGAGTTGGTATTGCAAAAGGTAAAGTTCGAAAGGTAGGTATTAGTAGCTATTACAACAACGCAAGCAAACATATGCAGCATGTAGGCCAGTTCCATGTAACAAAATAACAGTGATTTCTCAGCATTGCACAGAATAGGTTTTATATATTTGACTTTAGTGGAGAGACTTCAACTCTCAAATATTCCACTGAATAATGTGCTTGTGTAGATCATTGGAAAATACAAGGACAAGCAAATATAATATCGAGACATTGGTTCCAAGCAACACAATACCTTGACAATGTCTGAAGGAGTATAGCAATACGTTTCTTTCACCCTACGAGCTATATCCAAAGCATCATCAGGTGGAAGAAGCTCACCCCTTTCCTGCATAACGCACGATAATACTAAATCACCAACAGAATTTCATATTATAATACTACTACACATCATAAGCATAAAAGCAGCCATGTACGTGCAGAAATCTATCCCCTCTGATCACCAATGAGTGTTGTTTTGGACATAGATGCAGACTTTGATCATCAATTTATACAAAAATATGTTGCTTGAGATAAAAATAATTATGCATTACAAAAATGTATTCTCACAATGAATCTAGTAATACCAATTTCATGTTGCCAATGTAGGTAATATTTTCCATTGTAATGGTCAAACTTAACAATGTTTGACTGGTCCAAATCCTAAAACGAACTACATTTGTGATCAGAGTACCATGTTTCACTAGCTTCTACAGAATGGGCCACAACCAAATATTCAGGGCAAATGATGTCGCACTAGTTCTACAGTAAAATGGAGTTTCTTATCCAGATGACAACATTCCAGTTTTTCATTTTAAATTACATATTTTCATTCAATCTAAAGTTGCAACTGAGGCTAAGAGGCCACCCAAACATTATGGCAGCTGTTATGGACATTGATCCACAATGAGATAATTTGGGTACAGTAAAGGTCTGAAGACCAACGAGAGGGTCCTCTACTGTCCAGCAGCAGGGCTCGTCCCTGACGTGGAAGAGAAGCTCTGAGGCTTATTGGAACTTTTGTTCATTGATTTGTTGTCTAAACATAGGTAAATGCTAGTCATTTATATAAAACAACTAGATCCACAAATTGGATCACAACAGAAACTCTTGAGTCTTGACCGAACTAATAATATCTTTCTAACTTAATTGGACTCCACTTAATTTAAAGTACAAATAGCATCCAACATGGACATTTCAACTCGTTCTAGTTTTATGCAAGTACAAGTCTATTATTGTTGCTGGTTCAGTATAATTCTGCTGCACATACAACTCAAAACCGATAACAGCAACACTTGTGAATGCTATGGTGCAGGTTTTGTTTTCTAGATTTGTGTGATCCAGATACAAAATTGCCACATTTCATCAGAGAACATGTTCACAAAATCAACTTCTTGTGGATGATATATGGTCTGTGGGTATAATATGGGGGAGACTGGAACCTTAGGTATCCTTACAAAAGGAATGTGAACTCTTCCAAGTTGATTAATCAAGCAACCATACTGAGCAGTGCAAAACTAATGTCAGGATACCAAGCAATAACGCACAACAGATCTAAGGTTCACATATTAACATGATCACTCACCAGGAGGCTTCAGAATAGATATCCATGAAAGTAGAAACTGTTTGACTGAAGCATCGTTTTGGCTTTGTTGACCGAAATGCAGTGTTGCCCGATTATTACTATCATTGAACTATCCAGATAAATATTCTAACATAATAAATATTGGCTGAAGTACCTAACAAATACATGATGGTCTCTTGTTCTGCTAACACATTTCCTTTTTCCTGGATAATTCCATACCACCCAAACTTCAGGAAAATCCAAGAATTGCTATTCAATTGTTCTGGTTTAGTTGGTACTGCACAAACTTGCTTCTATTAATGTATTTGCAACATGCAAGTACTGGATACAGAACCTATTCATGGACAGCACAAGGACGTTGACACCCTAACATAACCCCAGGAAAACGTGGGAAGAAAATTAAATACCTGTAAGAGCTGCATAACAAACTGAGTTACATCACTTCCGGAAAGAGGAAAAGACTTTATGCTACTCCCAATTACATAGCCGTTTACAACTGGCACAATATGTGGAGCTCCATCCCCAATGTCAACTACTACACCTGTCATATCAGACTGACAAAATATATTGGTCAAACTCACGAGAAGAGTTGTATCCTGCCAGAACACTTGATCTTTAGATGAGTCTACTTTATCAATGATGAGTACTCCTAGAGGTTAAATAAGCATTAAGTTTCATGTTTCATGGCTGCATGCGGCATGCATCTTCTATGGTACTCCCTCTGTAAACTAATATAAGGGCGTTTAGATCACTATTTTAGTATTCTAAACGCTCTTATATTAGTTTACGGAGGGAGTACTATTTATGTCTAGAACAAAATAATCTTTACAGAGCTTCACAACCACAATTCTCGATAAACATAAGTTTTAGTTAGCAAGTTAACTGGCGCTCATTGCAGAATTGGCGAGTGAGAAATAAGCAGTCATCACATAATTCTCACAAAATGGTTTCTTCATATCATGAGGTTGTGTTACGCTCAAAATGCTCCAGGGTCCATGCTTATGAGTACGGAATAGCAAAACATATCTCCAAATTGGAATGGAAACTCCAGGGGCTGGCAAGCAACAAGTACGATATGAATGGGTAATATAATCCAAAGATGGAACAAAATTTTGTCGAAACATGCAAGGCAACTATTGCAAAGAACAATCTGTAAAATGTAAAAGGGGAGTTTATCTTAATTTGGGTATGAAATCAATATGAGAATTTTGGTTATCTATTAAAACATTCACAAGGCGATGTGTTCCAGTGAAAAAGATGAAGTTCACGGGTTGATGACCATCTTGATACTTGATCAAACAAAAGCATGAAAGGAGGTGAATTCAAGACCTACCACGGAATCTTCTGAATCCTCTTCAGAAAGAGTTTTCAGATATGCAAATCCAGCAGAAAGGCTGAGCACAGATTGCACAGAAATATATAGACCAGGAACATTAAAGGTCTCAAACATAATTTCTCCCATACATTCACGACTTTCCGGCGTACTGACAGGACTATCTGTAAGTAGGAAGTAGTGTTCCTCAGGATTGCACCGTAGATAATTGAAAATGGATTGCTGCCAAAATCTCTCCATTGTATCCCAGTCATTCACCTGGAGAGCAGGGAAAAAGACATGACATAGTGGCATGGTGCACCGGCGAAGGACAATATTACAAACAGAAAATGTATATGCATACCTGACCATGACGAATTGGGCTTCTTAAACTGTACAGGCCACTAGATTTGAAATGTGAGAGAGCCTCATCCCCGATAAAAAAATCAAGATCAGCCATGACACCTGCATTATACTGTGCTAGCCAATTTGCACTACTGCACTGCTCTGATTGGTCCAAGAAAGATTCATTCACAGCTACTACAGTAGGGATGGTGAAAGACGGCTCGGAGTTACCAGCAAACCCAAGTTTGCTATACCTAAACATAAGAGCATACAGATTATGTAAGGACACAGTGTGATGGGCTTAATAGAGCAAATTTTGCATGTGACATGCGTATGGAAAATTTCAAGCGGCTTTGAAGAAACCAAAACAATCCGACTTCAAGATAAAACGCTTGTGCGCGGGAACAGTTATTTCCTGTCTTCTATACAGTCCGTTAGCGATTGTCATTTTTATGTTTCACGGAACACACATAGTGCATCAGTTAAAACATGTTATAGTACTTCGTAATAGTCTACAGTGTAACAGTAACAATTTGAGCTAAAGGACTAGAACAACATTACTAACTATAATCCCAAAAAAGTAGAAGCAGTCCCTAGATTTTCCTTTCGTAGATCCAACCATTAAACAGACAGATATTGCCTCACCGCTGGCAGCGTGGATTTAAAGACTAACCAATAATGAATGGACCAACACCTAGTTCAACCAATGATGAAATAAAGATAGCCATAGAAAGTCCATAAACCCAGTTTCGATTCCTACCTTAAGTTCACTGTGCTATATTTTTCAAACACGCATAGAAATTCGTGTCATTCTAGGTTCAGGTTCACCATACTCTAGAACGCTCGAGATACCAATGTGCATGTTTGCACGCAATTAGGGAGCGAGCCTCACGCATGACACGCCGTTGGTGGTGATTCATGTCCCATTTTGGCTAACGAAATGCATTTATTCCCACGGCAGTCGGTGATCCGATTCGACCTGCCTTCCAGCGCGGTCAGCGGAAACATACGGGCACGCACTCAGGGACAAGCCCAAACGAAAGGGGAAAAAACCTAGCTACTGCTGCGAGCGCAGGCGCGAATCACACCAGCGGTATAGCCGCAGGATCGGACGGAGAGATTCGGAGTTGTACCCTGTGCCGTTGTCGAATACGACGGCGGGGCGCTCGGAGGGGTCCATGGCGGGCGGCGTCGGCGGCTCCGTCGATTCCCCGCCGGCTCATATCTCGTCCGCAGCCGCCCGGGGAAGCATGGGTGGACGAGGGCTGCCGCGATCGCTCGGCCGAATCGGCGTGGAGGAAGACGGGGACGCGGCTGCGGCTGCCACTGCGCACTCGGTAGGGGATCGATCGGCGCAGGGTGGGTGGGGGGTTTGGGACGCGATTGGGGACGAGAAAGAAGGCTCGGGAGATTGGGGGGAGGAGGGGCGTGCCAGTCGTGGCGATTGGGGGGTTGGTTGATTTGGTTGACGAGGGAAGCGGGAAGGAAGGGAGCACTTGCAGGGGAGCCTCGCCTCGGTTGCTGTGGCATGGTCGGAGATGGAGGCGCACTAGCACTAGTAGGTTGTCCGTGGTTCAGTTGGCCCGCACTTGCTCCGGTCGTGGATCGAACCAAACCGCAACATTACAGCATCTACGATCACTGTAAATCTACGATCGCCGTAAATTTTGAGACAAAGGGAGTAAAAAAATTGTAAAAACAAAACAATATCAACGGCACAATAAAGCGCGCACAAACCTTCTACTCCCTCTATATGAGCGGATGACCGGGTCAATTATCTGTCGTGAAAGTACTACCTACCGAGGTCCTCAAACCGAACCTATATGTACAGATTGTTCGCCATCTCTCAAGCCCAGCTTGCCTTCCCATGGCGCGCCGAACCGAGCAAACGGACGACGCCTGAGGTCAACCGAGCACCGCCACCGCTCCATCCACCTGCTGCCGTCGCCTGAGGATGCACACGTCGACCTCGTGGCCACCAATGTGACCACTACATCGCGCCGAACCCCATGGACCCCTCCACGTGCTCCTGTGATCATCGGATATGCAGCTCGCTTCGAATCCGAGCCGCCGCACCACTGTCTCCTCCATCTTCGGTGGGATCTCCGGCGACTAACCCCCGGTAAGCTCTTGATCGTCCGTGCACGATGACGATGAGATCAGTTTATTTCGTGAAGGGGTATGTTGTGTCATCCATCAGATCTGGATCCGACCCACTCGAATCGTTGGCGGGCGATGGCGACGTTTTGCGTCGTTACCTTGATGAAGGCATCGTCGTATAAATGTTGTCAACCCACTCGTGCTGTTTCGGGAGAAACCCTAGGATTTGGTCTTCCCGATCGGACAATGGCGATACTACGGTGCCGTCCCTCTATTGAGAGCATCGTTTGTGGAGCAGCGCTGGAGGACAAAGGAATGATGTAACGCCCCGAACACACCCGCCGGTGGTCATTACTCCTGGCAGGATCTAGACTGGCCCCACAAGTCAATACTAGTCTTTTATGCGCACTTTGTCCTCACTCGTGCGCACCCGGGAGCAACTTCCCGGTCGGCCACCCATCATGAAATTACTCCAAGCTGAGCACGCTTAACTGTGGGGTTCTATCCAAATGGGCTTCCGGAAAAGAAGGAATGCCTTATTGATATGAGTAGTCTATCATCCCTAATAAGCCAGGCTATCACATACACCCCACTCAGAGGAACCAACGTCCTCGTCGGGCCACAGGAATGCTCCTTCTTGGCACATAAATCTGTGCATCCAGTCCGGCACATATGCCATGTCGTGTGCCACGACGGGTCACAAACGTCATGCACAACATGACCACGCACCTATCCGCAAACATCCGTGTAACCGCGAGGGTCGGCTCTGATACCAACTTGTAATGCCCCGGACACACCCGCCGGTGGTCATTACTCCTGGCAGGATCTAGACTGGCCCCACAAGTTAATACTAGTCTTTTCTGTGCACTTTGTCATCACTCGTGCGCACTCGGGAGCAACTTTCTGGTCGGTCACCCATCCTGAAATTACTCCAGGCTGAGCACGCTTAACTTTGGAGTTCTATCCAAACGGGCTTCCGGAAAAGAAGGAATTCCTTATTGATATGAGTAATCTATCATCCCTAATAAGCCATGCTATCACACAGGAGGTGGAGCGGCTTTGTCTTGCACGGAGCTTCGCTGGAGCTGTCAAGTCATGTCTGGCCGACAGGTGCTACGCCGGGTCATGCCTCGTTGGCAGGTGCTACGCACGACGGATCTTTCAGAGTGTCCGCGTCTGGACGGACGAGCGCATGGCGGTGGAGCCGTTGGGCGCCATGGTGGCGTTGACGGATGTCCGGACTGGCAAGGATGATGCAGATCTCTCTCCTGAAGATGGGTCAGTGGATCGATGATGATGGTTGTTTATAAAACATGTGCATGTGGTGTGCGCCTTAAGTAGGCTACACTGGCTGTTGGTCCCGGTACGTTATGTGGAGGGATCTGCGACGACACCGGTTTTAGATTAGAGGAGTAAGAGCACTTCACATTATCAAGTTTTTAGGTGTGAGTGGTGGCTTCCGGTGGACTTTTGTATGTTCTTATTAGACTTTTGTGAAATAATTAATAAAGATGGTTGCATGCATTGATTGATGCAGAGGCCAGGAGTTTAACCTCCTTTTCAAAAAAATCGGATCTTGATCCGATGCCCCATAATAGACCACTTAGGGCATGTACAATGGTTCTAGCTTAAGGATGCCACGTAAGATAAATGATGAGGTGGAGGAGAGAGAAATCATAAGAGAAGGCTTGTCTTAGCTTATTTAAGCAAAGACAAGAGATGATAGCTTAGCACAATATGTCTCACCATGTTTTTAGGAATAACTAATTATTGAAGATAAGGCTAATAGATGACCCATTGTAGACTTGTTTTTTTGTCATCTCTAATTTACATGCAAAACTTAAGATAAGACTATCTTAGCAACCATTGTACATGCCCTTACTTGAAACTGTACGGGACAATCAGAAGCTGTCGGGTCATCGTCCTTATCTGAAACATTATCCACTCAATTTTTGTTTAATGGAATTAATTGGTTGTTTTGCCAAAAAAAGCCCCTGAACTTAAAACACCCACAACCTTTTATCTGTAAGCCCAAATTGAGTGATTCTTTTTGCAAAATGATCCTTATGAAACCTATTTTCACCCTCGGCAGGAAAATTTCATATTTGGATAATTTAAAATTCAAATTCAAATAGAATGAATTCAAACTTAAATTGGACATAACTTGTATTCTATAAATACAAATTTAATGATTCTTTCTGCAAACTGAACCTAGAGAAATATAGTTTCACCTTGGGACACTGTAGTTCAAATTGGAATAAATTAAAAATATAATTTAAACAGGATACAGTAGAAGCCAGAATTCAAATAGAATTTGAAATTATTTAGGTTAACTTTGAAATAAAAGACCTAAATGGAATATTTCCTTTTGCATTTTGAACCCGGTGAAATATATTTTCATCTTAGGTACTGTAATCTAATTTTAATATTTTGGAATTTGAATTTGAATATAGTTTAGAAGTAGTAGCAATTCAACCAGTAATTAAAGCTAAATTGGTTTAACCTTGAATTAAAAATGTTCTATAAGATAATTATGTTGAAACTAGTTCAGAAACTTAAAATAAACTTTAATAAATATGCTTGACTATAGGAAATTCAAATAATATTTGAGTTGAATTCAAACATAGTTTGATGATAACTATGAAACCATAGGTTTAATTTGAATAAAACAAATGCAATATGGTTTAGTAAATTGAATTAAACCTAGTAATCATTTTGGAGTTAATAATTGACATTAGGGAAAGATGAACTCAAATTAAATTCAAATAAAGTTGAAGACCATTTGCACATAGTAAATCATTTGGATTTATATTTGACTTTAGTTTAAACTTGAAATGAAATGAAATAAACTTTAATAATTATATTGGATTTGTATTTGACTTTAGGGGTATAATAAATGTAATTTCAATTTGGTAAACCTAAAGGAAACCTAGAACTACTTAATCCAGATTAAGTGAAATACTTTCCAAATGAAATATGAACTAACATTAGGTAGTTGTGAAATTGATGAACTTGAACCTAGCTTTAATAATCGAACATATACTTGAATACAAAATCAAATCTCAGTCAAACCCAATTAAATTTGAATTGAAATAGGATGAAACCTTAAATCAAATTGATTTGGAAGCGAGACCAAGTTATTATTTTCAAACCTTAGTGTATTCAAGCTCATGAAAGGTCAACAAGTTTGAATTGTCATTCAAACTTGAACATGAAATTGGCTATCCAAGATTCATAGACCATGACTCATGTTGCTAAGACTCCTTATGATTGGATCTGACAACACAACTTTGCATCACATACTCCTTATGTGATGAACTTTAATTGAAACTTGCATGTGAACCCTTATGTCACATGTATTCAAATGACAACCACTATGTTTTTTTGTCAAACTCTTATGAGTCAACCCCGACACATGATCTCACACCATAGTGACACTGACACCATGCACAACACATGTATGTTTGTTGTTTGCGTTGTATGTATGTTTACTCTTTACTTACGATAGATTGCTCGAAGAGCGAAGAGTAGCTTTACCAAGATTTTGTTTGTGGGGGAGAACTTCATCAATTACCAAAGATTGTGTTTAAGTGAAGAACTGCATCGGTTACCATGCAAGTTGCATTTCTGATAATACTTTCCCATGTTTTGCTTTACTGTCATACCATGTTGAACCTGGAATAGGTTAGCCACATGTTTACCCTGAATGTTGAGTCTACGAAGTAGTGTAGGCTCGGGACTTGACAACAGGTGAATGCTTTGTTGGATGATGCACCCTGGACGTCTCATACATCTCCAACATATCTATAATTTTTTATTGTCTCATGTTATTATATTATCAATGTTGGATGCTTTATATGCTTTTATTATGCTATCTTACATTATTTTTTGGGACTAACCTATTAACTCAGTGCCCGGTGTTAGTTGATGTTTTTTTTGCTCATTTTTGGCTTTTCAAAAAATCTATACAAACAAAGTCCAAGCACGATGAAAATTTATGGTGATTTTTTCTGGACCAGAAGGGACCTAGAAGGTTTGGGAGGAGGCCAAAGGTCCTACGGGAGAGCCCTGAGCTCACCAGGCGCGCCCTGGGGGGCACCCCATGAGCTCATGACTCCCACACAACTGCATTTGATCTAATTCCAACTCTATAAATTCCTAAATATTCCCAAACCAACAGCGAGCTACCCGAAACACTTTTTCCGCCGCCACAACCTTTTGTTCTTCCGCGATCCCATCTGAAGGCCTTTTCCGATACTCTGTCGGAGGGGGAATCTATCACGGAGGGTCCCTACATTAACCTTGATGCCCTACCGATGATGCATGAGTAGTTCACCACAGACCTACAGGTCCATAGCTAGTAGCTAGATGGCTTCTTCTCCCTCTTTGATCTCCAATACCATGTTCTCCTCGATCTTCTTGGAGTTCTATCCGATGTAATTTTCCTTTGCGATGTGTTTATTGGAATCCAATGAATTGTGGGTTTATGATCAGATTATTCATTGAAAGTAACTGAGTCTTTTCTAAACATTATTATGCATGATTGTTATAGCTTTGTAGTTCTCTCTGATCTATCTGTTTGGTTTGGCCAACTAAATTGATTTATCTTTAGTGGGAAGAGGTGCTTTGTGATGGGTTCAATCTTGCGGTGTCCTCACCCAGTAACAGAAAGGGTAGTGAGGCACATATTTGCATCGTTGCCATTAAGGATAAAATGATAGGGTTTATTTATATTGCTTGAGTTTACTTTGTCTACATCATGTCATCATACCTCATGCGTTACTCTGTTTGTTATTAACTTAACACGTAGAGAGGCAAGCATATAAGCGCTCTCAAAGTGGAGTAATAGTAGTAGATGCAGGCATGCATCGGTTTACTTGTCATGGACTTGATGCCTAGATATATGATCATTGCCACTTTATAACATCATAACTATGCGCTTTTTATCAATTGTCCAACAGTAATTTGTTTACCCACCCCATGCTATTTTTTCGAGAGAGAAGCCTCTAGTGAAAACTATGCCCCACGGACCTATCTTTATCATATTACTAAAACCAAAAATACCTTGACGCATTTTATTATCTATTATTTCATTTTGAAATTTATCTATCTACCACTACCAGATTTAATCCCTGCAAGTAACGAGTTCAAGGGGATTGACAACCCTCTTGCCCGCATTGGGTGCAAGTATTTGCTCTTATGTGTGTAGGTAATGTTCACTAGTATTTGCGTGGTTCTCCTTGTGGTTTCATAAACCTTGGTTCTCACCGAGGGAAATACTTATCATCTACTATATTGTTTCACCCTTCCTCTTTAGGGAAAATCCCAACGCACGTCACAGGTAGCAGAAAGAATTTCTGGCACCGCTGTCGAAGAGACACCATCAAAACCTACAAGTACCTTCATTTACGTTATCATTTACTTGCTATTATTTTTATTTGCTTTTGTTAGTATCATTAAAAAATCAAAAACACTCAAATATTTATCTTTGTTAGTTTGCTTGCTTTCTTGCAATAATCATGTTATCACACAAAACAGAAAATAAAGACATATGGATCCTCATCCACTTGCCAACCTTTTCAAACTTGTTGCTTATTGTAAACCAATAGCTAATAATGAAGATGTGATAAAAGAAAATACTATTGGGATACATTTATTGAATGAAAATCATGATAGCAATTATGTTAGTATAAATTCTATGAATGTTAATCGTGCTAATGATCATGGTCGGGGTGGTAATTGTGATGTTTATTTTGATCTTGAAAGTTTATCCGAGCCTCATAATGAATCTACCATTAATGCTGAAATTTGCAATACTATTGAAAGTGGGCTTCGAAGGGTGTCAACTTTAGATAAAAATAATCCCAGCATTTTGGAGAACAATCAATATGAATATTTTGATAAAGGTGGGTTCAAGGAGGATGACTTTAGTTGATGTTAATTCCACTATCTTGGAAGATTATAGAACTTTTATGCATGTGGATCATGAAGATAATATTTTATATGATAGCTATATTATTGAATTTGATTATGATCATGCATGCAACAATTATGAGAGAGGAAAGTATGGTTGTAGAAACTTTCATGTCATTCAATTACCTCCACTCATGTTGAAATTATTGATGCTTCATTCTTCTTATTTGCATATGCTAGATGTTGTTTGTCTTGATAATTTGTTTTCCTATAAACTGTCTATGCATAGAAAGAGGGTTAGACTTAAGTGTGGTTTTCACATGTTTTTTGATGCTCTCTTTGCATTTCAGTTCTTATCTTTTAGGCGAGCATCAATTAAAATCTCAAGCCTATCTTAATGGATATAAAGAAAGAACTTGTTGGGAGACAACCCAATATTTATCTTTATGATTTATTTTATTTTTATTGAGCCACATGATTATTGCTACTGTAATGATTGTGTTTTTATGGTTTAGTTAGTGTTTGTGACAAGTAAAGCATTTGGGATGGTTTAGTTAATATTTGACTTGATTTTCTGCAAAAACATGAAAATTTACTTCTAGTGCAGAAATTCCTACAATTTACTGAAAGGTGGCAGGTGGTAATTTGCTGAAAAAAATTCACATGCTCGATATACAAATTACCCACGCTGTCCAGAGTTTTCAGATTTTTTAGAGTTCCAGAAGTATAGTTTTCGAACAGATCATTACATATTGTCCTGTTTTAGACAGATTCTGTTTTATTGCATAGTGTGCTTGTTTTTAATGATGCTATGGATTATATCATGGATTATAAGTCATGCAAAAGTTAGAATACAGTAGGTATTATGTAAGGATGAATTATGAATGAGTTTACAACAGTACCTAAAGTTTATGATTTGTCTATTATACTAACAAATCTCACGATGTTTCTATTGAGTTTTGTGTTGGAAATATGCCCTGGAGGAAATAATAAAGTGGTTATTATTATATTTCCTCATTCATGATAATTTTTTATTATCCATGCTAGAATTGTATTGATCGGAAACTTAGATACATGTGTGGATACATAGACAACAATGTGTCCCTGCTAGTGAGCCTCTACTAGACTAGCTCGTTGATCAAACATGGTGAGTTGTCATTTGATAATGGGATCACATCATTAGGAGAATGATGTGATGGACAAGACCCAACCATAATCATAGCACTTGATCATATTAGTTTATTGCTACTGCTTTCTTCATGTCAAGTATCTGTTCCTAAGACCATGAGATCATGCAACTCCCTGACAACGGAGGAATGCCTTGTGTGTATCAAACGTCACTTCGTAACTGTGTGGTCATAAAGGTACTCTAAAGGTATCTCCGAGAGTGTCTGTTGGGTTAGCATGGATCGAGATTGGGATTTGTCACTCTGTATGACGAAGAGGTATCTCCGGGCCCTCTCGGTAAGACAACATCACAAGAAGCTTGCAAGCAATGTGACTAAGGAGTTAGTCATGGGATCTTGTATTACGGTACGAGTAAAGAGACTTGCCAGTAATGAGACTGAACTAGGTATGGAGATACCGACGATCGAATCTCACGCAAGTAACATACCGCTAGACAAAGGGAACTGCATACAAGATTGATTGAATCCTTGGCATCGTGGTTCGACTGATAAAGATCTCCGTGGAATATTGATACGTCCAAAACGTATCTATAATTTCTGCTTGCTCCATGCCTCTTTTGGGTGATATTGCTATGATATTTATACACTTCCATACACTTTTGATCATATTTGGACTAACCTATTAACTCAGTGCACCCCAGTGCCAGTTTCTGTTTTCGGCAGTTTTTGTATTTCAGGTTTTCACGTTACGAGAACTGCCAGGAAAAATCCAGAAAAATTATATAAAAAATCAGCGTTCCAGAACCTACCGTGCGCCCGAAGGACAGCCGGGGGGGGGGG
>LR738715.1:549675612-549689775 GCA_902687465.1 Secale cereale | reverse complement strand
CCAGGCGCCCTGGCGGCGCGCCCCCCCTGGGCCGCGCCGGGGGGCGCCTGGGCCCCCCGAGGCTCCTCCAATGCCCCCCTTTGGCATATATTTAAAGCGTCTCCCGAAACCCTTGAAACAGGAACTCTTTTCGCGATCCCATCTCTGTTCCGCCGCCGCCGCCGCTTCCAAGATCGGGAGCACCAGGAGAACTCTTCCCGGCACCTTGCCGGAGGGGAGGATCACCACCGGGAGCTTCTCCACCACCATGGACGCCTCCCGGATGAGTTGTGAGTAGTCTCCCTTGGACCATGAGTCCATGACCAGTAGCTATGTGATGTTCTCCTCCCGTTCTTGTGCTTCACTAATTAGTCCTCGTGAGCTGCCCTACATGATCGAGGCACATATGTAATCCTTATGTTGTTGCTATGATGAGTTTGCTGGGATCCGATGGATTATGAGATTATGTTCAGATTGTGTTTGAGTAATATATTTGATCTACCTCTTTTATATTTATGTTCGTAAGTAATTCTTGCATGTTCTCCGTTGTTATTTATTGCTTTGGCCAAGTAGTAGGTAGTGACTCCAAGAGGGAACGTTATGCTTGATTGTGGGTTCATGCCCCTCGATGACTAGTTTGAGTGACAGAAACATGAGTCTAGGGGATGTGCTGTTGCCACAAGGGGGAAAACAACGGTGCTTGTGCCCGCGGGTGCAAGGATTGTTTACTTTACGCAAAGTTCTTTTAATGCAGTTGTCTGTTGCATTGAGTTTACACTATGGGTGGGACTCGCAACTTAATACCAACGAGATGTTCTGGATAGATATCTCAAGGTGGATGACTAGTAGTAGATATTGATGGATTTCGGTCTACTTACTTTGGCGTACCGCCCATGCTTTGAACCTCTACCTTTCTTGCAATGTAATCAGCATTGGTTTGCGCACATGGTCCTGTCAATTGCCCAGCTATAATTCGTTTACCTCACATAGCTGTTTTATCGTCTTTTGGGAGAGAGACATCACTAGTGAGCATCATGAGACTCCGGTCCATATTACCATCATTGATCACATCCGCTATTTACTTACTATTGCAATTATACCTATCACTATTATCACTTGCGTTTGATCCTTTGTAAACTACAAGGCCGGAGGGATTGACAACCTCTCTGTACTCGTTGGGAGCAAAGTTATTTGTATCTGTGTGCAGGTCCACGTTGATTGCTAATATCCGGTGCCGTTAGCAGTTGACACCTTCTTGTTGAAACTGGGAGTCTCTGGGAAATCGATCCTTGGTATTACCAAGGGAAAACTTCTGCTACACTGCATCTCAAACCTTCCACTTGGGGTAACCAACGAGGGGTGAGAAGCCACCTAGCAAAGCAATTTCTGGCGCCATTGCCGGGGACTCCACTCTTCAGGATAGGGGAGTTGCACGCTATCTTTTGCCTTTGCTTTTAGTCTTGTTAGTTTACCTTTCAGTTTTGCTTTAGTATCTTTTATCGAAAATCACAAAAATAGTTATCTTGCTTGCTTGCTACAATGGGTTCCACCGAGAACACCAAGTTGTATGACTTCACTAGTCACAACAACGATGACTTTATCAGCGCACCTATCACTACACCTGCCACTTCAGCACCTTCATATGAAATTAAACCTGCTTTACTGAACTTAGTCATGAAAGATCAATTCTCCGGTGCTGGAGATGCTGCTGCTTTACACTTGAACAACTTTGTTGAACTTTGTGATATGCAAAAGTACCAAGAAATAGATGATAATATTGTTAAGCTTAAGCTTTTTCCTTTCTCCTTGAGGGGAGGAGCTAAAATTTGGTTTCAGTCTTTGCCTAGAAATAGCATAGATTCATGGGACAAGTGCAAAGATGCTTTTATCAGAAAATACTACCCACCTGCTAAAATTATCCAACTAAGAAGTAACATAATGAATTTTAAACAATTGGATAATGAACACGTTGCCCAAACTTGGGAACGCATGAAATCTCTTATCAAGAACTGCCCTACTCACGGTTTGACTACTTGGATGGTTATCCAAACTTTTTATGCAGGCTTGAACTTTACCTCGCGGAACTTGTTAGATTCGGCCGCGGGAGGAACTTTTATGTCAACTACACTTGGTGCTGCCACAAAACTTCTCGATGAGATGATGACCAACTATTCCCAATGGCACACCGAACGCGCTCCAACAGGTAGGAAGGGAGTTTTCAAGTGTGCGAGGGAAGATGATAAAAAGATTCTGGAGTGTCAAGCGCTCAAGCTTGGGGATGCCCCCATGCACCCCCAAGAAATATTCAAGGAGACTCAAGCGTCTAAGCTTGGGGATGCCCCCGTGCATCCCCTTCTCCATCAAAATTATCAGTTCGTCTTTCGTTCCACTATATTTTAATCACTCCATGTGTTATGTGCTATGCTTGGAGCGTCTTGCTTTTAGTTTCCTTTTTAGTTTTTCATAACGAGTCGGAACTCAGTGTTCTTTATGTGGGAGAGAAACACGCTCCACTTCTACCTAGAACATAACATAGAATTTTCATGTCTATCCTTGTTGTGTGTGTTCTTTGTCTTTTAATAGCTACTATCATGCTCTGCTCTTAGTATTCATGCTTATCTTTTTAAAGAGCTTGTGTTTAGTTGGTTGCTTGAACTCTCTTTAATTATCATGCTTATCTTATTAAGAGAGTTTGCTTCCGTTGCATTGGTTGATATGTCTATGATAAAGATGCTACGTGCATAATGGCGCTTAGTAGTTCAGGTTTTCTTATGGTTAGTCTCAAATAGCTGGGGGATTCCCAATGTGTTATTGGAGTACCAACATGATTTGTTTGCCAATGATGTGGTATGGTTTAGTAATATCTTCCCTCAAGAATATATTTTGATTGACTTGGCGTATGCTCACGCATATTTAAGACTGTAAATAAAGTCTGTCAAGCCTTGATGATCTTTTATTTCTGAGTAGCGATATAACTTCCATGCCTGATTCAATGTTGCTTTGTTGCTCTGCATGATTATGACCGTCATTGCTCTCTTAGTTGGTCGCTCCCAGTCTTTTGCTAACCTCCACCTGTACTAAGCGGACTGACTGCTTGTGCATCCACATCCTTTTAAACCAGTTATGCCATATGAGTCCACCATACCTACCTATATGTGGTATTTCACCGCCACTCCAAGTAAATTTACATGTGCTACCTTTAAAACCTTCAGTTGCAATATATAGCTCATGGGAAAGTAGCTTAAAAACTATTGTGGTAAAGAATATGTTGCTTATGTATCTTATTTTCTTATAAGTTGCTTGCTGAGCGGTAACCATGTTTCTGGGGACGCCATCAACTGTTACACTTTTGTTGAATATCATGTGAGTTGCTATGCATGCTCGTCTTGTCTAAAGTAAGGGTGATTTGCCATGAGTTGAATGGTTTGAGTATGCATATTGTTAGAGAAGAACATTGGGCCGCCAACCAAAGCCATGTATCATGGTGGAAGTTTTAGCTTGGACATTAATCCTCAATCTCTTATGAGAATATGCTTAAGCATTTAAGAGGAGTCCGTTATCTATTTTCTATGTTGTCCCGGTATGGATGTCCTCAAGTTGAGATCTATCAAAAACGAGAAATCAAATGCGATCTATCTCCTTGGACCTTTGTACAGGTGACATAGAGGTACCCCTTTGTGACACTTGGTTGAAACATATGTAATGCAATGACAATCCATGGAAACCCGAGCTAATTAGGACAAGGTGCGAGCACTATTGGTATTCGATGCATGAGGCTTGCAACTTATAGGATGTCTTATGCATAACACATATGAAGTACTACTACCGTTGACAAAATTGTTTCTATGTTTTCAAAATAAAAAGCTCTAGCACATGAGTAATCCCTGCTTCCCTCTGCGAAGGGCCATTCTTTTACTTTATGTTGAGTCTCCACCTTCTTTTAAAAGCACCAACTACTGAGAGCATGATTGTCATTCTGAGTGTAATGTGCATTGTCCCAAAGTAGCATTGTCTTTTGCATGATTGTGATATCGTTTATTCTGAAATCATTGTATCTAGTCATCACTTAAACCTTGAAGGTGCCCCTGCATTTATGTTTTGCTTCACTAAAGGGGGCAAGCTAGATATCACTTTATCATATTTGCACATCATATTCATTGCAAATCTTTTTGATGTTTCAGTATCGTATTGTAAAACTTTCAGTCTTTGTGATTTTCTCATGAGGCAACTTAATTACTATAGATTCATTGTCTCAGTAAGCTTTTGTCATATGACTATGAAAAAGTCCTATATGGTTTAGAGCATGTCACCGCAGGAATTATTCTTGTTATCATTTACCTACTCGAGGACGAGCAGGAATTAAGCTTGGGGATGTTGATACGTCCAAAACGTATCTATAATTTCTGCTTGCTCCATTCCTCTTTTGGGTGATATTGCTATGATATTTATACACTTCCATACACTTTTGATCATATTTGGACTAACCTATTAACTCAGTGCACCCCAGTGCCAGTTTCTGTTTTCGGCTATTTTTGTATTTCAGGTTTTCACGTTACGAGAATTGCCAGGAAAAATCCAGAAAAATTATATAAAAAAACAGCGTTCCAGAACCTACCGTGCGCCCGAAGGACAGCCGGGGGGGCACCAGGGCTCCAGGCGCCCTGGCGGCGCGCCCCCCTGGCCCGCGCCGGGGGGCGCCTGGGCCCCCCGAGGCTCCTCCGATGCCCCCCTTTGGCATATATTTAAAGCGTCTCCCGAAACCCTCGAAACAGGAACTCTTTTCGCGATCCCATCTCTGTTCCGCCGCCGCCGCCGCTTCCAAGATCGGGAGCACCAGGAGAACTCTTCCCGGCACCCTGCCGGAGGGGAGGATCACCACCGGGAGCTTCTCCACCACCATGGACGCCTCCCGAATGAGTTGTGAGTAGTCTCCCTTGGAGCATGAGTCCATGACCAGTAGCTATGTGATGTTCTCCTCCCGTTCTTGTGCTTCACTAATTAGTCCTCGTGAGCTGCCCTACATGATCGAGGCACATATGTAATCCTTATGCTGTTGCTATGATGAGTTTGCTGGGATCCGATGGATTATGAGATTATGTTCAGATTGTGTTTGAGTAATATATTTGATCTACCTCTTTTATATTTATGTTCGTAAGTAATTCTTGCATGTTCTCCTTTGTTATTTATTGCTTTGGCCAAGTAGTAAGTAGTGACTCCAAGAGGGAACGTTATGCTTGATTGTGGGTTCATGCCCCTCAATGACTAGTTTGAGTGACAGAAACATGAGTCTAGGGGATGTGCTGTTGCCACAAGGGGGAAAACAACGGTGCTTGTGCCCGCGGGTGCAAGGATTGTTTACTTTACGCAAAGTTCTTTTAATGCAGTTGTCTGTTGCATTGAATTTACACTATGGGTGAGACTCGCAACTTAATACCAGCGAGGTGTTCTGGATAGATATCTCAAGGTGGATGATTAGTAGTAGATATTGATGGATTTCGGTCTACTTACTTTGGCGTACCGCCCATGCTTTGAACCTCTACCTTTCTTGCAATGTAATCAGCATTGGTTTGCGCACATGGTCCTGTCAATTGCCCAACTGTAATTCGTTTACCTCACATAGCTATTTTATCGTCTTTTGGGAGAGAGACATCACTAGTGAAAATCATGAGACTCCGGTCCATATTACCATCATTGATCACATCCGCTATTTACTTTTCCGCTATTTACTTACTATTGCAATTATACCTATCACTATTATCACTTGCGTTTGATCCTTTGTAAACTACAAGGCCGGAGGGATTGACAACCTCTCTGTACTCGTTGGGAGCAAAGTTATTTGTATCTGTGTGCAGGTCCACGTTGATTGCTAATATCCGGCGCCGTTAGCAGTTGACACCTTCTTGTTGAAACTGGGAGTCTCTGGGAAATCGATCCTTGGTATTACCAAGGGAAAACTTCTGCTACACTGCATCTCAAACCTTCCACTTGGGGTAACCAACGAGGGGTGAGAAGCCACCTAGCAAATATGTGGAAACCAATATGGCCATCCTTGTCATGTTATTGGTTATTGACCGGAGAAGTGTCTCGGTCATGTCCACGTGATTATCAAACTCATAGAGTCCGCACGCTTAACGTTTGGAGACGCTAGAGTAGTACTGGGATATTCACATTGGTGACTGAATGTTGTTCAGAGTCCTGGATGAGATCCTGGATGTCACAAGGAGCTCCGGAATGGTCCGGAGGTAAATATTTATATATGTGAAGTCATATTTTGGCTACCGGAAAAGTTTTGGGTTTTACCGGTATTGTATCGGGAAGCTTCTGGAAGGTTCTAGAAAGTTCCGAAGGGTTCCAGAGGAGTTTGGAAGGGTCCCTCGAGAACCTACGGTGTACATGGGCTATATGGGGGCGTTGTATCCTTATTGGGCCAGGTGCACCAGCCCCCTAAGGCCCATCCGCCTAGGGGAAGGAAACCCTAAGGGAGAGGGCCCTCCACTTGGCTTAGAGGGCACTCCTCCTCCTTTGGCCGCCTCCCCTCCTTGGAAGAGGGGCTAGGGATGCGCCCCCAGCCCAACACCCCTATATATAGTAGGGAGGAGGCGCAATGATAGAGGCGAGGGGCCCGATCTTTCGATGAGATGATAACTATCGATTTGGTGAAGAATGACTTTGACGATCCGACTACAAATGTGCACAACATTGCACCTTAGCAAACACTAAACCAATCTCCTAGGGTTGCTGACGATGGCAGAAGCATGATCTGTCTGACCACGAAGGTCTATCCATGCATGCAATCGAAGAACAAGCAATAATATGATAAAGCAATCTGAATATTGTAAATATAGATGAAGTATTGATAAAGGTGGGGATTCGAAAGCGATCTTGGTCTGGTCGTTGGACACAAACGAAGTACACGAAGTTGCGTTAGCTACCTTTTAACTAAACAAATCCCAAGGGAAAAGTTACTAGATGGATTCACTTATATAGGAGCAATGGGTGGTGGCCAAGGAGGTGGGAGGATGTCCCAAGGCAGCCTAAAACTAACCCTAGGTCGTACAAGGCTCATGGGCCCAAGTGGTGGTGATGCAACACATTTGGACTTGCAGTTTGACTCGGATCCTGCTGCAACGTCAGATTGTTTAGTCCATAACTCAACGCTCCGGATGAATTTGAAGGTGAATCCAATTGGGTTGGAAAGTGCATGAAATCTACTTTCCAACAAAAAAGAATCACCCAATTAGGTGTCCGTATGAAAGATATGTTGATGTTTTGAGTCAGGTATGTCTCTGCAGTCCAGGACGTGAGAGACTTGGACTCTATCTTCTTTTGGGCCAAAAGTGACATGAGAGGACTTTTTGACCAACACATAAACTTCTCTTTTTTACTTATCTTCATATGTGGATTGTACAAATGTCCCATACACCTGCAATTAGACATGGCACAAAAGTCTATGAAGTATTTTCGTCCTGGATGACATAAATAAAGTATTGCATAGTTTGCATAGAAATCACCTCACAAATATACATGTATGCAATATTTTGGTCGTATCCAAGTTAGTCATGTCCTCATCATCCTCCCCTTCTTGAAAACAATGTCGTCCTCGGCGTTGCTTAATCTGAAATGTGGCTAACAAAAGAGACAAGGTGTACATGTTGTATATGTATATGTCATCCATTTTTTACTTCTCTTGGTTTTTGCACATATGACACATGTATACTTGAGTAACTTTCATAATTCATGAAATATAAAGCCAAAATATTGTCACAATAAGTAGAAGGCGTGAAAATATTGCAACTCGGTTTGCACATATAAGCGAAGCTCTTATTCATATCAAAAGATAGACAATGTTCATCATTAAACCATCCTAACATTGATGAATAAACCTTACTTGCATCAAATTTACATGCTACTACATGCTTAAATAAGCAAACACACAATAGATCATTTAACACAGAATCATCACCAAGATTAGAGGTCATATCAAAATGATTAAACTTTGGCACAATTATTTTCAAATGTATTTGATCCAAATATGGTTTATTCCCAGATTCACATGGTTCTTTTGCATCAACAGTTAATTCAATGGGTGCACTCGACATTGTTGATATTGCATTTGTTTGATCACATGACAAAGTCAAAATCATCAACATAGTCCTCTAAAATAGGTGGTGTGATCAAAGTAGTGGGTAGGTCATCACATGGTGCATTGAAATTGACAAGGCATTCATCATACTCATGTGGAGGTGGAAGATCAGTACCTTTGTCATTACCTTTTATGATCAACTCAGATGATATAGGCACTCTCAGTGGTGATGTGTCACATGGTTGAGGTGATGTAGTACTCACAACAATGGATGTGGTTGTCATAGTATGCCTAGTAGTTGAAGGAACAATCATACCAACTCTTGGAATGTGCACCGAGCGGGCAGCACGTCGTTTTATTTCCTGTTCAGCTTTGCAAGCAAGAAGAAACAAATGGTCCATGGGATAACACTCTTCATGAATTAGTATCTCTTG
Organism: Secale cereale; assembly: GCA_902687465.1. NCBI lineage: Eukaryota > Viridiplantae > Streptophyta > Magnoliopsida > Poales > Poaceae > Secale > Secale cereale. The sequence continues at coordinate 549,681,279 of LR738715.1, read as the reverse complement.
AATATCACGATTTAATCCTCCCCAAAATCTATTCATAAAATATTCTTCACTTTCTTCTAAAAATGAGTGCAACAAAGTAGATTGTAAATCATCATAATATTTTGATACGGTGTCAGTGCCTAAATGTTGTAATTTTTTAATCATGCCACGTGTATAATAAACATCAATGAATCTATCTCTCATGACAAGTTTTAAATCAGCCCAAGTAGTAGGTATAAAATCAGGGTTTAACCGACAATATTCACTCCACCAAACTAAAGCAAAGCTATTGAAAGTAATAACCGCAACTTGATATTTTCCATGCTCATCAAAATTATGGGAAGAAAATATAGCATCTATTTCGTACTTCCATTCAATATATAAATTAGGCCTAAAACGACCATTAAAGGTTGGCATGGAAATAACCTAATTATGCGCATTCTGATGTCGTTGCTCCTCTTGTGATGATTGTTGTGTTTTCTTACGTGGTGCCAAGTCTCCCATGATCGATGATGCCCAATAATTAGCAACTCCGGAACCTGGCATAATTAGTAGAAAACAAGAAACAAAATTCGAAAATAATGTTCCTATGAACTACTAGGATGTGGTGGTAAAATTCTCACAGTATAGCAAATATCAATGTATTACAAGTTCTTACCATGCAATAGATTGTTGTGACGCCTCCGATTTGACCGTACACTAATCATGCACGCAAATGTGTATGACTAAGATCAGGGACTCAGAGTACGATATCACAACACAACTCTAGACACACATAAAAATAATACAAGCTTTATATTATAAGCCAGGGGCCTTTAGGGCTCGAATACATAAGCTGGAATACACAAGAGTCAGGCGAAGCAACAATATCTGAGTACAGACATAAGTTAAACAAGTTTGCCTTAAGAAGGCTAGCACAAATGTAGCAACAATCGAAAAGGCAAGGCCTCCTGCTTGGGACCTCCCAACTACTCCTCGAAGCCGTACTCCACGTAGAAACATCCTCGAGATCCTCTGGATCCTAGACTCCACCGATCTGGCTGCATCATCCAAGAAGAGAGGAAAAAAGGGGGAAAAGGGGGAGCAAAGCAACTGTGAGTACTCATCCAAAGTACTCGCAAGCAAGGATCTACACTACATATGCAATGGTATCTGTGTAAAGGGGTAAATCTGTGGGCTAAACTGCAGAATGCTAGAATAAGAGGGGGATAGCTAGTCCTATTGAAGACTACGCTTCTGGCAGCCTCCAGCTTGCAGTAGTAGAAGAGACTAGCTGGAAAGTAACAAGTATCATCGCTTTTGGCAGCCTCCGTCTTGCAGCAGTAGAATAGAGTAGATGGTAAGTTCACCAAGTAACATCATATATCATAATCCTGCCCGGCGATCCTCCCCTCGTCGCCCTGTGGGAAAGCGATCATCGGGTTGCATCTGGCACTTGAAAGGGTGTGTTTTATTAAGTATCCGGTTCTAGTTGTCATGAGGTCAGAGTACAACTCCGGGTCGTCCTTTTATCGAGGGACACATCTATTCGAATAGATAAACTTCCCTGCAGGGGTGCACCACATTACCCAACACGCTCGATCCCCTCTGGTCAGACACAGTTTCCTGGGTCATGCTCAGCCTTGGAAGATCAACACGTCGCAACCCTACCTAGGCACAACAGAGAGGTGAGCCCGCCGGTCTAAATCCTAACCGCGTAGGGGTCTGGGCCCATCGCCCATTGCACACCTGCACGTTGCATGGGCGGCCGGTAAGCAGACCTAGCCTCTCCTAATACCAGAGCAGGTGTTCCAGTCCAATCTGGCGCGCGCCGCTCAGTCGCTGACGTCAAGAAGGCTTCGGCTGATACCACGACGTCGAGTGCCCATAACTGTTCCTGCGCAGCTGGTTAGTGCATATAGGCCAGTGGCCAGACTCAGATCAAATATCCAAACTCGTTAAGCATGTTATTGTGAAATGACCGCAAACAACGACCAGGGCCAGGCCACCTCTCTCCTCGGTGTCTTAACCTGCCATGTCGCTCCACCACAAAGAACCACTCGGGGGCCGTCAGGATCCAGGCCCACCACTACCTGGATGGAGCCACCTGTCCTTTCAGCCCCCAATCCGTGAATCACTTGTGGGTACTCTACGAGCCGACCCGACTTTAGTCACAACATGTATCATGTATAATATGTATTTAGTATACACCCGTGATCACCACCTGAGTGATCACGGCCCGATAGTATAACATGGTAGACGGACAAGAATGTAGGGCCACTGATGGAATACTAGCATCCTATACTAAGCATTTAGGATAGTAGGTAAAGGTATCAACAGTGGTAGTAACAATGACAGGCTATGCAATAGAATAGGAGATATCAAATCATCAACAATAGAAAATCTAATGCAAGAATAAGAGAGAAGAGAGTGGGCGATATCTGGTGATCAAGGGGGGTTGGCTTGCCTGGTTGCTCTGGCAAGGAGGGGTCGTCAACACCGTAGTCGAACTGGGGGTCATCGGCAGTCTCAGGGTCTACCGGAAAGAAGTAACAGATGGGGTACATAATAAATAACAGAGCAATCAAAGCATCACAAAGCGTAACATGGCAATACGCGGTGCTAGAGGTGACCTACGCAGTAGTAGGTGATACCGGCGAAGGGGGGAAACATCCGAGAAAGTAGTCCCGATGTTTCGTGTTTTTGGACAAATGGACTAGAGTGGAAAGGTCGCATGTTCGCTATGCTAGGGGTATGTGGCACACGAACGGAGTGCGTATTCGGATTCGTCTCGTTGTTCTGAGCAACTTTCATGTACATAGTATTTTCATCCGAGTTATGGATTATTTTATATTAACTTTTAAAGATTTAATTCATTTTATAGAATTAACAGATTTAATTTAGTTAGAAAATCTAATTATGATGTCATCATGACGTAAGTATGATGTCAGCGGTCACCTCTGATCATTGACTCGTCAAACTGACACGTGGGTCCCACTTGTCATAGTCATACTTTAACTAAATAGAGTTAATTATTTTAATTAGAGATTAGGTTAATCTAAACAGAATTAATCAATTAATTAATATTTTTATTATAATGTATTTATTTATTTTTAATTCTCTCTTTTTTATTTATTTTAAAACGTTCAGGGGCTGGGCCCTCGTGTCATTGGCCCAGAGGGGCCTATTGGGTACGCGGGCGTGCGAGTACGCGGGCGTGGCCACGAGCGCCCATCGAGGTAAACCGGGCGCTGGCCGACCAGGCGCACGCGCCCAGGCCAGGGGCGCTGCATGGCCGCTCGAGGCCGGCGGGTCAGGCGACCACAACTAGCGGGGTGAGCAGGGGAGCGGCCCTATGCGGGCGGTGACCTGGCCGAAGCACCATGGGGAGGCACGCGAAGCGATCGACACGGTGGGACGGCCAGCAACAGTGGACGGGGGCCAAGAAGAAGAAGCAGCAGCCAGCGAGAACTAGCAGCAGCGGCAATAGCAGTGACAGGCAGAGTAAGCGGCATCGGCAAGCAGCGTAGCAGCAGCCGGTAGCAGGAGCGGTAGTAGCCACGACAAGAGCAGTCGTGGCTGCTGCGGGCGCGTGCGATGCGAGGCACCGGGGCGCAGGCGGAAGCGGGCGAGCGTGCGACATTGGGCGTGCACGGGGCGCGGCGAGCGCTGCTACGAGGAGGACGTCGGCGCGGTGACCGCAGGAGAAAATGGTGGACCGATGCCTCACCGGCGTTTGACGGGGAGAGGGGGCGTTGAGGCATGATGGAGCGGCTTGGGGAGGGAACGAGGAGGTTCGGCGGCGAGGCGGAGGAGCTCCGGTCGTGGAGGAGGACGAAGACGGGCGGCACGGTGGTGTGGAGCACGGCGACGGCACCGTCGATCCAGCAGCGAGGAGTTGCCCCGGCGAGGCCCATGGAGTTCCGAGCGGGGGGGCCCTCTTGCGGTGACGGTGGTCGGCGGTCGATCCCGATCTAGACTGGATCGAGGGAGGGGCGAACATGGGGAGCGAGAGGGGGAAAGTGGGGGCGTCGATGCTAGGGTTAGGTGGGCACAAGGCCATATAGGCCAGTGAGTGGCCGGCTGGGCTGTTTGGCTGGGCCACTTGGCCATCTAGGCCAAGGCCCAGTGGGGAGGGGAGGCTCCTTTTATTTTATTTTGTTGTTTTGTTTTGTTTTTATTTTGTTTAATTTATTTATTTTCTGTTCTTATTTTATTTTAGTTTTACAAAACATAAGCCTAGTCCCTAAATTAGTGTTTTAGTTTACTCTACTGCCACAAAGTATTTGGTACACAATCAAAATAGTTTTACATTTTTACAATTCTTATAAAGGCATTTAATTAATTGTTTTACCGCTGTTTTATTTATTTTAGTACCTTTAACCACCTTGTAAAATGTTGGCTTCTCCACCAATATAGACTATGAATTATTTGCCACATTTCAAACTCTGTAGTTTTTCATGTTTGAGAATTTAATTAATTCACTTATAATTTGAATTTGAAATTGAATTCCGTTTGGATCAAAGCGAAGCAACAACAATTGCGATGGCTTGGCACCATTAACATGGGATTACTGTAGCCTTATTATCACGGCGTCACAAATCTCCTCCACTACAAGAAATCTCGTCCCGAGATTTAGGAGGTAAAGTATGTTGGAAATATGCCCTAGAGGCAATAATAAATTGGTTATCTTCATATTTCCTTGTTCATGATAATCGTTTATTATCCATGCTAGAATTGTATTGAACGGAAAGTCAAATACATGTGTGGATACATAGACAACAAAATGTCCCTAGTCAGCCTCTACTAGACTAGCTCGTTGATGAAAGATGACCATGGTTTCCGGGTCATAGACATGAGTTGTTATTTGATAACGGGATCACATCATTAGGAGAATGATGTGATGGACGAGACCCAAACTATGAACGTAGCATATGATCGTGTCAAGTTTATTGCTATCGTTTTCTGCATGTCAAGTGTATGTTCCTATGACCATGAGATCATGCAACTCACTGGCATCGGAGGAGTACCTTGTGTGTACCAAACGTCACAACGTAACTGGGTGACTATAAAGGTGCTCTACAGGTATCTCCGAGGGTGTCTGTTGAGTTGGCATGGATCAAGACCGGGATTTGTCACTCTGTGTGACGGAGAGGTATCTCAGGGCCCACTCAGTAATACAACATAACAAGAAGCTTGCAAGCAATGTGAGTAAGGAGTTAGTTGCGGGATCTTGTATTACAAAACGAGTAAAGATACTTGCCGGTAACGAGATTGAACTAGGTATGGAGATACTAACGATCGAATCTCGCGCAAGTAACATACCGATAGACAAAGGGGACTACATACATGATTATCTGAATCCTTGACATCGAGGTTCAACCGATAAGATCTTCGTAGAATATGTGGGAACCAATATGGGCATCCAGGTCCCGCTATTGGTTATTGACCATAGAGGTGTCTCGGCCATGTCTGCATAGTTCTCGAACCTGCGGGGTCTACACACTTAATGTTTGGTGACGATATTAGTATAGTTGAGTCATTATGGTGGTTACCGAAGGTTGTTCGGTGTCCCGGATGAGATCCTGGACATGACGGGGAACTCCGGAATAGTCCAGAGGTGAAGATTGATATATTGGACGAAGGGTATCGGAGTCCGGAAGTGTTCCGGGGGTACCGGGTGATGGCCAGCATGACCGAAAGGGGTTT
>LR738715.1:549594384-549667886 GCA_902687465.1 Secale cereale | reverse complement strand
GCCCCCACCCTCGTGGACGCCACCTCAGCCCTATTCCGTGGTTCTCAAGTCTCCCATGCGTGATTTTCTCCAAAAATATCTCTCCCGAAGGTTTCATTCCGTTTGGACTCCATTTGATATTCCTTTTCTGTAAAACCCCGAAATAGGCAAAAAACAGCAATCTGGACTGGGCCTTTGGGTTAGTAGGTTAGTCCCAAAAATAATATAAAAGTGTATAACAAAGCCCATTAAACATCCAAAACATCATAAATAATAGCATGGAACAACCAAAATATATAGATACGTTGGAGACGTATCAAGCATCCCCAAGCTTAATTCCTACTCGTCCTCAAGTAGGTAAATGATAAAAACAGAATTTTTGATGTGGAATGCTAACCAATATAGTTTCTCAATGTAATTCTCTTAATTGTGACATGAATGTTCAGATCTGAAAGATTCGAGGTAAAAGTCTATATTGACATAAGAAATAGCAATACTTCAAGCATACTAACAAAGCAATCATGTCTTCTCAAAATACTATGGCTAAAGAAAGTTATCCCTACAAAATCATATGTTCTGGCTATGCTCCCTCTTCATCACACAATATATTCATATCATGCACAACCCCGATTTCAGCCAAGCATTTGTTTTATATTCTTTCAAACCTTTGAACTTTCACGCAATACATGAGCGTGAGCCATGGACATAGCACTATGGGTGGAATAGAGAGGTGGTTGTGGAGAAGACAAAAAGGAGGGAGATAGTCTCACATCGACTAGGCGTATCAACGGGCTATGGAGATGCCCATCAATAGATATCAATGTGAGTGAGTAGGGATTGCCATGCAACGGATGCACTAGAGCTAAAAATATATGAAAGCTCAACAAAAGAAACTAAGTGGGTGTGCATCCAACTTGCTTGCTCATGAAGACCTAGGGCATTTGAGGAAGCCCATCGTTGGAATATACAAGCCAAGTTCTATAATGAAAATTCCCACTAGTATATGAAAGTGACTAAACATGAGACTCTCTATCATGAAGAACATGGTGCTACTTTGAAGCATAAGGGTGGAAAAAGATAGTAGCAATTGTCCCTTATCTCTTTTCTCTCATTTTTTTGAGAGGGGCTTTCTCTTTTTTTAAGCCCTTCTCTATTTGTTTGGGCCATCTCTTTTTTTATTGGCCTTTCCTCACATGGGACAATGCTCTAATAATGATGATCATCACACTTTTATTGATTTACAACTCGATATTACAACTCGATACTAGAACAAAGTATGACTCTATATGAATGCCTCCGGCGGTGTACAGGGATATGCAATGAATCAAGAGTGATATGTATGAAAAATTATGCATGGTGGCTTTGCCACAAATACGATGTCAACTACATGATCATGCATGGCAATATGACAATATGATGTGTGTCATATGGACGGAACGGTGGAAAGTTGCATGGCAATATATCTCGGAAGGGCTATGGAAATGCCATGATAGGTAGGTATGGTGGCTGTTTTGAGGAATATATATGGTGGCTGTTTTGAGGAAGGATATATAGTGGGCGTATGGTACCAGCGAAAGTTGCGCGGTACAAGAGAGCCTAGCAATGGTGGAAGGGTGAGAGTGCGTATAATCCATGGACTCAACATTAGTCATAAGAACTCATATACTTATTGCAAAAATCTATGAGTCATCAAAACAAAGCAATCAACGCATGCTCCTAGGAGGGAGGTTGGTAGGAGTTAACCATCGCGCGCCCCCGACCTCCACACAAAGGTTGACACTTTACAAATACCTCATGCTCTAGCTTCGTCACATAGCGGTTCACCATACGTGCATGCTACGGGAATCACTCACTTTAACACAAGCATTTATAAATTTCATAATAACACCACTAGCATGACTCTAATATAACTATCCTCATATCTCAAAACAATTGTCAAGCATCCAACTTCTCATCATATTCAATGCACTTAGTGTGAAAGTTTTTACTACATTGATATTGGATGTCTATCATGTGAAGACTAGTTTTATAGCCTAAGCACATTACCATGCTGTTTTAATAAACTCTCAAAAGGATATAAGTGAAGCATGAGAGTTCAAAAATTTCTTCAAAATATTATCACCACCGTGCTCTAAAAGTTATAAGTGAAGCACTAGAGCAAAAACTATTCAACTCAAAAGATATAAGTGAAGCACATAGAGTGTTCTATCAATTCCTAGGCCATATTTAACTCTCTCAAATAGGTGTGTCCAGCAAGGGTAATTGTGGCAAACTAACAAGCAAAGACTCAAATTATACATGACGCTCTGAGTAAAACACATATCATGTGGTGAATAAAAATATAGCTTCGAGTATAGTTACCGATGGATGAAGACAAAAGAGGGGATGCCTTCCCGGGGCATCCCGAAGCTTAGGCTTTTGGTTGTCCTTGAATTTTACCTTAGGGTGCCTTGGGCATCCCCAAGATTAGGCCCTTGCCACTCTTTGTTCCATAGTCCATCAAAGCAATACTCAAAACTTGAAAACTTCACAACACAAAACTTAGACAAAAATCTCGTGAGCTCCGTTAGTATAAGAAAGCAAACCACTACTCAAATGTACTGCAATGAATTCATTCTTTGTTTATATTGGTGTTAAACCTACTGTATTCCAACTTCTCTATGGTTCATACTCCCCAATACTACTCATAGATGCATTGAAATAAGCAAACAACACACGAAAAACATAATCTGTCAAAAACAGAACAGTCTGTAGTAATTTACAGTTTTCGCATACTTCTATAACTCCAAAAAATTTAAACTAAATTGGTAAACGTGAGGAATTTGTCTATTAATCATCTGCAAAATAAATCAACTAAGTAGCACGCTCCAGTAAAATCTGGTGATCATTCTAGCGAGCGCTAACGATTCTGTTTTTCACAGCAAGATCACATAAACTTCACACAAGTCTTCCCAAAGGTTCTACTTGGCACAAACACTAATTAAAACACAAAACCACATCTAAACAGAAGCTAGATGCAATATTTATTCCTAAACAGAAGCAAAAACAAAAAATAAAATAAAATTGGCTTGCCTCCCAACAAGCGCTATCGTTTTACGCCCCTAGCTAGGCACGATAATTCAATGATGCTCACACGAAAGACAAGAATTGAAGCACAAAGAGAGCATCATAAAACATGTGACAAACACATCTAAGTCTAACATACTTCCTATGCATAGGCATCCTATAGGCAAACAAATTAGCAAGGCAAGCAAGGTCTAGCATATGCAATGAAGAAGAAAGAAACAAGATCAATCTCAACATGAAGAGAGGTAATTTAGTAACATGAAAATTTCTACAACCATATTTTCCTCTCTCATAATAATTGCATGTAGGATCATAAGCAAATTCAACAATATAGCTATCACATAACATATTCTCAACATGATCCACATGCATGCAAAGTTGACACTCTTCCAAAATAGTGGGATTGACATTAACTAAAGTCATGACCTCTCCAAACCCCCTTTTAATATTGTTGCAAACATTATTATCAATCTCATATTCATCCTGGGGCTTAAATAAATTTCCAAGATCATAAGAAGAATCACCTCAATCATGGTCATTGCAACAAATAGAAGTCTTAGCAAAACTAGCATCCCCAAGCTTGAGGTTTTGCATATCATTAACACAACTGACATTAAGAGAATTTATAATAACATCATTGCAATCATGCTTTTAATCGAAGGAACTATCAAATGTGGGTGCAATAACAACGATGTCATGTTTAACATAAGGAACTATAGCAAATTCATCTTCATAAATATTGGCATCATGTCCACAAGAATAGCAAGCGTCATGTTCATCAAGGGATATTTCAATCAAATCATCAGAATCATAATTATCTATAGATTCATGCATATCATTATTTTCTTTCAAAGCAACGGTCATTCTTTCAATAAATTCTTGGACATGGACATTATGAGCATAGTTTTCAAAGAAATATTTAAGTATGTCAAAAAATTTAGATTCATAGGGAGTAATATCATACTTTTCAATCAAAGAAGCAACTTCATAAGCACCCTTAAAAGCAACAAATTCTTCAATTTGTTCGATATCGTAGTAACTATAAACACCCTTTGCATACGAGGATAATAATTCATTATCATTAAACTCACATAGGTAGGGGAGGTGTTTTTAGGGTTCTTAGAGCAACAAGTAAAATCACAAATTTCACAAAGATTCCAAGCATAACACAACAATCTGTTTATTTGATCCCACAAGAGTCTCCCTTTTTCAGACAAACGGTGACGCACAAAATGAGCATGCTCATCTAAAGATTTCCCATCAACTAGGCTAGTTAGGGTTTCAACAAGAGAACATAAGGATCGAAGATGATCGAAATAGAACACTTTAAGGTGATCCATAACAATAGATTCTTAGCAAGCAAAGATGCAAGCAAATTGAGGGCACATAGCAACACAAGCAAACGAGATGCAAGCGAACGATAAACACACGGATGAAGAAGGGCAAATAAAACGGCAAGGGTGAAGTAGGGGAGAGGAAAACGAGAGGCGAAAAATGTAATGCGAAGGATAAGGGTTTGTGATAGGTACTTGGTATATGACTTTTGCGTAAGCTTCCCCGGCAACGGCGCCAGAAATTCTTCTTGCTATCTCTTGAGCTTGCGTTGTATTCCCTCGAAGAGTAAAGGGAGATGCAACACAGTAGCTTAAGTATTTCCCTTAGTTTTTGAGAACCAAGGTATCAATCCAGTAGGAGACCACGCGCGAGTCCCTCGCACCTGCACAAACAAATAAGAACTTCGCAGCCAACGCGATAAGGGGTTGTCAATCCCTTTACGGTCACTTACGAAAGTGAGATCTGATAGAGATGATAGTTTGATATTTTTGGTATTTTTGGTTATAAGAATAGAAACTAAAAGTGGTAAATTAAAGTAGATTGTAGATTGATATGTTGAGAATAGACCTGGGGGCCATAATGTTCTCTAGTGGCTTCTCTCATGATAGCGATATTCTATGGCGGGTAAACAAATTACTGTCGAGCAATTTATAGAAAAGCGAATAATTATGAGACTATCTAGGCATGATCATTATATATAGGCATCACGTCCGAGACAAGTAGACCGAAACGATTCTGCAGCGACTACTATTACTCCACACATCGACCGCTATCCAGCATAAATCTAGTGTATTAAGCTCATAAGAACAGACTAACGCCTTAAGCAAGATGACATGATGTAGAGGGATAAACTCAAACTTAGTGATATAAACCCCATCTTTTTATCCTTGATGGCAACAATACAATACGTGCCTTGCTGCCCCTACTGTCACTGGGAAAGGACACCGCAAGATTGAACCCAAAGCCAAGCACTTATCCCATTGCAAGAACTATAGATCTAGTAGGCCAAACCAAACCAATAATTTGAAGAGACTTGCAAGGATATTATAACCAAACATATGGAGTTCAGAGAAGAACCAAATATTTCTCATAGATAATCTTGATCATAAACCCACAATTCACCGGATCTCGACAAACACACCGCAAAAAGAGATTACATCGAATAGATCTCCTCGAAGACCGAGGAGAACTTTGTATTGAGATCCAAAGAGAGAGAAGAAGCCATCAAGATACTAGCTATGGACCCGAAGGTCTGTGGTAAACTACTCACAACTCATGGTGAGGCGATGATGATGATGATGTAGAAGCACTCCATGGAAGATCCCCCCTCCTGCAGAGCTCCGGAACAGGCCCCAAGATGGGATCTCATGGGAACAGAAGGTTCCGGCGGTGGAACTAGGGTTTTTTTGTTGTTCTGATAGTTTGGGGGTACGTAGGTATATATAGGAGGAAGGAGGGCACCGGAGGCCAGAAGGGGTGCCCACGAGGCAGGGGGCGCGCCCTGTAGGGGGGGGAGGCGCCCCCACCCTCGTGGACGCCACCTCAGCCCAATTCCATGGTTCTCAAGTCTCCTGTGCGTGATTTTCTCCAAAAATATCTCTCCCGAAGGTTTCATTCCGTTTGGACTCCGTTTGATATTCCTTTTCTATAAAACCCTGAAATATGCAAAAATCAACAATCTGGACTGGGCCTTTGGGTTAGTAGGTTAGTCCCAAAAATAATATAAAAGTGTATAAAAAAGCCCATTAATCATCCAAAACATCATAAATAATAGCATGGAACAATAAAAAATTATAGATACGTTGGAGATGTATCAAGCGCCATGTAACCCTGGCCGAGGATGTCGTCTCTACTCGCGAGGCCAAGGTTCAAGAGGAGATCAACTGGAGGGCGGCGAAGGCTCGCGCTGATCTTGCCAACGAGTTTAATCTGAAGCTGAAGCTCCTGCAGGCAGAAGCTGATGGGAGGACAGCTGCCCTCAGGACGAGGATAGAAGAGGCAGAGCGGCGCAAGAGGGCCACCACGGTGGCCCAATCCCCCTCTCAGGCCGAGCTGATTCCCGCGCGGGCCAACCTGGCCTTGCTCCATCAGCAAGTTGACGAAGCCACGATTCTTGTGCAACAGAACAAAGATGAGGCTGGTCGTCGACGGTTGTTGCAGCACGAGCGTGCCTCCATGCTCCAGGACCTCAGGGTGAAGGCCAACCGGGCGTTGGGCGCCATCTGCGATGAGCGCACCCCTCATCCTCACGCGTACGCCAGCCATCTCTCCTTCTTCGCCAACGTCGTGGTGCGCTTGGAGGACCGGGCTTCGAAGGCTCACGAGCTTGTTGAAGAAAAGAGCCAAAGCCTCCTCGGGCGCGTGTTCTCCCGGGTCTTCAGCCATCTCTAGATTATCAATCCCCACTTTGATTTTGATGCTGCCGTGGCCCTAGTGCCCGGGGCCATCCGAGACAACCTTGCACAGTGGGTGGATGACGATGTGGATGCTTTGGTTAGGGCCTTCGCCACCGAGGATGATGCGTCCGTGGTCGCGGCAGACGAAGGTGGCGTGGTTGACGATAGTGAAGATGATGCCAGTGACAACACCGGTGGTGTGCGCGAAGACGACTCGGACGACGTGGCGAGCGACATGTCCAATTGAACCTGTGCTCCTCCACTTCGATCCTGCACGCAAGGACTAGGACATGGCCCTGCAGGGTATGAGAGTATTTTGATGGGGGAGCCCCCTATGTGTGTAAACGGATGTTCTACTCTTCTTTTTCCCTTCTTAAAGCCGAACCTGGGACGTGCTTCCGCGAGTTTGCGAGCTCTTGAGCAGGGTTGTCATTGTAACCCACCTTGATCCTACCTGGCCTCATGAAGTTGTGAGGCCGTTGACACACCTCTCTTTTGGGGTAGATCACTAGGGGTCCGTGGCCCTGAGCTTCCTGAGCAACACGCGGCCCCGCTCTAGGGAGTGTGGCCAGGGGCATCCTGCAGACCACGGCAGGATGCCTACGCGGCAATTTTGCGGCGCATACGCTCTTTCCCCGAGGGGGTCCTGCCGAGGTTACACATATCCGCCTTGTAGAATCGGCCATCTTGTCCCCGAGCCGGAGGGCTCGAGGCGCGAGCTTTAAAAACAACCAGAAAGCGATAGAATCCAGCAGAAATCAACGGAAAATTCCCCCCACTTTTGGCAACGAGAAAGACTTCAAATTCAACTCAAAAGGGCGGTGAACCAAGTTACAAAGAAAAGGAGAGGAAAGCAAATAGCCGCGTGATAACCCACAAGTGTAGGGGATCAGTTGTAGCCTCTTTCGATAAGTAAGAGTGTCGAACCCAATGAGGAGCTAAAGGAAGAACAAATATTCCCTCAAGTTCTATCGACCACCGATACAACTCTACGCACGCTTGACGTTCGCTTTACCTAGAACAAGTATAAAACTAGAAGTATTTTATAGGTGTAACGGGATAGGTTTGCAAGAATATAAGGAGCACGTAAATAAAACAAGGGACTGTTTTAGGTAAAGAAGCAATAAAGTTAGTATAGCAAGAGTGGAAAAGTGGTGATAGGAGTTGTGAAATTGTCCCTAAGCAATTGACTACGTTGCTGGACCGATAGCAAGTTTTATGTGGGAGAGGCCACTGCTAGCATGTCATCCCTGACTTGGAATTCTATGCACTTATGATTGGAACTATTAGCAAGCATCCGCAACTACTAATGTTCATTAAGGTAAAACCCAACCATAGCATTAAGATATATTGGCCCCCCTTCAATCCCGTATGCATCAATTTCTATGCTAGGTTGAAGCTTCTGTCACTCTTGACCTTCAATGCATAGTCCTATCAACATACAACTAACCCTATGGTGTGATCCACGCGCGCGCTCATATGATGGGCACCAAAGGACCACAACATAACCACAGGCAAATTAAACCAATCATAGCAATTCACCAATTACCGATAGGACAACAAAAATCTACTCAGACATCATAGGATGGCAACACATCATTGGATAATAATATGAAACATAAAGCACCATGTTCAAGTAGAGGGTACAGCGGGTTGCGGGAGAGTGGACCGTTGTAGATAGATGGGGGAAGGTGATGAAGATGTTGGTGAATATGATAGAGGTGTTGGTGTAGATCGTCGTCGCACGATGATGGCCCCGGTGGCACTCCGGCGCCACCGGAAGCAAGGGGGAGAGAGCCCCCTCCTTCTCCTTCTTCCTTGGCCTTCTCCCTAGGTGGGAGAAGGATTTGACCTCTGGTCCACGACCTCCATGGCATAGGAGGGGCGAGAGCCCCTCCGAGATTGGATCTGTCTCTCTGTCTCTCTTTATTTCCGCGTTCCCAGGTTCTGGCCTTTCACAGTTTCTTATATTCCCGGAGATCCGTAACTCCGATTGGGCTGATTTTTTGACACAATTTGTATCCGGATATTAGCTTTCTTGCGTCAAAATAATGTCACCAACCGCCTTACGGGGTGGCCACGAGGGGACAGGGTGCGCTCCCTGCCTCGTGGCCTCCTCGGGCATTGTCTCGCGTTGATTCTTCTCCTTGAAATTCACATATATTCAAAAAAAAAATCTCCATGCGTTTTATCCCGTTTGGACTCCGTTTGATATGGATATTCTGCAAAACAAAAAACATGCCACAAATAGGAACTCGCACTGGGCACTGGATCAATATGTTATTCCCAAAAATAGTATAAAAAGTTGCCAAAAGTATATGAAAATTGTATAATATTGGCATGGAACAATCAAAAATTATAGATATGACGGAGACGTATCACCGTGTCCGGCACCTAGCTAGTCTTCTGGTCTTCCACCAGCGCGGAGCTAAGTGCTTCCACTAGGACGTGGGAGGGAGCCCCGAGGCCAGAGGGCGGCACTCCGGAGACTCCGGGGCGTGTACAGCCCAACTCATTATTATGTGAGAGTGTCACGAGCGGAGACCTTCACAGGCGTGAGCCTTACTTCATATCACCAGACGAGGGCCCCGCCTTGCACCGCCCCCGACAACCATTGGAGCGTCTGGAAACCAGGACGAGGCCAAGTGCCATGGGGGGTGGTAGCAGCGCCGTCGGCGACCATGGGCCCTCTGCCGGGGGGAAGATCTTGCCAACGCTTCCCCCGGTAGAGGACCTACCTCCGTACGGCGCCTTGCTCCATGCGGCGTGGGGGAGGCCATGGCTCCAGGCCCTCCACACGCAGCCCCCAGCGTTCTACCCCGACCGGGGGCGGAACCGCCGCCCTTGGGTCTCCGACCACTGTCGCGGTCTGGTCCACCTGCAGCCCATTGTTACTACACGCCTGCTGCTGCGATACCTACTACACCCCGTCGTCGACGCTGAAGGGGCGGCGGAGCCTCCAGGCGACTCGTGGTAATCTCCTGCTTCAAGCGTTCCGTCGTTCCATCCCGGCCCGAGGAAAGCATTGGGGCCTTCCCTGAACGCGTACTCCAGGTTCACCATTGAAAGTGCAACTATCCCTAGGTGGTTTTGGTAATTACTAACAACATATAGCTCATTGAACTAATGCTATCTCAAGATAAATATTTCAGGAAAGTTCAATGTGACCCCTCAAAATGCTAAGGACACATATTGGCTCAAGCCCAAGACTCTACATTTTCTATTTTAGTGATCCAAGATCACATTGAGTCCATAGGAAAGCCAATACTATTAAAAGGGGATGAGGTGTTGCTTAATGGGTTTCTTGCTCAAAATGCTTAGTGATATGCTCCAAAACCCTCAACCACTTTCTCACATCCACATATGTCCATAACCAAAAATCAAACTCGGCCCCACCGAAACCTTCTATCCGGCACCACCGAGTTCTCTTGACATAGCCATTGCCACAAACCCTAGTCACTTCGGTCTCACCGATAGGGATCTCGGTCTCACCGAGATGGGATTGCAAACTCTCTGTTTCCCTTCGTAACATTTCGGTCTAAGCAAGATGAGCGATCGGTCCCACCGAGTTCGCAATGCAAACTCTCTGTTTCCCCATCGTAACGTTTTGGTCCAACCGAAACGAGCGAATCGGTCCTACCGAGTTTGCCCGACCAACTCTCTAGTTAGCTTATTACCAAAAACGGTCCTACCGACTTTGTGTAATTGGTCTCACCGAGATTACGTTATGCCCTAACCCTAATGAAATCAGTCCTACCGAGTTGATCATATCAGTCCCACCGAAATGCCTAACGGTCACATTATGAACTAAATTGGTCTGACCGAGTTCTCTTATTCGGTCCCACTGAGTTTGGTAAATTGTGTGTAATGGTTAGATTTTGTGTGGAGGCTATATATACCCCTCCACCCACTCTTCATTCGTGGAGAGAGCCATCAGAACAAGCCTATACTTCCAGCATACATTATCTAAGAGAGAACCACCTACTCTTGTTTTGAGACCAAGATATTCCAATCCTATCATATGAATCTTGATCTCTAGCCTTCCCCAAGTTGCTTTCCACGCATATCATCTTTCCACCAAATCCAAATCTATGAGAGAGAGTTGAGTGTTGGGGAGACTATCATTTGAAGCACAAGAGCAAGGAGTTCATCATCAACAGACCGTCTTTTACCTTTTGGAGAGTGGTGTCTCCTAGATTGGTTAGGTGTCACTTGGGAGCCTCCGTCAAGATTGTGGAGTTGAACCAAGGAGTTTGTACGCGTAAGGAGATCGCCTACTTCGTGAAGATCTACCCTAGTGAGGCAAGTCCTTCGTGGGCGATGACCATGGTGGGATAGACAAGGTTGCTTCTTCGTGGACCCTTCGTGGGTGGAGCCCTCCATGGACTCGCGCAACCATTACCCTTCGTGGGTTGGAGTCTCCATCAACGTGGATGTACGATAGCACCACCTATCGAAAGCACGGATAAAAAATCTCCGTGCTACATTGCGTTTGCTCCCTCAAACTCCTCCCTTTACCTTCATATGCAATTGCTTTACATTCCGCTGCTATACTCTTAGAATTGCATGTGTAGGTTGATTGCTTGACTTGTGCATAATTGCTAAAATCTGCCAAGACTTAAAATTGGGAAAGGCTAGGTTTTTATTTGGTTAAGTAGTCTAATCACCCCCCTCTCGACATACTTTCGATCCTACAAGTGGTATCAGAGAAAAGGTCTCCATTTGCCTTGATTTCCATAGCTTTTGGTGATCATAGCCATGGTTTCACTACCTAGGAGAGTACGGCGTCTAGCGAGGGAAATTACCACCGTAGAGGTCCTTACTTTGATGGTACTAATTTTGCTAGTTGGAAGCATAAGATGAAAATGCATATTCTTGGGCATAACCCCGCCGTTTGGGCTATTGTGTGTGTTGGCTTGCAAGGTGAATTCTTTGATGGGACATAACCAAACCGTGAAGCTACCGCCGAAGAGTTAAAGATGCTGCAATACAATGATCAAGCTTGTGATATCCTCTTCAACGGATGTGCCCTGAAGAATTCAACAAAATCAGCCGTCTTGAGAATGCAAAGGAAATTTGGAATACTTTAATTGATATGCACGAGGGTACCGACTCTGTCAGGGAATCCAAATTGGATGTGCTTCAAAGCCAGCTTGACGAGTTAAAAATGAAGGATGGTGAAGGTGTCACTGAAATGTACTCTAGGCTTGCTCTCATCACAAATGAGATTGCTGGCTTAGGAAGTGAGGAGATGACCGACATATTCATCATCAAGAAGATTGCTATTTCTCGAGCTTGCGTTGTATTCCCTCGAAGAGGAAAGGGAGATGCAGCACAGTAGCGTAAGTATTTCCCTAAGTTTTTGAGAACCAAGGTATCAATCCAGTAGGAGACCACGCGCGAGTCCCTCGCACCTGCACAAACAAATAAGAACTTCGCAGCCAACGCGATAAGGGGTTGTCAATCCCTTTACGGTCACTTACAAGAGTGAGATCTGATAGAGATGATAGTTTATATTTTTGGTATTTTTGTTTATAAGAACATAAAATAAAAGCGACAAAAGTAAAGTAGATGTAGATTGATATGTTGAGAATAGACCCGAGAGCCATAGTGTTCTCTAGTGGCTTCTCTCATGATAGCGATATTCTACGGCGGGTAAACAAATTACTGTCGAGCAATTGATAGAAAAGCGAATAATTATGAGACTATCTGTAATGCCCAGGATGGGACTATACCTCCTACGTGTCGAGGCACGACTTAAAGGTATAAGCCCTTCTGGAATGATCTCAAGTTTGGTATCTTTGCACGACTCATGTACAAATAGGGATGAAATTGCAAAAGGATAGTTGGCTTACACTCGCCACGTCACACAATACATTACATAAGCAAAACATCATCCAAAACATCACAACCCGACTACGGGCGAAGATCCAAAAAAAAGATACCAAAAACATAACACCACAGGTCCGAATCGCCCTTAGTAGAAACCACTACTGATCGTCGAACACGTCACAAACATACGACCACTCTCTTCATCGAACTCCCACTGAAGTTCTGATCCATCTCCTGCATCGTACTCAGTTGTACCTGCATCTGGTGTTGTAGTATCTGTGAGCCACGAGGACTCAGCAATCCCATAACCATGGGTATCAAGACTAGCAAAGCTTTATGGGTAGGAAGAGGTAAAGTTGTGAGGTTGCAGCAGCAGCTAAGCATAATATGGTGGCTAACTTACGAGTACAAGAATAAGATGAGCATCTACGCAAACGGTCGCAAACTAGTAGTGATCGCTAAAGATCCTGAACTACCTACGAGTCAAACATAACCCACCGTGTTCTCTTCTCAAAGTAAAAAGAGACAGTCACGGTTACTCACACAGTTGTGTGTTTTACTTCGGATCATCTGTCAAGTTTTCTACAACCGGACATTAACAAATTATAATCTGCCACATAACCGCGGGCACGACTTTCGAAAGATTATAACCCTGCAGGGGTGTCCCAACTTAGCCCATCACAAGCTCTCACGATTAGCTGAAGTGATAAATATAATATCATCACCCCTTATCTTAGGGAAATCCGATCAGGCTCGGCATCCCGGTGCACAAGACATTTCGACAATGGTAAAACAAGTCTAGCAAGACCTCCCGGCGTGCCGACACCCTGATAGTAGCCGCGCATATCTCGTCTCAGGCCACGTCCGGATGGGACAAGCTACGAGTAAAACCAGCCCTCGGGTTTCCCCAAGGTGGCCCCGCAGGTTGCCCATTTGGGACCAACACCATCAGCACTGCCCCCCCTGCTATGTAGAAAAGAATCTCCAAGGAGCGTCCCCCTTATGCAATTTAATTAATTAATTAAGTTGTTATTATGAGGCAAATTAAAACCAATGTTGGGCCTTGCTGGAGGAGTTTTATTCAAAGTCAAAGTGTCAAGGGGTCCCCATATACCCATCGTGTAAGGAACACAAAATCAAGGAACATAATGCCGGTTTATCGACGCCTAAGGTGGCATGAGTGGAACAAAACACCGAGAAAAAGGCCAAGCCTTCCACCCATGCCCAGTATATAGGTGTGTTAATAATAATAATAGATATTGTGATATTCCAACAACAAGTTCCCTCCTGGAACGATCTTCATCTTCACCTGCAACTAACAACGCTATAAGAGGGGCTGAGAAAGCGGGTGACATAGCCAAACAGTGGTTTTGTTAGGAAGGTGTCAAAAGGTTAGAGGTTTCATGGCAACAAGGAGAGGCTGACATAAAAGATGGGTAGCGCGACATGTAACGATAGCATCGAGACAACTAAGCATGGCAATGGTAGTAAAGGTATCCAAGGGTATGGTCATCTTGCCAGAGATCCCACAAGGAAGAAGAACGGATCCATGAAGAAGACGGAGAAGAAGCCTTGAAGAAGAACCACGGGAAGTCGAACGAATCCTCACGAACGCAACGGAACAAGCACTAACGAGAAGAAGCAAGCAATACGGTAAACACACAAGCATAAACATGGCATACGATGCACATCCAAGTATGATGCATGACAGTTCTATATAGGATGCACTACAAGTCTATACAGGAAGCAAAACATGGCAAGGTAGGAAGCACAGAAAACAACACAAGTCTATATGATGCAATACATGGCAAGGTATGATGCATGACAAGTCTATACAGGAAGCATCACATGGCAAGGTAGGAAGCACAGAAAAACAACACAAGTTTATATGATGCAATACATGGCAAGGTATGATGCAATAGTAAACTAACTATCTAGACAAGTTTAAATGAGGCCGGAACAACAAACAACAATTCTGGAAAATCCCCATGTTCATATTATGAATTTGGTACTGTTCTGCCTATTACACCATTTTAATGTTGTTAAACAGCAAAACAAGGGGCACCATGTTATTCTACACATTTTTCTATCCCATTTACATATAAAGTTTATTAAAAACCGAGCTACGGTTATTTAGTTATGAATTAACCATTTTAGCAGGTTATTTACACAAATTAATGAAAACAGCAAGTTAAACATTTTTAACAGGGGTGAAAGTGGCATATTATGAATCTACACAAATTCTAATCATTTTTCATATATAAAGTTCTTGCATAAGATGCACAGTTGTGAAGTTATTATATGCATGAAGTTTAGGGTCCAAATTGTAAAACTGCAGCAACTGGATAATTACAAAATCGTAGGTAGGGAAAAAAAGGAACTGGGCCGAAACTAGAGAGGCTGGGGGTTCTCACCATGGGCCATGGCCCGTCGGTGGAGAGGAAACAGAGGGCTGGCGCGCTGGGCCTTGGCGCTGGAAGTGGCCTAGGGCGGGGCAGATTTGGCGATGCTGGGCCTCCCAGGCCGGCCCGATCGAGCAACCAGGGGCAGCCGAGGCAGGGGATCGGGTCAACGTGGGCGAGCGGGCTATGGCGCTGGCTCCTCTCGCGGAGCAGAAGCAGGGCGGCGACGGCGGATGGAGCAGAGCTCCGGCGAGCGGCGCGAAGGGCGGCGGGATCTTGGGCGACCTGATGCGGTGGCGGGCCGGCGGAGATAGGTTCCGGCGAGGCAGGAGGCCTCGGGCTGACGTGGTTGACCGCGGCGAGGTGTGGGAGGAGGAGAAGTCATGGTCCACCAGCGGTCAATGCGCGCGTGCGGCACGAGCGGCTGCAGCGCTCGATCGGCAGACGAGGCAGGCGAACTTGGCGCGGCGGCGGCGACCGGATCCCGGGGCGGAGCTGCGGTGGCCGGTTCCCGGCTGGAGTCCGGACGGCGGAGGGAAGAAGATGCAGAGGGACATGGCAGGGCAGCGCAGAGGCTTGACGAGGCAGAGGGCGGAGCTGCGGGTTCTCGACGTGGGTCGGGAGCTCCTCTCCCGATCGAGCTAGGAGGCGGGGACGAGGCGCACAGCCTGGCGGCTGCTACTCGGGCTCCAGGAGCGCGAGAAGGAATTCCTCTCCTACGTGTCGAGAGAGCTAGGCAGAGCAGGAGGGGGATCGAGCGGCTGGTTGGGTGGATCTGGAACGGGAGGATCCCGAGGTGGGATAAGACAGTGTGGCGGCGGCGGAGGAATGGGAAGGATGGGACAAGTGTCCTATATTCTAGGGTTAGATCTGATTAAATAGTTAGGTGGACTAGCTTAGGGGCAAAACGGACCCTCCGATCAAAATTGAACGGTCGAGAATAATTAGCTAGGGAGTCCAAACAGAGAACCGATGATATTTTTGGGATGTTTGGGGATGATCCGGACCCAACGGTAACAACAGCCCGGACCGGGTTCGGGGCAGTTTCGGGCGTGCAGACGAGGGGGCAAAAGTGGGCTGTGTAGAGCATTAGGCGGTCGCGGACAACTGCGTGGTTGGTCCGAGAAGAGAGAGAAGAAGCAACCCGGCATAGGTCTTCGGAACACCGGAAACGTCCGACGTTTACCCGGCTATAGTGCCGCTATAGATTTAACGGTTGGGCTATCAAACAGACTCCGAATGCGATGAAATTTGACAGGCGGTCTGTCTACACTATAATAAGATCACACGCCAAGTTTCATCCCATTCCGAGAACATTTTCCGGCCACTTATAAAATAAATATTTGGAGGTGCCGCGGGCGCGGGCGAGTGTGTCTGGACTCAGAACGGACAACAGAGAGAACTGGGGGAACCCGAACGAATGCAAGTTTTGAAAACATGCAGATGAAATGCACATGATGACAAGGCAAAGTGCAACACGCAAGCAAATGACATGGCAACGACGACGAATAACTGGCTGACACCTGGCGCATCGGTCTCGGGGCGTCACAACTCTCCCACACTAACAGAGGATCTCGACCCGAGATCCTGGAGATGGCACCGGATAAAACGGAAAAGGAAGAGGTAAAACAAAGTTGCTTCTTTGACAAACGAGTGAAACCAATGAACCTTGAGAGGTTGAACAACTTGAAAGAAGAATACAGCAGAGATGAACGAAGATGAAAACACTCCGTTAGAAAAGAGGAACAAGGTACATACGAGAACATTATAAGGTTAAAAGACATGAACAAGATCTCACGGATCATGGAAGAATTTAAACCACTCCGGTTGAATAAAGCTAGAGAAGGAATAAGAACAAAAGAATTTGGACAACATTTCGATTGAAAATCGAAGGAATTAACATGAGCTTGAGGAGATGGGAATATATTTGATGAAATCAACAACACACTGCCTCCGGAACAATTGAAAGGATGGCACAAGAGGTAAGAAAGATTTCAGAGAGCACTCTAGTTGAAAAGAGAGGAAAAACTTTGATAAGATGAGAGAACTCAAACGTTGGGCACAAGACTCCAGTTAAATAGATAAACAAGGAAAAGAACATGATCTTGACAAAACGAGATTATGGGACAAAGAGGGCAATATCACAATGCCTCCGGAATGAAAGAATATATGCTAGATCGTTGGAAAGAAAAGAACAGAGAAGAAAAAGACAACTTCTCCGACAAATGAATATGAAAATCATCCTTATGAAGAAGGGTTGAACGGAGTTGTTGAAAATAATCAACAACAAAAGAGTAAGCTTGCTGTGGCCTTATGGAAAACATCTCAAAGTTATGAGGTGACAACCAGCCACTAACTTAAACAATTGATTTGATTGAGAGCAGCAAAGGGATGAAAATTTCTTTCACTGAGAGGATAATAGGGAACTTGGGTCATTATTAAGCGCCATAATAGCAACAATCCTTAGGGAAAGCTTTAGGTGAGATACAACCCAAGATAACTTCAACGAACAAAATGGGAGGTTGAAAAGATCTCCTGAGAAATAAGGATGATGGGTTTAAATATTTCATTCTTGACAACTTGTGAATCATGAAACATAAAGGGAAATTGTCAAAATGACATACCACCATCTCAAACAATAAGGTAGAAAGAATTGCACTTGGAAAGCATGATGAAGAATGCTTGAGGTCCAACAAGAATCTTGAAGAACACTTCGAGGATGAATTAAATGATGATGAACCACCATGAGAACTCCGGTAATGAAATCATGAGAAGTGAAAGATGAAAACAATAAGATTCAAGGCCTGCGATGAATTGGATGGAGGTTTGAAATGATAATTGAAATAACTTGGAGCTCCGGAAAACAAGATGAACAACTTAGAACCAAGAATATGATATGATGAACAAGCTCCAGACAAAAGAATTAAATCGCCTTGAAGGAATAAGAATAAGAATTATGTCCTGCATCTCCTTCACCAATTTAAATTGATGACAACCAAAGGATTTGGCATACTACTTATTCTCGTTGGAAAGAATTAAGAGATCTCGCACAAGCTTGGGTAAATCTTCAACGAACTAGTGGTAGGATTATGAAAAGAACAAATGAATTGGTACGATAACAACGGAAGAGTAATCTTGAATGAACCACCGTAAGAATTGAAACCGGGTGATGAAAGAGAATAATCACTGGGAAGAATAAGCACTTGAGGAAATTTAGATACAAGAGAACGAAGAGATCGCGAACCGATTAAGAGTACTTGAACAAAGCACCGGTAGAATATGGAGACGAACGAAGAGGCATCAATGAAGGATGTTTGGAGGACAAAGTTGAAAACTGAGAACAAAGAAATATTCTGAATTGATGGCCTTCGGAGGATCACAAAGAAAAGAATTCATGAAACGCTTCGGATGGGTATGAAAATAATTCCTCACAATCGAAACAATAATGAGGATGGCATGAAGCTAGAACCACAAATCTTGGAAGAATGGATAAGGATTCAAGAGGAACTCGTCTTCGGGTCTTCAAAATCTGAGAAGACGATGAGATACACCACCATGAATTGTTGAGGCACTCCGGAATGAAGAATTAAAAGGTTGAACCAAAGGTGAAAAGAATTGAACGCGATCTTGGAGAAGGCATATGACTGATGTAATCCATTCTTACGTCACATTTTGAAAAGAATTTGAGTATAACTCCAGAAAAATTAGAAGAGTTAGGTAAGATCCTGGAAAAGACCTGTGGGTTAGGCCCACTAAAGAAATCGCCGTTGAAAAAGATTGCTGAAGAGATATTGCACCGGTTGAATTAAATGGCTTGAGTAAGATAACAATCCTCAAAATAGCTTGAACGGATTAAGAATGGAAACACGAATCTTCTGAGATACCTTGTACACACCGGATAAGGATAGGAGAGTTGAATGAATAAGAGAGCCTTCGGATAATAAATTTCAACATGGGAAAACATGTGAAACAAGAGGCACATATATGATCAATACGGAAGCTTGGATTTAGTCCACCGGAGAAGAATATTAGAATTAAGAATGATGAACTTGATACTCTTGAGCATCTTCACGATAAATCACCGGATAAGAACATTGAAGGAAAAGAATGAAGAAACATCACATGAATAAAATGGATATTTCATTTGAGAATTTCTGGCTCCATAAAGAAAAGGGTGGGAGGGTGGGGAAAACAAAGATAACTTGGGATGAATGAAACAGACAAATCGTCAGATTTCTCAACGGCGTCCGTATGGAATAACTTGAAGAGAAGGCACACCGGTTGAAAAGGATTACCATGAGAATCTCGATGATTAAGAAGGACTAGCACTCTCATAGAAATATGAGAACACCGATTAGGAAAGGTATGGAATCAACATTTGACATCGAAGCAACTCGAATACCAGAATCAAAACAAAACAACGAATAGATATGTTGCAACATAATCTTCACAATATCATTCGAACAGAGAATTGAACGAATGAATTCCGTAGGTACATCAACTTGTCGAGAAGCCACTTGGGAGAAGAAAAGGTAAATAAAAGCAACAAGGAGTAGATAGAACAAATACAAGATAGAAGCTTCATTCCACATATTCGTGCTGAAAGCTCATGGAACGTGTTACGAAAGGGTTTTGCAATCCCGGATCAGCATAGCCAAGGACCCTTTAAGATGCAACTCCCTATTGGAACAACGCCCATAAAACCCCTTCACTCAATGTAGAACCCCGAACTCCATATCATGCATTCGTTGGAAGAATGCCTACGAGCTACTAGATAAATCCACCTATTAATTTCCGAAAGTTTCCAGTTATGCAATCAGGTGTTGGGGATACAGGGGAAGCATCGCGCACTCAACTCTAATCCTACATCCAGCTGTATCCATCCTTCAACACATAACCAGTTATTTCCGGAAATCGTTTACCTCGGACCTTCGAAACGCATCTGCTATACAAGCTATGGCAATACTCCCGAACTACCTCCCCAGTACTGGGTGATGTCGGGGTTATCTTGCCACTAACCGCATAGGAGAGTTTTCGATGTCGGCCGTCTTAAGTATTCCAGAACTGCTGTGATATATTTGTGACGACAACACCTCGGAGCTCAACTCCCCGGGACACTGCCACAACCCCTAAATGACAGGAGGCATCGAGAACAATGTTCTCGTCACAAAGACATCGGAACAATCCAAACAATACTCGCGTGATCCTAAAAAAAAATTGGTGAATTTTTTTTAGAGTAGAAGAGACAAGTAATCGTCAGGAGTCCTCACCAGAGTGAAAAGGGATGAGGAGCAAAAGAAATCCTACTCTCTGATATATATATATAAGACTCAAAACATTTTCAAGTGTGTGCCTAGACTCAACCGTCAACGATTCGATCAATCAGTGGGGGCTTCTAGGTCGGAGAAGTCTCTGATACCAACTTGTAATGCCCAGGATGGGACTATACCTCCTACGTGTCGAGGCACGACTTAAAGGTATAAGCCCATTCTGGAATGCTCTCAAGTTTGGTATCTTTGCACGACTCATGTAAAAATAGGGATGAAATTGCAAAAGGATAGTTGGCTTACACTCGCCACGTCACACAATACATTACATAAGCAAAACATCATCCAAAACATCACAACCCGGCTACGGGCGAAGATCCAAAAGAAAGATACCAAAAACATAAAGCCATAGGTCCGAATCGCCCCTAGTAGAAACCACTACTGATCGTCGAACACGTCACAAACATACGGCCACTCTCTTCATCGAACTCCCACTGAAGTTCTGATCCATCTCCTGCATCGTACTCAGCTGTACCTGCATCTGGTGTTGTAGTATCTGTGAGCCACGAGGACTCAACAATCCCATAACCATGGGTATCAAGACTAGCAAAGCTTTATGGGTAGGAAGAGGTAAAGTGGTGAGGTTGCAGCAGCGGCTAAGCATAATATGGTGGCTAACTTACAAGTACAAGAATAAGATGAGCATCTACGCAAACGGTCGCAAACTAGTAGTGATCGCTAAAGATCCTGAACTACCTACGAGTCAAACATAACCCCACCGTGTTCTCTTCTCAAAGTGAAAAGAGACAGTCACGGTTACTCACACAGTTGTGTGTTTTACTTCAGATCATCTGTCAAGTTTTCTACAACCGGACATTAACAAATTCCAATCTGCCACATAACTGCGGGCACGACTTTCGAAAGATTATAACCCTGCAGGGGTGTCCCAACTTAGCCCATCATAAGCTCTCACGATTAGCTGAAGTGATAAATATAATATCATCACCCCTTATCTTAGGGAAATCCGATCAGGCTCGGCATCCCGGTGCACAAGACATTTCGACAATGGTAAAACAAGTCCAGCAAGACCTCCCGGCATGCCGACACCCTGATAGTAGCCACGCGTATCTCGTCTCAGGCCACGTCCGGATGGGACAAGCTACGAGTAAAACCAGCCCTCGGGTTTCCCCAAGGTGGCCCCGCAGGTTGCCCGTTTGGGACCAACACCATCAGCACTGCCCCCCCTGCTATGTAGAAAAGAATCTCCAAGGAGCGTCCCCCTTATGCAATTTAATTAATTAATTAAGTTGTTATTATGAGCAAATTAAAACCAATGTTGGGCCTTGCTGGAGGAGTTTTATTCGAAGTCGAAGTGTCAAGGGGTCCCCATATACCCATCGTGTAAGGAACGCAAAATCAAGGAACATAATGCCGGTTTATCGGCGCCTAAGGTGGCATGAGTGGAACAAAACACCGAGCAAAAGGCTAAGCCTTCCACCCATGCCCAGTATATAGGTGTGTTAATAATAATAATGGATATTGTGATATTCCAACAACAAGTTCCCTCCTGGAACGATCGTCATCTTCACCTGCAACTAACAACGCTATAAGAGGGGCTGAGCAAGCGGGTGACATAGCCAAACAGTGGTTTTAGGAAGGTGTCAAAAGGTAGAGGTTTCATGGCAACAAGGAGAGGCTGACATAAAAGATGGGTAGCGCGACATGTAACGATAGCATCGAGACAACTAAGCATGGCAATGGTAGTAAAGGTATCCAAGGGTATGGTCATCTTGCGTGAGATCCCGCAAGGAAGAAGAACGGATCCATGAAGAAGACGGAGAAGAAGCCTTGAAGAAGAACCACGGGAAATCGAACGAATCCTCACGAACGCAACGGAACAAGCACTAACGAGAAGAAGCAAGCAATACGGTAAACACACAAGCATAAACATGGCATACGATGCACATCCAAGTATGATGCATGACAGTTCTATATAGGATGCACTACAAGTCTATACAGGAAGCAAAACATGGCAAGGTAGGAAGCACAGAAAACAACACAAGTCTATATGATGCAATACATGGCAAGGTATGATGCATGACAAGTCTATACAGGAAGCATTACATGGCAAGGTAGGAAGCACAGAAAAACAACACAAGTTTATATGATGCAATACATGGCAAGGTATGATGCAAAAGTAAACTAACTATTTAGACAAGTTTAAATGAGGCCGGAACAACAAACAACAATTCCGGAAAATCCCCATGTTCATATTATGAATTTGGTACTGTTCTGCCTATTACACCATTTTAATGTTGTTAAACAGCAAAACAAGGGGCACCATGTTATTCTACACATTTTTCTATCCCATTTACATATAAAGTTTATTAAAAACCGAGCTACGATTATTTAGTTATGAATTAAACCATTTTAGCAGGTTATTTACACAAATTAATGAAAACAGCAAGTTAAACATTTTTAACAGGGGTGAAAGTGGCATATTATGAATCTACACAAAATTCTAAGCATTTTTCATATATAAAGTTCTTGCATAAGATGCACAGTTCTGAAGTTATTATATGCATGAAGTTTAGGGTCCAAACTGTAAAACTGCAGCAACTGGATAAACACAAAATCGCAGGTATGGAAAAAAAGGAACTGGGCCGAAACTGGAGAGGCTGGGGTTCTCACCATGGGCCATGGCCCGTCGGTGGAGAGGAAACAGAGGGCTGGCGCGCTGGGCCTTGGCGCTGGAAGTGGCCCAGGGCGGGGCAGATCTGGCGATGCGGTTCTGGCGATGCTGGGCCTCCCAGGCCGGCCCGATCGAGCAAGCAGGGGCGGCCGAGGCAGGGGATCGGGTCAACGCGGGCGAGCGGGCTACGGCGCTGGCTCCTCTCGCGGAGCAAAAGCAGGGCAGCGACGGCGGATGGAGCAGAGCTCCGGCGAGCGGCGCGAAGGGTGGTGGGATCTTGGGCGACCTGATGCGGTGGCGGGCCAGCAGAGATAGGTTCCGGCGAGGCAGGAGGCCTCGGGCTGACGTGGTTGACCGCGGTGAGGTGCGGGAGAAGGAGAAGTCGTGGTCCACCAGCGGTCAATGCGCGCGTGCGGCACGAGCGGCTGCAGCGCTCGATTGGCAGACGAGGCAGGCGAACTTGGCGCGGCGGCGGCGACCGGATCCCGGGGCGGAGCTACGGTGGCCGGTTCCCGGCTGGAGTCCGGATGGCGGAGGGAAGAAGATGCAGAGGGACATGGCAGGGCAGCGCAGAGGCTTGACGAGGCAGAGGGCGGAGCTGCGGGTTCTCGACGTGGGTCGGGAGCTCCTCTCCCGATCGAGCGAGGAGGCGGGGACGAGGCGCACGGCCTGGCGGCTGCTACTCGGGATCCAGGAGCGCGAGAAGGAATTCCTCTCCTATGTGTCGAGAGAGCTAGGCAGAGCAGGAGGGGGATCAAGCGGCTGGTTGGGTGGATCTGGAACGGGAGGATCCCGAGGTGGGAGAAGACAGTGTGGCGGCGGCGGAGGAATGGGAAGGATGGGACAAGTGTCCTATGTTCTAGGGTTAGATCTGATTAAATAGTTAGGTGGACTAGCTTAGGGGCAAAACGGACCCTCCGATCAAAATTGAACGGTCGAGAATAATTAGCTAGGGAGTCCAAATAGAGAACCGATGATATTTTAGGGATGTTTGGGGATGATCCGGACCCAACGGTAACAACAGCCCGGACCGGGTTCGGGGCAGTTTCGGGCGTGCAGACGAGGGGGCAAAAGTGGGTTGTGTAGAGCATTAGGCGGTCGCAGACAACTGCGTGGTTAGACCGAGAAGAGAGAGAAGAAGCAACCCGGCATAGGTCTCCGGAACACCGGAAACGTCCGACGTTTACCCGGCTATAGTGCCGCTATAGATTTAACGGTTGAGCTATCAAACAGACTCCGAATGCGATGAAATTTTACAGGCGGTCTATCTACACTATAATAAGACCACACGCCAAGTTTCATCCCATTCTAAGAACATTTTCCGGCCACTTATAAAATAAATATTCGGAGGTGCCGCGGGCGCGTGCGAGTGTGTTTGGACTCAGAACGGACAATAGGAGAACTGGGGGAACCCGAACGAATGCAAGTTTTGAAAACATGCAGATGAAATGCACATGATGACAAGGCAAAGTGCAACACGCAAGCAAATGACATGGCAACGACGACGAATAACTGGCTGACACCTGGCGCATCGGTCTCGGGGTGTCACACTATCTAGGCATGATCATTGTATATAGGTATCACATCCGAGACAAGTAGACCGAAACGATTGTGCATCTACCACTATTACTCCACACATCGACCGCTATCCAGCATGCATCTAGTGTATTGAGTTCATAAGAACGGAGTAACACCTTAAGAAAGATGACATGATGTAGAGGGATAAACTCGAGCAATATGATATAAACCCCATCTTTTTATCCTTGATGGCAACAATACAATACGTGCCTTGATGCCCCTACTGTCACTGGGAAAGGAGACCGCAAGATTGAACCCAAAGCCAAGCATTTCTCCCATTGCAAGAACTATAGATCTAGTAGGCCAAACCAAACCAATAATTCGAAGAGACTTGCAAGGATATTATGAGCACACATAAAAAGTTCAGAGAAGAACCAAATATTTCTCATAGATAATCTTGATCATACACTCACAATTCATCGTATCTCGACAAACACACCACAAAAAGAGATTACATCGAATAGATCTCCTCGAAGACCGAGGAGAACTTTGTATTAAGATCCAGAAGGAGAGAAGAAGCCATCTAGATACTAGCAATGTACCCGAAGGTCTATGGTAAACTACTCACAGCTCATGGTGAGGGCGATGATGATGATGATGTAGAACTCCGTGATGGATCCCCCTCCGGTGGAGCTCCGAAACAGGCTCTAAGATGGGATCTCATGGGAACAGAAGGTTACGGCGGTGGAATTATGGTTTTCTCTCTGTTGTCGAAGGTTTCGGGGTACGTAGACTTATATAGGAGGAAGGAGGACACCGAGGGGGGTGCTCGAGGGGCCCACGAGGCAGGAGGCGCGCCCTGGGAAGGGGGGCGCACCCCCCACCCTTGTGGACACCCGAGGCTCCCCTGACGTGGTTCTCAAGTCCCCTGTGCGTGATTTTCTCCAAAAATATCTCTCGTGGAGGTTTCATTCCATTTAGACTCCGTTTGATATTCCTTTTCTGCAAAACCCTGAAACAGGCAAAAAATAGCAATCTGGACTAGGCCTTTGGGTTAGTAGGTTAGTCCTAAAAATGATATAAAAGTGTATGATAAAGCCCATTAAACATCCATGACTTCATAAATAATAGCATGGGACAATAAAAAAGTTATAGATACATTGGAGACGTATCAAGCATCCCCAAGCTTAATTCCTGCTCGTCCTCGAGTAGGTAAATGATAAAGAAATAATTTATTATGTGGAATTCTAACCAATATAGTTTCTTAATGTAATTCTCTTAATTGTGACATGAATGTTCAGATCTGAAAGATTCGAGGTAAAAGTCTATATTGACATAAGAAATAGCAATACTTCAAGCATACTAACAAAGCAATCATGTCTTCTCAAAATACTATGGCTAAAGAAAGTTATCCCTACAAAATCATATAGTCTGGCTATGCTCTTTCTTCATCACACAAAATATTCATATCATGCACAATCCCGATTTTAGGCAAGCACTTGTTTTCATACTCTATCTTTTCAAACCTTTCAACTTTCACGCAATACATGAGCGTGAGCCATGGACATAGCACTATGGGTGGAATAGAGGTGGTTGTGGAGAAGACAAAAAGGAGGAAGCTAGTCTCACATCAACTAGGCGTATCAACGGGCTATGGACATGCCCATCAATAGATATCAATGTGAGTGAGTAGGGATTGCCATGCAACGGATGCACTAGAGCTAAGTATGTATGAAAGCTCACCAAAAGAAACTAGTGGGTGTGCATCCAACTTGCTTGCTCACAAAGACCTAGGGCATTTGAGGAAGCCCATCGTTGGAATATACAAGCCAAGTTCTATAATGAAAATTCCCACTAGTATATGAAAGTGACTAAACATGAGACTCTCTATCATGAAGAACATGGTGCTACTTTGAAGCACAAGTGTGGAAAAAGATAGTAGCAATTGTCCCTTCTCTCTTTTCTCTAATTTTTTTGGAGGGGCTTTCTCTTTTTTTTATTAGCCCCTATCTATTTTTTTGGGCCATCTCTTTTTTTATTGGCCTTTCCTCACATGGGACAATGCTCTAATAATGATGATCATCACACTTTTATTACAACTCGAAATTACAACTCGATACTACAACAAGTATGACTCTACATGAATGCCTCTGGCGGTGTATCGGGATGTGCAATGAATCAAGAGTGACATGTATGAAAAATTATGCATGGTCGCTTTGCCACAAATACGATGTCAACTACATGATCATGCATGGCAATATGACAATATGATGCGTGTCATATGAACGGAACGGTGGAAAATTGCATGGCAATATATCTCGGAATGGCTATGGAAATGCCATGGTAGGTAGGTATGGTGGCTGTTTTCAGGAATAATATGGTGGCTGTTTTGAGGAAGGATATATAATGGGTTCATGGCACCGGCGAAAGTTGCGCGGTACAAGAGAGGCTAGCAATGGTGGAGGGGTGAGAGTGCGTATATTCCATGGACTCAACATTAATCATAAGAACTCATATACTTATTGCAAAAATCTACGAGTCATCAAAACAAAGCAATCAATGCATGCTCCTAGGGGGAGCTTGGTAGGAGTTAACCATCGCCCGACCCCGACCTCCACACAAAGGTTGGCTCTCTACAAATACCTCATGCTCTAACTTCGTCGCATAGCGGTTCACCATACGTGCATGATACGGGAATCACTAACCTTAACACAAGTATTTCTCAATTTCATAATAACTCCACTAGCATGACTCTAATATCACTATCCTCATATCTCAAAAACAATTATCAAGCATCCAACATCTCATCATATTCAATGCACTTAGTGTGATTTTTTTACTACATTGACATTGGAACTATTAGCAAGCATCCGCAACTACTAATGTTCATTAAGGTAAAACCCAACCATAACATTAAGATATATTGGCCCCCTTCAATCCCGTATGTATCAATTTCTACGCTAGGTTGAAGCTTCTGTCACTCTTGACCTCCAATGCATAGTCCTATCAACATACAACTAACCCTATGGTGCGATCCATGCACGCGCTCATATGATGGGCACCAAAGGACAACAACATAACCACAGGCAAATTAAACCAATCATAGCAATTCACCAATTACCGATAGGACAACAAAAATCTACTCAGACATCATAGGATGGCAACACATCATTGGATAATAATATGAAACATAAAGCACCATGTTCAAGTAGAGGGTACAGCGGGTTGTGGGAGAGTGAACCGATGTAGATAGATGGGGGAAGGTGATGAAGATGTTGGTGAAGATGATAGAGGTGTTGGTGTAGATCGCCATCGCACGATGATGGCCCCGGTGGCACTCCGGCGCCACGGGAAGCGAGGGGGAGAGAGATCCCATCCTTCTCCTTCTTCCTTGGCCTTCTCCCTAGGTGGGAGAAGGGTTTGCCCTCTGGTCCACGGCCTCCATGGCATAGGAGGGGCGAGAGCCCCTCCGAGATTGGATCTCTCTCTCTCTCTCTCTCTCTCCTTGTTTCCGTGTTCCGAGATTCTGGCCTTTCACTGTTTCTTATATTCCCGGAGATCCGTAACTCCGATTGGGCTGAAATTTTGACACAATTTGTATCCAGATATTGGCTTTCTTGCGGCAAAAGAAGGGCACCAACTGCCTTACGGGGTGGCCACGAGGGTCAGGGGCGCGCCCCCCTGCCTCGTGGCCCCCTCAGGCATCGTCTCGCGTTGATTCTTCTTCCCAAAAATCACATATATTCCAAAAATAATCCCCATCAGTTTTTATCCCATTTGGACTCCGTTTGATATGGATTTTCGGCGAAACAAAAAACATGCAACAAACAGGAAATGGCACTGGGCACTGGATCAATATGTTAGTCCCAAAAATAGTATAAATAGTTGCCAAAAGTATATGAAAGTTGTATAATATTGGCATGGAACAATAAAAAATTATAGATACGATGGAGACATATCAACATCCCCAAGCTTAATTCCTGCTCGTCCTCGAGTAGGTAAATGATGAAAAAGATAATTTTTGATGTGGAATGCTACCTAGCATAATCTTGATCATGTAATCTAATCATGGCATGAATATTAAGACATGAGTGATTCAAAGCAATAGTCTATCATTTGACATAACATAATTTAATACTCGGGCATCCCAACAAACAATCAAGTCTTTCAAAATATCAATGCTAAAGAACGTTATCCCTACAAAATCATATATTCTTTTATGCGCCCTTTTCTTAACACAAGATACCTGTTGGGGATATAACTATTAGGTATAAACCGCCTAGGAGGGGCCGGGTTATACTTGTATTGAATTACCCCTATTGAAGCCCATGAAGACAAGGAGTATGGCGTGTTACTATGGAGAGCTAAAAGGCCCAGGGCCCAAAGGCGAATTAGGGCCCATAGACGTAAACCACCATATGATGTGTAACTTGTGTTGTAAGATAGGAAAGGTAGAAACCGAGCCGGACACGTTTATGAGCCGGCCTCGGGATTCTGTAAACCGACCGGGCATCATCCTGTGTATATAAAGGGATGACCCGGCGGCGGTTCACGGACAACAAACAACAGCTCGAGACACATGCAAAGTGGATTCGCTCCCTGGTCATGGAAACCCTAGCAATACCACAACAACTAGAGTAGGCTTTTACCTTCATCGTAAGGGGCCGAACTAGTGTAAAATCCCTTGCGTCCTTTGTCCGCTTTAACCCCTTTAAGCTAAACCATCGCGATGGCTCCACGACTAAGTCCTTATGCTAGGACACCTGCCGTGACAAAACCACGACAGTTGGCGCCCACCGTGGGGCTATCGCACGATGGTTTCGAGTTCTTAGAGGGCAGCTTCAAAGGGCTCAAGGGATACGCAGTGGGCCAGATGACAAAGAGTCGTCGCAGCAAGATCTACATCGACGACGCAGGGTGGGGCCTCGAGGCCGACTCAATTGAGTACAGGTACCGGGTCCCCTTCGACAGCATCCACATTTTCATTGGCAAGATCGACGAACCGGGCCCTGAGCCAGACATCTGCACCAACATCGTCGAGACGGCTCAGCGTGCGAGAGCAGCCCGGGTTCGGCCGGCCATGAAGCGTGTCTTTGTGGGAGCCGTCCATGGAGCGGAAATTGAAGATAGATCGGAATCTGGTGGTGAGACCGTTGTTTATTCTGGTGACGAGTCATCTACCGGAGATACCGAGTCTTTGTACCTACTGCAAGATGGTCGGTTTGGGGGCTGTTCTGATGGCGACAGTATTCCGGACCCCCTCGATCCACCGAGCCGAGTTGCAGTCTTCATGGCTAGATCACAATCCGTGCAACACTCTTCGACCACAGCAGTGTTGACATCCAGTTTGGCGGCGGCAGCGGCAGCTGGGGCAGGAGTCCCTGCGCAGCCGCCAGCCCAAGTGTTGTCCGGTTTATTCGACACTCTAACAGCATTGTTGACTGCTGAAGTTAGCCCGGTGGAACAGGAGCGGCATGACGTAGAAGTTGCTAAAGTAAAGGAACAGATAGCTCAAGCTAAGATAAATCTGGCAGCTGAAAACACCAGGATGGCCGCGAAGCAGGCCGAGTTGGATGCTCAGGCTTATCGGCTCATGTTGGATCAGAATGCATCAAACGACGTAATGAGGAGATGGTACCAGTCTCGCCTGCCTCTGGTTTATGAGGCAAGGAATCTCTTTAGCACGCCAAGAGCAGGAACCAGCAATCAACCAGTGGTAAACCGGGCAGAGGCGCCTGGAACGGGGGCATCAGTCCAACCACACGCAACGGATCCGCCTCGTCAGATCATCCCGTCACAACGTGTACCGATGCCTCCGGGTCATTACTCCAACCCCTTGGATAACATAGTCGCAGCCGCTTCACGATTAGCGGCCCTCCCTGTCAAAGGTGAGTCCCCCATAGCGGTGGAGACGCGACGGGCTAGGGAGCTCCTTCAGACAGCTTTGACTCAACAACAGTCTTATTCCTATAGCCGCGAGAGGATTCATTCCACCCTCCTCCCAAGCCGGAGTTACAGCAGGCATATTGATGGACCGGCCATGACAAGTAGTGCGTGGAACCGTAACCCGCCTCGGGGTGATAACCTGACAGGTGGTGGCGCAAATGCTCAGGATGTGGTGGATTAGGGTAGACAACATCGAGAGGCTGAGTTAGCAGCACAGTACATGACCTGTCAGCTTACCCTGGTTCGTCCAACCACCTCGGTGGAACCAGGAGTTATTTCCAGCTCTTCGGGAGTGCCGTGTCTCACCCCCTCTTTACGTAATGTGCGTCTGCCCAAGGATTTCAAAGGACCGCGGAGGTGCCCAATTACACTGCCGATTTATCCCCCGAGTCGTGGGTTGAAAGCTATGAGATGGCGATGGAGATGCTGGATGTGGACGATGCGGCATGTGCTAAATACTTCATCATGATGTTGTAAGGAACAACTCATACTTGGCTGAAAGGTTTGCCAGGTAATTCCATCGGGTCTTGGGCCGAGTTAAGGTGCCGGTTTATCCAGAATTTCAAAGACACATGCAAGCAGCCCATGTCAATTGTGGACTTAGCTGCCGGTGTCCAAGGAGAGAATGAAGCGACAAGTCATTCGGTGCGCTGGGTTTTCGAGATCCTGCATTCATCAGACCGCATCAACCCCGATACAGGAGTCTTAACGTTGGAAGGCAATTGCCGGTTCACGCCTCTGAAGCAGAAGTTGGGATGGCTCAAATGTCACTGTGATGACATGGGAACACTCATGGCAGCTCTGGTTAAGTACGCCGATTCT
This sequence comes from Secale cereale, assembly GCA_902687465.1. NCBI lineage: Eukaryota > Viridiplantae > Streptophyta > Magnoliopsida > Poales > Poaceae > Secale > Secale cereale. The sequence continues at coordinate 549,636,631 of LR738715.1, read as the reverse complement.
GATAGTACCAAGGACCCTGAGTCTGACGACGAAAAGTTGGGAAAGGGAAAGAAGAATGGTAAGCATCGCAGCCTAATTCGGCGAGCCGTAGAAACAGCGTAAGCGTAAAGCGGATAACAATTCAGATTTTGTGGCTAACACCAATACGCAGAATGATGGTCAACGTCATAAAGGTAGGCCGCACCCGCGGAGCAGAGGATCAAATATTAATCTTGAGCGTCAGTTAAATCAGCCTTGCCCTAGGCACGGGACGAAGGAAAGACCAGCTACGCACCTCTGGAAGGATTGCTTTACTTTGTGAGAGTTCAAAAATTCAGATCGTTTCCAATATGATCATGGACCGTCCGGTGGTTCAGGGCCTGGTTCTCATGGGACGGGTTATCACGGTGGTGGTTCTGGCTCAGGATTCCAAGGCAATCAGAGCGGACATGGCAATCAGAGCGGACATGACAATCAGGGCAGTCAAGGCAGCCAAGGTGGTTATAATCATCGAGGGAATCATCAGCAACAACAGTCGGGTTATCAGAGCAACCCGAAGCAGTTGAATAGTGGGCAGTATCATGTCTTCACCACTAGCCTGTGTAAACGCGATCAGAAGGTTTATAAAAGGGCGATGCACTCCGTTGAACCGGCGGTGCCTCGTTATTTATGCTGGTCGGAATAGCCCATTGTGTGGAGTCATGAGGATCATCCGCGCTGGGTTGATAATCCAGGTCATCTGGCACTGGTGGTGGCACCTCAGGTTGGGGGGTATAAGTTCATCAAGGTGCTCATGGACGGAGGGAGCATCATCAACATTCTTTATTATGAAACCTTCCATCGCATGGGGTTAACAGATAAAAAGCTTAGACCATCAAACACTGTCTTCCATGGTGTAGTACCTGGTAAATCAGCGTATCCAGTTGGTAAGATAGATCTGGAGGTTACCTTTGGAGATGAGCATGACTCAAGATCAGAGACTTTGACCTTTGAAGTGGTAAAAATCAAGAGCCCGTATCATGCCCTGTTTGGACGGCCGGTTTATGCTAAGTTCATGGCGAGACCCTGTTATATTTATCTGCATCTGAAAATGCTGGGTCATAAGGGGACCATCACAGTACATGGGAGCCGTAAGATTGCTTTGGAATGTGAAGAAGGTGATGTGGCCTATGCTGAGTTAGTTTGTGCAACAGAGGAGTTGAAGTTTTACAAGGATAATGTTGATCCGGCAGATATGACTCCTTTGAAAAAGCCAACTACACAACATGATCTGGCCTTAAATTTTAAATTGGCTGATGAGACTAAGCTGGTTGATTTTGTTCCTGGCGATTCATCCAAGTAGTTTAGCATCAGTGCTAACTTAGATCCGAAATAGGAAAGCACGCTCACCGAGTTCATCCGTGAGAACCGGGACATCTTTGCATGGAAACCTTCTGACAAGCCAGGTGTACTGAGAGGACTCGCTGAGCACACTCTTAATGTTGATCCCAAGTTTAAACCAGTCAAGCAGTTTCTTCGCCGCTTCAATGAAGAAAGACGCAAGGTCATTGGTGAAGAGGTAGCCAAGCTCTTGCCTGCTGGGTTTATCGTTGAGGTATTTCATCCTAAATGGTAGGCTAATCCGATGCTGGTGGTCAAGAAGAACGACACTTGGTGTATGTGTGTGGACTAGACAGATTTGAACAAGGCTTGTCCAGCTGATCCCTTTGCTCTCCCTCGTATTGATCAAATCATTGATGCTACGGCGGGTTGTGAGCGTTTGAGTTTTCTGGATGCATAATCCGGCTATCATCAGATCAAAATGGCAGTTAAGGACCAGGAGAAGACAGCTTTTATAACTCCCTTTGGAGCCTTCTGCTATGTGTCTATGCCCTTTGGGCTCAAGAGTGCCTAGGCGACTTATCAACGCTGTGTGCAGAATTGTCTTCATAAACAGATTGGGCGCAATGTTCATGCATATGTGGATGATATTGTGGTAAAATCCAGAAAGGAGGGGACATTAATAGATGACTTGAAGGAAACGTTCGATAATCTCTGGGTCTATAAGATAATGCTTAATCTGGCCAAGTGTGATTTTGGTGTACCGATAGGCAAGCTCTTGGGGTTTGTGGTGTCAAACAGGGGCATTGAAGCTAATCCGGAGAAAATCAAAGCTATTACATCCCTGGCTAAACTGGCGTGTATAAATGACGTTCAACGTTTGGCGGGCCGCATTGCAGTGTTGAGCTGGTTTATCAGCCGGTTGGGAGAAAAAGCTATCCCAGTCTACCAGATGATGAAAAAGACAGACAATTTTGTCTGGAGTGATGCTGCTAATGCGGCGTTGGAGGGCTTGAAGAAACATTTGACAGAGCCACCCTTCCTTGCTGCTTCGGTCGATAACGAGCCGCTGTTGCTGTATGTGGCTGCTAATGCCCGGGCCGTCGGTGTGGCCATTGTAGTGGAGCGCAAGGAGGCTGGAAAGGAATATCCGGTTCAACGACCGGTTTACTATATCAATGAGGTGCTTATTGAATCCAAACAGAGGTATCCGCATTGGTAGAAACTGGTGTATGGAGTCTTCATGGCAAGCCGGAAGCTTAAACAATATTTTCAAGGTCATCCCATCACCGTGGTCAGCTCTACCCCTTTGGGAGATATAATCCAAAACAGAGAAGCAACTGGCCGGGTTGCCAAGTGGGCCATTGAGCTTGGACCTCACGGGTCAAAATATGTTCCTTGTACTGCAATTAAGTCCCAAGCACTTGTGGATTTCATCAATGATTGAACGGAGTTACAGGCGCCGGAAGAAAAGCCGGATCATACTTACTGGACTATTCACTTCGATGGATCCAGGCTATTGGAGGGCTCGGGGGCTGGAGTCGTATTAACTTCCCCACGAGGTGATAAATTTCAATATGTTCTCCGTTTAATGTTCCCTTGCACTAACAATGCAGCTGAATATGAGGCTCTCCTCCACGGTCTTCGTATGGCTAAGGAGATGAATTTAAGCCGGGTTAAGTGTTTTGGTGACTCGGACCTGGTGGCTCAACAAGTATCTGGTACTTGGGACTCCAACGACCCGCTCATGGCAGCATATAGTCGAGAGGTGGATATTGTTGCTGGAAACTTCAAAGGTTATCAAGTTGATCATGTGGACCGGCAAAAAAATGAAGCGGCAGATGCATTAAGCCATTTGGGTTCCCAACGTAAACCGGTTCCACCTAATGTTTTTCTGGACGTCTTGCATAACCCGTCGGTCAAGTTACCTTCAGAGGAGGATTTGGCTGTTCCCGATCCGGAGGCTCAGTTGGTAGCGGCTCTTCATGCTATCCCAGATTGGACAGTCCCATATTTGGCGTATATGAACCGAGGAGAGTTACCGGAAGATGAGATCTTGGCCAGGCAGATAATCCGGCGGTCCAAGTCAATGACTATCGTCAATGGAGAATTACATCATTGCAGTGTAACAGGGGTGTTTCAGCGTTGCGTATCTCCGGATGAAGGCCGTGAAATTTTGCGTAAGCATCCATAAAGGAGATTGTGGTCACCATGCCGGTTCAAAGTCCTTGGTAGCTAAAGATTTTCGTCACGGTTTCTATTGGCTGACGGCTCATGCTGATGCTCAAGACTTGGTCAAAAAGTGTGATGCCTGTCAAAAATTCTCAAGGCGTGCTCATGTACCGACTCAAGAATTGAGGATGATTCCAACCACTTGGCCGTTCGCAACTTGGGGGCTAGATATGGTTGGACCCTTTAAGAGATCTCAGGATAAGAAAACCCACCTTCTGGTGGCGGTTGATAAGTTCACCAAGTGGGTGGAAGTGGAGCCAGTCAGCAAGTGTGATGCAGCCACGGCGGTTCAGTTCATCAAAAAGGTGATTTTCTGGTTTGGCTTTCCACACAACATTATAACTGATAATGGCACTAATTTGTCCAGGGGTGCTATGAAAGAGTTTTGTCAATGTGAGCACATCCGGCTTGATGTATCATCAGTGGCTCATCCTCAATCTAATGGTCAAGCTGAAAGAGCCAATCAAGAGATTCTGAGAGGCATATAACCCCGGCTTATGGTTCCCTTACAGAGGACGCCGGGTTGTTGGGTGGATGAGTTACCTTCTGTGTTATGGAGGATCAATACCATGCCCAATAGATCAACGGGTTACACGCATTTTTTCATGGTTTATGGAGCAGAGGTAGTTCTCCCTAGTGACATCCGTCATGACTTGCCTCGTGTGGCGGCTTATGTTGAAGCTGACAATGAGAAGGCATGACAAGAAGCACTGGACCGGTTGGACGAGGGGCGTGACATTGCAGCAGCTCAGTCGGCGATTTACCAGCAAGATTTGCGTCGTTATCACAGCCACCGGGTTTGAACCAGAATTTTTCAAGAAGGCGATCTGGTGCTCCGGCTCATCCAAGATCAGACTGATATGCACAAGTTATCCCTGCCTTGGGAAGGACCCTTTGTGGTCAACAAGAATCTGCATAAAGGATCATACTACCTTATCGACGTTCGAGAACACAAGGACTCACGCACATCAGAGGAGGAGACCCAACGGCCATGGAACATTGCTCATCTTTGGCCCTACTACACTTGAGCCATAGGCTCCTCTTATGTATATATTTTTGACAATGTATATATTATGATCAATATAATAAACCGACATCTCTGCTAAAGCGGGGCTTCTGCTGTTTTTTCCATAAGAGTTTGTTACATGGGGGCTTCTGTTTACAAAACGGAGTTCTCACTACCCTCTTGAACCGGCTATCAAGCCAATATTATCATAAGAGCACAACTCTGGTTACTTCGGTAATCCGGCTATCAAGCCAATATTATCATAAGGGGCAAAAGAGAGTTTGATGCACAGCACAACTCAAACATAGGCACCCACTGAGCATAGCTCAAAATGTTACCTGGGGGCTCTTGTTGCACAGCAACAAAGAGTTTTTAAGATCCTTGTAATAGGCTATCAAGCCAGGATTGGAAGCCAAGTGTATTCACCTAAAACCCCGGGTTAACCTGCCTTCGTCAAGTAAGTCACTCCGTCCAGGTAATCCTGGTATGACCCGCCGAACGTTTGACAAGTCAATTTTATACGGTTTGAACTTGTCAACGTTAAAACGACGATTGGTTAATCCGAGGTCCATCTTAAAAGGCTTTGTGAAATGGTTTAATTCAGTGGCGTGGCAGCCCATGAAAAGCCTCGATTTTAGGCCTGATAGCCCATAAAAAGCCTCGCATGATTTTTGTTTGACAAGTTTTTACTTTGTTGAGATTTACAACACCTTTTATGATAAACCGATGTTTATTGACTCGGCCTAGTTGTTGACTATAAGTCATCACTATCAAATAATCCGGTGTTTATTAACCCGGTCTCGTTTTGATTACAAATTGCCAGCGTCATATAAAGATAATCCGGTGTTTATCACAACCCGGCATGGTTTTATCATAAACTGGCAAAATATTGCAGGAGTCATCAATACTCAAGATTGGGATTATCACCCTTATTACAAAAGTTGGTACAACCAACGGTGTGATTCAATATCACAGGTATGATATATTTCATATTTAATTATTTCAAAATGAAGCCTTAGTTATAAACCCAGGTCATGTGTTGGGCATTATGACCCGTCCGGTGATAAACCGCCAGGACACTTCAAACTTGTTTTTATGCAGAAACAGGTTGAATAAAAGCTCCTCAGAAGGATAAGCAGACATACTATAATGATGGCGGATTAAACAGCGTCACGCAAAATAAATATGCACGATGGCATAACAAGACCAAGTATTTCAACTAGCCCTATTACAAGGCGCTTTGATGCCCAAAAGAATAACAGTTTTCACCAAGTATTGCGATATGTAGGAGATTAAACCGGCTCCCAGTTCATGATTCCTCGCCGGGCCGGCTTAACGGCTGTGGGTCATCCTGCGCAGTTTCCTCCTCCTCGTCTCCACCCAGTGGTTGAAAGTCAGTGGTTGCCCAATTGATCCCAGTTAGGGCTTGAAAAACAGCTTCATCGCTTATAAGCGCGGAGGGTTCAACATCAGGGGCATAAGTGTGCTTACGGACGGGCGGGATGAGATTTTCCACATAATGAGTTGCCGCGCTAACCCGTTTGTTGTCAGCATCGTAAACCGACTGATACTGGGAAAGATCATCTTCTTCAGCCAACTTGCTAGCCAGGGGGCGCATTTCCTTTGTCAAAGCTCAGAGATCATCATTACCAAAGTCTGAACCGTCCTCCTTTAAGCTTGGATAGCCATTTCCCACATCAGCTGGATCAAGATCAGGTACCCATGCTTTCGCTCGGGTTAATGCAGTCAGAGCACCTACCCTTGCAGCTGATCTCTTTAGTTCTTCAAACCGCGCGGGCAGCATTGACAACTTCTCTAAAGTTTCCTTGATCAAAGTTGGGGGCGGCTTGTTATGAGCGGCAGTACAAATGATTCGCTGCGCGCCGGTATAAAGTTGCTCTATAAGAGTATATGTAGCCTTCAACTTCTTCTACATGTCAGAGCCCAAATGGGCAGTGCGTTTTCCTGCATCATTACAAACATTGTTAAATCGGCAATCTATGGGATAATACGTGTTGAGAGTATATAATAAGGATACTTACCAAACACAGCAGTGGTCATGGCATTTATCTGCCGCTTCAAGCCAGTTAGCTCTTCTGTCACCGGTTTAAGGGCGGCTTCTGCATCATCAGCCCTCTTCTGCAAAGTGGATTTCTCCATATCCCAATCCGCCCGCTCCTTCTTGAAATCTTCCTTCAGTTTTTTCATAGCTGCTAAAGTGTTTGTCAGTTCATCCTTGGCTTTGGAGGCTGCAGTTTGCTGGAACTTGAGGTTTTCTTGAAGATCAGCGATTTGAGTTTCCTTTTGGCTCAGATCAGCCTGTAAGAGATATACATATCATGAATTAGTGGAACATATTGGAAGTCCCAAGCACATAACAAAGTTATACACTTGGCACTTGGGGGCTAATTGCTATTTGCTATTATCAGAAGTTTTTACAAGTCCCAAGCTCAATACAAGTATTGTTCCTAGCACTTGGATGATAATGTATATATGCTCAAAGTAAAGTTACATGACAAAGTCCCGGTTCATCTTGAAAAGATAAACTAGCCCTTGGGGCCTACACTGGCGAAAGTTGCAAAGTTTGATATTCTACAAGTCCAGGTTCATCTTGAAAAGATAAACCGGCCCTTGGGGGCTACACTGGAGTTGATACAAGAAGTCTGGAAAAAAGGAGAAACAATATTGCAGAAGTTAAGCAACATTTACCTCATATTGTTCCTTCATCAGTCTCACTAAACCGGCTTCATAGTGACGGCTTGTATACAGACGGTTCAAGAAACCAGAATGAAGGTTGTGGGTGCTGAGATTAGCATAGCTCGATAAATCGGCATTCCATTTGCCTTTGTCCATAGCAGAAATTTCCTCCTTGGCGCTATGCTTTGACAAAGCAATAGGATCGCCAGGAGTGGTGTGGCCAAAACCGGTGATCATAAAATGTTCCGTTGTATCATCAGCAGCCTTAACCAGGCTTGCCGGTTTGTCATTGGCACGGACTGGGCTGGTTGGTTTATCAACATGGCCCGTTGGTTCAACTTCTTGTTCAACAAAAGGTTCATGATCCGGTGCAGGCGGATCATCCAGCATGGCATCATCATTTGCCTCTGCCGGCTCTAGAGTTCTTTACGGTCTAGGGACCACATTATCGTCAACCAGTTTACTTATTTTGGTCTTTTTGCTGGGTCTAGGCCTGCCACTGGGAAGGATAAACGAAAAAGTCAATACATTGAGTAAGTATAAAGGGTTAACAGTAAGTTAAAACTCACCCAGGAACTGTCTTGAGGGCTGGAAGCTGTGTGGCCGTCGACTCACCAGATGATGAATGAGGGGTTTCCTGATAGTTCAAATCAAACGAATTAAGAGGCTGTCGGAAATGACCCGCTTTGGGATAAGAAACATCAGGAATATATAAGACCTCTGATCGATGTTTCCGGACCGGAGTATTTGGTAAACCGGTGGAAGTAATCACTTGGCCGCTATGCCGGGTTATGCGGCGAGCTTCATGTTGTTGTTTCTTCAAAAGAAAGTTTAGGTCCAAGTGAGCTAGGGGGTGAGAAAATCTTACTTTCCGGTTTGCTTGACGGATTTTGTGTGTTGGCAGAGGGTCTGAACCGGAGGAAAGGATAACTACCTCTACGTCATCAGCTTGGCTGCCTTTAGCGTTATCCTGATAATAATCATTGTCAATGAGGTGTATGAAAAGGGAACTGAGAGAGTCAAGTTCTACCTCTGATTCCAGTTTATCCAGATCATCATCAATGTTCGCTTTGGAGGACTCAGCAGTTCTCTTCTTGGCAGGCTTCCTGACAACCTTAGTTTTAGGGCGAGATAGCTTTGCCGGCTTATCTTGTGCTTTCTTCTTCCAGAACTGATCATCGCCCTGTCAGAGGTTGATGAATTTTAGAAAGGACACTTAAAGGATTGAAATAAAGCAACAAGTTATAGGATCCTTACAGCTAGCGGTTTATTGGATACACAGAAGGGAGCCAGCCCTGTTTTTTCTACAAACAACCACTGGTTCATTCGAAATCCTCTTAACAGACTCAGTAATTTCATTTTCTATCAACTGAGCCTCAATGTGTCATTGAGGATCTTTCGAGTCCCCTATATACTCGCACATTAAACCGGAGCGTCGACTTAGAGGCAGAATGCTCCAGGAGATCCAGCAGCGAACGAAGTCGATGCCCGTTAAGCCGTTTGCAGTGAAAGCCCAAAGTTTTAAAAGCTGTGGTGCATACTTGGATTGCTCCTTGGCGCTAAGCCGTTGGGGAAATGTATGAGTATTGGAAAGCCGGTGAGGACGATAAGCCGACAAAGGATTCTCATCAATTGGAGATGTATCTTTGCAGTAAAACCAAGTCTTATTCCAGTCCTTGGGATGACTATGATGATTGGCATGAGGGAAGCTCACATCTTTTCTTTTCTGAATTGACATCCCACTAAGCTCGGTATTGGGTCTGTCCGTAAATTCCGTACGGCGGTTCAAGTGAAAAAAAAATCCTTAAACAGTTCAACTATGGGCTCCTCTTGCAGATAAGCCTCACAAAATACTTGGAAATTGCAAATATTGGACACAGAGGTTGGTCCGATATCTTGAGGATGGAGTTGGAAGCTAGCAATCACATCACGGAAGAATTTTGATCCGGGAGGGCTAAACCCTCGGGCCAGGTGATCAACGAATACAATTACTTCTCCATCTTTGGGTTCAGGAGGATTTTCCGGACCAGGGACTCTCCAGTGGATGACATCCTTTTTTGCTAAAGCGCCAATCTCAACTAACCCGTTCAATTCTTCCTCGGTAACCCGGGACGGAACCCAGTTACAGTAGTAAAATTGTTTGGCCATTTCAAATGAAAAGCTGAAATTACAAACAAGAGGCTGGTTTATGAATCGTGACTAAACAAGTATAAAGCGTCGCAAGGTCAGCAGGAGAAGATGTTGAAGCATATACACATTATTAAACCGAAATCAGACATTGGAAGTGTTATGAAGATAACCGAAACGACGGTTTAAGAGGGGACTAATGCTACCTGCCGGATTATGATTTTCTAAAAAGTTAAACCGCCTATGTGGGCATGAAAGGTATAGATCTGAAATAACTAGGCGATGCAAAAACAGGTTTACAGATCAGCATGATAATTACAGATCTACAACATATCAATAAACTCAGGTATATTCAGACCTGAGTTAAACATGTACTGAAGCAGTTCATCAGACCTAGATGGGAATTACTCTAACGAAAGGGTGCGCTAATGGCAAGAAAGGAGGATTATTGTTACAACCGCGTAGGAAAAACATCAGATCTACACCCACCATTGATGCCATGAAGAAGAACAGGGAAGAGCAGCATGACAGCTTCTATGAACTTGCGGCCAAGCCCTAATGAGATCTATGGGAGGAGCAAAGGAAGGACTTACCAGGGCTGATGGGCGCGGAGGCACATCGGCAAAACTCTGGTCAAAACAGGTTGATGCAGCGGCCTTTGTCGGAGCAGACACAAAGGTCGACAGCGGCGGCAGCGCTCGAGCACTGAGGAGGCACGAGGTAGAAGAAAGGTGAAGATGCAAGAGAAGAAAAAGAATGGGACCCTTGGTCCTATTTATAAGCCGAAGGGATAAGCGACATGCGCGGGAATTAAGGAACCCAAAAAATGGATATGGGCCAGAGCTGTCGCCTTAGTCTTCGGAGGCTTGTTAATAAAGGTTAAATATATATGGGTTTTTAATGAACAGGTGGTGTCATGGCAGTTTATTATGATCCTCGAAGATGATGTCATGGCGGTTTACAAGACCACTTGAAGGCGTCGAAGAAGAAATTTTCCTAAGTGTTGAAGATCGACATGAACAGGTTCAAATCAATCTGGGGCCTAATGTTGGGGATATAACTATTAGGTATAAACCGCCCAGGAGGGGCCGGGTTATACTTGTACTGAATTACCCCTATTGAAGCCCATGAAGACAAGGAGTATGGCGTGTTACTATGGAGAGCTAAAAGGCCCAGGGCCCAAAGGCGGATTAGGGCCCATAGACGTAAACCGCCATATGATGTGTAACTTGTGTTGTAAGATAGGAAAGGTAGAAACTGATCCGGACACGTTTATGAGCCGGCCTCGGGATTCTGTAAATCGACCGGGCATCATCCTGTGTATATAAAGGGACGACCCGGCGGCGGTTCAGGGACAACAAACAACAGCTCGAGACACAGGCAAAGCGGATTCACTCCCTGATCATCGAAACCCTAGCAATACCACAACAACTAGTGTAGGCTTTTACCTTCATCGTAAGGGGCCGAACTAGTATAAAATCCCTTGTGTCCTTTGTTCGCTTTAACCCCTTTAAGCTAACCCATCGCGATGGCTCCACGACTAAGTCCTTATGCTAGGACATCTGCCTTAACAAAACCACGACAATACCCCTCATGCCCATCTCGGTGTCAGCCAAGCAATTGTTTTCATACTTTATTTTTTCGAACCTTTTCAACTCTTCACGCAATACATGAGCGTGAGCCATGGACATAGCACTATGGGTGGAATAGAAGGTGGTAGTAGACAAAAGTAGGGAGAAAGTCTCACATCGACTAGGCAAATCAATGGACTATGGAGATGTCCATCAATTGATATCAATGTGAGTGAGTAGGGATTGCCATGTAACGGATGCACTAGAGCTATAAGTGTATAAAAGCTCAAAGGAAAACTAGTGGGTGTGCATCTACTTGCTTGCTCATGAAGATCTAGGGCAATTTGAGGAAGCACATCGTTGGAATATACAAGCCAAGTTCTATAACGAAAATTCCCACTAGTATATGGAAGCGACAACATAGGAGACTCTCTATCATGAAGATCATGGTGCTACTTTGAATCACAAGTGTGGAAAAAAAGATAGTAGCATTGTCCCCTTTTTCTTTTTTTTGGGCCTTCCTTTTTTTATTTGGCCTTTCTCCTTTTTTATTTGGCCTTATTTAGCCTTTCTTTTTTTTCTTTTTTTTTCAAGGGACAATGCTCTAATAATGATGATCATCACACTTTTATTTACTTACAACTCGATACTTGAACAAAAATATGACTCCATATGAATGCCTCCGGCGGTGTACCGGGATGCGCAATGTTCTAGCGTAGCAATGACATCTAAAAATGGACAAGCCATGGAAACCTCATGCTAGCTGTCTTACGATCATGCAAAGCAATATGACCATGATGGTGCATGTCATAATAAACGGAACGGTGGAGTTACATGGCAATATATCTCGGAATGGTTATGGAAATGCCATAATAGGTAGGTATGGTGGCTGTTTTGAGGAAGGATATAAGGTGGTTTGATGCACCGGTGAAAGTTGTGCGGTACTAGAGTGGCTAGCAAGGTGGAAGGGTGAGAGTGCGTATAATCCATGGACTCAACATTAATCATAAAGAACTCACATACTTATTGCGAAAAATCTGTTAGCCCTCGAAGCAAAAATACTACGACACATGCTCCTAGGGGGGGAGGTTGGTAGGAGTTAACCATCGCACGCCCCCGACCTTCATGCAAAGATAAACAATCAAAATACAATGCGCGCCAAATTGGTTACATAGTTAGGAGACCATACGTGCATGCTTCAGGAATCACAAACCTTAACACCAATATTTTTACTAAACCACAATCATTCACTAGTACCTCCCACATATTAGCATCTCTATATCGCAAAACTATTGCAAGGAATCAAACATATCATATTAAGCGATCTACAAGTTTATGTAGGATTTTATGACTAACCATGTGAATGACCAATTCCTCTCAACTCTCTAAATAGATATAAGCGAAGCAAGAGAGTTTAATTATTTCTACAAAATATATGCCCATCCTATAACAAATGTAGGTGAAGCAAAAGATCATTCTACAAATGACGGTTTTCTATGTGAGGAGAAACATGCAATCCAAACTTCAAATGATATAAGCGAAGCACATGAAGCATTCTATAAAGCCATATTCAAAAGATATAAGTGAAGTGCAAAGAGCATTCTATAAATCAACCAAGGACTATCCCATACCAGCATGGTGCATTAATAAAATAAAAATAAAAAGCACACGATGCTCCAAGAGTTTACGCATATCATGTGAACGAAACGAATCCGAAAACATATCGATACTTGTTGAAGAAAAGGTGGGATGTCTTCCGGGGCATCGCCAAGCTTAGACGCTTGAGTCTCCTTGAATACTTACTTGGGGTGCCTTGGGCATCCCCAAGCTTGAGCTCTTGCCTCTCCTCCTTCTTCTCACATCGAGACGTCCTCGATCTTCGAACACTTCATCCACACAAAACTTAACCGAACTTTTAGTGGCGTGGTTAGTGCATATGATCAATGAAATCCGAGCATGTACTGCTCTAACATTATTGTATAATTATGAATAGACATTAACCACTGTATGCTATCACAATTCTATGGCCCCAAGTCAAGGAGGCTTCAACAATAATTCAAACATATGCAAATAATGAAGCTATAACTGCAATCTGTGAAAACAGGACAGTCTGTAGTAATCTGAACATTAACCATACTTATGTAACTCTAAAAATTCTAGCCAAATTAGGAAAAATCAACAATTTTTATAGCAAGACTTTGCAAAAAAGTTTCAGATCCTTTCAATGTTCCAGTAAAAAAAAATGTAAAATCACGCACTACAGCCAACGTTTCTGTTTTTGCACCGCACAAACCAACAAGCAGTTTAATCATCCTAAAGGAAACTCTTGGCACATTATTTTATAATACAATGGAATTGTACAAGGGGATAATTATTTTTGTTGAAAAGTTTCTGTAATCAAGGTTCACAAAGTTTCCATGGGCATGAACAAAGTTCAAGGCTAGCTCCCACTTTAACAATGCTCGTCTTTCTCACTTTTGCTTTTCTTTTTGAAAAAGTTTTAGTTTCCCCTCTTTATTTTTTTTTGTTTTTATACTTTATAAAAGCACACAATAGAAATAAATGACTCTCTAAAACTTCCGAGTTGTCTCCCTGGCAGCGCTTTCTTTAAAGCCATGAAGCTAGGCATATAGTACTCAAGTAACGGATCCACCCGGATCCCAAGGTATATCAAAGCCAATTTTAATTAACAATGATTTGTGATTTAGTAGTGAGCACAAAGTAACATATATCATGCAACAACGAAGTCTAACTCTCTTCCTATGCATCGGCATGTCATAAAAGAACAATTCATGCACACATAGTTAAGGACAATCCATAGCATAAACAGTTTCTTGCAATTTTATCATGTTGTAAACATAGACAGGCAAAGATCTAGTTCCTCTCTCATAATAATTGCAAGTAGGAGCAGCAAGCACATGCATATTATATCTATCAAAATCATCGTGTGTAGTAGTAAAACGCAACCCATCAATATAATCCTTAATAAGAGCAAGCTTCTCCGATATAGTGTAGTTGGGAGAGTTCAAATAATAGGACTATCATGTGTGGGTGCAATAGCAACAATTTCATTCGTAACATAAGGAACTATAGCAAGTTCATATCCATAAGCATAATTCATATTGGCATCATGGCCACAAGCATATCAAGCATTAATTTCATCAAAAAGGGATATTTCAAATGAATCAAAGGGGTCATAGCAATCATCCTTCGGTAAGCATGAAGGGAAATTAAACAATGTATGAGTTGAAGAGTTACTCTCATTAGAAGGTGGGCACGGGTCGCTAATCTGCTCTTCCTCCTTTTGTCCTTCACTCTCCTCCTCATGTTTTTCATCTAATGAGCTCACAGTGTCATCAATTCCTTCTTCCATAGTTTCCTGCAAAATATTAGTCTCTTCTTGGACAACGAAGACTTTCTCAATAAATGCATCAATATTGGTGTTGTATTTATAATTCAAATAGCAAGATTTAAATATAGCAAAATTTTCAGATATATAAACAACATCATCATAATTTTCATACTCTTCAAACAAACATTTAATTTCACAAGCACCCATAAAAGAAACAAATTCTTCTATTTGTTCAACATCATAGTAATCATATATACCATTAGCATAAGATGCTAAAGTTCCATTATCATTAAAATTGCATGAAAAGGGAAGGTGTGGAGTCTTCATCCTAGAGCGACAAGTATAATCATATCTCAAGCATAGTTGCCGAGCATACCAGGCAACATACAAATTTGATCCCATAATAGTTTCCCTTTTTGTGTCAAGAGATAATCCCTAAAGTATTCACGTTGATCCAACGTTACTCCCATTATATAGTTGAATGGGGTTTTCTCAGGATTATCAAAGTAGTACATAATATCTTTCACATAATGAGCATCGAGGGTTTTAGGAGGTTCCCCATCTCCATGAGTAGCAAGTAAACCTTTTTTGGTAATTCGTGTTCCATATCCATAACTAAAGACAGAGAACAACTTAGAACAGCAAATAAAATCTACTTAGTGATAAAGCAAACAAACACACATGAGAATATTCACCCCATGCTATTGCTCCTCGGCAACGGCGCCAGAAAAAGGTCTTGATAACCCACAAGTATAGGGGATCAATTGTATCCTATTTCGAGAAGTAAGAGTATCGAAACCAACGAGGAGCTAATGGTAGAACAAATATTCCCTCAAGTTCTATCGACCACCGATACAACTCTACGCACGCTTGACGTTCGCTTTACCTAGAACAAGTATAAAACTAGAAGTACTTTGTAGGTGTAACGGGATAGGTTTGCAAGAATATAAAGAGCACGTAAATAAAGACTAGGGTCTGTTTTAGGTAAAGAAGCAATAAAGTTAGTATGGTGAGTGTGGAAAAGTGGTGGTAGGAGTTGCGAAATTGTCCCTAAGCAATTGACTACGTTACTAGACCGATAGCAAGTTTTATGTGGGAGAGGCCACTGCTAGCATGTCATCCCTGACCTGGAATTCTATGCACTTATGATTGGAACTATTAGCAAGCATCCGCAACTACTAACATTCATTAAGGTCAAACCCAACAATATCATTAAGATATATTGGCTCCCCTTCAATCCCGTATGCATCAATTTATATGCTAGGTTGAAGCTTCGGTCACTCTTGCCCTCCAATACATAGTCCTATCAACATACAACTAACCCTATGGTGTGATCCACGCGCGCGCTCATATGATGGGCACCAAAGGACAGCAACGTAACCACAAGCAAATTAAACCAATCATAGCAATTCACCAATTACCGATAGGACAACAAAAATCTACTCAGACATCATAGGATGGCAACACATCATTGGATAATAATATGAAGCATAAAACACCATGTTCAAGTAGAGGGTACAATGGGTTGCGGGAGAGTGGACCGCTGTAGATAGATGGGGGAAGGTGATGAAGATGTTGGTGAAGATGACAGAGGTGTTGGTGTAGGTCGCCGTCGCACAATGATTGCCCCGATGGCACTCCGGTGCCAGCGAAAACGAGGGGGAGAGAGCCCCCCTCTTTCTCCTTCTTCCTTGGCCTTCTCCCTAGGTGGGAGAAGGGTTCTCCCTCTGGTCCTTGGTCTCCATGGCATGGGAGGGGCGAGAGCCCCTCCGAGATTGGATCTGTCTCTCTGTCTCTCTCTGTTTCTGCGTTCCTAGATTCTGGCCTTTCACCATTTCTTATATTCCCAGAGATCCGTAACTCCGATTGGGCTGAATTTTTGACATGATTTGTATCCGGATATTAGCTTTCTTGCGGCGAAAGAAGGGCACCAACCACCTTACGGGGTGTCCACGAGGACCTAGGGCGCCCCTGACCCCATGGGGCGTGCCCCCTGCCTCGTGGCCCCCTCGGGCATCGTCTCGCGTTGATTCTTCTTCCAAAAATTCATAAATATTCCAAAAAAACTCCATCAGCTTTTACCCCGTTTGGACTCCGTTTGGTATGGATATTCCATGAAATAAAAAACATGCAACAAACATGAACTGACATTGGGCACTAGATCAATATGTTAGTTCCAAAAATAGTATAAAAAGTTGCCAAAAGTATATGAATGTTGTATAATATTGGCATGGAACAATCAAAAGTTATAGATACGATGGAGACATATCAACTAGCTCCCTGCGCCCGCTGGCGCCAGCCTGGCCTTGGTCGCCATGGCTCACGTCACGCGAACCTCGCGAGGTGTCCCTTGCCTTGATATCTCCGCTCCTCGGGAGCCATCCTAGGGAGGCCGCCCTAGGGGAGGTCTTCCGTCATCCGCCTCGCAAGGCTTGGCCCCTCGCGAGGGTCTTGAGCGGTTTCTGATGAAGATGGGTCATACCAGGCCTATGGATGAGCCACGTTCCAGGCCGCAGGCAGGCAAGTCTGGGTACCCCCGTTCCCAGAATGCCGACACCTTCTATGGTCATGAATCTCGATCGTAGTTATACACATGTTCATAATATTGATGCCAAAAGATGTAGAGTTGATGATGATAGTACCACTTTCTTGTGGCATTGCCGCTTAGGTAATGTTGGTGTAAAGCGCATGAAGAAACTCCATGCTGATGGACTTTTGGAGACTCTCGATTTTGATTCACTTGACGCATGCAAACCATGTCTCATGGGCAAGATGACCAAAACCCCATTTTCCGGAACAATGGAACGGGAAAGTGACTTGTTGGAAATCATACATACTGATGTGTGCGGTCCGATAAGCATTGACGCGCGCGGTGGATATCGTTATTTCCTCACCTTCACCAATGATTTGAGTAGATATGGGTATATTTACTTAATGACGCATAAGTCTGAAACATTTGAAAAGTTCAAGCAATTTCAGAGTGAAGTCGAAAATCATCATAACAAGAAGATTAAAGTCCTACGATCCGATCGAGGGGGAGAATATCTGAGTTATGAGTTTGGCAATTACTTAAGACAATGTGGAATTGTTTCACAGTTGACGCCACCTGGAACACCACGGCGTAATGGTGTGTTCGAATGTCGTAATCGTACCTTATTGGATATGGTGCATTCTATGATGTCTCTTGTCGATCTTCCACTATCGTTTTGGGGTTATGCGTTAGAGACAACTGCATTCACTTTAAATAGGGCACCATCTAAGACCATAGACATGACACCGTATGAACTATGGTTTGGCAAGAAACATAAGTTGTCGTTTATTAAGGTTTGGGGCTGCGATGCTTATGTCAAAAGGCTTCAGCCAGAAAAGCTCGAACCCAAAGAGGACAAATGCGTCTTCATAGGATACCCAAAAGAGACGGTTCGGTATACCTTCTATCTTAGATCCGAAGGCAAAGTGTTTGTCACTAATAACGGGTCATTTCTCGAGAAGGAGTTTCTCTCGAAAGAATTGAGTGGGAGGAAGATATAACTTGATGAGGTTGTTGAACCTTTATTTCAACCAGAAAGTAGCGCATCACAGAAATATATTTCTGTGGCACCTACGTTAGTTGAAGAGGAAGCTAATGATGATGATCATGAAGCTTCGAACCAAGTTACTATTGAACCTCGTAGATCGACAACGGTACGTACTACTCGTGAGTGGTACGGTAATCTTGTCTTAGAGGTCATGTTGTTTGACAATGGTGAACCTACGAGCTATGGAGAAGTGATGGTGGGCCCGGATTCCGGCAAATGGTTAGAGGCCATGAAATTCGAGATGGGATCCATGTATGAAAACAAAGTATGGACTTTGGTGGACTTGCCCAATGATCGGCAAGCCATTGAGAATAAATGAGTTGTAATGCCCCGGATGTAATACTTTCCCTTTTGGGTATATAATAAATCTCCGGCTTCATCCATTTCCATTTCGGGTTCCTTGTCTTTCGGGCTTTCGTCGTTTTGTTGTGTGAGTGTGTGGCATTCATTCATATCATGTAGACATGTGCATTGCATTGCATCTGTGTTGTGGGTTGCATCCGGTTCCGTGCGTTTCTTCTCGTTGTCTGTTTCGTGTTCCGGAGCTCCCTCACGTGTCCGTGACGTCCCGTAGGCCTACTTTGTTGTTCGGGCGTTTTACGTTACCGGTGTGCCGCGAGGTTGTGTTGTGTGTTGTTGTTTTGTTGTGTGCAACCCGCCTCTCAAATCTCGTCTCGTTTGGACTCCGTTGACTTTTCCATCCGTTGCCCGTGTGGGTCCGAAGTGCCCTTACTTCGTGTCCCAGAAATACCCCTACTGCTTTCTTTTATCTCCGTCTAGGCCTTTTAAGACTTTCCCCGCGATCGGATCCGTCGGATCGCGATCGGAGGGCTCCTAGCGCCCCTAAATCTCCTCCTAACCCTAAAAAACTGCTACATATAGACCCCCCTAGTCTATTTTGGCTTCCCCTTCTTCTTCCCCTTCTCCACCATTGTTTTTTTCCTTTTTCTTTCAGATCCAAAAATCAGATCCGTAGATATCTCCTGGATCCCGAGGGGATCCCTGGGATCGAGCCGATCCGCCGCCGCAAAACTGCTGGCTCGAAGATCCCTCGACCAGATCGCCGCCGAGGTCAACGGGCCAGCCTCCCGCTCCTCTCGTCCGAGCGGGCCGGTCGCACCCTCGCCGCGCCTGGATCCCGCGAGGGGGACCAGTTCGCCGCAGTCTCCCCCTCGCTCCCGAGCAGGCCGCGCCACCGGCCCGCATCGCCAGCGCCTCGCCTGGCCTCTCCGCGCAGCACCCGGGCCGCCCCGCTTCGCCCCGCATCTCCCACTCGCCGCACGGGCCGGCCCGCTCCACCGCCTCCCGCACCGAGGCCGATCTCCCGATCTGCGCGCGACCGGGCCGCCGCAAGCCGCAAGCCGCCGGGCCCCTTCGCCGCCTCCCGCACCGCGCGCCTTGGGCCGCCGCAGGCCGCTTCGCGCCGGACGGGCCTCGCCTCCCGCGGGCTTCGCGCTCGCCAGGCCGCGGGCCTCCCTCGGTTCCAGCCGCCCTGGGCCGGATCCGCGCCGCCGGCCCATCTCCTGTTCAGATCCGAGTCTGAGAAGGTTGACTTTAATCCTCTTAAGTCCCTGTTTTCCTGATCTGAGATGCAAACTTTGAACTGCTCTAACTTTGTGCCTGTTGCTCCGTTTTGCGCGTGTAGCATGTCCAGATGTTCGTGGAGTTGCCCTCTACGTTTTACCTGTTGTAGTCATGCATGTTAGAGGTCTTCTAGACACTTGTTTTGCTGTTGCAAGAGTGTATGATGATATAAACTGCTGTTATGTGTTATTTTCATGCCACCTTTGTCATGTGATATCTTTTAGCTCGTTTGTCCAAACGTAGCAAATGACATGTCCACGTGTTCGTCTTGCCACGAACTACGTGTTGTGTGTGATAGGTTGCATGGTAGATTTATTGTTTCCTTGTTATCATCGTTGCAAAGTGCCATGTTCAAATGTTGTGTTTTCACTTGTTATGAAATGCCATCTTGTTGAGCTCGTTGCAATCGTTGTGTTCACCTCTATGATGCATGCTTGTGTGTTTCGGGATCACCGTCATATGTATTTTGATGAGGTGCTTACCCTTTGCCATGTTTAGTTTCGAGGTGACTTAAACATGCTCTTTTTGATGCTATGATGATATTGCTGTTTTAGGACTTAGTGAATTTTCACTAAGTCTGAAATCTGTAACGTTCCGATGCCATGTTCGTGTGATGTTGTAGGACAAAGCATGTTAGTTTTGGGGTGGATTTTGATTGTTCCTTGTAGTATATATTGTTGTCTTTCCATCCATGTCCTCACATGTTCATTTGAGTGGCTGTAGCATGTTTATCTTTTGCTCTAAAGTTTCAATAAAATTCTGCTGCCAGAATTTTATTTCAAAGTTCAATATGTCCAAGATCATTGCTATTGATCCGTGACTCCGTTGGGGGTGCACTTTGGACCTAGTTGCTGTACTATATATCTAGTTTGTGTTCATGTCCTTTGCCATGCTTTTTGGGTGCTGTAGATTAATTATTTTGAGCTCCAAAGATGCTATGTTGCTGTAATTTGGAGTTTTCGCTCAAATCTTGTTTCGGGCATAACTTTTAGCCCGTAACTCCGATTTCAGCGAATCTTATATCAAACTTGGGTGATTTTCTGTGTAGATTAATAATATCAGGTTGTTATCTTGTTTTGAGGTGTTTTGCTTGAGTGATGTTTTACGTGCTCCATGTGCATCCCTAGTGCATCCATCATGCATTCATGTTTTTCGAGTGCGCATTGCATCGTGTTGATTGGTGCTTGGTGTGTTTGTCTTGTTTAGAGCCGGAAGCAGAGACCGGGTTCGAAGTTGAGCACGAGTTTTCCAACGAGGTTGAGCACGAGGACCCTTCTTACGATCCGAACGAATTCTCTTCAGGCAAGATGACCGAACCCCGATAACATTACTATCTTTGTCTATTGCTAGTAGTCTCGATCTTTAGTTTTGCCTCGATGCCCATGTTTTTCTTGTCAGCCTCCTACTTGTAACCAATTGCCATGTTTAACCACCCTACCTATGCAAACCGTTGCTTGGCTAAGTACGCTTCGCTCAGCCCTTCTTATAGCGTTGCTAGTTGCAGGTGAAGTGAAGATGCTTGCTCCATGTTGAAGTTTGGTTGGGTTATATCACACTATATAAAATGCTTTAATTGAAATCATCTATATATTGGCAAGGGTGGAAGGCTAAGCCTTTTGCTTGGTGTTTTGTTCCACTCATGCCGTTAGGATCCGTATAAGCCGGTTTTATGTTCCTTGATTATGCGTTCCTAACACGGTTGGGGTGTATGGGACCCCCTCGATAAACTGCTAAGTGCTAAGTCTTTTCCAGCAAATCCCAACATTGGTACTATTTGCCTAATAACAAACTAAACATGCATAGGGAGTAATTAACCCTCTTTCTTAATCAACAACCCCGGGCCAGTGCTCCACATGAGTGTTGGTCCGAAACGGGGGTTACGCGGGGCCACCTCGAGGAAACTCAAGGTTTGGTAAAAACCTGTGGGATCACCCATCCGGTCGTGGCCTGAGACGAGATACGCGCGGCTACTATCAGGGTGTCGGCACGCCGGGAGGATTTGCTGGATTAGCCTTACCTTAGCTCGGTATATCTTGAGCACGGGATTCCGAGGATACTCGGGTCTTCCCACTTTGGAGTTGCGACTCCGCGGATCGTGGGCTTGTAATGGGTCAAGTTGGAACACCCCTGCAGGGTTTGAACTTTCGAAAGCCGTGCCCGCGGTTATGTGGCAGATGGGAGCTTGTTAATTCCGGTTGTAGATAACTTGACACAATGATACTAATACACTACCTGCGTGTGTTCCGTGACTGTCAATTTCCGAATAGGGATTCGGGAGTTGAACACGGAGGGGTTATGATTGTGAGCTTGTAGCTAGGATCACTTCGTGATCACTTCTCGCCGATGCCTTCTCTCCTCGCTCTCACTTGCGTAAGCTAGATGCTAGTTGCTGCTGCAGACTTGTTCTTTCTTCAGCCTTTTCCCTCACCTAAAGGCTTAAATAGTTCTGTTACCCGGGAACGGGATTGCTGAGTCCTCTGTGGCTCACAGTTACTTCACACACCAGATGCAGGTCCAGCTGTGAGCTATCCAGGTGATGGCACCGAGCTGGATTGGGAGTACGACGAGGAGCGTAGTCGGTACTACGTGCGCTACCCGGACGATCAGTAGTGGAGTCTCTTACTAGGATTCGATCTGCCTGTGGTTGTTTTATCTGAGTTTGGTACTTTGACATTTGGCTTTTGCCCTTAGAGGGTTGTAGTGCTCTTAATGTATGATGTTTGAGACTTGTACTGTTATTCTGTGACGTGGCGATTGTAAGCCAACTATTTTAAGTTTTCTATCCCCTCTTTTACATGAGTTGTGCAAAGATTACCAGACTTGAGATCATTCTAGGATGGAATTATGCCTTTAAGTCGTGCCTCGACACGTAGGAGGTATAACTCCATCCTGGGCATTACAAGTTGGTATCAGAGCCTTCTCCGACCTAGGAGCCCCCACTGTTTGATCGAACCGTTGACGGTTGAGTCTAGGCACACACTGAAAACTTTTTGAGTCCTATATTATATCGGAGAGTAGGATTTCTTTGCTTCTCATCCCCTTTCTCTCTGGTGAGGACTCCTGACGTCTACTCTTGTCTCTCCTATCTTCAAAATTTGCACAAATTTTTTTTAGGAATCCCGCGAGTATTCTGGGATTGTTTCGATGTTCTTGTGACAAGGATATTGTTCCGATGCCTCCTGTTATCGAGGAGTTGAGCTTCGGGGTATCATTGTAACAAGCATATCGCGACAGTACTAAATACTTAAGACGGCCGACATCGAAAATCTCCCCTATACGACCAGTGGCAAGATAACCCCGACATCACCCAGTACTGGGGAGGTAGTTCGGGAGTATTGCCATAGCTTGTTATAGTGGATGCTTTTCGAAGGTCCGAGGTACACAGTTTCCGAGAAAGACTGGTTATGTGTTGAAGGATGGATACACCTGGATGTAGGTTAGAGTTGATTGCGCGGTGCTTCCCGTGTATCCCCAACACCTGATTGCATAACTGGAATCTTTCGGAAAACTATAGGTGGGTTTTATCCAGTAGATCGTAGGCATTCTTCCAACGAATGCAGGTTAGTGAGTTCGGGGTTCGACATTGAGTGAAGAGGTTATATGACCGAGGTTACTATCAGGAGTTGCATCTTAAAGGGTCCTTGGCTATGCTGATCCGGGGATTGCAAAACCTTTTCGTAACGCGTTCATATGCTTTCAGCACAAAGATGTTAGAACGAAACTCCTCTCTTGTGTTTGTTCCGTCTGTACCTTGTTGTTTTATTTATTTTATCCTTTTGATCCCTATGTGGCTTCTCGTGAAGACTGATGTTATCAATTAACTAAGAATATCATTCGTTCCTCTTGTTCGGATGATTTCATTCGTTCTTATTGTTCGAATGATTATTGTGAAGACTTGTTGCAATTCATTCCATTGATTCAGCTTATTCCTTTTTGTCAATCAATTGCTGATTCGTGGTCATCTCTTACAGGATGGCTCCGAAAAGGGTTCCGAATGCCAACCCAGAGGGTGAAGAGGTTCCAGAACGTCCTCCTTCACCTCCTCCTCCGCCTGAGGCTTGGAGAGCAATTATGCAGACTACTGCTCAGAACACTCAGTTGATGATGCAGATGATGCAGCAAATGCAAGCTATGCAAGCTAATCAAGCTAATCAGGGCATTCCAATGAACCAAGGCAACTTCTTCCAGCAGCACCATGCTACCCTCAACCAGTTCTTGGCCAACAATCCTAAAGCTTTCAGTTACTGTGTCGACCCTCTCGATGCTGAGGATTGGCTGACCGATATCAAGAAGCATTTTGAGTGCAGTAACGTGAAAGAAGATGACTATGTGAAGTTTGCAGCCTTCCAACTGAAAGATCAAGCAGCCGATTGGTGGCAGCAGTATAAAGACTCAAGGCCGGGTCAAGTGATCTCGTGGGAGAACTTCTGCAGGGATTTCCACTCGCATCACATTCCTACAAGTGTTATTGAGGGTATGCGTGAGCAATTCCGCAACCTCAAGCAGGGCTCCATGACAGTCTATCAGTATAATGTCAAGTTCCAAAACCTCGCTCGATATGCAAAGCAAGACATACCTGATGCAAAGATTACCAAACTTGAGATCATTCTAGGATGGACTTATGCCTTTAAGTCGGGCCTCGACCCGTAGGAGGTATAACTCCATCCTGGGCATTACAAGTTGGTCCTCCTCCACCACCTATGAGTTCAGCTATTGTCAAGCATGATCCAAAGTCTGCAAGGGTCAATCTGATGAATGCAGCACAAGCAGAGGCTTCTTCTGATGTCATTCTGGGTAACCTTCCAGTGAACTCTTTTCCAGCTAAAGTGTTATTTGATTCGGGTGCATCATGCTCTTTCATGTCTCAACCTTTTGCATCCAAGTATGATGTGGGCATCAAAAGTTTGCCAAGGGAGTTATCAGTTGTTTCTCCGGGTAGATTGATGCATTCCAGTATATATGCTCCGGATGTTTCTATTCGCATGGGTGATTATCGATTTTTGGCTTCTCCGGTGATTCTTGGTCATTCTGACATCGACCTCATTCTCGGAATGGATTGGCTTTCTCAGCATGATGCTCACATTGATTGTGCTCAAAAGGAAGTCAAATTGACTCATTCTGATGAAGATGTGATTATCTTCGCCTCCAGGGATAATACTATTCGGCTTTTCTCTCTTAATGATAAGGGTGAAATTAATGCCATAGAGCAAATTCCAGTGGTGAATGAATATCAAGACGTCTTTCTAGAAGAACTTCCAGGCATGCCTCCACACCGTCAGGTGGAGTTTGTCATTGAACTCGAGCCGGGCACCGAACCTGTTTGCCGGCGTCCATACAAGCTCTCTTCAGATGAATTGAAGGAATTGAAGAAACAGTTGGATGAACAGGAGCGTATGGGTCTCATCAGACCGAGTACATCTCCGTGGGGCTGTGGTGTCTTATTTGTCAAGAAGAAAGATGGCACGGAGCGTCTCTGTGTTGACTACCGGCCATTGAACAAGAAGACGATTAAGAACAAGTATCCGCTCCCCAACATCAACGAACTCTTTGAGCAGCTCAAAGGAGCTAAAGTGTTCTCTAAGCTTGACCTCCGAATGGGCTACCATCAAATTCGCATTCGCGAGGAAGACATTCCCAAGACGGCCTTCAGAACGAGCTACGGTTCATATGAGTATACCGTCATGTCCTTCGGTCTCGCTAATGCTCCTCCTACCTTCTCAAGGATGATGCATTACATCTTCAACCCCTATACTGGCGAATTCGTGCTTGTGTATCTGGATGATATTCTGGTGTTTTCCAAGAATGAAGAAGATCACGAAAAGCACTTGCGTCTGGTTCTTGATCGACTCAGAGAGCATAAATTCTATGCCAAGTTCTCAAAGTGCGAGTTTTGGCTCGACAAGGTTTTGTACCTGGGCCACATTATCTCAGCTGACGGTATTGCGGTTAATCCCGAGAAAGTTGAAGCAATTGTCAACTGGGAAGCTCCTCAGAACGTCAAGCAGCTCCGCAGTTTTCTGGGTCTTGCCAGCTATTGCAGAAGGTTTGTGGAGAACTTCTCCAAGATTGCCAAGCCTCTTTCCAACCTCCTTCAGAAGAATGTCAAATACTTTTGGTCTCCCGAGTGTGAAGTGGCATTCAAAACCCTCAAAGAGAAGCTTGTCTCTGCTCCAGTTCTGATTCCTCCAGATGAATCCAAGCCCTATGAAGTGTTCTGCGACGCTTCTCTTCAAGGCCTTGGTGGTGTGCTAATGCAAGATAAGAAAATTGTGGCATACACTTCTCGTCAGCTAAAGCCAGCTGAGAAGAACTATCCCACACATGATCTCGAGCTAGCAGCTGTGGTACATGCTCTGATTACGTGGAGACATCTGTTGTTGGGCAGAAAGGTCGACATCTTCACCGATCACAAGAGCTTGAAGTACATCTTCACACAACCGCATCTGAACCTCCGCCAGACTCGTTGGGTCGAGATGATCCAAGAGTACAACCCCAGCATTGAGTACACTCCAGGCAAGGCGAATGTGATTGCAGATGCTTTGAGCAGAAAGGCATATTGCAACAGCCTTCTCATCAAGCCACACCAGCCTGAGCTTTGTGAAGCATTCAGGAAGCTCAACCTTCAAGTTGTTCCGCAGGGTTTTCTTGCAAATCTCCAGATTGCTCCTACCTTGGAAGATCAAGTCCGTGAGGCCCAGCTCAGTGATACCATGGTGAAGAAGGTGAAACATGGGATTGCAAAGGGCACTCCAAAATATAAGTGCTTCCGTGTTGATGAGAGAGATACCTTGTTCTTCGAGGACAGACTCGTTGTTCCCAAAGGTGATCTCAGGAAGCTCATAATGGAAGTAGCTCATGATTCTCTCCTTTCCATCCATCCTAGCAGTTCCAAGATGTACCAAGACCTCAAGCAATCTTACTGGTGGACACGCATGAAAAGGGAAATTGCCCAATTCGTGAATGAATGTGATGTATGCAGAAGAGTGAAAGCAGAACATCAACGTCCAGCCGGTCTTCTCCAACCTCTTCCTATTCCTGAGTGGAAGTTCGACCACATTGAAATGGACTTCGTCACTGGTTTTCCAAAATCCAAGCGAGGCAATGATGCTATCTTTGTGGTGATTGACAAGCTTACCAAAGTCGCTCACTTTCTTCCACTCAAAGAATCAATCAATGCAGCTCAACTTGCAGAGTTGTACACTTCCAGAATTGTGTCCCTACATGGCATTCCTCAAGTGATATCCTCAGACCGTGGCAGCTTGTTCACATCAAGGTTCTGGGACTCCTTTCAGTCCGCCATGGGCACGAAGATCAGGTTCAGCACTGCCTTTCACCCTCAGACTAGTGGTCAAGTCGAGCGTGTGAATCAGATCCTTGAAGATATGCTAAGAGCCTGTGTCATCTCCTTCGGCATGAAATGGGAAGAATGCCTTCCATTTGCCGAGTTCTCTTACAACAACAGCTTTCAAGCAAGTGCAGGCAAAGCACCGTTTGAAATTCTCTATGGCAGAAAGTGCCGTACCCCTCTCAACTGGTCTGAAACAGGTGAACGCCAACTTCTTGGCAATGACTTGATCTCAGAAGCCGAAGAAATGTGCAAAGTCATACGTGAGAATCTCAAGGCCGCTCAGTCGCGTCAGAAGAGCTACTATGACGGCAAGCATCGTGATTTGGCTTTCGACATCGGTGATCATGTCTATCTCCGAGTGTCTCCGATGAAAGGAACCCAAAGATTCGGTATCAAAGGAAAGCTTGCTCCTAGATACGTCGGGCCTTTCAAGATTCTGGGTAAAAGAGGCGATCTAGCCTATCAGCTCGAGCTCCCTTCCAACTTTGCAAATGTTCATGATGTCTTCCATGTGTCTCAACTTCGCAAATGCTTCAAGGCACCTGAGCGCATGATTCCGTTTGAGGAGATTGATCTTCAACAAGACCTTTCCTACCGAGAGCATCCAGTTGCAATTCTCGAAGAAACCGAACGCAGGACTCGCAACAAGTCCATCAAGTTTCTGAAAGTCAAGTGGTCACATCACACAGACCGAGAAGCTACCTGGGAACGAGAAGATCATCTTCGTTCTGAGTACCCTTCCTTTTTCCAGTCCTAGATCTCGGGACGAGATCTTTTTGTAGTAGAGGAGAGTTTGTAATGCCCCGGATGTAATACTTTCCCTTTTGGGTATATAATAAATCTCCGGCTTCATCCATTTCCATTTCGGGTTCCTTGTCTTTCGGGCTTTCGTCGTTTTGTTGTGTGAGTGTGTGGCATTCATTCATATCATGTAGACATGTGCATTGCATTGCATCTGTGTTGTGGGTTGCATCCGGTTCCGTGCGTTTCTTCCCGTTGTCCGTTTCGTGTTCCGGAGCTCCCTCACGTGTCCGTGACGTCCCGTAGGCCTACTTTGTTGTTCGGGCGTTTTACGTTACCGGTGTGCCGCGAGGTTGTGTTGTGTGTTGTTGTTTTGTTGTGTGCAACCCGCCTCTCAAATCTCGTCTCGTTTGGACTCCGTTGACTTTTCCATCCGTTGCCCGTGTGGGTCTGAAGTGCCCTTACTTCGTGTCCCGGAAATACCCCTACTGCTTTCTTTTATCTCCGTCTAGGCCTTTTAAGACTATCCTCGCGATCGGATCCGTCGGATCGCGATCGGAGGGCTCCTAGCGCCCCTAAATCTCCTCCTAACCCTAAAAAACTGCTACATATAGACCCCCCTAGTCTATTTTGGCTTCCCCTTCTTCTTCCCCTTCTCCACCATTGTTTTTTTTCCTTTTTCTTTCAGATCCAAAAATCAGATCCGTAGATATCTCCTGGATCCCGAGGGGATCCCTGGGATCGAGCCGATCCGCCGCCGCAAAACTGCTGGCTCGAAGATCCCTCGACCAGATCGCCGCGGAGGTCAACGGGCCAGCCTCCCGCTCCTCTCGTCCGAGCGGGCCGGTCGCACCCTCGCCGCGCCTGGATCCCGCGAGGGGGACCAGTTCGCCGCAGTCTCCCCCTCGCTCCCGAGCAGGCCGCGCCACCGGCCCGCATCGCCAGCGCCTCGCCTGGCCTCTCCGCGCAGCACCCGGGCCGCCCCGCTTCGCCCCGCATCTCCCACTCGCCGCACGGGCCGGCCCGCTCCACCGCCTCCCGCACCGAGGCCGATCTCCCGATCTGCGCGCGACCGGGCCGCCGCAAGCCGCAAGCCGCCGGGCCCCTTCGCCGCCTCCCGCACCGCGCGCCTTGGACCGCCGCAGGCCGCTTCGCGCCGGACGGGCCTCGCCTCCCGCGGGCTTCGCGCTCGCCAGGCCGCGGGCCTCCCTCGGTTCCAGCCGCCCTGGGCCGGATCCGCGCCGCCGGCCCATCTCCTGTTCAGATCCGAGTCTGAGAAGGTTGACTTTAATCCTCTTAAGTCCCTGTTTTCCTGATCTGAGATGCAAACTTTGAACTGCTCTAACTTTGTGCCTGTTGCTCCGTTTTGCGCGTGTAGCATGTCCAGATGTTCGTGGAGTTGCCCTCTACGTTTTACCTGTTGTAGTCATGCATGTTAGAGGTCTTCTAGACACTTGTTTTGCTGTTGCAAGAGTGTATGATGATATAAACTGCTGTTATGTGTTATTTTCATGCCACCTTTGTCATGTGATATCTTTTAGCTCGTTTGTCCAAACGTAGCAAATGACATGTCCACGTGTTCGTCTTGCCACGAACTACGTGTTGTGTGTGATAGGTTGCATGGTAGATTTATTGTTTCCTTGTTATCATCGTTGCAAAGTGCCATGTTCAAATGTTGTGTTTTCACTTGTTATGAAATGCCATCTTGTTGAGCTCGTTGCAATCGTTGTGTTCACCTCTATGATGCATGCTTGTGTGTTTCGGGATCACCGTCATATGTATTTTGATGAGGTGCTTACCCTTTGCCATGTTTA
Organism: Secale cereale; assembly: GCA_902687465.1. NCBI lineage: Eukaryota > Viridiplantae > Streptophyta > Magnoliopsida > Poales > Poaceae > Secale > Secale cereale. The sequence continues at coordinate 549,607,282 of LR738715.1, read as the reverse complement.
GTTTCGAGGTGACTTAAACATGCTCTTTTTGATGCTATGATGATATTGCTGTTTTAGGACTTAGTGAATTTTCACTAAGTCTGAAATCTGTAACGTTCCGATGCCATGTTCGTGTGATGTTGTAGGACAAAGCATGTTAGTTTTGGGGTGGATTTTGATTGTTCCTTGTAGTATATATTGTTGTCTTTCCATCCATGTCCTCACATGTTCATTTGAGTGGCTGTAGCATGTTTATCTTTTGCTCTAAAGTTTCAATAAAATTCTGCTGCCAGAATTTTATTTCAAAGTTCAATATGTCCAAGATCATTGCTATTGATCCGTGACTCCGTTGGGGGTGCACTTTGGACCTAGTTGCTGTACTATATATCTAGTTTGTGTTCATGTCCTTTGCCATGCTTTTTGGGTGCTGTAGATTAATTATTTTGAGCTCCAAAGATGCTATGTTGCTGTAATTTGGAGTTTTCGCTCAAATCTTGTTTCGGGCATAACTTTTAGCCCGTAACTCCGATTTCAGCGAATCTTATATCAAACTTGGGTGATTTTCTGTGTAGATTAATAATATCAGGTTGTTATCTTGTTTTGAGGTGTTTTGCTTGAGTGATGTTTTACGTGCTCCATGTGCATCCCTAGTGCATCCATCATGCATTCATGTTTTTCGAGTGCGCATTGCATCGTGTTGATTGGTGCTTGGTGTGTTTGTCTTGTTTAGAGCCGGAAGCAGAGACCGGGTTCGAAGTTGAGCACGAGTTTTCCAACGAGGTTGAGCACGAGGACCCTTCTTACGATCCGAACGAATTCTCTTCAGGCAAGATGACCGAACCCCGATAACATTACTATCTTTGTCTATTGCTAGTAGTCTCGATCTTTAGTTTTGCCTCGATGCCCATGTTTTTCTTGTCAGCCTCCTACTTGTAACCAATTGCCATGTTTAACCACCCTACCTATGCAAACCGTTGCTTGGCTAAGTACGCTTCGCTCAGCCCTTCTTATAGCGTTGCTAGTTGCAGGTGAAGTGAAGATGCTTGCTCCATGTTGAAGTTTGGTTGGGTTATATCACACTATATAAATGCTTTAATTGAAATCATCTATATATTGGCAAGGGTGGAAGGCTAAGCCTTTTGCTTGGTGATTTGTTCCACTCATGCCGTTAGGATCCGTATAAGCCGGTTTTATGTTCCTTGATTATGCGTTCCTAACACGGTTGGGGTGTATGGGACCCCCTCGATAAACCGCTAAGTGCTAAGTCTTTTCCAGCAAGTCCCAACATTGGTACTATTTGCCTAATAACAAACTAAACTTGCATAGGGAGTTATAAACCCTTTTCTTAATCAACAACCCCGGGCCAGTGCTCCACATGAGTGTTGGTCCGAAACGGGGGTTACGCGGGGCCACCTCGAGGAAACTCAAGGTTTGGTAAAAACCTGTGGGATCACCCATCCGGTCGTGGCCTGAGACGAGATACGCGCGGCTACTATCAGGGTGTCGGCACGCCGGGAGGATTTGCTGGATTAGCCTTACCTTAGCTCGGTATATCTTGAGCACGGGATTCCGAGGATACTCGGGTCTTCCCACTTTGGAGTTGCGACTCCGCGGATCGTGGGCTTGTAATGGGTCAAGTTGGAACACCCCTGCAGGGTTTGAACTTTCGAAAGCCGTGCCCGCGGTTATGTGGCAGATGGGAGCTTGTTAATTCCGGTTGTAGATAACTTGACACAATGATACTAATACACTACCTGCGTGTGTTCCGTGACTGTCAATTTCCGAATAGGGATTCGGGAGTTGAACACGGAGGGGTTATGATTGTGAGCTTGTAGCTAGGATCACTTCGTGATCACTTCTCGCCGATGCCTTCTCTCCTCGCTCTCACTTGCGTAAGCTAGATGCTAGTTGCTGCTGCAGACTTGTTCTTTCTTCAGCCTTTTCCCTCACCTAAAGGCTTAAATAGTTCTGTTACCCGGGAACGGGATTGCTGAGTCCTCTGTGGCTCACAGTTACTTCACACACCAGATGCAGGTCCAGCTGTGAGCTATCCAGGTGATGGCACCGAGCTGGATTGGGAGTACGACGAGGAGCGTAGTCGGTACTACGTGCGCTACCCGGACGATCAGTAGTGGAGTCTCTTACTAGGATTCGATCTGCCTGTGGTTGTTTTATTTGAGTTTGGTACTTTGACATTTGGCTTTTGCCCTTAGAGGGTTGTAGTGCTCTTAATGTATGATGTTTGAGACTTGTACTGTTATTCTGTGACGTGGCGATTGTAAGCCAACTATTTTAAGTTTTCTATCCCCTCTTTTACATGAGTTGTGCAAAGATTACCAGACTTGAGATCATTCTAGGATGGAATTATGCCTTTAAGTCGTGCCTCGACACGTAGGAGGTATAACTCCATCCTGGGCATTACATGAGTCTTTAAGAAGAAGAGAAACTCTAATGGTAATGTCACCATTTATGAAGCTCGACTTGTCGCAAGGGTTTTCGACAAGTTCAAGGAGTTGACCATGATGAGACTTTATCACTCATAGCGATGCTAAAGTTCGTCAGAATTATCTTAGCAGTTGCTGCATTTTTCGATTACAAAATCTGGCAGATGGATGTCAAAACAGAGATTCCTTAGCAGTTTCTGTGAGGAAAGGTTGCATGTGATACAACCGGAAGGTTTTGTTGATCCTAAGGATGCTAAAAGGTATGCACGCTCCACCGATCCTTCTATGGACTCGAGCAAGCATCTCAGAGTTGGAATATACACTTTGATGAGGTGATCAAAGCTTTTGGGTTTATACAAGGTTTGCAAGAAACTTGTATTTATAAGAAATAGAGTGGGAGCACTACGACGTTTCTGATAAGTATATGTGGATATCATATTGTTGATCGGAAATGATGTAGAATTTCTGGAAAGCATAAAGGGTTGTTTGAAAGGAGTTTTCAAAGGAAGACCTGGGTAAAGCTGCTTACATATTGGGCATCAAGATATATAGAAATAGATCAGGACGCTTGATAAGACTTTCACAGAGCACATACCTTGACATATTTTGAAGGAGTTCAAAATGGATTAGTCAAAGAAGGAGTTCTTGCCTGAGTGGTAAGGTGTGAAGTTGAGTGAGACTCAAAGCTCGACCATGGCAGAAGGAGAGAAAGGACGAAGGTCGTCCCCTATGCCTTAGCCATAGGCTCTATACGGTATGTCATGCTGTGTACCGCACCTACGGTGTGCCTTGCCACGTGTCTGGCAAGGGGGTACAAAAGTGACCCAGAAGTGGATCACTAGACGAGGTCAAAATTGTCCTTTGAGGAATAAGGAAATGTTTCTCGGTTATGGAGGTGATAAAGAGTTCAGCGTAAAGGGTTACGTTGATGCAAGCTTTAACACCTATCCGGATGACTCTGAGTAGCAAACCGAATACGTATAGTGGAGCAACCATTTGAAATAGCTCCAAGTGGAGCGTGGTAGCAGCATTTACAATATGACATAGAGAATTGCGAAGTACATATGGACCTGAATGTTGCATATCTGTTGACTAAAACCTCTCTCACAATCATAATATGATCAAACCCCAGAACTCATTGAGTGTTAATCACATGATGATGTGAACTAGATTATTGACTCTAGTAAACTCTTTGGGTGTTAGTCACATGGCGATGTGAACTATGAGTGTTAATCACATGGCGATGTGAACTAGATTATTGACTCTAGTGCAAGTTGGAGACTGTTGGAATATGCCCTTAATAAATTGGTTATCTTCATATTTCCTTGTTCATGATAATCGTTTATTATCCATGCTAGAATTGTATTGGTCGGAAACTCAAATACATGTGTGGATACATAGACAACAAGATGTCCCTAGTCAGTCTCTACTGGACTAGCTCGTTGATGAAAGATGACCATGGTTTCCGGGTCATAGACATGAGTTGTTATTTGATAACGGGATCACATCATTAGGAGAATGATGTGATGGACGAGACTGTAATGCCCAGGATGGGACTATACCTCCTACGTGTCGAGGCACGACTTAAAGGTATAAGCCCATCCTAGGTTGATCTCAAGTTTGGTATCTTTGCACGACTCATGTAAAGAGGGATTAAATTGCAAAAGGAGATAGTTGGCTTACACTCGCCACTTCACACAATACAATACATAAGCAATACATCATTCAAAACATCACAACCCGACTACGGGTGAAGATCCAAAAGAAATATACCAAAACAACATAAAGCCACAGGTCAGGATCGAATCCTAGTAGAAACCACTACTGATCGTCGAAACGTCACAAACAAACAGCCAAACTCTTCATCGAGCTCCCGGTGAAGAACTGATCCAACTCCTGCATCAAACTCGGCTGAACCTGCATCTGGTGTGGTGAAGTAACTGTGAGCCACAAAGGACTCAGCAATCCCGTTCCCGGGTAACATGACTATTTAAGCCTTGCGTGAGGACAAGGCTGAAGAAAGAACTAGAGGTGAAGGAACAACAAGAGTCTGCAGCAGCAACTAGCACTAACTTACGTAAAAGAGAGCGAGAAGAGAAGAGCCTCGGTCGAAAGATGATCACGAAGTGATCCTAACTAAAGCCGGCCAAACATAACCCCACCGTGTTCAACTCCCGAATCCCTATTCGGAAATTGACATTCACGGTACACACGCTGGTAGTGTATTGTAACATTGTGTCAAGTTATCTACAACCGGATATTAACAAGCTCCCATCTGCCACATAACCGCGGGCACGGCTTTCGAAAGTTCAAACCCTGCAGGGGTGTTCCAACTTGACCCATTACAAGCCCACGATCCGCGAAGTCGCAACTCCATAGGTGGGAAGACCCGAGTATTCTCGGAATCCCGTGCTCAAGTTAAACCGAACTAAGGTAAGGCTAATCCAGCAAATCCTCCCGGCGTGTTGACACCCTGATAGTAGCTGCGCGTATCTAAGTCTCAGGACACGACCGGATGAGTCATCCTACAGGTTTTTACCAAACCTCAAGTTTCCTTGAGGTGGCCCGCAGTCTGCTTGTTTCGGACCACCACTCATGTGGAGCACTGGCCCGGGGGGTTGAATTAAAATAAAAGGGATAGCTAGTCCACATGCAAGTTTTATTAGTTATTAGGCGAATAGTACCAATGTTGGGACTTGCTGGAAAAGACTTAGCACTTAGCGGTTTATCAAGGGGGTCCCATACACCCCAACCGTGTTAGGAACGCATAATCAAGGAACATAACACCGGTTTATACGGTTCCTAACGGCATGAGTGGAACAAATCACCAAGCAAAAGGCTTAGCCTTCCACCCTTGCCAATATATAGATGATTTCATTTAAGCATTTATATAGTGTGATATAACCCAACCACTTCAACATGAAGCAAGCATCTTCAATCTTCACCTGCAACTAACAATGCTATAAGAGGGGCTGAGCGAAGCATACTTAGCCAAGCAACGGTTTGCATAGGTAGGGTGGTTAAACAGGTTCATGGTTACAAGTAGGAGGCTGACAGGAAGAACATGGGCATCGAGGCAAAACTATAGAGCGGATCTACTAGCAATAGGCAAAGATAGTAATGTTATCGGGGTTCGGTCATCTTGCCTGGGATTCCACAAGGGAGAAGAACGGATCCATGAAGTAGACGGAGCAACACAGACGAGAGAATCCTCACAACTCCGGAACGAAACCGAAGCTATCAAGAGAAGCAACCGGAAAGAAAGAACAACACGGTAAACACACAAGCATAAACATGGCATACGATGCACATCCAAGTATGATGCATGTCCGGTTTAAATATGCATGGCATGGCAAAGCACAAACAAATACTACAAGTTAAGTGGAGCTCAATATGCAACGAGTTGCATATTGACGAAACACCACATTTAATTATTTAGTTGACTCTCGTTTATTTACAAGACAAGATTAAATGTTTTTAACATAGCAAGTGGCGAAGCATAAAAAAACTACACTAACTAGGAAATTTAAATGAGGCCGGAGAATAACAACAACATATCCGGAAAATCCCCATGAGCATGTTTAATAATTATAAAGCAACAACAATAAATATTTTAGTGTTGTTAACATGATGCGGATGACATGAACAAGTTTATGCAAAAAATAAATAACACAAGCACCAATGAAACACACGGGCAACCCGGAACATCTGGAATCTTCTGGAATCTTCTGGGACGTCGGTCTTCGGGCGTCACAACTCTCCCACACTAACAGAGGATCTCGACCCGAGATCCTAGAGATATCACCGGGTAAAAACGGAAGAGGAAGAGGTAAAACGAAGTTGCTTCTTTGACAGACGAGTGAAACCACGAACCTTGAGAGGTTAAACAAGTTGAAAGAAAGAATGCAACGGAGATGAACGAAGTTAAGAGCACTCCGGTAAGCAGGAGGAACAAGGAACATTATGAGAACCTTGAAGGTTGCAAGAGATGAAACAAGAGCTCACGGACCAAAAGAATAAGAAACCGCAATGGTATAGCCAAGGAATAAGAATGACAGAATTTGGACAGCACTCCGTCTGAAAATGGAAGGAAATGAACAAGAACTTGAGGAGATGGAATGATACTTGATGAAAAACAACAACATATTGCCTCCGAAACAATTGAAAGAATGGCACAAGAGGTAAGAAAGATTCAGACAACACTCCGGTTAAAAGAGAGTTAAAACTTGATAGGATGAGGTTACTTGAATGAAAAATACAACACTCCGGTTAAATGATAAGCAAGGGAAAGAACATGATCTCGATAAAACGAGATGATGGTTAAAGAGAGCAATATCACAAGGCCTCCGGAATGAAAGAATAACATATAGATCAACGAAAGAAATGAATGGAGAAGGAAAAATGACAACTTCTCCCACAAATGAATTAGGAAATCCTCCATACAAAGAAGGGTTGAACGGAGTTGTTGGAAAAACCAACAACGAAAAGAATAAGCTCGTTGTGGGCTTATGGAAAACATCTCAAAATTATGAGGTGACAACCAGCCACTAATGGAAAACAATTTGATTTGATTGAGATCAACAAGGAGATGAAAAACTTATCTCACCGGGAGGATAAATGAAGAACTTGGGTCATTTATAAGCACCATAATTAGCAACAATCTTCAAGGGAAGGCTTTTAGGTGAAATACAACCCAAGATTACTCCAACAAATAAATTGAAGGGTTGAAAAGATCTCCTGAACAAAGAAAATGATGGGTTTAAATATCTCATTCTTGACAACTTGTGAATCATGAAACATGAAGGAATTGTCAAAAATGACATACCACCATCTGAAAGGATAAGGTAGAAGGATTGCAATTGGAAAGCATGATGAAGAATGCTTGAGCTCCAACAAGAATCTTGATGAAGACTACGAGGATGAATTAAAACATGATGAACCACCATGAGAACTCCGGTAATGAAAGCATGAGAAGCGAAAGATGAAAAGAATAAGATTCAAGGCCTGCGATGAATTAGATGGAGCTTTGAAATGATATAATTGAAATAGCTTGGAGCTCCGGAAAACAAGATGAACAATTTAGAACCGAGAATATGATATGATGAACAAGCTCCGGAAAAACAGAGATTAAAACACCTTGAAGGACTAAGAATAAGAATTATGTTATGCCTCTCCTTCACCAATTTAAATTGATGACAACCAAGGATTTGGCATACTACTTATTCTCGTTGGAAAGAATTAAAGAGAGATCTAGCACAAGCTTGGGTAAATCTTCAACAAACCACCGGTAGGATTATGAAAGAACAAATGAATTAATACGATAACAACGGAAGAGTAATCTTGACAGAACCACCGTAAAAATAAGGAGACGAACGAAGAGGCATCAATGAAGAATATTTGGAGGACGAAGTTGAAAACTGAGAACGAAGAAATCTTCTGAAATGATGGCTTTCGGAGGATCACAAAGAAAAGAATTCATGAAATGCTTCGGATGGCATAAACGAATTCCTCACAATCGGAACAATAATGATGATGGCATGAAGCTAGAACCACGAATCTTCAAGAGAACGGGCCAAGATTTAAGAGAAACACTTCTCCGGTCTCCAATGCTGAGAATGAAGATGAGAAATGCCATAAGAATTGTTGAGCACTCCGGAATGGAGAATTAAAAAGGTTGAACCAATGAAGAAAAGAATTGAACACGATCTTGGAGAAGGCATGTGACTGATGGAAATCATTCTTACGTCACAATTGAAAGGAATATCAAAATAACTCCGGAAAATAATTAGAAGAGTCAGGTAAGATCCTGGGAAAAGACCTGTGGGTTAGGGCCCACTCAAAAGAAATCACCGTTGAAAAAGATTGCTTAAGAGATATTGAACCGGTTGAATTAAATGGCTTGAATAAGATAATAATCCTCAAAATAGTTAGAACGGATTAAGAATGGAATTATGAATCTTCAGCACTCCGGATAAGAATAGCAAGAGGAGAATGATTAATTGGTGCACCGGAATAAGAAAGCATTGTGAAATGAGGAAAAGGATAAGATCAACACCAAAATCTTGAATTACATCCACCAGAGAAGAAACGAGAACGGAGAATGATGAACTTGAAGCTCTTGAGCATCTTCACGAGAATCACCGGATAAGAACATTGAAGGAAAGAATGAAGAACCATCACATGAATAAATGGATATTTCATTTGAGAATCTCTGGCTCCATAAAGAAAAGGGTGGGAGGGTGGGAAAAAACAAAGACAACTTGGGATGATTGAAACATACACCGTCAGATTTCTCAACGGCGTCTGTATGGAATAACTTGAAGAGAAGGCACACCGGTTGAAAAGGATTAACATGAAGATCTTGATGGTCAAGAAGAATTAGCACTCCCATAGAAATATGAGAACACCGATTAGAAAAGGTATGGAATCAACATTTGACATCGAAGCAACTCGAATACCAGAATCAAAACAAAAACAAAGGATAGATATGCAACATGATCTTCACAATATCATCCGAACAGAGAATTGAACGAATGAATTCCGCAGGTACATCAACTAGTCGAGAAGCCACTTGGAGAACAAAAGGTAAATAAAAAGGAACAAGGATCAGATAGAACAAATACAAGATAGAAGCTTCGTTCTGACATATTCGTGCTGAAAGCTCATGGAACGTGTTACAAAAGGGTTTTGCAATCCCCGGATCAGCATAGCCAAGGACCCTTTAAGATGCAACTCCCGATCAGAACAAGTCCATAAAACCACTTCACTCAATGTAGAACCCCAAACTTCATATCATGCACTCGTTGGAAGAATGCCTAGAACTACTAGATGAACCCACCTATTAATTTCCGAAAGTTTCCAGTTATGCAATCAGGTGTTGGGGATACAAGGGAAGCACCGCGCAATCAACTCTAAACCTACATCCAGGTGTATCCATCCTTCAACACATAACCAGTCTTTCTCGGAAACTGTTTACCTCGGACCTTCGAAAAGCATCCACTATAACAAGCTATGGCAATACTCTCGAACTACCTCCCCAGTACTGGGTGATGTCGGGGTTATCTTGCCACTAACCGCATAGGAGAGTTTTCGATGTCGGCCGTCTTAAGTATTCTAGTACTGCCGCGATGGATTTGTGACGACAACACCTCAGAGCTCAACTCCCCGGGACACTGCCACAACCCCAAATGACAGGAGGCATCGAGAACAATGTTCTCGTCACAAAGACATCGGAACAATCCAAACAATACTCGTGAGAACCTAAAAAAAAATTTGGTGCAATTTTTGAAAGTAGAAGAGACAAGAGTAATCGTCAGGAGTCCTCACCAGAATGAAATGAGAAGAGGAGCAAAGAAATCCTACTCTCCGATATATATATAGGACTCAAAACATTTTAAGTGTGTGCCTAGACTCAACCGTCAACGATTCGATCAATCAGTGGGGGCTTCTAGGTCGGAGAAGGCTCTGAATACCAACTTGTAATGCCCAGGATGGGACTATACCTCCTACGTGTCGAGGCACGACTTAAAGGTATAAGCCCATCCTAGATTGATCTCAAGTTTGGTATCTTTGCACGACTCATGTAAAGAGGGATTAAATTGCAAAAGGAGATAGTTGGCTTACACTCGCCACTTCACACAATACAATACATAAGCAATACATCATTCAAAACATCACAACCCGACTACGGGCGAAGATCCAAAAGAAAGATACCAAAACAACATAAAGCCACAGGTCAGGATCGAATCCTAGTAGAAACCACTACTGATCGTCGAAACATCACAAACAAACAGCCAAACTCTTCATCGAGCTCCCGGTGAAGAACTGATCCAACTCCTGCATCAAACTTGGCTGAACCTGCATCTGGTGTGGTGAAGTAACTGTGAGCCACAGAGGACTCAGCAATCCCGTTCCCGGGTAACACGACTATTTAAGCCTTGGGTGAGGACAATGCTGAAGAAAGAACTAGAGGTGAAGGAACAACAAGAGTCTACAGCAGCAACTAGCACTAACTTACGTAAAAGAGAGCGAGAAGAGAAGAGCCTCGGTCGAAAGATGATCAGGAAGTGATCCTAACTAAAGCCGGCCAAACATAACCCCACCGTGTTCAACTCCCGAATCCCTATTCGGAAATTGACAGTCACGGTACACACGCTGGTAGTGTATTGTAACATTGTGTCAAGTTATCTACAACCGGATATTAACAAGCTCCCATCTACCACATAACCGCGGGCACGGCTTTCGAAAGTTCAAACCCTGCAGGGGTGTTCCAACTTGACCCATTACAAGCCCACGATCCGCGAAGTCGCAACTCCATAGGTGGGAAGACCCGAGTATTCTCGGAATCCCGTGCTCAAGTTAAACCGAACTAAGGTAAGGCTAATCCAGCAAATCCTCCCGGCGTGTCGACACCCTGATAGTAGCCGCGCGTATCTAAGTCTCAGGACACGACCGGATGAGTCATCCTACAGGTTTTTACCAAACCTCAAGTTTCCTTGAGGTGACCCCGCAGTCTGCTCGTTTCGGACCACCACTCATGTGGAGCACTGGCCCGGGGGGTTGAATTAAAATAAAAGGGATAGCTAGTCCACATGCAAGTTTTATTAGTTATTAGGTGAATAGTACCAATGTTGGGACTTGCTGGAAAAGACTTAGCACTTAGCGGTTTATCAAGGGGGTCCCATACACCCCAACCGTGTTAGGAACGCATAATCAAGGAACATAACACCGGTTTATATGGTTCCTAACGGCATGAGTGGAACAAATCACCAAGCAAAAGGCTTAGCCTTCCACCCTTGCCAATATATAGATGATTTCATTTAAGCATTTATATAGTGTGATATAACCCAACCACTTCAACATGAAGCAAGCATCTTCAATCTTCACCTGCAACTAACAATGCTATAAGAGGGGCTGAGCGAAGCGTACTTAGCCAAGCAACGGTTTGCATAGGTAGGGTGGTTAAACAGGTTCATGGTTACAAGTAGGAGGCTGACAGGAAGAACATGGGCATCGAGGCAAAACTATAGAGCGGATCTACTAGCAATAGGCAAAGATAGTAATGTTATCGGGGTTCGGTCATCTTGCCTAGGATTCCACAAGGGAGAAGAACGGATCCATGAAGTAGACGGAGCAACACAGACGAGAGAATCCTCACAACTCCGGAACGAAACCGAAGCTATCAAGAGAAGCAACCGGAAAGAAAGAACAACACGGTAAACACACAAGCATAAACATGGCATACGATGCACATCCAAGTATGATGCATGTCCGGTTTAAATATGCATGGCATGGCGAAGCACAAACAAATACTACAAGTTAAGTGGAGCTCAATATGCAACGAGTTGCATATTGACGAAACACCACATTTAATTATTTAGTTGACTCTCGTTTATTTACAAGACAAGATTAAATGTTTTTAACATAGCTAGTGGTGAAGCATAAAAAAACTACACTAACTAGGCAATTTAAATGAGGCCGGAGAATAACAACAACATATCCGGAAAATCCCCATGAGCATGTTTAATAATTATAAAGCAACAACAGTTAAATATTTTAGTGTTGTTAACATGATGCGGATGACATGAACAAGTTTATGCAAAAAATAAATAACACAAGCACCAATGAAACACACGGGCAACCCGGAACATCTGGAATCTTCTGGAATCTTCTGGGACGTCGGTGTTCGGGCGTCACAGAGACCCAAACTATGAACGTAGCATATGATCGTGTCAAGTTTATTGCTATCGTTTTCTGCATGTCAAGTGTATGTTCCTATGACCATGAGATCATGCAACTCACTGGCACCGGAGGAGTACCTTGTGTGTACCAAACGTCACAACGTAACTGGGTGACTATAAAGGTGCTCTACAGGTATCTCTGAGGGTGTCTGTTGAGTTGGCATGGATTAAGACTGGGATTTGTCACTCCGTGTGACGGAGAGGTATCTCAGGGCCCACTCAGTAATACAACATAACAAGAAGCTTGCAAGCAATGTGAGTAAGGAGTTAGTTGCGGGATCTTGTATTACAAAACGAGTAAAGAGACTTGCCGATAACGAGATTGAACTAGGTATGGAGATACCGACGATCGAATTTCACGCAAGTAACATACCGATAGACAAAGGGAACTACATATGGGATTATCTGAATCCTTGACATCGAGGTTCAACCGATAAGATATTCGTAGAATATGTGGGAACAAATATGGGATCTATGTCCCGCTATTGGTTATTGACCATAGAGGTGTCTCGGTCATGTCTGCATAGTTCGCGAACCCGCAGGGTCTACACACTTAATGTTTGGTGATGATATAGGTATAGTTGAGTCATTATGGTGGTTACCGAAGGTTGTTCGGAGTCCCGGATGAGATCCCGGACGTGACGTGGAACTCCGAAATAGTCCGGAGGTGAAGATTGATATATTGGACGAAGGGTATTGGAGTCCAGAAGTGTTCCGGGGGTACCGGGTGATGGC
>LR738715.1:549557972-549594348 GCA_902687465.1 Secale cereale | reverse complement strand
GGGGCAAGTGTTGGGGGCCCTCATGGGCCAAGGGGAGGGGGCAAACCAGCCCACTAAGGGGCTGTGCGCTGCTACTTCTCGAGCTTGCGTTGTATTCCCTCAAATAGGAAAGGGAGATGCAACATAGTAGCGTAAGTATTTCCCTCAGTTTTTGAGAACCAAGGTATCAATCCAGTAGGAGACCACGCGCCAGTCCCTCGCACCTGCACAAACAAATAAGAACTTCGCAGCCAACGTGATAAGGGGTTGTCAATCCCTTTACGGTCACTTACGGAAGTGAGATCTACTAGAGATGATAGTTTATATTTTTGGTATTTTTGGTTTATAAGAACAACAAATAAAAGTAATAAAAGTAAAGTAGATGTAGATTGATATGTTGAGAATAGACCCGGTGGCCATAGTGTTCTCTAGTGGCTTCTCTCACGATAGCGATATTCTACGACGGGTAAACAAATTATTGTCGAGCAATTGATAGAAAGGCGAATAATTATTTGACTATCTAGGCAGGATCATTGTATATAGGCATCACGTCCGAGACAAGTAGACCGACTCCTGCCTGCATCTACTACTATTACTCCACACATCGACCACTATCCAGCATGCATCTAGTGTATTGAGATCATAAGAACAGAGTAACGCCTTAAGCAAGATGACATGATGTAGAGCGATAAACTCAAGTAATATGACATAAACCCCATCTTTTTATCCTCGATGGCAACAATACAATACGTGCCTTGCTACCCCTACTGTTACTGGGAAGGGACACCGCAAGGTTGAACCCAAAGCCAAGCACTTCTCCCATTGCAAGAACTATAGATCTAGTAGGCCAAACCAAACCAATAATTCAAAGAGACTTGCAAAGATATTATGAGCACACATAAAAAGTTCAGAGAAGAACCAAATATCTTTCATAGATAACCTTGATCATAAACTCACAATTCATCGGATCTCGACAAACACACCACAAAAAGAGAGTACATCGAATAGATCTCCTCGAAGACCGAGGAGAACTTTGTATTGAGATCTGGAGAGAGAGAAGAAGCCATCTAGATACTAGCTATGGACTCGAAGGTCTGTGGTGAACTACTCACAACTCATGGTGAGGGCGATGATGATGATGATGATGAAGACCTTCGTGATGGAACCCCCTTCGGTGGAGCTCCGGAACAGGTTCCAAGATGGGATCTTCACGGGAACAGAAGGTATGGCGATGGAATTAGGGTTTTCTCTCTGTTCACGGAGTTTCTGGGGTACGTAGACTTATATAGGAAGAAGGAGGGCACCGGGGACGCTCGAGGGGGCCACGAGGCAGGGGGCGCGCCCTGGGAAGGGGGGCGCGCCCCCCACCCTCGTGGGCTAGCCCTCAATCCCCTGACGTGGTTCTCAAGCTCTGCGTGCGTGATTTTCTCCAAAAATATCTCTCGCGATGGTTTCATTCCGTTTGGACTCCGTTTGATATTCTTTTTCTGCAAAACCCTGAAACAGGCAAAAAGACAGCAATCTGGACCGGGCCTTTGGGTTAGTAGGTTAGTCCCAAAAATGATTTAAAAGTGTATTATAAAGGCCATTAAACATCCAAGACTTCATAAATAATAGCATGGAACAATAAAAAATTATAGATACGTTGGAGACCTATCAAGCATCCCAAAGCTTAATTCCTGCTCGTCCTCGAGTAGGTAAATGATAAAGAAAGAATTTTTGATGTGGAATGCTAACCAATATAGATTTTCAATGTAATTCTCTTAATTGTGGCATGAATGTTCAGATCTGAAAGATTCAAGATAAAAGTCTACATTGACATAAGAAATAACAATACTTCAAGCATACTAACAAAGCAATCATGTCTTCTCAAAATACCATGGCTAAAGAAAGTTATCCCTACAAAATCATATAGTGTTGGCTATGCTCCCTTGTTATCACACAGAAATATTCATATCATGCACAACCCCGATTTCAGCCAAGCACTTGTTTTCATACTATATCTTTTCAAACCTTTCAACTTTCACGCAATACATGAGCATGATCCATGGACATGGCACTATGGGTGGAATGGAGGTGGTTGTGGAGAAGACAAAAAGGAGGGAGGTAGTCTCACATCGACTAGGCGTATCAACGGGCTATGGAGATGCCCATCAATAGATATCAATGTGAGTGAGTAGGGATTGCCATGCAACGGATGCACTAGAGCTAAATATGAATGAAAGCTCAACAAAAGAAACTAGTGGGTGTGCATCCAACTTGCTTGCTCACGATGACCTAGGGCATTTGAGGAAGCCCATCGTTGGAATATACAAGCCAAGTTCTATAACGAAAATTCCCACTAGTATATGAAATTGACTAAACATGAGACTCTCTACAATGAAGAACATGGTGCTACTTTGAAGCACTAGTGTGGAAAAAAGATAGTAGCAACTGTCCCTTTTTTCTTTTCTTTTTTTGGGCCTTTTTTTTCTTTGGCTTTTTTTCTTTTTTTTTTGCGAAGGGGCTTTATAGATTTAGGCTTTCCTCCCATGGGACAATGCTCTAATAATGATGATCATCACACTTTCATTACAACTCGATACTACACCAAAGTATGACTCTATATGAATGCCTCCGGCGGTGTACCGGTATGTGCAATGAAACAAGAGTGACATGTATAAAAATTATGCATGGTGGCCTTGCCACAAATACGATGTCAACTACATGATCATGCAATGGCAATATGACAATATGATGCGTGTCATATGAACAGAACGGTGGAAAGTTGCATGGCAATATATCTCGGAATTGCTAGGGAAATGCCATGATAGGTAGGTATGGTGGCTGTTTTCAGGAAGAATATGGTGGCTGTTTTGAGGAAGGATATATAGTGGGTTTATGGCACTGGCGAAAGTTGCGTGGTACAAGAGAGGCTAGCAATGGTGGAAGGGTGAGAGTGCATATAATCCATGGACTCAACATTAGTCATAAGAACTCATATACTTATTGCAAAAATCTAAAAGTCATCAAAACAAAGCAATCAATGCATGCTCCTAGGGGAAGGTTGGTAGGAGTTAACCATCGCGCGCCCCCGACCTCCACACAAAGGTTGGCACTCTACAAATACCTCATGCTCTAACTTCGTCACATAGCGGTTCACCATACGTGCATGCTACAGGAATCACTAACCTTAACACAAGTATTTCTCCATTTCATAATAACTCCACTAGCATGACTCTAATATCACTATCCTCATATCTCAAAACAATTATCAAGCATCCAACATCTCATTCTATTCAATGCACTTAGTGTGAATTTTTTTACTACATTGACATTGGATGTTTATCATGTGAAGACTAGTTTCTTTAGCCTAAACACATTACCATGCTGTTTTAATAGACTCTCAAATAGATATAAGTGAAGCATGAGAGTTCAACAATTTCTACAAAATATTACCACCACTGTGCTCTAAAAGATGTAAGTGAAGCACTAGAGCAAAAACTATTCAACTCAAAAGATATAAGTGAAGCACATAGAGTGTTCTAACAATTCCTAGGACATATTTAACTCTCTCAAATAGGTGTGTCCAGCAAGGATGATTGTGGCAAAATAACAAGCAAAGACTCAAATTATACAAGACGCTTCAAGCAAAACACATATCATGTTGCGAATAAAAATATAGCTCCAAGTATAGTTATCGATGGATGAAGACGAAAGAGGGGATGCCTTCCCGGGGCATCCCCAAGCTTAGGATTTTGATTATCTTGAATTACTTGGGGTGCCATGGGCATCCCCAAGCTTAGGCCTTTGCTACTCCTTGTTCCAAGTCCATCAAAGCAATACTCAAAACTTGAAAACTTCACAACACAAAACTTAGACAAAAATTCTCGTGAGCTCCGTTAGTATAAGAAAGCAAACCACTACTCAAAGGTGTAGCAATGAATTCATTCTTTGTTTATATTGGTGTTAAACCTACTGTATTCCAACTTCTCTATGGTTCATATCCTACTTCTGAAACTCCGTTAGTATATGAAGCATTGAAATAAGCAAACAACACACGAAAAACAGAATCTGTCAAAAACATAATAGTCTGTAGTAATCTGCAGGTTTCGCCTACTTCTGAAACTCCAAAAAATTCAAACTAAATAGAGAAATTTGCGGAATTTATCTACCCATAATATGCAAAAAAGAATCAACTAAAAGGAACGCTCCAGTAAAATCTGAAGACTACTTTAGCGGGCGCGAACGATTCTGTTTTTCACAGCAAGATCATATAAACTTCACACAAGTCTTCCCAAAGGTTCTACTTGGCACAAACAGTAAACAAAACATGAAAACACATCTAATCAGAGGCTAGATGCAATATTTATTCCCTAACAGCAACAAAAACAAAAAACATAAAAATGGGTTGCCTCCCAACAAGCGCTATCGTTTTACGCCCCTAGCTAGGCACGATACAAGACAAATATAGGTATTGCCATCTTTGAGAGGCAATTCTTTGATTAAGCACTTATGATTCTTGGGCACTTCTTTGTCCCTATGAATAATCAAACTCTTGGGCAAGAAATCAAGAAATTCTAAAGTGTCAAAAGGGTCTCTTGCAAAAGTGAGAAAATTAGGGTGAACACTTATGGATTTGAGATCTGCAATTCTAGATGTTTCACCCTTGTCTTTAGGGACATACATGAACTTAGATAATTTAATGGAGGTATTTGGATTAATTTTTATAGCGGAAAGAGCAGAACCCACATTAGTGATAACATCCTCAAGCTTATTGATTCTAGTAGAATCCTGATCTAGCTTTTCTTTAACTATGGGCTCCTTTTCCTTAAGATTTTTCAGAACAACTCCTACCTTGGATCCATATTGGGAGATTTCGTTATGATTTTTTCTATCCTAGTTTTCTACCAGTTCTACCGTAGCAACTTTGTTTTCAATGATTTCTAACCTTTGCATAACATGCTCCAAAGTTAAAACGGTCCAATTAACCATAAGAGGTGGTGAGCCAAATAATTCAGTCATATCATTATAAGAATCAAAGGTGTGGCTACCCAAGAAATTCCCTCCGGTAATTGTATATAAGATAAATCTATTCCCCGGAGTTATGCCAGCATAAAAACCGCGAAGAAGCACGGAAGTGGAAAGCTTCCCTTAGATCTATTTTGAGCATTGCAAATTCTATATCAAGCATCTTTTAAGTTTTCTTCCTCCCTTTGTTTAAAGTTGAGGACCTCATTCTCGGGAGTGGTGATAATGATAGGTGTGCTAGACATGATGACGAGCAAGCAAGTAGCACATGCAAGCAAACAAGAAGCAAGCGAACGATAAACACACGGCGGAAGAAGGGCAAATAAAACGACAAGGGTGAAGTGGGGGAGAGAAAAACAAGAGACAAATAAATGTAATGCGAAGGATTAGGGTTTCTGATAGGTACTTGGTATATGAGTTTTGCGTAAGCCTCCCCGGCAATGGCGAAAGAAATTCTTCTTGCTACTTCTCGATCTTGCGTTGTATTCCCTCAAAGAGGAAAGGGAGATGCATCACAATAGCGTAAGTATTTCCCTCAGTTTTTGAGAACCAAGGTATCAATCCAGTAGGAGACCACGCGCCAGTCACTCGCACCTGCACAAACAAATAAGAACTTCGCAGCCAACGCGATAAGGGGTTGTCAATCCCTTTACAGTCACTTACAGAAGTGAGATCTGATAGAGACGATAGTTTATATTTTTGGTATTTTTGGTTTATAAGAACAACAAATAAAAGCAATAAAAGTAAAGTAGATGTAGGTTGACATGTTGAGAATAGACCCGGGGGCCATAGTGTTCTCTAGTAGCTTCTCTCATGATAGAGATATTCTATGGCGGGTAAACAAATTACTGTCGAGCAATTGATAGAAAAGCGAATAATTATGAGACTATCTAGGCATGATCATTGTATATAGGCATCACGTCCGAGACAAGTAGACCGACTCCTGCGTGCATCTACTACTCTTACTCCACACATCGACCGCTATCCAGCATGCATCTAGTGTATTGAGTTCATAAGAACAGAGTAACGCCTTAAGCAAGATGACATGATGTAGAGGGATAAACTCAAGCAATAAGATATAAACCCCATCTTTTTATCCTCGATGGCAACAATACACAACTTGCCTTGCTGCCCCTACTGTCACTTGGAAAGGACACCGCAAGATTGAACCCAAAGCCAAGCACTTCTCCCATTGCAAGAACTGTAGATCTAGTAGGCCAAACCAAACCAATAATTCGAAGAGACTTGCAAAGATATTATGAGCACACATAAAAAGTTCAGAGAAGAACCAAATATCTTTCATAGATAACCTTGATCATAAACTGACAATTCATCGGATCTCTACGAACACACCTCAAAAAGAGATTACATCGAATAGATCTCCTCGAAGACCGAGGAGAACTTTGTATTGAGATCGAGAGAGAGAAGAAGCCATCTAGGTACTAGCTATGGACCCGAAGGTCTGTGGTAAACTACTCACAACTCATGGTGAGAGCGATGATGATGATGATGATGAAGACCTCCGTGGTCTGTGGTAAACTATTCACAACTCATGGTGAGGGCGATGATGATGATGATGATGAAGACCTCCGTGATGGACCCCCCTTCGGTGGAGCTTCGGAACAGGCTCCAAGATGGGATCTTCACGGGAACAGAAGGTACGGCAGTGGAATTAGGGTTTTCTCTGTTCACGGAGTTTCTAGGGAACGTAGACTTATATAGGAAGAAGGAGGGCACCGGGGGACGCTCGAGGGGGCTACGAGGCAGGGGGCGCGCCCTGGGAAGGGGGGCACGCCCCCACCCTCGTGGGCCATCCCTCGATCCCCTGATGTGGTTCTCAAGCTCCACGTGCGTGATTTTCTCCAAAAATATGTCTCGCGAAGGTTTCATTCCATTTGGACTCCGTTTGATATTCTTTTTCTGGAAAACCCTGAAACAGGCAAAAAACAACAATCTGGACTGGGCCTTTGGGTTAGTAGCTTAGTCCCAAAAATGATATAAAAGTGTATGATAAATCCCATTAAAATCCAAGACTTCATAAATAATAGCATTGAAGAATCAAAAATTATAGATACGTTGGAGACGTATCATGCGCCCCCTCACCCCTTCCCACGTTGCTAGAGGAGGTGGGGGCGCCACCCTAGGGTTCCCACCCCTTTGCCTTGAGGGCCAAGTCTCCTAGGGGGAAAACCCATCTAGGGTTTCCCTCTTGTGGCTGCCGACCCTTGATGGGATCTCCTAGGGGCGCCCATTCTCCCCCTTCCCCTAAATATGGAGAGGTAGAGAGAGGGCAGTCGCGCCCTTACACGCCTTGGCGGTGCCCCTCCTCTGTCGTAGCACTTCTCCTCATACGCATAGTGCTTAGCGAAGCTCTGCTGCAATTCCTCCACCACTACCGCCACCACGCCGTCGTGCTATCGGAGGACTCGAGCCACTACTTCACCTTCACTCGCTGGATCGAGGAGGTTAAGGCGTCATCAAGCCGTACGTGTGTTGAACACGGAGGTGCCGTCCGTTCGGCACTAGATCGGAGTTCACGGGACGGATCGTGATTGGATCGCGAAGACATACCACTACATCAACCGCGTTCTTGAACGCTTCTGCTTAGCGATCTACAAGGGTATGTGGATCCAACTCTCCTCTCATAGATGTGCATCTCCTAGATTGATCTTGGGTGTTCGTAGGAATTTTTTTGTTTCCCGTGCAACGTTCCCCAACAAAGTAAGGGGAAAGGTCTGGTTACGATATTCTAATGGATTTTCTCAAAGAAGTTAATCCCCTTCGTTTATGTCTTCAATTCTTTATTCCAATGCTTCATGATGAAGTTGTTTTCCTCCCTTCGGGAACTACATCATACTTACAAAGAGGTAAGGGGCAGCTCTACAATGATAGAATGTTATAAGGGAAAAATCATCTGGGGGTATCCCAAGAATGAACACATGAGTATCTCTCGAGTTGAAAAAAATGAAGCATATCGAGAGCAAAGTAAGAAGATACCATAAGTGGTTTCAAGCGGATAGACAATCGTCGTTGCCTAAAACAATGCTTGAAAGGGGTTCAGAGCAACGAGAATTAGTTTTGTGTCTGAAACCATAATTGACGATCTCTTGGAAGGTGGCTCGTGATCTAGATACAAAGCCAAGTGTGTTGAATAACTTTAGAAACAGGGGATGTACAGGAGAGTCAGGTTTTGATCCGATGGAACTGTGGGTTATGGGCCCACCATGTGGGTTAAAAGTAGGGAGGGCGATGTCATCTTGCATGATCATGAGAGAAAGGCATGTCAGAGAAGAGACTGCCAGATATATCGGCAATGACATCAGTACCGAGGGCGAGGGACGAAGAGAACCATTTTCCTGCTCGTTGAACGAGGCGGACCAATAGGCAAATTTCTCGTCCATCGGTGGCTACCGGAATGTCATCAACAATATTAAAAGGGTCTTACTGACAGAGTTGTACATCGAGGTGTTTACATGAGCACTAAATTATTACTGTTTAGATCATATAGATCACAAGAAAGGTTAAACAAACCAACGGAAAGGAAATGTGATTAACAGATTAATCAAAGCAATCGAAAGGAAACTGTCTTTAAACACAAGTATTAGGAGTATCTCCCTCACAAGAAAGCAGAGCATGATATACATGATAGGACATCAAGTACACCACCATTTAGTTATGGGGGCAAAGAAATTCATCATGTTTACCCATACACGGTGTTTGGATAACTGATCAAGGAACATTTACCATTGTGCTTCAAATGTTCCTTGTGAGAATCGGGATACCACATACATGCTTTGAGATAGCATTGACATGGTCTTCAAAGGTCAAACTTTGGATACACAAAAGGATCCAGACGGAACTGCTAGAACAGTTCGTGCAATTTTATAATGGATAAGATGCGGATGTGGCCGATGGATTCAGCAACAACTCATCGTGATTTACATAAACATGGATTTCCACAATTAAGTGAACAAGGTGAAAATATTGGACATACTGAAGTATATAATAAAGTATGTTCGAGGAGAACATCCACGACTAAACATTGATCAAAACATGCAACTAGAAAGATGGACTTGGTAGCATGATCAATGTTAGAGTGGTGACTTGATAATCAAAAGACCTAGAATGAAACTATTGGCCATTCACTTCAACGCAATAGGTTTGCAAGAAGTTTTGAATTCACACACCATAGTTCAATGGCCGGTATTCCGGTTAGGAACAACACGAGAACCAAGATATGAATGGAGATGTCGAGAAGTATTACTATACCAAGAATTAACAGGTGGAGCAATTCTCATGACATCCTTGCCATAAAAGATGGTAATATTCAAGTGTAGAACATAGCATGAGTTGGATAGCAAGGAACTCAAGGTACAACACAAAAACATGAACAAGTTTGTGTTGGAGGGAAGGCAATAAAGTCAATGATAACACAATTCATCGAGGGGCAAGAATGGTATTTCTCATCATGGATTCAATAGATATCCTAAAGGAGTCAAAATGTTGATGATGGTCACGACAAATTTTGTCGAGAGGCTCCATGAAGAAGCAATCGAACAGCGACTGCATCAAGCAAAAGGAATGGTGAAGCCAAAGGTTATTATATCCATAGATAAGTTGCAATGTCAGAATCAGAGTTGTCTCTCAAGACAAACAATATGATGTTGAAAGCTCGATGTAAGCTTAGCTCGTCACCAAAAATTGTGCTCCGGGAAGAAGGACCAGATAGCACAATTAAAATCAACATGATAATGATATAACCGAGCAGGCTAGGAATGACATGATCGAGTTTAAATTCCCCAGCAAAAATTACCATGAGTAGTGAGCCATAAAATGGACTCGAGTCACTTGTCGGAGTTCTCGAGTGACGAACAATTCAAATTGGGAACAACTGAAATTTCTGAGTAGTTATACTTGATGAAGAACTCATAAGGAGTAATGTAGTTCTGTAATACCCTCGAGATACTAGGGGGTAATGCTCAACAGCAGATCAAAGTAGAGGTTGACTAGGGTATTGCTCTGCAGAAGACAAGTGCTTAAACTTGCACGAGAAATGGTATTAAAGGAGAGCATGGTCGGAACCACGATTGCAAAAGGCCAGATCCCAGATATAAGATGAACTTATATCAAGGGGATAATTATTTCTATGAGAAGCTTTCATGATAAGATCTGCATCGTGTCCATGGGCATGAACACAAAGTTTAAGGTCGACTCCCACTTCTCCAAATGCATAACCTTTCATTCACTTCTTGTTTCGAAAATGGCATTAGTGTTGAAAGTTTTACCTGGTGAAATACCAGATGAGTATGACCCGTGAAATCTTTCGGGTTCACACGGATTTATGGGGCATAGGTTCAGCCCATCTGGGCATCTTAGCAACATATACCACAAACTTCAAGAGCAGATAACACAAGCTCGAGAGTAGAGCATGCTTGACAAAAGCAGAGGGTACAATTTACCAAAGGCATTATGTATCTGACGAAAGACTCACAAGGTTATAGAACATGAAGGACACTGTCGGATGGTAATTGAACAAAGGATTTGGTTGTCCATAACAGAGCTAGTGCGAGCATCGGCACACAACAAGACGAAGAAAACAATGCAAAGACATTGGATTATAGAAACAATTAACTAATTCAAAGCTCAAATGCAAAGGGATTATGAATTTCAATTCAAGGGATCAGAAGCAAATGCTCTGATTAAGGATGGATAAGTCGAGTAGGCTTAGGGCTACAACCGGGTGGCAATTCGATTGCTCGAGATCCAGCTCATCTTCAAAACGATGTCTGAGCGGGAAGGATGAATTCTAGGACCTGATTGAGGATTGCGAGCATTCACAATCATAACGAACCAGCGGACTCAAAATGATAATGACAACGTATGTCAATAAGATTACTATACTATGGAATTAACCATAATGCATGAAGTCAAGAAATTCAGGAGCAATAGGCTACTGAGGATTTCGAAAGATCTAATATCATTATGAAGTATTAGGTGGATCACATGAACAATTGGGGATCAACGAATCCTCGATAAGTGTGAGGTATTACTCGTAGGTGTTTTCATGCAGAAAAGAGCTGCAAGGCAGTAGGCACAAAAAGATTCTCAGAATATCAGAAAGTATTACAGGGTATCTTGTAATAACAAGAGCAATTGGGAATAATTGTAAGAGAGACACGTGTAAGTATTTATCCATAGGGACATTTCGGTGGTAGGGAATTGCAAAAGCACTGGGCACAAAGTCTCAAGAGAACATCGGAGAGTATCTTCAGAATCTTCTGGTGCAGCAAGCGATCATCTGGAATGAGGGGATCTTCGGGGGGAATCGGTTACGAGAACCTAGTGTTAAAGTTAATTTATTCATTTAACCCGAATAGAAGAGAGATCAGAGTCCCAGAGTAAAGGCAAGGAATAAAAGATCCTAATACCACCCAAATGGCGACGTGGGCCCGTAAGCCACACAGCCATGTTAGTAAAAGTTTTCAATGACTAGTCTCAACTTTGTCCAAGGAGTTGGGAAGGGGGATTCCTACAGGCAGTCGGCTCTGATACCAACTTATGATGCCCCCGATTTGACCGTACACTAATCATGCACGCAAATGTCTATGACCAAGATCAGGGATTCACGGGAAGATATCACAACACAACTCTAGACACAAATAAAATAATAGAAGCTTTATATTACAAGACAGGGGCCTCGAGGACTCGAATACATAAGCTCGAATACACAAGAGTCAGCGGAAGCAACAATATCTGAGTACAGACATAAGTTAAACAAGTTTGCCTTAAGAAGGCTAGCACAAATGTAGCAATGATGGAAAAGGCAAGGCCTCCTGCCCGGGACCTCCTAACTACTCCTCGAAGCAGAACTCCACGTAGAAACATCCTCGGGATCCTCTGGCTTCTGGACTCCACCGATCTGGTTGCATCATCCAAGAAGAGAGGAAAAAAGGGGGAAAAGGGGAGCAAATCAACCGTGAGTACTCATCCAAAGTACTCGCAAGCAAGGATCTACACTACATATGCAATGGTATATGTGTAAAGGGGTAAATCTGTGGGCTAAACTGTCGAATGCCAGAATAAGCGGGGGATAGCTAGTCCTATCGAAAACTACACTTCTGGCAGCCTCCATCTTGCAGCAGTAGAAGAGAGTAGCTGGAAAGTAACAAGTATCCTCGCTTCTGGCAGCCTCCGTCTTGCACCAGTAGAATAGAGTAGATGGTAAGTTCACCAAGTAACATCTTATGGCATAATCCGACCCAGCAATCCTCCCCTCGTCGCCCTGTGGGAAAGCAATCACCGGGTTGTATCTGGCACTTAAAAAGGTGCGTTTTATTAAGTATCCGGTTTTAGCTGCCATGAGGTCGGGGTACAACTCCGGGTCGTCCTTTTACCAAGGGACATGACTATTCAAATAGACAAACTTCCCTGCAGGGGTGCACCACATTACCCAACACGCTCGATCCCCTCTGGTCGGACACATTTTCTTGGGTCATGCCCGGCCTCGGAAGATTAACACGTCACAACCCTACCTAGGCACAACAGAGAGGTCAGCCCGATGTTCTAAATCCTAGGCGTGCAGGGGTCTGGGCATGCGTGGGCGGACGATAAGCAGACCTAGCCTCTCCTAATACCAGAGCATGCATTCCAGTCCAATCCGGCGCGCGCCGCTCAGTCGCTGACGTCAAGAAGGCTTTGGCTGATACCACGACGTCGAGTACCCATAACTGTTCCCGCGTAGCTGGTTAGTGCGTATAGGCCAGTGGCCAGACTGAGATCAAATATCCAAACTCGTTAAGCGTGTTATTATGAAATAACCGCGGACAACGACCAGGGCCAGTCTCTCCTCGGTGTCTCAACCCGCCTTGTTGCTCTGCCACAAAGAATCACTCGGGGGCCGTTGGGAACCCAGGCCCACCACTACCTGGATGGAACCACCTATCCTTTCAGCCCCCAATCAGTGAATCACTTGCGGGTACTCTACGAGCCGACCCGACTTTAGTCACAACATGTATCATGTATAATATGTATTTAGTATAAACCCGTGATCACCACCCGAGTGATCACGGCCCGATAGTAGAGTATGGCACACGGACAAGAATGTAGGGCCACTGATGGAATACTAGCATCCTATACTAAGCATTTAGGCAGGTAAAGGTATCAACAGTGGTAGTAACATTGACAGGCTATGCAACATAATAGGAGTTAGCGAATCATCAACAATAGCAAATCTAATGCAATAATAAGAGAGAAGATAATGGGCGATATCTAGTGATCAAGGGGGGTTGGCTTGCCTGGTTGCTCTAGAAAGGAGGGTCGTCAACACCATAGTCGAACTGGGGGTCGCCGGCAGTCTCGGGATCTGATACGTCTCCAACGTATCTATATTTTTTGATTGTTCCATGCTATTATTTATGAAGTCTTGGATGTTTAATGGGCTTTATCATTCACTTTTATATCATTTTTGGGACTAACCTACTAACCCAAAGGCCCAATCCAGATTGCTGTTTTTTGCCTGTTTTAGAGTTTTGCAGAAAAAGAATATCAAACGGAGTCCAAACAGCATGAAACCTTCGCGAGAGATATTTTTGGAGAAAATCACGCACATGAAGCTTGAGAACCACGTCAGGAGATCGAGGGGCCACCCTCGAGGGTGGGGGGTGCGCGCCCCAGGCCTACCCAGGGCGCCCCCCTGCCTCGAGGTCCCCTCGAGCGTCCCCCGGTGCCCTCCTTCTTCCTATATAAGTCCACGTACCCGAGAAACTACGTGAACAGAGAGAAAACCCTAATTCCTCCGCCGTAGCTTCTGTTCCCGTGGAGATCCCATCTTGGAGCCTGTTCCGGAGCTCCACCGGAGGGGGATCTATCACGGAGTCCTTCATCATCATCATCACCATCACCCTCACCATGAGTTGTGAGTAGTGTACCATAGACCTTCGGGTCCATATCTAGTATCTAGATGGCTTCTTCTCTCTCTGGATCTCAATACAAAGTTCTCCTCGGTCTTCGAGGAGATCTATTCGATGTAATCTCTTTTTGCGGTGTGTTTGTCGAGATCCGATGAATTGTGAGTTTATGATCAAGGTTATCTATGAAAGATATTTGGTTCTTCTCTAAACTTTATATGTGTGCTCATAATATCCTTACAAGTCTCTTCGAATTGTTGGTTTGGTTTGGCCTACTAGATCTATAGTTCTTGCTATGGGAGAAGTGCTTGGCTTTGGGTTCAATCTTGCGGTGTCCTTTCCCAGTGGCAGTAGGGGCAGCAAGGCACGTATTGTATTGTTGCCATCGAGGATAAAAATATGGGGTTTATATCATATTGCTTGAGTTTATCCCTCTACATCATGCCATCTTGCTTAAGGCGTTACTCTGTTCTTATGATCTCAATACACTAGATGCATGCTGGATACCGGTCGATGTGTGGAGTAATAGTAGTAGATGCAGGCATGAGTCGGTCTACTTGTCTCGGACGTGATGCCTATATACAATGATCATGCCTAGATAGTCTCATAATTATTCGCTTTTCTATCAATTGCTCGATAGTAATTTGTTTACCCGCCGTAGAATATCGCTATCATGAGAGAAGCCACTAGAGAAAACTATGGCCCCGGGTCTATTCTCAACATATCAATCTACATCTCTACTTTACTTTTACCGCTTTTATTTGCTGTTCTTGTAAACTAAAAATACCAAAAATATAAACTATCATCTCTATCAGATCTCACTTTCGTAAGTGATCGTAAATGGATTGACAACCCCTTATCGCATTGGCTGCGAAGTTCTTATGTGTCTGTGCAGGTGCGAGGGACTCGCGCGTGGTCTCCTACTGGATTGATACCTTGGTTCTCAAAAACTGAGGGAAATACTTACGCTACTGTGCTGCATCTCCCTTTCCTCTTCGAGAGAATACAACGCAAGCTCAAGAGGTAGCAGGGTCCATCGGAAAGAAGTAACGGAGGGGGAACATAATAAATAACAGAGCAATCAAAGCATCACAAATCGTAACACGGCAATACGCGGTGCTGGAGGTGACCTAACATAGTAGTAGGTGATACCTGCGAAGTGGGGAAACATCCAGGAATGTATTCTCGGTGTTTCACGTTTTTGGACAGACGGACTAGAGTGTAAAGGTCGGATGTTCGGTATGCTAGTGGCATGTGGCAGTTGAACGGAGTGCGTATTCGGATTCATCTCGTCGTTCTGAGCAACTTTCATGTAGAAAGTATTTTCATCCGAGGTACATAGTATTTTATATTAATATTTAAAGATTTAATTCATTTTCTAGAATTAAAATATTTAATTTAATTAGAAAATGTAATTATGACGTCACCATGACGTCAGCGGTCAACTCTGATCGTTGATTGGTCAAAGTGACACGTGGGTCCGACTTGTCATAGTCACAGTTTAACTAAACATAGTTAATTATTTTAATTAGTGATTAGGTTAGTCTAAACAGTATTAATTAAGTTAATTAATTAGTATTTTTATTATATATATATTTATTTTAAATTTTCTTTTTTTAAACGTTCAGGGGCTGGGCCCCTCGTGTCATTGGCCCAGAGGGGCCTATCGGGTACGCGGGCGTGCGGGCACGCAGGCATGGCCACTAGCGCCCGCCAAGGCGAACTGGGCGCTGGCCGGCAAGGCGCACGTGCCTAGGCCAGGGGTGCTGCATGGCCGCGCGAGGCCGGCGGGGCAGGCGGCCGCAGCTAGCGGGGTGAGCAGGGGAGCGGCTCCGCGCGGGCGATGGCCTGGCCGGAGCGCCGTGGGGAGGCACGCGAAGCGACCGACGTGGCGGGGCGTGCACGCAGGCAACAGATGGGGCGGCCAGCAACAGCGGATAGTGGCCAGGCAAAAGCAGTAGCAACCAGCGGGAACTAGCAGCAACGGCAGAAGCAGTGGCAGGCAGAGTAAGCGACAGCGGCAAGCAACGCAACGCAGCGGCAGTGTTGGTATGGAAGGCAACCCATGGATTCGGCTAGCCATGGAAAGTGAAAGTTTGGTGGAAAAAGTAATAAACTTTATTTTATGTTTGGGAACCGCCTATGATATATCTAGCATGGAAAGTGTTGGGAACTCTGAGTCATTTTCGTTGGTGGGAAAAGTATGCCACCCAAAATAATTTTATCTCTCAATTTAAGCTTTGAGCTCTGGCACCTCTACAAATCCCTACTTCCCTCTGCGAAGGGCCCTTCTTTTACTTTATGCAATTTTTATTTTGAATTTGAGTCTCCATCTTCTCTTATAAAGCACCAACTAGGAAGCACTATGATCGCACTTGAGCATTGGGTGTAGTTAATATGCGAGTGTGTTTCATGAATGGATCAATGGTTGAGCATGATGGGCTAGGGATAAATTATTTTAGCGTTGATATTTTGAAAGACATGGTCACTTGTTGACATGCTTGAGTATTAAAGTCCTCATGTCAAAACTAGACCATTGCTTTGAACCATATAAATGTCCAATTGTCCATGCTATAAAGAAAAGAATATGTGATGAACATGATATGCAGTATTCCACGTCAAAAATTCTATTTTTGTCATTTACCTACTCGAGGACGAGCAAGAATTAAGCTTGGGGATGCTGATACATTTCCAACGTATCTATAATTTTTTATTGTTCCATGCTATTATATTATCATTCTTGGATGTTTTATAATCATTTTATAGTCATTTTATATCATTTTTGGGACTAACCTATTGACATAGTGCCAAGGGCCAGTTACTGTTTTCTGCATGTTTTTTACATCGCAGGAAATCAATATCAAACGGAGTCCAAACACTGCAAAACTTTTTGTGGATTTACATGGACCAGAAGACTCCCGATGGGCTAGAGCAGCACCTGGGGGGGGGGGTGCCCCAAGGGGGGAACAACCCCATGCGCGCCCAGGTGGGTTGTGCCCACCTCGATGGCCTCCCGCACCCCTTCTTCGCCCTATAAATTCCTAAATATTCCAAAACCCTTCGGGGTGAAAGATCAGAAGTTCCACTGCCGTAAGGCTATGTAGTCCACGAGATCCAATCTAGAGTTCTTTCTGCCACTCCGCTGAAGGGGGAAATCATCACCGGTGCCCATCTTCATCATCCCGGCGGCCACCATGGTGAGAAGGGAGTTGTCCACCCTCGGGGCTGAGGGTTTGCACCAGTAGCTATGTGTTTAATCTCCCCCTCTCTCTCTCTCTCTCGCTCTCTCTCTCTCTCTCTCTCTCTCTCTCTCTCTCTCTCTCTCTCTCTCTCGTGTTCTTGAGATGCACAATCTTGATGTATCGCGGGCTTTGTTAATATAGTCGGATCATACCGTGTTTTCCCCTCTCTATCTTGTTGTGATGAATCAAGTTTTCCCTTTGAGATTTCTTTAGATCGTATACTTTTATGGATTTGAGAACACTTGATATATGTCTTGCCATTGAATACTCGTGGTGAGAATGGGGTATCATATCACTTGATATATGTTTTGGCACTCAACTTGCGGATTCCCGAGGTGACATTGGGGTAATCTATGCATAGGGGTTGATGCACGTTCTTGTCTTTGTTTCTCCGGTAGAAATCTTGGGTCACTCTTTGAAGTTCTTTGTATTGGATTGAGTATTATGAATTTCGAAATGGTTAGATGCATATCGTATAATTAACTCACGGATACTCGTGGTGACATTGGAGTATCTAGGTTACATTAGAGTTGGTTGATGTCTGTCATATGGTGTTATTTTAGTACGAACTCTTGATTAGATCGATCAGAAAGAATAGCTTGTGTTATTTTATTACGAACTCTAGGATAGATTGAATGGAAAGAATAGCTTTGAGGTGGTTTCGTACCCTACAAACAATTTCTACCTTTTATTCTTCGCCAATAGGAACTCGGGAGTGATTATTTATTGCACTTTGAGGGATAATCATATGATCCAACTATGCTAGCATTGTTGAGAGATTGCACTAGCAAAAGTATGGACCCTAGGCCTTGTTTTCAAGCATTGCAATACCGTTTGTGCCCTATTTTGTCACTTGCTACCTTGCTGTTTTTATCGTCACTATTACAAAAATCAATATCTACTATCCATATTACACTTGTATAACCATCTCTTTGCCGAACTAGTGCACCTATACAATTTGCCATTGTATTAGGTGTGTT
Source organism: Secale cereale (assembly GCA_902687465.1). NCBI lineage: Eukaryota > Viridiplantae > Streptophyta > Magnoliopsida > Poales > Poaceae > Secale > Secale cereale. The sequence continues at coordinate 549,576,231 of LR738715.1, read as the reverse complement.
GGGGACACAAGAGACCTTTTATTATTTGGTTGCAGGGTTGTTTGAGAGAAACCATCTTCATCCTACACCTCCTACAGATTGATTAACCTTAGGTCATCCACTTGAGGAAAAATTGCTACTGTCCTACAAAACTCTGTGCTTGGAGGCCCAACACGTGTCTACAAGAATAAAGTTGCATAGTAGACATCAGGCGCCGGGTCGCCAGTCAGGAGCTCAAGCACCATGCACGACGTCTCGAGGGGGAGCGAAGGCACTTGGAACCTTATCGGATCTTCAGGACCAGAAAAGGTCCACATCGAGGGAGAGTGGCGCTGGAACGGGGCAATGCACTACCCGACGAACTCCGTCACCACCATTGGGGCGGTCACACCGGCCTTCCTCAACCTGGGAAGCCTGGTCCAAACAAAGGTGAGCCGCCGGTCGACAAGCTTCTCGTGGCGCCATCCGGAGCTGGGCTCCGCTAGCCTTCATGGGAGCAGGAGCAAAGGGCTGAGAGTGGTGGCATCCACAAATACCCATTGCTTCCGGAACCCCCTCACATCCAGGTGGAGTGCGAAGTCGATGCCCGAGCCAGACATCACCGCTTCAGCTTGGAAGGCCACGCACCCCAAGCACGGTTGGTTGTCGATCAGGTGGAGCGAGAAGAAGTGGCGGAACAAGGCAATAGACGGGGCAATGCCTACCATGGCCTCACACAGGAAGGCGAAGGCGGCAAGAAGGACAATGGATGCAGGATCCAGATGCAGCACCTGGATCTGGTAATGCATAAGTATGGCATTAAAGAAATCGGAGAAAGGAGGAACCAATCCGGCCAGAAGAGCATGGAGGTGGATAGGGATTTCAGTGCCCTCCATGTCCACCATACACCGGGAAGCGGGCTAGACCATCATCACTTTCCACTCATTGGAGCCGGCGGCGAGGGCCGGCCGGACCTTGGCCAGTCCCTTCGAGTTGATCACCATCGACTGGTCGAGCGCATGCTCCCAGTCAGGTCGAGACTCAGTAGGAGCGATGTTTCTACCCTTCTTCTTCTTCAACCTGGGGGCCATGGGGGCGAAGGGAAATTGGCGAGGTGCTGAGTCAAGGTGGAGTGCCGCAAGGTCGCAAGATGGCGAGATGGAGGGATAGACAAGTCTGGGCGCTGCGTGCAAGTCTGGCAGGGTTGTGCTAGCAACAAGCGACCATCAAGTCAAGTAGTTGCTAGGGCGGCTTGGGGAAGTGGAGACGCCCACGTCCAATCCAGGCACCACACATCGACCAGGTCCGCAGGCAATTGGGGCCTGCGGCGCTTCGCCCTTGCCCTTTGGCTATGCCTCGAAGCCGAGTGCAAGTGTGCCTTGGGACCGTGGGCTACTGTCGGCGTTCTGGGAACTAGGGTACCCAGACTTGCCTGCCTGCGGCCCGTGACGTGGCTCCTTTTCAGGCTTGGTATGGCCCATCTCCAGCATAGACACTCAAGACCCTTGCGAGGGGCCAAGCCTCGCGAGGCGAACGACGCCAAGACCTCTCACTACAAAAAAAGACACTTCCGTGATGATACATGTTTGTCACAGTAGGTCACGTTTTCTGTCATGCATGTACATCCATGGCAAATATATGACAGAATCAAGATAGTCATACCTGTGTTGTCGTAGAAGTGTTCGATGACATTACCAAAATTATCATCACAGAAGTGTCCACTTCCATGATGATAAATCGTGCGTCACAGAAGTGCTTTCGTCAAGGGTGACCGACACGTGGCATCCACCGTAACGAAACGCCGTTAAGCTATCGGGTCCGGTTTTGGATCCGATAACCCGTTAACAGCCCCGACCAATGGGGATTTTCCATGTTTAAAATCATCATTGGCTGGAGGAAACACGTCTCGGCTCACCGTTGGGACAGATGTCATCCACTCATTGGACCCAAAGCGCCTATGATACGTCGACATGTGGCACGGCCCAACAGAGGCCCATTCCTGTGAAAAGGCCGGCCCGTTTGACTTGGTCAAAAGGTGGCGGGCCGGACCACGGCAAGCCTATGAACGGCCTGTTTGCATATAGCCCATTTAAAGCCAGCTAACCCAGGGCCCGTTTACGGCCTATCCGAATTAGGCCCAGTAGCGTCATCTGGGCCGTCCAATATAATTCCATCCCGTTTAAACTTCCGGCCCATTTATGGCCCATGACTTCTTTCGGCCCATATGAGGCCCTTATTACTCTCGGCCCATTAACGGCCCATGGTAAAACTGGCCCATAATGAACAGTGTATCACTTTATACCCATTAACGGCACGTGGTGAAACTGGGCCTTAATGAACAATGTATCAATTTATACCCATTAATGACCCATTATTCTGTTGGGCCGTTTCCAGCCCATGTTATCTTTCGGCCTTCTCGGGGCCCATTTATTCTTGGGGTCATTTCCACATTCGTTTACTTATGGCCCGTTATTGTCATTTTTTGCTTGTGGACCAAATTCAGCCCGTGGTTACAGTTGGCCCGTTTGTGGCCCGATAATACGTTGGGCCATTTTCATGTCAAAAAAACCCGTTGGGCTGTTTTCATAGAGTTATCAAATACGTCATATTAACGGCCCGTTATTTTCCACGAATAGAAGAGAGATCAGAGTCCCAGAGTAAAGGCAAGGAATAAAAGATCCTAATACCATCCAAATGGCGACGTGGGCCCGTAAGCCACACAGCCATGTTAGTAAAAGTTTTCAATGACTAGTCTCAACTTTGTCCAAGGAGTTGGGAAGGGGGATTCCTACAGGCAGTCGGCTCTGATACCAACTTATGATGCCCCCGATTTGACCGTACACTAATCATGCACGCAAATGTCTATGACCAAGATCAGGGACTCACAGGAAGATATGACAACACAACTCTAGACACAAATAAAATAATAGAAGCTTTATATTACAAGCCAGGGGCCTCGAGGGCTCGAATACATAAGCTCGAATACACAAGAGTCAGCGGAAGCAACAATATCTGAGTACAGACATAAGTTAAACAAGTTTGCCTTAAGAAGGCTAGCACAAATGTAGCAACGATGGAAAAGGCAAGGCCTCCTGCCTGGGACCTCCTAACTACTCCTCGAAGCAGAACTCCATGTAGAAACATCCTCGGGATCCTCTGGCTCCTGGACTCCACCGATCTGGTTGCATCATCCAAGAAGAGAGGAAAAAAGGGGAAAAGGGGAGCAAATCAACCATGAGTACTCATCCAAAGTACTCGCAAGCAAGGATCTACACTACATATGCAATGGTATATGTGTAAAGGGGTAAATCTGTGGGCTAAACTGTCGAATGCCAGAATAAGCGGGGGATAGCTAGTCCTATCGAAAACTACACTTCTGACAGCCTCCATCTTGCAGCAGTAGAAGAGAGTAGCTGGAAAGTAACAAGTATCGTCGCTTCTGGCAGCCTCCGTCTTGCAGCAGTAGAATAGAGTAGATGGTAAGTTCACCAAGTAACATCGTATGGCATAATCCGACCCAGCAATCCTCCCCTCGTCGCCCTGTGGGAAAGCAATCACCGGGTTGTATCTGGCACTTAAAAAGGTGTGTTTTATTAAGTATCCGGTTTTAGCTGCCATGAGGTCGGGGTACAACTCCGGGTCGTCCTTTTACCAAGGGACACGACTATTCAAATAGACAAACTTCCCTGCAGGGGTGCACCACATTACCCAACACGCTCGATCCCCTCTGGTCGGACACATTTTCTTGGGTCATGCCCGGCCTCGGAAGATTAACACGTCACAACCCTACCTAGGCACAACAGAGAGGTCAGCCCGCTGTTCTAAATCCTAGGCGTGCAGGGGTCTGGGCGTGCGTGGGCGGACGGTAAGCAGACCTAGCCTCTCCTAATACCAGAGCATGCATTCCAGTCCAATCCGGCGCGCGCCGCTCAGTCGCTGACGTCAAGAAGGCTTCGGCTGATACCACGACGTCGAGTACCCATAACTGTTCCTGCGTAGCTGGTTAGTGCATATAGGCCAGTGGCCAGACTGAGATCAAATATCCAAACTCGTTAAGCGTGTTATTATGAAATAACCGCGGACAACGACCAGGGCCAGTCTCTCCTCGGTGTCTCAACCCGCCATGTTGCTCTACCACAAAGAATCACTCGGGGGCCGTTGGGAACCCAGGTCCACCACTACCTGGATGGAACCACCAATCCTTTCAGCCCCCAATCAGTGAATCACTTGCGGGTACTCTACGAGCCGACCCGACTTTAGTCACAACATGTATCATGTATAATATGTATTTAGTATAAACCCGTGATCACCACCCGAGTGATCACGGCCCGATAGTAGAGTATGGCACACGGACAAGAATGTAGGGCCACTGATGGAATACTAGCATCCTATACTAAGCATTTAGGATAGCAGGTAAAGGTATCAACAGTGGTAGTAACATTGACAGGCTATGCAACATAATAGTAGCTATTGAATCATCAACAATAGCAAATCTAATGCAATAATAAGAGAGAAGATAATGGGCGATATCTAGTGATCAAGGGGGGTTGGCTTGCCTGGTTGCTCTAGAAAGGAGGGTCGTCAACACCATAGTCGAACTGGGGGTCGCCGGCAGTCTCGGGATCTGATACGTCTCCAACGTATCTATATTTTTTGATTGTTCCATGCTATTATTTATGAAGTCTTGGATGTTTAATGGGCTTTATCATTCACTTTTATATCATATTTGGGACTAACCTACTAACCCAAAGGCCCAGTCCAGATTGCTGTTTTTTGCCTGTTTTAGAGTTTTGCAGAAAAAGAATATCAAACGGAGTCCAAACAGCATGAAACCTTCGCGAGAGATATTTTTGGAGAAAATCACGCACATGAAGCTTGAGAACCACGTCAGGAGATCGAGGGGCCACCCTCGAGGGTGGGGGGTGCGCGCCCCAGGCCTACCCAGGGCGCCCCCCTGCCTCGAGGTCCCCTCGAGCGTCCCCCAGTGCCCTCCTTCTTCCTATATAAGTCCACGTACCCGAGAAACTACGTGAACAGAGAGAAAACCCTAATTTCACCGCCGTAGCTTCTGTTCCCGTGGAGATCCCATCTTGGAGCCTGTTCCGGAGCTCCACCGGAGGGGGATCTATCACGGAGTCCTTCATCATCATCATCACCATCACCCTCACCATGAGTCGTGAGTAGTGTACCATAGACCTTCGGGTCCATAGCTAGTATCTAGATGGCTTCTTCTCTCTCTGTATCTCAATACAAAGTTCTCCTCGGTCTCCGAGAAGATCTATTCGATGTAATCTCTTTTTGCGGTGTGTTTGTCGAGATCCGATGAATTGTGAGTTTATGATCAAGGTTATCTATGAAAGATATTTGGTTCTTCTCTAAACTTTTTATGTGTGCTCATAATATCCTTGCAAGTCTCTTCGAATTGTTGGTTTGGTTTGGCCTACTAGATCTATAGTTCTTGCAATGGGAGAAGTGCTTGGCTTTGGGTTCAATCTTGCGGTGTCCTTTCCCAGTGGCAGTAGGGGCAGCAAGGCACGTATTGTATTGTTGCCATCGAGGATAAAAATATGGGGTTTATATCATATTGCTTGAGTTTATCCCTCTACATCATGCCATCTTGCTTAAGGCGTTACTCTGTTCTTATGAACTCAATACACTAGATGCATGCTGGATACCGGTCGATGTGTGGAGTAATAGTAGTAGGTGCAGGCATGAGTCGGTCTACTTGTCTCGGACGTGATGCATATATACAATGATCATGCCTAGATAGTCTCATAATTATTCGCTTTTCTATCAATTGCTCGACAGTAATTTGTTTACCCGCCGTAGAATATCGCTATCATGAGAGAAGCCACTAGAGAAAACTATGGCCCCGGGTCTATTCTCAACATATCAATCTACATCTACTTTACTTTTACTGCTTTTATTTGCTGTTCTTGTAAACTAAAAATACCAAAAATATAAACTATCATCTCCATCAGATCTCACTTTCGTAAGTGACGGTAAAGGGATTGACAACCCCTTATCGCGTTGGCTGCGAAGTTCTTATGTGTCTGTGCAGGTGCGAGGGACTCGCGCGTGGTCTCCTACCGGATTGATACCTTGGTTCTCAAAAACTGAGGGAAATACTTACGCTACTGTGCTGCATCTCCCTTTCCTCTTCGAGAGAATACAACGCAAGCTCAAGAGGTAGCAGGGTCCATCGGAAAGAAGTAACGGAGGGGGAACATAATAAATAACAGAGCAATCAAAGCATCACAAATCGTAACACGGCAATACGCGGTGCTGGAGGTGACCTAACATAGTAGTAGGTGATATCTGCGAAGTGGGGAAACATCCAGGAATGTATTCTCGGTGTTTCACGTTTTCGGACAGACGGACTAGAGTGTAAAGGTCGGATGTTCGCTATGCTAGTGGCATGTGGCAGTTGAACGGAGTGCGTATTCAGATTCATCTCGTCGTTCTGAGCAACTTTCATGTAGAAAGTATTTTCATCCGAGGTACATAGTATTTTATATTAATATTTAAAGATTTAATTCATTTTCTAGAATTAACAGATTTAATTTAATTAGAAAATGTAATTATGACGTCATTATGACGTCAGCGGTCAACTCTGATCGTTGATTGGTCAAAGTGACACGTGGGTCCCACTTGTCATAGTCACAGTTTAACTAAACATAGTTAATTATTTTAATTAGTGATTAGGTTAGTCTAAACAGTATTAATTAAGTTAATTAATTAGTATTTTTATTATATATATATATATATATATATTTATTTCAAATTTTCGTTTTTTAAACGTTCAGGGGCTGGGCCCCTCGTGTCATTGGCCCAGAGGGGCCTATCGGGTACGCGGGCGTGCGGGCATGCAGGCATGGCCACTAGCGCCCGCCAAGGCGAACCGAGCGCTGGCCTGCAGGGCGCACGTGCCTAGGCCAGGGGTGCTGCATGGCGGCGCGAGGCCGGCGGGGCAGGCGGCCGCAGCTAGCGGGGTGAGCAGGGGAGCGGCTCCGCGCGGGCGGTGCCCTGGCCGGAGCGCCGTGGGGAGGCACGCGAAGCGACCGACGCGGCGGGGCGTGCACGCAGGCAACGGATGGGGCGGCCAGCAACAGCGGCTAGTGGCCAGGCAAAAGCAGTAGCAACCAGCGGGAACTAGCAGCAACGGCAGAAGCAGTGGCAGGCAGAGTAAGCGACAGCGGCAAGCAACGCAACGCAGCGGCAGTGTTGGTATGGAAGGCAACCATGGATTCGGCTAGCCATGGAAAGTGAAAGTTTGGTGGAAAAAGTAATAAACTTTATTTTATGTTTGGGAACCGCCTATGATATATCTAGCATGGAAAGTGTTGGGAACTCTGAGTCATTTTCGTTGGTGGGAAAAGTATGCCACCCAAAATAATTTTATCTCTCAATTTAAGCTTTGAGCTCTGGCACCTCTACAAATCCCTACTTCCCTCTGCGAAGGGCCCTTCTTTTACTTTATGCAATTTTTATTTTGAATTTGAGTCTCCATCTTCTCTTATAAAGCACCAACTAGGAAGCACTATGATCGTACTTGAGCATTGGGTGTAGTTAATATGCGAGTGTGTTTCATGAATGGATCAATGGTTGAGCATGATGGGCTAGGGATAAATTATTTTAGCGTTGATATTTTGAAAGACATGGTCACTTGTTGACATGCTTGAGTATTAAAGTCCTCATGTCAAAACTAGACCATTGCTTTGAACCATATAAATGTCCAATTGTCCATGCTATAAAGAAAAGAATATGTGATGAACATGATATGCAGTATTCCACGTCAAAAATTCTATTTTTGTCATTTACCTACTCGAGGACGAGCAAGAATTAAGCTTGGGGATGCTGATACATTTCCAACATATCTATAATTTTTTATTGTTCCATGCTATTATATTATCATTCTTGGTTGTTTTATAATCATTTTATAGTCATTTTATATCATTTTTGGGACTAACCTATTGACATAGTGCCAAGGGCCAGTTACTGTTTTCTGCATGTTTTTTACATCGCAGGAAATCAATATCAAACGGAGTCCAAACACTGCAAAACTTTTTGTGGATTTACATGGACCAGAAGACTCCCGATGGGCTAGAGCAGCACCTGGGGGGGGTGCCCCAAGGGGGGCACAACCCCATGCGCGCCCAGGTGGGTTGTGCCCACCTCGATGGCCTCCCGCACCCCTTCTTCGCCCTATAAATTCCTAAATATTCCAAAACCCTTCGGGGTGAAAGATCAGAAGTTCCACTGCCGTAAGGCTATGTAGTCCACGAGATCCAATCTAGAGTCCTTTCTGCCACTCCGCTGAAGGGGGAAATCATCACCGGTGACCATCTTCATCATCCCGGCGGCCACCATGGAGAGAAGGGATTTGTCCACCCTCGGGGCTGAGGGTTTGCACCAGTAGCTATGTGTTTAATCTCTCTCTCTCTCTCTCTCTCTCTCTCTCTCTCTCTCTCTCTCGTGTTCTTGAGATGCACAATCTTGATGTATCGCGGGCTTTGTTAATATAGTCGGATCATACGGTGTTTTCCCCTCTCTATCTTGTTGTGATGAATCGAGTTTTCCCTTTGAGATTTCTTTAGATCGTATACTTTTATGGATTTGAGAACACTTGATATATGTCTTGCCATTGAATACTCGTGGTGAGAATGGGGTATCATATCACTTGATATATGTTTTGGCACTCAACTTGCGGATTCCCGAGGTGACATTGGGGTAATCTATGCATAGGGGTTGATGCACGTTCTTGTCTTTGTTTCTCCGATAGAAATCTTGGGTCACTCTTTGAAGTTCTTTGTGTTGTATTGAGTATTATGAATTTCGAAATGGTTAGATGCATATCGTATAATTAACTCACGGATACTCGTGGTGACATTGGAGTATCTAGGTTACATTAGAGTTGGTTGATGTCTGTCATATGGTGTTATTTTAGTACGAACTCTTGATTAGATCGATCGGAAAGAATATCTTGTGTTATTTTATTATGAACTCTAGGATAGATTGAACGGAAAGAATAGCTTTGAGGTGGTTTCGTACCCTACAAACAATTTCTATCTTTTATTCTTCGCCAATAGGAACTCGGGAGTGATTATTTATTGCACTTTGAGGGATAATCATATGATCCAACTATGCTAGCATTGTTGAGAGATTGCACTAGCAAAAGTATGGACCCTAGGCCTTGTTTTCAAGCATTGCAATACCGTTTGTGCCCCATTTTGTCACTTGCTACCTTGCTGTTTTTATCGTCACTATTACAAAAATCAATATCTACTATCCATATTACACTTGTATAACCATCTCTTTGCCGAACTAGTGCACCTATACAATTTGCCATTGTATTAGGTGTGTTGGGGACACAAGAGACCTTTTATTATTTGGTTGCAGGGTTGTTTGAGAGAAACCATCTTCATCCTACACCTCCTACAGATTGATTAACCTTAGGTCATCCACTTGAGGAAAAATTGCTACTGTCCTACAAAACTCTGTGCTTGGAGGCCCAACACGTGTCTACAAGAATAAAGTTGCATAGTAGACATCAGGCGCCGGGTCGCCAGTCAGGAGCTCAAGCACCATGCACGACGTCTCGAGGGGGAGCGAAGGCACTTGGAACCTTATCGGATCTTCAGGACTAGAAAAGGTCCACATCGAGGGAGAGTGGCGCTGGAACGGGGCAATGCACTACCCGACGAACTCCGTCACCACCATTGGGGCGGTCACACCGGCCTTCCTCAACCTGGGAAGCCTGGTCCAAACAAAGGCGAGCCGCCGGTCGACAAGCTTCTCGTGGCGCCATCCGGAGCTGGGCTCCGCTAGCCTTCACGGGAGCAGGAGCAAAGGGCTGAGAGTGGTGGCATCCACAAATACCCATTGCTTCCGGAACCCCCTCACATCCAGGTGGAGCGCGAAGTCGAAGCCCGAGCCAGACGTCACCGCTTCAGCTTGGAAGGCCACGCACCCGAAGCATGGTTGGTTATCGATCAGGTGGAGCGAGAAGAAGTGGCGGAACAAGGCGATAGACGGGGCAATGCCTACCATGGCCTCACACAGGAAGGCGAAGGCGGTAAGAAGGACAATGGATGCAGGATCCAGATGCAGCGCCTGGATCTGGTAATGCATAAGTATGGCATTGAAGAAATCGGAGAAAGGAGGAACCAATCCGGCCAGAAGAGCATGGAGGTGGATAGGGATTTCAGTGCCCTCCATGTCCACCATACACCGGGAAGCGGGCCATACCATCATCACTTTCCACTCATTGGAGCCGGCGGCGAGGGCCGGCCGGACCTTGGCCAGTCCCTTCGAGTTGATCACCATCGACTGGTCGAGCGCATGCTCCTAGTCAGGTCGAGACTCAGTAGGAGCGATGTTTCTCCCCTTCTTCTTCTTCAACCTGGGGGCCATGGGGGCGAAGGGAAATTGGCGAGGTGCCGAGTCAAGGTGGAGTGCCGCAAGGTCGCAAGATGGCGAGATGGAGGGATAGACAAGTCTGGGCGCTGCGTGCAAGTCTGGCAGGGTTGTGCTAGCAACAAGCGACTGTCAAGTCAAGTAGTTGCTAGGGCGGCTTGGGGAAGTGGAGACGCCCACGTCCAATCCAGGCACCACACATCGACCAGGTCCGCAGGCAATTGGGGCCTGCGGCGCTTCGCCCTTGCCCTTTGGCTTCGCCTCGAAGCCGAGTGCAAGTGTGCCTTGGGACCGTGGGCTACTGTCGGCGTTCTGGGAACTAGGGTACCCAGACTTGCCTGCCTGCGGCCCGTGACGTGGCCCCTTTTCAGGCTTGGTATGGCCCATCTCCAGCATAGACACTCAAGACCCTTGCGAGGGGCCAAGCCTCGCGAGGCGAACGACGCCAAGACCTCTCACTACAAAAAAAGACACTTCCGTGATGATGCATGTTTGTCACAGTAGGTCACGTTTTCTGTCATGCATGTACATCCATGGCAAATATATGACAGAATCAAGATAGTCATACCTGTGTTGTCGTAGAAGTGTTCGATGACATTACCAAAATTATCATCACAGAAGTGTCCACTTCCATGATGATAAATCGCGCATCACAGAAGTGCTTTCATCAAGGGTGACCGACACGTGGCATCCACCGTAACGAAACGCCGTTAAGCTATCGGGTCCGGTTTTGGATCCGATAACCCGTTAACAGCCCCGACCAATGGGGATTTTCCATGTTTAAAATCATCATTGGCTGGAGGAAACACGTCTCGGCTCACCGTTGGGACAGATGTCATCCACTCATTGGACCCAAAGCGCCTATGATACGTCGACATGTGGCACGGCCCAACAGAGGCCCATTCCTGTGAAAAGGCCGGCCCGTTTGACTTGGTCAAAAGGTGGCGGGCCGGACCACGGCAAGCCTATGAACGGCCTGTTTGCATATAGCCCATTTACAGCCAGCTAACCCAGGGCCCGTTTACGGCCTATCCGAATTAGGCCCAGTAGCGTCATCTGGGCCGTCCAATATAATTCCATCCCGTTTAAACTTCCGGCCCATTTATGGCCCATGACTTCTTTCGGCCCATATGAGGCCCTTATTACTCTCGGCCCATTAACGGCCCATGGTAAAACTGGCCCATAATGAACAGTGTATCACTTTATACCCATTAACGGCACGTGGTGAAACTGGGCCTTAATGAACAATGTATCAATTTATACCCATTAATGACCCATTATTCTGTTGGGCCGTTTCCAGCCCATGTCATCTTTCGGCCTTCTCGGGGCCCATTTATTCTTGGGCTCATTTCCACATTCGTTTACTTATGGCCCGTTACTGTCATTTTCTGCTTGTGGACCAAATTCAGCCCGTGGTTACAGTTGGCCCATTTGTGGCCCGATAATACGTTGGGCCATTTTCATGTCAAAAAAACCCGTTGGGCTATTTTCATAGAGTTATCAAATACGTCCTATTAACGGCCTGTTATTTTCCACGAATAAAACGGCCCATGATTGGAGAAATGATGATACCCCCCGTAGAAGGCCCATGGATCCTACGGCCCGTAAAGGCCCATGAATCATACGACCCATAGAAGGCCCATGGATCCTACGGCCCGTATAGAAGGCCAATGGATCCTACGGCCCATAGAAGGCCCATGGATCATACAGCCCGAGGAGGCCCATGGTTACAACAGTTCGTGTGTTTCCATGATTATTTTGGCCTAGTTTCCAAAGATAGGTTATTGTGGCCACTAGAAAAACACAGAAAAAGAACTGCAGTGACTACAAGCAAACAACTAAACAAGACAATAAGGAAATAAATAAATAAGCAAGCAATTAACGCTAGCCTATTACCGCTATTACACATATTACATCCACTGGGCATCAAAGTTCGCCACCAGTGCAAATATAGGGAACAAAGCAGCATATTACATACACTGGCCGTCAAAATTGGCCACTAGTGCAAATAAACGCGGCAGCAAAACAAGAGCATAACTGAAACCACTTCAGAAGAGCTCAAGAAACGTGGTATCCACCATGCTGGCAATAAGCTTAGCAAGCTTATTAGCTTTGTCCTCTTTGGTGCTACAATCCTCCAACGCTTGCTGTTGCACCAGAAAGTATGCATCTGAATGCTCCAGGACTTCCGCAGTCCTTCCACTTCTTGTCGTAGCACAGCTGACCGATGTATTTCAGCTTGTAGTTGAGACTCAAGAAATTAAACTGATTCAGACACTGAGTTTGAATAGCTTGTGCAAGCGGTAGTGGCCAGTAACTCCAACACTAAACCAAGACATGACTTTGGGGTTGTCTCACTATCTTCGAGATAGTCTTCCTTAGATGTTTTACCAGCTTTGTTGGAGACCAACAAGGATGTGTCACTATCCTGAACCTTATCCGCATTACCTCCTTTACCATTGCTTAATAAGGCACTCTTCCCCAATATTCTGTCAGCATTCTAAAAGAAGAAACAAGCAAACACATAATAGTTTAGCATGTACTAGTATATGAAAATCATTTCGGGGAACCAGTTAATTAGTAAGGTGGACATGATTAAACTACCAAGTCTTCTATTGCCAAGCACTAGTACATAATAAAAGCATCAAACAAACATATATCTATGTCCTATGGTCACTGCATTGTCTTGCCAAATCAAAATAGAGACACGGTTCAAATCATATCAGTTCAAGACAAAGCAGCAGTGAAAGAATACAAAGCGTGGGTAACTACACGGCACAACAAGATTTCAGATGGGTACCACAGGTCTACATGTAAAACAACACTATTTACTTTGTCGTGATGCTAGTAATGTGCATGATATGAGAAGTCAACTATATACACAATTGAAATTGAAATCAACACAGCTATTGATAAGAGCAAGCCTGTTAAAGAAACATGCGTGAACATACCTGCTATGCCATTGGAGTTTCAATCAGATCCTTCAATATGAAAATAAGTTTGTATGAGTAAATACAGTGATACAAGAGCAAAGAAGTATGCACGATAGCAATCATAGTTAAAAAAGGCACGCCTAAGCGAGCGCTTAAGCGCGCCTAGGCTCTAGGCGTTGGCGAAACGCATTGTGTATAACTACGCTCAATCTGTGCATAACTGCGCATAAGCATGCACTTTGGTCAGTAAAGCGCAAGGCGGTGGCAAAACACACAATTAACGCCAAGCACTTTTTGGAACTATGATATCAATGGAATCTTTAATTAGAACAGTTGTTCTTCAGGTTTAGGCACTTGTTCTACATGAACAGAGTACAGTAAGACGCAAGAATATAGTACTTAAAAATAGAAAATGAGCTTATAGACCTTACCACATTCTTGGTTCGAGACCAGTACAAAACAAGGCATTCCCAGTCATCATCCAGTAAATGTGTCTCAGGAGAACGTAAGGGAATTTGATGAGTTTCTTTGCCGGTGAAGTATGTTTTCTTCAGGTAATTCCAATACTGCCACCAAGCATTCTTGAAGATAGTAGAGGTATTAGCAAGGGTTACCTCATCCTGAGTTTCTAAATCGGTCCTTCTCTATAGAGAAAAATGGGAAATTTGCTGTATTATAACCATCATGGAGGTAGGATGTATGGGACAAAGCAAAGTAATTGCCATGAATAACATTACTTACACATAACTCCCAGACAAACACCTGCAACTGGCATTTTCCTTCATCTTCAGTATAATATTTCCAAGATGGGAAGATACGCACATACGATTTAACAAAATCAAATGCGATAGATGCTAAAGTACGACTAGCTAGTTGTGCTTCCTCCACAGTAATAGGCATACTAACTGGTGGAGTTGGGGTTCGCCGTGGTAGTACTGGCCCTTTGGGCACTGGAGCTGCCTTACTAACTGGTCTTGTTTGGGAGCTCTGTGGTGGAGTGTCACACCCCGAGAACGATGCGCCAGGTGTCAGCCAGTTATTCGTCGTCATTGCCATGTCATCTGCTTGCATGTTGCATCTTGCCATGTCATCATGTGTGTTGCATCATCATGTTTTCAAAACTTGCATTCGTCCGAGTCCGCCCGTCCTTTCCGTTGTCCGTTCTGAGCCCAGACACACTTGCACGCGCCCGCGGCGCCTCCGAATATTTATTTTATGAGTGGCCGGAAAATGTTCTCTGAATGGGATGAAACTTGGCGTGTGGTCTTATTGTAATGTAGACAGGCCGCCTGCCAAATTTCGTCGCATTCGGAGCTCGTTTGATAGCCCAATCGTTAAATATAGCGGCACTAGTAGCCGGTTTATTCCTCGGACGTTTTCGGTCTCCGAAAACCCCCGCGGGCCTCTCTCTCTCTTCTCTCCATATAGTCTAGCCCATCTAGACAGCCCACTAGGCCTGCCTAACCCCCCTCGCGGTCGGGTCCGTCGGATCGCGACCGGAGGGTGCAAAACTCCTCCAAACCCCCCCCCAAACCCTAGTCCTACTCTATTTAAACCGCCCCTTGCCATTTTTGGCCTAAACCTAGTCTAACCTAAGCCCCTACCCTTCCCCTACCTCTAGCAGCCTCCACCTCCCACCTCTGCCCCGAAATCCGTGCCACCAGCCATCTCCACCTCCAAATCCACCGCCGGCCACCTCCCACGCGCCACGTGGCACTCCGCCACTGGCTAGCGCCGCCACAACCGCTGCCCTCCTCCAACTGCGCCTCGCCACGTGGCCCCCTGCGCCTCCTCCCGCCGTGGCCCGGGCGCAGCCCGCCTCGGGCCGGATCTGGGCCGAGCCGCCCCCGCGCCCCGCTCCCTCCTACGCCTAGCGCCCGAGCGAGGCCTCGCGCCTCCGCTCCTCATGTGAGTAACCGTGACTGTCTCTTTTCACTTTGAGAAGAGAACATGGTGGGGTTATGTTTGACTCGTAGGTAGTTCAGGATCTTTAGCGATCATTACTAGTTTGCGACCGCTTGCGTAGATCCTCATCTTATTCTTGTACTCGTAAGTTAGCCACCATACATATTGCTTAGCCGCTGCTACAACCTCACCACTTAACCTCTCCTTACCCATTAAGCTTTGCTAGTCTTGATACCCATAGTTATGGGATTGCTGAGTCCTCATGGCTCACAGATACTACAACAACAGTTGCAGGTGCAGGTTTCCGATGTCATGACGCAAGAGCGATGTCTTTTGTGTTGGAGTTCTTTCTTCTTCTTCTTCGTCAGTCTTGGGTTAGGTTCCTGGTCGGTAGCCTGGGATAGCAGATGGATGCCGTTGTGCTTTCCATGTTTGCATCCGTAGTTGGATGTCTTGTATTGATGTCTTGTATTGATGTTGTATTCATGGGTGTGTTCTAAGTTCATGTCTATTACATCTATGAAGATGCTCATCTTTATATACTTACATGTCCAAGCTTTTGGGTGTGTTCTAAGTTCATGCTTGTTAAGTATCATGTCTATTTCACATCAATGCCTCTTGTTATGATGTTTGGGTGATGTAGCATATATATACCTTGCTCCAAAGTTGCTATGTTGCTGATTTGGACAGCTTGTTGTTATATCTTGTTTCGTGTGTATGTGTTGAACCGTTGCTCCGTTTTGAGTGTATCCTATATGAAACTTGTGTGATTTTGCATGTAGAAGCAGAATATCATGTTGTTTTCATGCTTGGAGTGTGTTTGCTTGTTGTTTGGATGCATCTTGCATATTTGCCTTGTTTGTGTTATTTTGCTCATATCTTCTAGGCTGTAGCTCCGAATTAAACAAACTTTATATGAAACTTGTCTAGAATTTCGAGTAGATCATCATGGTGCATGTTAACCTGCTGTTTAACAACTTTAACTTAAGGTTTGTTCAGATCTGGACCAATTTCAAAATGTGCTTATGAGGGCTTACCGGAATTGTTATATGTTGATTCCGGCCTCATTTAAACTTGTTGGGTGATGTTGTTCTTGTGTGCATTATCCCTTGCCATGTTTTGCATCATATAGACTTGTCTTGCATCATACTTGGTTGAGCATCTTGTCATGCTCTTGAGTGGCGTGTTTACCTTGTTGTGTGCTTTCTTCTCGCTAGTTCTTTTCCGTTGCGATCTTGAGGATTCGTTCGTCTACACGTGGTTCGTCTTCGAGGCTTATTCTTCATCTACTTCTTGGACTCATTCATCTTCCTTGCGGGATATCATGGAAGATGACCATCACCTTGGATACCTTTACTATCATTGCTATGCTAGATGTCTCGATGCTATCGTTATATGTCGCGCTACCCATCATTATTGTCAGCCCCTCTCCTTGTTGCCATGAAACCTCTAACCTTTGACACCTTCCTAGCAAACCGTTGTTTGGCTATGTTACCAGCTTGCTCAGCCCCTCTTATAGCGTTGTTAGTTGCAGGTGAAGATGAAGATCGTTCCATGTTGGAACTTGTTGTTGGAATATCACAATATGTCTTATATATATTAACACACCTATATACTGGGCATGGGTGGAAGGCTTGGCCTTTTGCTCGGTGTTTTGTTCCACTCATGCCAACTTTGGAGCCGAAAAACCGGTGTTATGTTCCTTGATTTTGCGTTCCTTACACGGTTGGGTATATGGGGACCCCTTGACAGTTCGTCTTTAAATAAAACTCCTCTAGCAAGGCCCAACATTGGTTTTAATTTGCTCATAATAAAAACTTTAATTAATTAATTGCATAGGGAGTTAGCGCTACCCGAGGATTCTTTCTACATAGCAGGGGGCCAGTGCCGATGGTGTTGGTCCCAAACGGGGGTTCTGCGGGGCCACGTGGGGGAAACCCGAGGTTTGGTTTTACTCGTAGAATCGCCCATCCGGTCATGGCCTGAGATGAGATACGCATGGCTACTATCAGGGTGTCGACACACCGGGAGGTCTTGCTAGACTTGCTTTACCATTGTCGAAATGTCTTGTGCACCGGGAATTCCGAGTCTGATCGGGCCTTCCCTAAGATAAGGGGTAATATTATTATTATCTCTGCTGATCATGAGAGCTTGTGATGGGCTAAGTTGGGACACCCCTGCAGGGTTATGATCTTTCGAAAGCCGTGCCCGCGGTTATGTGGCAGATTGGAATTTGTTAATGTCCGGTTGTAGAAAACTTGACAGAGGATCCGAAGTAAAATGCACAATGTGTGAGTAACCGTGACTGTCTCTTTTCACTTTGAGAAGAGAACACAGTGGGGTTATGTTTGACTCGTAGGTAGTTCGGGATCTTTAGCGATCATTACTAGTTTGCGACCACTTGCGTAGATGCTCATCTTATTCTTGTACTCGTAAGTTAGCCACCATACACATTGCTTAGCCGCCGCTGCAACCTCACCACTTAACCTCTCCTTACCCATTAAGCTTTGTTAGTCTTGATACCCATGGTTATGGGATTGCTGAGTCCTCGTGGCTCACAGATACTACAACAACAGTTGCAGGTGTAGGTTTCCGATGTCATGACACGAGAGCGATGTCTTTTGTGTTGGAGTTCTTTCTTCTTCTTCTTCGTCAGTCTTGGGTTAGGTTCCTGGTCGGCAGCCTGGGATAGCAGATGGATGCCGTTGTGCTTTCCATGTTTGCATCCGTAGTTGGATGTCTTGTATTGATGTTGTATTCATGTGACTTGTATGAATTGTTGTATCCCCCATGTATTTATGTAATGGTACGATGTAATGATGTCCATCTTGCTAAGAGCCCGGAATGCGGTTGTGTCCCAATCACGTACGTGTCACGTGATAGGGATAGAATCGCATCTTGGGTCTGACATGGAGATGGTGTTGTGTCA
The DNA here is from genome assembly GCA_902687465.1 of Secale cereale. Classification (NCBI taxonomy): domain Eukaryota; kingdom Viridiplantae; phylum Streptophyta; class Magnoliopsida; order Poales; family Poaceae; genus Secale; species Secale cereale. The sequence continues at coordinate 549,558,090 of LR738715.1, read as the reverse complement.
ACAGGAACTGGGTTACTATCTGCTGGGGTTGGGGTTAGATTGGGTGAAGCTGGTTCTCGGTCCATCGCAGTAGGGGTACAATCTGCGAGAGTTTGCGTTATGTGTGGTAGGGCTGGTT
>LR738715.1:549534472-549557228 GCA_902687465.1 Secale cereale | reverse complement strand
GTTTTGCAGAAAAGGAATATCAAACGGAGTCCAAACGGAATGAAACCTTCGCGATAGATATTTTTGGAGAAAATCACGCACAGGGGACTTGAGAACCACGTCAGGGGAGCCTCGGGGTGTCCAAGAGGGTGGGGGGTGCACCCCCCTTCCCAAGGCGCGCCCCCTGTCTCGTGGGTCCCTCGAGCACCCCCCGGTGTCCTCCTTCGTCCTATATAAGTCTACGTACCCCGAAACCATCGACAACAGAGAGAAAACCCTAATTCCACTGCCGTAACCTTCTGTTCCCATGAGATCCGATCTTGGAGCTTGTTCCGGAGCTCCACCGGAGGGGGATCCCTCACGGAGTTCTTCTTCTTCATCATCATCATCGCCCTCACCATGAGTTGTGAGTAGTTTACCACAGACCTTCGAGTCCATAGCTAGTATCTACATGGCTTCTTCTCTCTCTCTGGATCTCAATACAAAGTTCTCCTCGGTCTTCGAGGAGATCTATTCGATGTAATCTCTTTTTGTGGTGTGTTTGTCGAGATCTGATGAATTGTGAGTTTATGATCAAGGTTATCTATGAGAAATATTTGGTTCTTCTCTGAACTTTTTATGTGTGCTCATAATATCCTTGCAAGTCTCTTCGAATTATTGGTTTGGTTTGGCCTACTAGATCTATAGTTCTTGCAATAGGAGAAGTGCTTGGCTGTGGGTTCAATCTTGCGGTGTCCTTTCCCAGTGACAGTAGGGGCAGCAAGGCACGTATTGTATTGTTGCCATCGAGGATAAAAAGATGGGGTTTATATCATATTGCTTGAGTTTATCCCTCTACGTCATGTCATCTTGCTTAAGGCGTTACTCTGTTCTTATGAACTCAATACACTAGATGCATGCTGGATAGCAGTCGATGTGTGGAGTAATAGTAGTAGATGCAGAATCGTTTCAGTATACTTGTCTCGGACGTGATGCCTATACACAATGATCATGCCTAGATAGTCTCATAATTATTTGCTTTTCTATCAATTGCTCGACAGTAATTTGTTTACCCGCCATAGAATATCGCTATCATGAGAGAAGCCACTAGAGAATACTATGGCCGCCGGGTCTATTCTCAACATATCAATCTACATCTACTTTACTTTTACCACTTTTATTTTCTGTTCTTATAATCAAAATACCAAAAATATGAACTATCATCTCTATCAGATCTCACTTTCGTAAGTGACCGTAAAGGGATTGACAACCCCTTATCGCGTTAGCTGTGATGTTCTTATTTATTTGTGCAGGTGCGAGGGACTCGCACGTGGTTTCCTACTGGATTGATACCTTGGTTCTAAAAAACTAAGGGAAATACTTACGCTACTGTGCTGCATCTCCCTTTCCTCTTCGAGGGAATACAATGCAAGCTCGAGAAGTAGCAAGAAGAATTTCTAGCGCCGTTGTCGGGGAGGCTTACGCAAAAGTCATATACCAAGTACCTATCACAAACCCTTATCCTTCGCATTACATTTTTTGCCTCTCGTTTTCCTCTCCCCCACTTCACCCTTGCTGTTTTATTTGCCCTTCTTCTGCCGTGTGTTTATCGTTCGCTTGCTTCTTGTTTGCTTGTGTTGCTATGTTCCCTCAATTAGCTTTCATCTTTTCTGGCTAAAGTATGTATCCTCATCCACTTGCTAATCTCTTTAAGATATCCAATTATGTTGAACCTATTGCTAGTGAGCTGCGTGCACTAGATTATCTTTATGGCGTTTTGTTTGAAATTCATGAATCTGAAAATTGTGAGGAACTGTTAAAAGAAAAAGTGATTCATGATAGCTTGTTAAATAGAAAGCATGATTGCAATGATGTTCTTGTAAATTCTATGTATGTCAATTGTGTTAATGACATGCAAAACCCTAAGCTTGGGGATGCTTATTTTGCTATGCCCACTACTTGTTGCAATGATCATGATTGGGGTGATGATTCTTATGATCTTGAAAATTTATTTAAACCCCATCATGAATATGAGATTGATAATAATGTTTGCCATAATATTGAAAGTGGATTTGAAAGAGTGTCAACTTTTGATCCCACTACTTTAGATATTGATCAATCTTATGAATTTTTTGATAAAAGTGGGTTTGGAAAGGTCATGACTTTTGTTAATGTTGATCCCACTATTTTGGAAGAGTGTCAACTTCGCATGCATATGGATCATGTAGAAAGTAATTTATGTGATGGCTATATTGTTGAGTTTTCTTATGATCCTACGTGCAATTATTATGAGAGAGGAAAATATGGCTGTAGAAATCTTCATCTTACTAAATTACCTCTCGTCATGTTGAGATTGCTATTGTTTCTTTCTTCTTCCTTGCATATGCTAGATATTGCTTGTTTTGATTTGTTTTACCATAAAATGCCTATGCATAGGAAGCATGTTAGACTTAGATATGTTTTTCACACGTTCTATGATGCTCTTTAATTTGTGCTTCAAGTCTTGTCTTTCATGTGAGCATCATTAAAATTATCGTGCCTAGCTAGGGGCGTAAAACAATAGCACTTGTTGGGAGGCAACCCAATTTTATATTTGTTGTTTTTGCTGATGTTTGGGAACAAATATTACATCTAGCTTCTGTTTAGATGTGGTTTCATGTTTTTTTAGTGTTTGTTCCAAGTAAAACCTTTGGGAAGATGTGTGTGAAGTTTATGTGATCTTGCTGTGAAAAACATAATCGTTAGCGCTCACTAGAATGGTCGTCAGATTTTACTGGAGCGTGCTATTTAATTGATTATTTTTACAGATGATTAATAGACAAATTCCTCACATTTACCAATTTAGTTTGAATTTTTTGGAGTTACAGAAGTACGCTAAACCTGCAGATTACTACAGACTGTTTTGTTTTTGATAGATTCTGTTTTTCGTGTGTTGTTTGCTTATTTCAATGCATCTATGAGTAATATTTGGAGGTATGAACCATAGAGAAGTTGGAATATAGTAGGTTTAACACCAATATAAACAAAGAATGAATTCATTTCAGTACCTTTGAGTAGTGGTTTGCTTTCTTATACTAACGGAGCTCACGAGAATTTTTGTCTAAGTTTTGTGTTGTGAAGTTTTCAAGTTTTGAGTATTGCTTTGATGGACTATGGAACAAAGAGTAGCAAAAGCCTAAGCTTGGGGATGCCCCGGGAAGGCATCCCCTCTTTCGTCTTCATCCATCGATAACTATACTTGGAGCTATATTTTTATTCACCACATGATATGTGTTTTGCCTGGAGCGTCTTGTATAATTTGAGTCTTTGCTTGTTAGTTTGTCACAATCATTCTTGCTGGACACACCTATTTGAGAGAGTTAAATATGGCCTAGGAATTGTTAGAACACTCTTTGTGCTTCACTTATATCTTTTGAGTTGAATAGTTTTTGCTCTAGTGCTTCACTTACATCTTTTAGAGCACGGTCGTGGTAATATTCTGTAGAAATTGTTGAACTCTCATGCTTCACTTATATCTATTTGAGTGTCTATTAAAACAGCATGGTAATGTGTTTAGGCTAATAAAACTAGTCTTCACATGATAAACATCCAATGCCAATGTAGTAAAAAAATCACACTAAGTGCATTGAATATGATGAGATGTTGGATGCTTGATAATTGTTTTGAGATATGAGGATGGTGATATTAGAGTCATGCTAGTGGAGCTATTATGAAATTGAGAAATACTTGTGTCAAGTTTAGTGATTCCCGTATCATGCACGTGTGGTGAACCGCTATGTGACGAAGTTAGAGCATGAGGTATTTGTAGAGTGCCAACCTTTGTGTGGAGGTCGGGGGCGCGCGATGGTTAACTCCTACCAACCTCCCCCCTAGGAGCATGCGTTGATTGCTTTGTTTTGCTGGCTCGTAAATTTTTGAAATAAGTATATGAGTTCTTATGATTAATGTTGAGTCCATGGATTATACGCACTCTCACCCTTCCACCATTGTGTCGGGGGAAACTGTCCTCCCACGAGCACCTATGGGACCGGAGCCCCTTCTACGTTGCGGTAAGGGAGCGGAGGGAGCACGGAGAGCAGATCGAGGAGCACACGCGGGCAGTTTTACCCAGGTTCGGGCCGCGCGGACGCGTAAAACCCTACTCCTGCCTTAGGTTGTATTGAGTTCTTGAGCTCGAGAGCTTGAAGAGCTACAGTACTAGCTACACCGAGCGAGAGAGTTGTCTAGGTTTCGAACCCTTTCTACGTTGTGCATGGGCCTCCTTTTATAGCTCAAGGGGTCACCGACAGGTGTCAACGTAGAGGAGGGTAAAAGTGTAATTTTGATGGTAGTTGTAACAGTGCGTGAATAGTACATGAACAGTGGTCTTCACCTAACTTTGACAGTGGGGGACAAGAGCATTAACTGCCCGTCGCCGTCGACACCAAAAGCGTCCGTCCATGCTTCTACGTTCGCCACAGCGGTAGCCTCGTCACCGTGGCCTGCCACTGTGTCCCCCAGGCTGCACAGCCATCTGCCACGCGTCCCTGGAAGGGCCCCAGGGCGACGCGTGGGCCGATGAGCTGGAGCGTGGGCACACAGCGCAGGCTTCCCCGGCAAGCGCCTTGCCGGGGTCTTGATCTTGCCGGGCCCGGAAGCTTGTCGCTCTCCGGGTCCTGCCGGGGCGCAAGGTGCGCCGAGGCATCTTTTGAGATATGCATTCCTTGGCTTTCCTGGCAAGCTCCTCTTGCCAGGGTCTTGTGTTTAAGTGATAATCTTGAGCTTGGTGCGGCCTTCCCGGCAAGCTCCTCTTGCCGGGGCCTTGACCTTCTGTCTTGTATACTTTGTTCTTGAATGGCTTCATAAGGACCAGAAAAAGTTTCCGGCGAGCACGCGGTAAACCCTGCCGCGGGAAGCTGCTACTGCCCGTGCACAAGTTGGGGTACTAAGGTACCCCTATCTTAGTACACCGACAGGAGCCCCCGGGCCTGGGCCACACACGGTGCCGAGCGCTGTTGGGCCAGGCCCAAGACAGTGCACGGGCACGCGCAGCCCACGGCAAGCCGTATCCCCTTCCGTATCCGCCGCATCCCTCCCTAACGGCACGCGTCGATTGCGGCGTCGTGGGAGAGATCGTGGCCTGTTCTTTAATGGGAAATGCGGAGCGTCCCCCACTTCCCCCTTAAAAGCAGAGGAATCAGGGGCAGTTCCCCTCCTTCGTCTTCATTGCGCCTGTCTTCTCCAGAATTCTCCGCTGCTTCCTGCCTCCGCCCCTCCTCCGCCGTCTTCCGCATCCGCGGCGCCGTCGAGCTCCTCGCCTCTTCCCTCGCCGCCTCCGCCATGGCTCTGAAGAGCGACAAGGCGAAGAGCGACAAGGCCAAGAACGACAAGGCCAAGAAGGAGAAGTCCGAGCAGGCGGCGAAGCTGGCCGCCCTGCGGAAGAGGTCCGTGGTCTTCGCGCCGAGGCTTGGCGCGAGGGAGCTGCGGAACAAATACTATTTGTTCTGGGCGAGGGAGACCAAAGCTCATCCCCGCACCAGAGCCTTCCCCGCCGTCGCCAAAGATATGTTCCCCGGCGGGTACTTCTTCTTCGCTGCATTTTTCCACTGTGGATTGTGCCCTCCGTTCTCGGAGTTCTTTTGTGATATAATGAACACATATGGCCTCCACCTCCTAGATTTCACCCCCAACGCCATCCTTACGATGGCCGTTTTCGTACATCTGTGCGAAAACTATGTTGGGATTCATCCAAACGTAGCCCTCTTCCGCCACTTCTTTATGCCTAGAGTAGAGGCTGGCGCTCCCCTCTCCGGCAGCATCTCCTGGATCTTCAGGTTGAACAAGAAAGACTCGTACCTGAGAGGAGAGCTCCGCGGCAAGTGGGAGGAATGGAGAGCCGATTGGTGCTGGGTGGTGGAAGACAAGCCAGAGCCTTTTACTGCGCCGCGCACAACTGCCATAGTGCGCGGCAGGGACTGGAGCGAATTGGCCCCGGAGGACAACAAGCTTAGCATCGCCCTCATTAGGATTATTCGTCTCCGGGTCGCCAATTTGACTATTGGAGAAGTTGGGGCAGATTTCCTCCGCCGCCGCATCGCCCCTTTACAAGAGAGGAAAAGGGCCGCCTGGGAATTCGGCAATGCGGCGGATATCATGAGGCTGCGCCCTGGATTGAACTATAATTTCACTGCATTGGAGCTGAAGGGGATGGTCCGAGAGCTCTTCAAGCATGACCCGGCCCACCCGGAGTGGTTCAGACCTTCCCGGGGAGTGGTGCCGCTGTGCAACAGCACTGCCTGCGATTCTCTATGAGCGATGATGCCCGCGTGCGACTCCCATGGCGTCGTCCCCACTTGGATAGAGCCTCCGCCGGATACTGTGCTGTCCTTCTTCGACAACCTGGTCGAGACGCCCCGCAACGCCGAGGAGAACAGGGGCCTCACCCGAGCCACTACGGAACGGGATATAGCTTACATCACCACCAGGATGGAGGAGGCCGCCGCAGCTGCGGCGGCGGGTAACTTTGGGTACACTGTGGAAGAGGCACAGGCCGCGGACGCAGTGAGCCAAGCAGAGGAGGCGGAAATCCTCAAGTTGCTAAAGCTTGCGCCCGAGGAGTTTGCCGGGGAGCCTTCCGTGCAGTTTGCCGGGACGAGCGAGGTCGCCGGGGGGAGCGAGGTTGCCGGAGGGAGCGAGGCCGCTGGGCGTGGCGCTGAGTCCAGCGGGCCTGCTGAGGAGGAGGAGGGCACCGAGGCTGATGAAGACTCTGGTGGATCTCTGAATCTCGAGGACGACGCCTCTTCATCAGAGAACTCCCCGCCTCCGGCAAGTCCTAAGCAGCAACCGAGGAAGCGCCTCCGCAAGGCGGCTGAGGCGGCGAGGCCACAGGCGCCCCGACAGCAGCTGGCGCGCCGTGCGACGCGCGCCACCAAGACGAGCGAAGTCGTCAAGGAGGAGCCCCGCGCTCATGCGCCAAGCGTAGGAGGATCTTCCTGGAGTGGAACGGGTGTTCCTTCTGCTCCTCGGGCCTCGGCGACGACGGGGGCTGGGTCTTCGCAGCCCACAGCCCCGGAGACCGCCAAGCGCCCGAGGGAGCCTTCTCCTCCAGCTCCTCGCACGGGAGCAAACCAGGCGGAGTTTGATTTCTCCGCCCTCAGCTCCGACGAAGAGGAAGAGGAGTAAGTACTTGCAATTCTTTAGCTTCTTTGATTTTGTCTTGATTTTCCTTGTTGGTTTTGATCTTGCTGTTGCTTTGCTCTCAGGACCCTGACCCAGCGGATGGCAAAGAGGGCCAAGATCCCTGTGGTCGATGTTGAAGACGACTCGCCCGTCGCGGCGACCGGAGACGTGCCAGCGGCAAGCTTGCCGGATCAACCTGCTGCTCCGAGGAGCAGCCCCCAGCGCAGCCCCCAGCGTAAGTATGGTATTTATCTTTTTTTGCTTGACGGGCGCGCGTGAGGTTGTTGCTTGTACCGATATTTTGTTGTCTTGCTTGTCTTGTGCAGAAGTGGAGCCGCAGCCGCAGGAGCAACCGGAGGTCACCCCCGACGAGCCACTTGCTCCACCCTCCCCGCCAAGGACGAACTCCCCGGCGAGGGAGAACGCTCCGCCAAGGACGGGCACTCCGCCAAGGGGGAGTACTCCGCCAAGGGTGAGCAGCCCGACAAGGGTGAGCACCCCGCCAAGGGAGGGCGCGGGCGGCCCTCCGCCAGCAGGGGCCACTACTCCGCCGCCAAGGGAGAATTCCCCGGCGAGGGACCCTGTCGTTGAAGAAGTCCGAGAAGGTAAAGCTTGTAGCTTCTTTTCCTTGAACTTGTCTTTTTGGATATTTGCTTGACTCTTTCTTTTCTTTTTCTTCTGCTAGATCCTCCTGCACCGGAGTGGATGGAAACGGAGGCCACCGGCGAGGAGGGCGTGCACGACGACGGTGGCAACGCCACTGCTCCTGAGGGAGGGGCTGGAGCCGACGAGCCTGCCGCTGAAGAGACCGCCCCGACCGCAGACTCCGCGGCTGGGGAAGAGGCCGGCGACCGCACTGCTGGCCCGGAGGCTGCAGGAGCGTCGGACGCTGCACCGGCCGCCGACCCTTCCGCCTCCGCGGAGCGATCTGGCGTCTACTTGGAGGCCGCCAACGGGGTCTTTATTCAAGTCCCGTGGGCGTCCTCGTCTCGAGCACCCGTGGAGGGAGAGACCTTTGACGGAGAGGTCCTCGCCTCCGCGGGGTTAAAGATTGTTGAAGCGCCCGGCGGTAGCGACGAGCCCGAAGAGGAGAAGCTCCTTCGCCGGCTTCTGGCCCTGTACCGGGCCAGGCAGGCGAAGCTGGAGTCTCGGGAAGCTCTCACCGCCAAGGCTGGAGCTGACTTGGAGAAGCGCGCCGCGGAGCTCCACGCCGCCAACCAGGCGGCCCTCCGCAACTTGGCGGAGGAGCGCCAAAGATGTCGGGGGAAACTGTCCTCCCACGAGCACCTATGGGACCGGAGCCCCTTCTACGTTGCGGTAAGGGAGCGGAGGGAGCACGGAGAGCAGATCGAGGAGCACACGCGGGCAGTTTTACCCAGGTTCGGGCCGCGCGGACGCGTAAAACCCTACTCCTGCCTTAGGTTGTATTGAGTTCTTGAGCTCGGGAGCTTGAAGAGCTACAGTACTAGCTACACCGAGCGAGAGAGTTGTCTAGGTTTCGAACCCTTTCTACGTTGTGCATGGGCCTCCTTTTATAGCTCAAGGGGTCACCGACAGGTGTCAACGTAGAGGAGGGTAAAAGTGTAATTTTGATGGTAGTTGTAACAGTGCGTGAATAGTACATGAACAGTGGTCTTCACCTAACTTTGACAGTGGGGGACAAGAGCATTAACTGCCCGTCGCCGTCGACCCCAAAAGCGTCCGTCCATGCTTCTACGTTCGCCACGGCGGTAGCCTCGTCACCGTGGCCTGCCACCGTGTCCCCCAGGCTGCACAGCCATCTGCCACGCGTCCCTGGAAGGGCCCCAGGGCGATGCATGGGCCGATGAGCTGGAGCGTGGGCACACAGCGCAGGCTTCCCCGACAAGCGCCTTGCCGGGGTCTTGATCTTGCCGGGCCCGGAAGCTTGTCGCTCTCCGGGTCCTGCCGGGGCGCAAGGTGCGCCGAGGCATCTTTTGAGATATGCATTCCTTGGCTTTCCTGGCAAGCTCCTCTTGCCAGGGTCTTGTGTTTAAGTGATAATCTTGAGCCTGGTGCGGCCTTCCCGGCAAGCTCCTCTTGCCGGGGCCTTGACCTTCTATCTTGTATACTTTGTTCTTGAATGGCTTCATAAGGACCAGAAAAAGTTTCCGGCGAGCACGCGGTAAACCCTGCCGCGGGAAGCTGCTACTGCCCGTGCACAAGTTGGGGTACTAAGGTACCCCTATCTTAGTACACCGACATATTGCTATCCTCTCTTGTACTGCGCAACTTTCGCCGGTGCCATGAACCCACTATATATCCTTCCTCAAAACAGCCACCATATCCTTCCTCAAAACAACCACCATACCTACCTATCATGGCATTTCCATAGCCATTCCGAGATATATTGCCATGCAACTTTCCGCCGTTCATTCATATGACACGCATCATATTGTCATATTGCCATGCATGATCATGTAGTTGACATCGTATTTGTGGAAAAGCCACCATACATAATTTTTCATACATGTCACTCTTGATTCCTTGCACATCCCGGTACACCGCCGGAGGCATTCATGTAGAGTCATACTTGTTGTAGTATCGAGTTGTAATAAAAGTGTGATGATCATCATTATTAGAGCATTGTCCCATGTGAGGAAAGGCCAATAAAAAAAGGAGATGGCCCAAAAAAATAGAGAGGGGCTAATAAAAAAAGAAAGAGAGAAAGCCCCTCCAAAAAATGAGAGAAAAGAGAGAAGGGACAATTGCTACTATCTTTTTCCACGCTTGTGCTTCAAAGTAGCACCATGTTCTTCATGATAGAGAGTCTCATGTTTAGTCACTTTCATATACTAGTGGGAATTTTCATTATAGAACTTGGCTTGTATATTCCAACGATGGGCTTGCTCAAATGCCCTACGTCTTCGTGAGCAAGCAAGTTGGATGCACACCCACTAGTTTCTTTTGTTGAGCTTTCATACACATTTAGCTCTAGTGCATCTGTTGCATGGCAATCCCTACTCAATCACATTAATATCTATTGATGGGCATCTCCATACCCCGTTGATACGCCTAGTTGATGTGAGACTATCTTCCTCCTTTTTGTCTTCTCCACAACCACCTCTATTCCACCCATAGTGCTATATCCATGGCTCACGCTCATGTATTGCGTGAAATTTGAAAGGTTTGAAAAGATAGAGTATGAAAACAAGTGATTGGCTGAAATCAGGGTTGTGCATGATATGAATATTCTGTGTGATGAAGAGGGAGCATAGCCAGACTATATGATTTTGTAGGGATAACTTTCTTTAGCCATAATATTTTGAGAAGACATGATTGCTTTGTTAGTATGGTTGAAGTATTGCTATTTCTTATATCAATATAGACTTTTACCTCGAATCTTTCAGATCTGAACATTCATGTCACAATTAAGTGAATTACATTGAGAAACTATATTGGTTAGCATTCCACATCAAAAATTATTTCTTTATCATTTACCTACTTGAGGACGAGCATGAATTAAGCTTGCGGATGCTTGATACGTCTCCAACGTATCTATAATTTTTTATCGTTCCATGCTATTATTTATGAAGTCTTGGATGTTTAATGTGCTTTATCATACACTTTTATATCATTTTTGGGACTAACCTACTAACCCAAAGGCCCAATCCAGATTGCTGTTTTTTGCCTGTTTCAGGGTTTTGCACTAAAGGAATATCAAACGGAGTCCAAACGGAATGAAACCTTCGCGAGAGATATTTTTGGAGAAAATCACGCACAGGGGACTTGAGAACCACGTCAGGGGAGCCTCGGCGTGTCCGCGAGGGTGGGGGCGTGCCCCCCTTCCCAGGGCGCGCCCCCTGCCTCGTGGGCCCCTCGAGCACCCCCCCGTTGTCCTCCTTCCTGCTATATAAGTCTACGTACCCCGAAACCATCGACAACAGAGAGAAAGCCCTAATTCCACCATCGTAACCTTCTGTTCTCGTGAGATCCCATCTTGGAGCCTGTTCCGGAGCTCCACCAGAGGGGGGGTCCATCACGGAGTTCTTCATCATCATCATCATCGTCCTCACCATGAGTTGTGAGTAGTTTACCACAGACCTTCGGGTCCATAGCTAGTATCTAGATGGCTTCTTCTCTCTCTGGATCTCAATACAAAGTTCTCCTCGGTCTTCGAGGAGATCTATTTGATGTAATCTCTTTTTGTGGTGTGTTTGTCGAGAATCGATGAATTGTGAGTTTATGATCAAGATTATCTATGAGAAATATTTGGTTCTTCTCTGAACTTTTTATGTGTGCTCATAATATCCTTGCAAGTCTCTTCGAATTATTGGTTTGGTTTGGCCTACTAGATCTATAGTTCTTGCAATGGGAGAAGTGCTTGGCTTTGGGTTCAATCTTGCGGTGTCCTTTCCCAATGACAGTAGGGGCAACAAGGCATGTATTGTATTGTTGCCATCGAGGATAAAAAGATGGAGTTTATATTATATTGCTTGAGTTTATCGCTCTACATCATGTCATCTTGCTTAAGGCGTTACTCTGTTATTATGAACTCAATACACTAGATGCATGCTGGATAGCGGTCGATGTGTGGAGTAATACTAGTAGATGCAGAATCGTTTCGGTCTACTTGTCTTGGGTGTAATGCCTATATACAATGATCATGCCTAGATAGTCTCATAATTATTCTCTTTTCTATCAATTGCTCGACAGTAATTTGTTTACCCGCCATAGAATATCGCTATCATGAGAGAAGCCACTAGAGAACACTATGGCCCCCGGGTCTACTCTCAACATATCAATCTACGTCTACTTTACTTTTACCGTTTTTATTTTCTGTTCTTATAAAAAAAATACCAAAATATAAACTATCATCTCTATCAGATCTCACTTTCGTAAGTGACCGTAAAGGGATTGACAACCCCTTATCGCGTTGGCTGTGAAGTTCTTATTTATTTGTGCAGGTGCGAGGGACTCGCGCGTGGTCTCCTACTGGATTGATACCTTGGTTCTCAAAAACCGAGGGAAATACTTACGCTACTATGTGATGGGCCTCGAACCCCTCGTTGGTTACCCCAAGTGGAAGGTATAAGATGTAGTACGTAGAAGTGTTTTCCCTTAGCAAAGATGCCAAGGATCGAATCCCCAGAGACTCCTAGGTTCAACAAGTAGGTGTTGACTGCTAACGGCGCGTATTAGCAATCAACGTGGACCTGCACACAGATACAAATAACTTTGCTCCCAACGAGTACAGAGAGGTTGTCAATCCCTCCGGCCTTGTAGTTCACAAAGGGTTAAAAGCAAATGATAGTAGTGATAGATAATGTTTTGCAATAGTAAATAATAGCGAAAAGTAAATAGCAGATGTGATCAATGATGGTAATATGGACCGGAGTCTCATGATGTTCACTAGTGATGTCTCTCTCCCAAAAGACGATAAAACAGCTATGTGAGGTAAACAAATTACAGCTGGGCAATTGACAGGACCACGAACGCAAACCAATGTTGATTACATTGCAAGAAAGGTTGAGGTTCAAAGCATGGGCGGTACGCCAAAGTAAGTAGACCGAAATCCATCAATATCTACTACTAATCATCCACCTTGAGATATCTATCCAGAACATCTCGCTGGTATTAAGTTGCGAGTCCCACCCATAGTGTAAACTCAATGCAACAGACAACTGCATTAAAAGAACTTTGCGTAAAGTAAACAATCCTTGCACCCGCGGGCACAAGCACCGTTGTTTTCCCCCTTGTGGCAACAGCACATCCCCTAGACTCATGTTTCTGTCACTCAAGCTAGTCATCGAGGGGCATGAACCCACAATCGAGCATAACGTTCCCTCTTGGAGTCACTACATATTACTTGGCCAAAGCAATATATAACAACAGAGAACATGCAAGAATTACTTATGAACATAAATATAAAAGAGGCAGATCAAATATATTACTCAAGATCAATCTGAACATAATCTCATAATCCATCGGATCCCTGCAAACTCAACATAGCAACAGCATAAGGATTACATATGTGCCTCGATCATGTAGGGCAGCTCACGAGGACTAATTAGTGAAGCACAAGAACGGGAGGAGAACATCACATAGCTACTGGTCATGGACTCATGCTCCAAGGGAGACTACTCACGAGTCATCCGGGAGGCGTCCATGGTGGTGGAGAAGCTCCCGGTGGTGATCCTCCCCTCCGGCAGGGTGCCGGGAAGAGTTCTCCTGGTGCTCCCGATCTTGGAAGCGGCGGGGCGGCGGAACAGAGATAGGATCGCGGAAAGAGTTTCTGTTCTGAGGGTTTCGGAGGACGCTTTAAATATATGCCAAAGGGGAGCATCGGGGAAGCTTCGGGGGGCCCAGGCGCCCCCCACCCCCGGCGTGGCCCAGGGGGGGCGCGCCGCCAGGGCGCCTGGAGCCCTGGTGCCCCCCCGGTTGCCCTTCGGACGCACGGTAGTTTCCAGAATGCTGATTTTTTATATAATTTTTCTGGATTTTTCCTAGCAGTTCTCGTAACGTGAAAACCTGAAATATAAAAACAGCCGAAAACAGAAACTGGCACTGGGGTGCACTGGATTAGTAAGTTAGTCCAAATATGATCAAAAGTGTATGGAAGTGTATGAATATCATAGCAATATCACCCAAACGTGGCATGGAGCAAGCAAAAATTATAGATACGTTTTGGACGTATCAACATCCCCAAGCTTAATTCCTGCTCGTCCTCGAGTAGGTAAATGATAACAAGAATAATTTCTGTGGTGACATGTTATTAACCATATAGGACTTATTTATAGTCATATGACAAAAGCTTACTGAGACAATGATTCTATAGTAATTAAGTTGTCTCATGAGAAAATCACAAATGACTGAAAGTTTTACAACATGACATTGAAGCATCAAAAAGATTTGCAATGAATATGATGTGCAAATATGATAAAGTGATATCTAGCTTGCCCCCTTTTGTGAAGCAAAACATAAATGCAGGGGCACCTTCAAGGTTTAAGTGATGACTAGATACAATGATTTCAAAAATAAACGATATCACAATCATGCAAAAGACAATGCTACTTTGGGACAATGCACATTACACTCAGAATGACAATCATGCTCTCAGTAGTTGGTGCTTGAAGAAAGAAGGTGGAGACTCAACATAAAAGTAAAAGAATGGTTATGTGCTAGAGTTTTTTATTTTGAAAACATGGAAGCAATTTTGTCAACGGTAGTAGTACTTCATATGTGTCATGCATAAAACATCCTATAAGTTGCAAGCCTCATGCATCGAATACCAATAGTGCTCGCACCTTGTCCTAATTAGCTCAGATTTCCATGGGTCATTGCATTACATATGTTTCAACCAAGTGTCACAAAGGGGTACCTCTATGCCACCTGTACAAAGGTCCAAGGAGATAAATCGCATTTGATTTCTCGTTTTTGATAGATCTCAACTTGAGGACATCCATACCGGGTAAACATAGAAAATAGATGATGGACTCCTCTTAAATGCATAAGCATATTCTCATAAGAGATTGAGGATTAACGTCCAAGCTAAAACTTCCACCATGATACATGGCTTTGGTTGGCGGCCCAATGTTCTTCTCTAACAATATGCATACTCATTCAACCCACGACAAATCACCCTTACTTCAGACAAGACGAACATGCATAGAAACTCACATGATATTCAACAAAAGTGTGACAGTTGATGGCGTCCCCAGAAACATGGTTACCGCTCAGCAAGCAACTTATAAGAAATAAGATACATAAGCAACATATTCTTTACCACAATAGTTTTCAAGCTACTTTCCCATGAGCTATGTATTGCAAGGTTAGTCTTAGTATAGGTGGAGGTTAGCAAAAGACTGGAAGCGACCAACTAAGAGAGCAATGACGGTCATAATCATGCAGAGTGACAAAGCAATATTGAATCAGGCATAGAAGTTATATCGCTACTCAGAAATAAAAGATCATCAAGGCTTGACAGACTTTCTTTACAGTCTTAAATATGCGTGAGCATACGCCAAGTCAATCAAAATAAATTCTTGAAGGAAGATATTACTAAACCATACCACATCATTGGCAAACAAATCAAGTTGGTACTCCAATAACACATTGGGAATCCCCCAGCTATTTGAGACTAACCTTAAGAAAACCTGAACTACTAAGTGCCATTATGCACGTAGCATCTTTATCATAGACACATTAACCAATGTAACGGAAGCAAACTCTCTTAATAAGGTGAGCATGATAATTAAAGAGAGTTCAAGCAACCAACTAAACAAAAGCTCTTTGAAAAGATAAGCATGAATACTAAGAGCAGAGCATGATAGTAGCTATTAAAAGACAAAGAACACACACAGCAAAGATAGACATGAAAATTCTATGTTATGTTCTAGGTAGAAGTGGAGCGTGTTTCTCTCCCACATAAAGAATGCTGAGTTCCGACTCGTTATGAAAAACTAAAAAGAAAACTAAAAGCAAGACGCTCCAAGCATAGCACATAACACATGAAGTGATAAAAATATAGCGAAACGAAAGACGAACTGATAATGTTGATGGAGAAGGGGATGCACGGGGGCATCCCCAAGCTTAGACGCTTGAGTCTCCTTGAATATTTCTTGGGGGTGCACGGGGGCATCCCCAAGCTTGAGCGCTTGACACTCCTGAATCTTTTTATCATCTTCCCTCGCACACTTGAAAACTCCCTTCATACATAACTCATCATAATCTGATTAGCGAGGTTAGTACCCTTAATAAAATAATTATACCTTGCTGGAAATAAATATATTCTTGAAGTTCTACTGTTTCTCAAGATTGCCAAAAGGTTTTTGCAAAGAAAAAGCAAGCTCTTGGTTTGTGAAATGAAGGAAAGGCAAAACAGGACAGAATCTGTGAAAAACAGAACAGCAGGTAGTAATCGATTTGTTCGGGGCACTTCTGCAACTCAAATCAAAAAACTCAGAACAGATGCACGAAAGACAATTATATAGAGAACGCTGTCGAAAAAATTCAGACCAAAAAGACGATCTGGTGATTTTATACGAATTTTTCTATCCAAGAACAGAATCTGTTTCCTGGACAGCACCTCACAACTTTTGAACTTTCTAGCAATCAGAGGCTACACTTGGCACTAATATGAAAAGCAAAGATACAATGATGATGCTACAGAAGTAAACAACATCAAGACACAACAAAAGCAAAAAATTTATTCATGTGGGCTGCCTCCCAAAAGCGCTTTCTTTTATGCCTTTAAGCTAGGCATAATGCATAGAGATCAAGTTTTATCAAGAGTAAAAGAATAGCTAGCCCGTACAACGGACTCAAAAGGTAACTTGATCTTCTTTCGAGGGAAGTGTTCCATCCCTTTCTTGAGAGGAAACTGAAATTTATATTACCCTCTTTCATGTCAGTGATGGCACCAACGGTGCGCAAAAAGGGACGTCCCAAAATAATTGGACATGAAGGATCACATTCAATATCCATAATAGTAAAATCAACGGGAACATAATTATCATTAACAACGATAAGAATATCGTCGATCCTCCCCAAAGGTTTCTTTATGGAAGAATCAACGAGACGAACACCAAAAGAACAAGAATCATACGGTTTCAATTTAAGCATATCATATATTCTTTTGGGCATAATAGAGGTACTAGCTCCAACATCACATAATGCATAGCAAGAGAAGTCATTCAATTTATTTTTTATCATAGGATCCCAACCATCTTCTAGATTTCTAGGTATGGAGGCTTCTACTCTAAGTTTCTCCTCCCTAGCTTTGATGAGAGCATTAGTGATATGCTCTGTGAAGGCAAGATTAAGCGTGCTAGTGCGGGGGTCTCTAGACATCTTGTGAAGGAAATCAATAACTTCGGTAAGAGTGCAATTATCAAAATCAAGGTCACGAGCATCAAGTAAAGTGGTAGTGGTGTCCTTTAGGTTCACATGTTTGGTAGTTTCTATAGTCATAGCGTCACCATTAATAGGTCCATTGGGACCAGGAGTACATTTGGTGCTAAGAGTTTGAACATCCTCAACAACTTTGGTAGTAGCAACAGTGTGGTGGGTAGGAAGGCTCTTAATTCTATCCTCTTCCTCCCTTTCTCTAGCCCATCTTTCTTTAAGTTGAGCCATCATCCTAATATTTTCATTAATTTGCACTTGAGTAGCATTAATAGGAATGACCTTCCTCTCCTCAAGAGGAGAAGTTTCAATTTTTAGCAATTTTACCTCATTGGCTAAATGGTCTACCTTAAAAGAAAGATCATCTAGTTTATGTAGTTTTTCTTCTACATTCTTATTAAAGGCTTTTTGGGTAGTGATGAAATCTTTAAGCATGATCTCTAGTTCAGTAGTGGAGTTCTTGGTACTAGGATAAGCATTGTTGTTCCCATAAGAATTAGAGGGGAACATTCTAGGATTGTTACCAAAGTTACTCCTATAAGCATTGTTGTTAAAATTGTTTCTAGAGATAAAGTTCACATCTACTTGTTCTTGAGCAATCAAAGAATTTAAAGGAACATGACGAGGATCAACAGTAGATTGCTTCGAAAGTAGAGACATGATCAAGTCAACTTTTTCATTTAAGGAGGAAATCTCCTCGACAGAGTTTACCTTCCTACCCGTTGGAGCGCGTTCGGTGTGCCATTGGGAATAGTTGGTCATCATCTCATCGAGAAGCTTTGTGGCAGCACCAAGTGTAGTTGACATAAAAGTTCCTCCCGCGGCCAAATCTAACAAGTTCCGCGAGGTAAAGTTCAAGCCTGCATAAAAAGTTTGGATAACCATCCAAGTAGTCAAACCGTGAGTAGGGCAGTTCTTGATAAGAGATTTCATACGTTCCCAAGCTTGGGCAACGTGTTCATTATCCAATTGTTTAAAATTCATTATGTTACTTCTAAGTTGGATAATTTTAGCAGGTGGATAGTATTTTCCAATAAAAGCATCTTTGCACTTGTCCCATGAATCTATGCTATTTCTAGGCAAAGACTGAAACCATATTTTAGCTCCTCCTCTCAAGGAGAAAGGAAAAAGCTTAAGCTTAACAATATTACCATCTATTTCTTGGTACTTTTGCATATCACAAAGTTCAACAAAGTTGTTCAAGTGTAAAGCAGCATCATCTCCAGCACCAGAGAATTGATCTTTCATGACTAAGTTCAGTAAAGCAGGTTTAATTTCATATGAAGGTGCTGAAGTGGCAGGTGTAGTGATAGGTGTGTTGATAAAGTCATCGTTGTTGTGACTAGTGAAGTCACACAACTTGGTGTTCTCGGTGGAACCCATAGTAGCAAGCAAGCAAGATAACTATTTTTGTGATTTTCGATAAAAAGGTACTAAAGCAAAAACTGAAAGGTAAACTAACAAGACTAAAAAGCAAAGGTAAAAGATAGCGTGCAACTCCCCTATCCTGAAGAGTGGAGTCCCCGGCAACGGCGCTAGAAAATACTCCTTGATGGGCCTCGAACCCCTCGTTGGTTACCCCAAGTGGAAGGTGTAAGATGCAGTATGTAGAAGTGTTTTCCCTTAGCAAAGATGCCAAGGATCGAATCCCCAGAGACTCCTAGGTTCAACAAGTAGGTGTCAACTGCTAACGGCGCGTATTAGCAATCAACATGGACCTGCACACAGATACAAATAACTTTGCTCCCAACGAGTATAGAGAGATTGTCAATCCCTCCGGCCTTGTAGTTCACAAAGGGTTAAAAGCAAATGATAGTAGTGATAGATAATGTTTTGCAATAGTAAATAATAGCGAAAAGTAAATAGCGGATGTGATCAATGATGGTAATATGGACCGGAGTCTCATGATGTTCACTAGTGATGTCTCTCTCCCAAAAGACGATAAAACAGCTATGTGAGGTAAACAAATTACAGCTGGGCAATTGACAGGACCACGAACGCAAACCAATGCTGATTACATTGCAAGAAAGGTTGAGGTTCAAAGCATGGGCGGTACGCCAAAGTAAGTAGACCGAAATCCATCAATATCTACTACTAATCATCCACCTTGAGATATCTATCCAGAGCATCTCGCTAGTATTAAGTTGCGAGTCCCACCCATAGTGTAAACTCAATGCAACAGACAACTGCATTAAAAGAACTTTGCGTAAAGTAAACAATCCTTGCACCCGCGGGCACAAGCACCATTGTTTTCCCCCTTGTGGCAACAGCACATCCCCTAGACTCATGTTTCTGTCACTCAAGCTAGTCATCGAGGGGCATGAACCCACAATCGAGCATAACGTTCCCTCTTGGAGTCACTACGTATTACTTGGCCAAAGTAATATATAACAACAGAGAACATGCAAGAATTACTTATGAACATAAATATAAAAGAGGTAGATTAAATATATTACTCAAGATCAATCCGAACATAATCTCATAATCCATCGGATCCCAGCAAACTCAACATAGCAACATCATAAGGATTACATATGTGCCTCGATCATGTAGGGCAGCTCACGAGGACTAATTAGTGAAGCACAAGAACGGGAGGAGAACATCACATAGCTACTGGTCATGGACTCATGGTCCAAGGGAGACTACTCACGAGTCATCCGGGAGGCATCCATGGTGGTGGAGAAGCTCCCGGTGGTGATCCTCCCCTCCGGCAGGGTGCCGGGAAGAGTTCTCCTGGTGCTCCCGATCTTGGAAGCGGCGGCGGCGGCGGAATAGAGATGGGATCGCGAAAAGAGTTTCTGTTCTGAGGGTTTCGGAGGACGCTTTAAATATATGCCAAAGGGGAGCATCGGGGAAGCTTCGGGGGGCCCAGCCGCCCCCCGGCGCGGCCCCGGGGGTGGGGGGGGCGCCGCCAGGGCGCCTGGAGCCCTGGTGCCCCCCCCGGCTGCCCTTCGGACGCACGGTAGTTTCCGGAACGCTAATTTTTTATATAATTTTTCTGGATTTTTCCTGGCAGTTCTCGTAACGTGAAAACCTGAAATACAAAAACAGCCGAAAACAGAAACTGGCACTGGGGTGCACTGGATTAGTAAGTTAGTCCAAATATGATCAAAAGTGTATGGAAGTGTATGAATATCATAGCAATATCACCCAAAAGTGGCATGGAGCAAGCATAAATTATAGATACGTTTTGGACGTATCACTGTGCTGCATCTCCCTTTCCTCTTCGAGGGAATACAACGCAAGCTCGAGAAGTAGCAAATAGTTGACATGTATATTGTTTAACTAAAACGGATATCATGACATAATTTCACATATATGATGTCTATCTAAACTTTATAGCATGGCATAACATAATTCAAAGATATGATGAATAACTAAAACGCCATGCCAAGTTAGAGAATACACCTCAGTGGGGGAATAGGACTGCTCATCTGTCTCTGTATCCATCTCCGAGGAGCTATCGGGACCCAAGAAGAGATTTGCTTCGACAGGTAGCACCGTCTACTCTGAAGGCCTTGTTTTCACTCCAGATTTTTCAATCTCCCACCCAAATGGCTGATTAACAGGAAGAGTAGTTTAATTTACAAACATTGTCGATGAATGGAAATGTAATGAAGAAAAGGATGGGCAAGATATCATTCAAATATATGATGCCTGGTTAAATAGGATGGCATTGCATATTTCACATATATAATGGCTGGCTAAAAGACATGAGACTGCATAATTGCCATATATGATATAGAAACTAAACAGGTGGCGACAGAACATGTCTAAACTAAGCAAATGACATATATGATGTCAAAAGTGGGCACTGCAAGGCAACATATGCATGATATGACTAACATCATCATGCCAAGGTAGAGCAAACACCTTGGGGGGTAAATAGGAGTGGTCAGCGGCGTCTGAATCCGCCTCAGAACAGATACCTTCCTCTGGATTACAATCTGGAGAGGGGTGGGGAGGGTTTGCCATTGAACCCACCATGGAGCCATGTCTGCATGACACTTTATTGCCACGCAAAACTCTTCTCTTTTTCTCTACATGTTCAGCATGATTGTGTACAATATGTGACATGCATGCGGAAAAAATATGGTGAGATTATGTAAGGAGAGCATGCAGAAATTTAGAGTGATGGTAACAACCAGTGGATGGATCCAAAAATAATGATAACAGCCTGATGATTGCTTTAATTTAATAAAAAGACAGATGATGGTTGCTTTACTATTTGTTTCCCACCCAAGATGAACAATATAGGCATACCCTAGGTGCACCAGATATTAGACAGAGATACTATTCATTGCTTCATAGATATGTGCCCCACAACTAATTTAGAACTCAAGTTTGAACATTAATTTGGACCTAACTTGGAGTCCAAGAGGTGAACAGGACGACAAAGTAGCGGGTAATTTTAAGCAATGCATAACATAAGCAGAATCAAAAGAGTGCGACCTCTCTTGTGGACCCGTGTACTCCTCAGGTTCATCTGCTGAGTCGATGATGGTGATGCCGCTGCGGTGGGTGCCGGCGGCAGGGAAGGAGATCTGAGGCGGCGAAAGACAGTCAGGAGTCATGATGTCTGGTTTGGTGGATGTTTCTGTCGATGGAGTACCTCGGGTGAGGTGGATGACGTCACGGCAGGAGCAGGACAAACCACACAAAGTTCCCTTCGACACTTACCTGTAACTTAAGTAATTTTGTAAGGGCTCATTTGGCTTGCATGATTCTAAAAACGCAGGGATAGGAAAAACACCGGAATAGGATAGGAATGCACATGGTAAACAGAGCATTTGTAAACACATGATTTCTGTCAACTTGGGTGTTTGGTTTACAGGAATTGGAAGAGCAGAGGAATGCAAAGAAACATGGCCAAAATAAAGTGAAACCATATGAAAGCGTGTATAGTTAGAATGTTATTCTGCCACTAATGCACTTGGTCTTGTTTTCATGAATAGGATTTTGAAAAGTAGGTCTAGGTGGATGTTTTGCTTCATTCCTTTCAACAAAATGCATGAATAATTGAATAGTAGAGTGCCATTGGAAAATTCCCTATTGCTATGTTTTTCCATCGAACCAAAATAGCTCTAATGGATCGACATGAATGTATAGTAATAAGTGATGCAACAAGTGTACAACCTCTTTACCGTAGCCGTGTCGACCTCAACATCATTGGGTTGGTCGCTGAAGCAGTTGATGCAGAGGTGGCTGTCGGAGGTGTGGAGGAAGATCTGAGGAATCTGTAGACGGCGTCCAGGGCACTGCTCCATTGTGATGGATTGTTCTATCGAGCAGCCCCGGTGAGCCGTAAGACGTCAAGGCTGAAGCAACACAAGACGAACATTGTCAATATCAAGTGGGATTCTAATAGCGTCTCCAATAGATGATGTAAAATAGATGTAAAATTTACATCACCAAAAACTACCTAACTACAACAGATGAGGTAAAAACTGTTGACTCTGAACTTAACTGTCGAAACTAAAATTTACTGTGGAATCTGAATGTTACTGTCAAAACTGAACGCAATGGTAGCAGAGAGGCACTTGACATGTAGTTTAGGGAGGGCATGCAGTTCATCTTCAACCTGCACCCCACTGAGCCGCTGGCCACCACCGGCCGAACCGCCGGTCCCAGCGCCGCCTCGCCGCCCCGAAACAACTCCCCATCGTCGCACCAGCCAGCCCTATAGGCCCCCACCCTGAACCCTAAGATAGATAGTGGGGTACCTCTCTGGCGAGCCCCCGTCCCCGCTGCGGGTGGTTCTTGCTTAACTCCGGTG
>LR738715.1:549480173-549534396 GCA_902687465.1 Secale cereale | reverse complement strand
CCCCCCCACCCGCTGAAAATCGACTGACCCAAAAGTCGATTCAGTCGACTGAAGTGTAGCTAAATCGGAGCAGAGCTGCAGCACGAGCGAGGGGGAGAGCAGCAGCAGCAGCAGCGCGAGCGAGCGAGCGAGAGCCGAAGCAGTAGCAGCAGCTGGGCGAGCGAGCGATCGAGGGAGAGCCGGAGCAGCAGCAGCAGCACGAGCGAGAGCTGGAGCAGTAGCAGCAGATCCGGCTGGTATGGACGCTGCCGCCGAAGGGGCCTCGCACTGGGGGAGAGCCGTCGTGGAGATGTCGCCTGCGGCGCTAGCTTCAAGGTAGCCGCTCCATGGGGGTGCGGGATGGAGCACCATCGGTGCCGGGAGGTCGAGCTAAGGAGAAGGTGCGATGCGATGAGTGTACAACCTCTTTGGTGGCGCCGAGTAGGCCTCGGCTTCGTCCGAGGAGTCGGTGAGGATGCTGTGGTTCCGGTGGAGCAGGTTAAGGCGGCACTGTGGGGATGGAGCAGCTGCGCTAGACGAGGCCATCGACGAAGCAGCTCCTTGGAGGTG
The DNA here is from genome assembly GCA_902687465.1 of Secale cereale. Taxonomy (NCBI): domain Eukaryota; kingdom Viridiplantae; phylum Streptophyta; class Magnoliopsida; order Poales; family Poaceae; genus Secale; species Secale cereale. The sequence continues at coordinate 549,533,847 of LR738715.1, read as the reverse complement.
GAGGACGGATCCTCATCCGGGGAGGTGGATGAGGGACGTCGAGCTTTTGCGGTGGAGGTCATTGTCAGGGAAGCGGCTCCAGCTGGGCAGCGATGAGGTGGCGGACGGAGGAGGGTGGGGTTTCGCGGCTAGAGCGGAGAGGTTATGGCGGCCTGGGATTTCGAATGGCAAAAAGGAGGCGATGGGAGGGGGTGAACCATGACTTAGGGACGCACTTGTCCAAAATTTAGGTGTGTTACAAAAGCAACCCCACCGATTTGAACTAGCGGCCCTTTCGGCTCAGGGTTAGAAGGAGGATTTCGCGTGTCGGGATTTGGCAGCTGGAGGGAGTTTTCGCGCGCATTGTAATTTCGGGATAGCAAGGCGCGGGTTGTGAAGGCGCCAGTCTTGGGAGCACGATATCTGAATTTTCGGGATATAACAAGGTGCGGGTTGAATTTTAGGGACAAGCCTAACGTGTAATATTGTACTTGTATGTACCAAATCAATTCGCACTTCCCTCAACCAAAAAGAAAAAGAAAAAAAATAAAACTATTCACACCACACAAAGAGAGAATCTTGCCCCGTTTTACTATAAAAATGCTATTCAAAGCTACTCCCTCCTTCCGTATATATAGGGCCTAATGCGTTTTTCGATGCTAACTTTGACCAAATATTAGAGCAATAATATATGGCATGCAACTTACACAAAGCACACTGTTGAATTCGTCTATGAAAGGTTCTTTCAATGATATAATTTTCACATTGTGCATGTCATGTACTATTAATCTTGTCAATAGTCAAAGGCGGTCTTATAAAACCCATTGTGCCCTATATAGATGGAAGGAGGGAGTATGAATCCATGTTATGTCCAATTAACTTTTTTCGCTTGCTGTATAATACATGTAACCTACTCATACCAACATGTTAGTGCATTCCAAATGTCTATACTACCGCTGCAATTCGAACTGAATTTGAATTCGTTTCTCTGTTTCAATAAGAATCTATAATCATGATTGTTGCAAACTTCAACCATCATTCGTGTATTACCTTAATAACACACCACATGATTACTATAGAGATAGATATGAACTATGTGTACTACATGAACTCGATTCTATTTTTGAATACACTTGATGTTGATTCCAAATAATAGTACACTTGATGTACTAACAATATATTCATAATCTAAACCATGTTCCGTATGTGTACACCGTGTTTATCACACATAGTATAGTGCCCCGCCACCTACATTATGACAAGTATTTAGACCTGAGCTGCAAAAGCCACACATTAGCCCAAATTATGATCAATGTTCTATGTGTTATACGTAGTACTAGCAAGATGCCCATGCGTTCCACAAAACATCAACATGATCAAGGGGAGGCCTAATTTGCAAATATGGAGAGGGGTGTGGGTATCTTTTTTCAAAATTGCCATAGTTTCCTTCCTATCCATCAGATATAAATCGGACGACCTATATTGCAGGATGGCACCATCATCAACAACTCCGTTTTTATAAGAGTAGAGATAAAATATATTATATGTAGTATAACATTTTCATAACCACACCATGTGTATCACCGTTATATATATTCACACATGCGTCGGTTTAAAACACTATGATAAATTCTTCAAATATCCGAATTCACTTTTTATAATGAAGTATGATCTCTATTCGTCTTTTACACCCACACAATCATCTTATCTTTGTAGCTAGCTAGCGCTAACTTTCTCTCGTGCATGCACACGCCCGCATCCCTCTCACCCTCCCTCAGCATTCTCTAGCTCCATCGCGCAAATTTGTCTTTTCACTTTAGGTCGTTCACCCACTGTGTGTGTAGGCCCCCCAGCTCCTTCTTTACGGCACACATCGATCGATATGCCTCTCTAGCCAGGTGTGCCTAGCACAAAACACAAGCGTCCCCTCTTCTCTTATCACCGTCCATGCCTCACTCCCACCACTCTTTTCATCGATCTCGTACTCGCACACTCCTCCCCCCTCGATATAGTATGACTATCGCACCACCTCCTAGATGCATCCCGCTCTCTCTATCCTTCTCCCCGTGCCTCATTTGCTTCTAACACACACATGCATGTATACCGATCGATCTCCCAACATATACCTAGGTCGACTTTAACTATTCCCCCCATTGATCGACGTACCTCACAAGTTATGTCTCTCCTTTCTCTCACAAAGGACGATTGATCTTCCTATGTAGTTATGTCTGCTTACCACAGCCATATCGCCCCCTCATCATTCATGCATGCCTCCTGACCCGTCTCTGACACGCACGTGCACAGACATGCAGCCATCCCGTCTCATATTGATATTGCAGGCGTGTCCTCCGGTTGTCTAGCAATCCTATCCCATCATTTGTTAGAAGCAACTCCACTACCACCCCCTCCAACACTCTAGCTCTGTCTCTCTCCCAACCTTATTCCTCTCCTACACATATGCATGGATGCCGATTGATCTCCCTTAATACATGAGGTAGATCGATCTCCCTTAATACATGAGGTAGGCCTCTCTCCTCCTCCACACATATACCAGCCATTGTACCTCTATAGTTAATTAGGCCTCCCTCCCCCCCACCACACACTGACAGTCGAGCGTTGTAGGTAGGTATCCATGCCACAGAGACAAACTGCACCTGTCCCCTCTCACGGTCCAGTAGGCCAGCCACTCTATATCTTTTACGTGGGCACACACAAATTCGATGGCACTCTTTATCGATCGCACGAGCACACACACACACACATCATCCCTCTCTTCGATTCCATGGACACCTCAAGTCGATGATACCTCCACTCTCTTCTCATGGATTGCCCCCTCTATATATATGATATATCCAGGACTTTATTTCACACACATTGCATATGTTACATTTTTTGATTGACCCCACCCCCCCCAAAAAAAAACTCTCACGAACCCACACACTATATCTCTCTACGTTTGTATCTCTCTCACACAACCCCACATAGGTGGTGTACGTATACAAGAAGAGAATAGGTGCACCGTGCACGTACTCACGCTTTGTGCCCAGCCACACCCGCGTGGGTACACGGTGGAGCTCATTTATGTATGAGATGGCAGCCCACGTGCTATTTTGAACGCGTGTAGCGGTTGTTTACCTACGGAGGTCGTGTACCACGTGTGCACGAAACAAAGTTCGACTTGATGCGTTGGCGCGTTATTTTTAAATAAAGTTATATCGCTCAATGGCACGTACACAGAATATAAAACGATTTTTATGGAGAAAAAGGTAGTCCGCTCCACTATATACAATGGAGCCTGCCTGCCTGCATTGTCTCTCTTCAGAGTATCTCACACAAGGCTGCGGTGGCCTCTCTCTCTCTTATCGTTGGTCACTGATCCGGCCGCATCCCGTCCGCCAGCGAAAAGGGAGGACGTGCATCGTTCCTTCGTTCGATGGCGCCTAGGCAGCACGTCTCGATCTGCGGTACACGCCGTTCTCAGAGACCAAGCTCCGGCGTGGTAGGGCCTATGCCACCTACTCGCTGCCGCAGTATGGGCAGATTCCGCCCGCCGCCACTCACCTAGTTGCATCCCGACGACTGGGGGATTCCTGGACTAAGGGGTCCTCGGGCATCCGACCTATTATCCATGGGGCAGACTGATGGGCTGTGAAGACATGAAGGCCGAAGACCGTACCCGTGTCCAGATGGGACTCTCCTTGGCGTGGAAGGCAAGCTTGGCGACCATCTATGAAGATTCCTTCTTATGTAACCGACTCTATATATGTAACCCTAGATCCCCCCGGTGTCTATATAAACCAGAGGGAGTAGTCCGGAAAGGACACACACATTACCATAGTCATACAGGCTAGGCTTCTAGGGTTTAGACATTACGATCTCGTGGTAGATCGGCCCTTGTAATACTCATATTCATCAAGATCAATCAAGCAGGAAGTAGGGTATTACCTCCATAGAGAGGGCCCGAACCTGGGTAAACATCGTGTCCCCAGTCTCCTATAACCATCGACCTTAGACGCACAGTTCGGGACCCCCTACCCGATATCCGCCGATTTTGACACCGACATTGGTGCTTTCATTGAGAGTTCCATTCTGCCGTCGACGAACGGTTCGATGGCCCCTTCAATTGTCGATAGTGACGCTATCCAAGGAGAAACCTTCCTCCCCGGACAGATCTTCGTATTCGGCGGCTTCTTACTGCGGGCCAACTCACTTGGCCATCTGGAGCAGATCGACAGCTACGCCCCTGGCCATTAAGTCAGATTCGGGAGTTTGAATTACGTCGCGGGCATCCACGGAGACCTGATCTTCGACGGATTTGAGACCGCGGTGATCGCTCCCCCTCGCTCCGATGAACATGACCTAAATCTGTCATCGGATCACATCCAGGAGATGGATCCTGTTGCCGCAACGGCCTTAAATCCGGAGCAGATTGAGCCATCCGAGGCCACAGAGTCCGCGGCGTTGGAGCCGCACACAGACTCGACACCTCGCGATATTTGCGTTAACGGAACTCCGGACTCGTCTCCGGCTATATATTCCGAACCACATATGCCCGCGGACACCAAGCCGGATCGGTTATCGATTTTCGAATTCGGCGCCGCAGACATCTTCCAACACTCGCCCTTGGGCGACGTGCTAAACTCGTTAAAAAACCTGTCCTTGGCAGGGGACTCACATCCGAACTATGTCTGGTTCGAACTAGGGGCTGACGACAGAGAATTTTGTTGCCCACCCGCCACCCACTTCATAGCCACTGTCGAGGACTTAACCAACACGCTTGATTACGGCTCCAAAGACATCGACGGCATGGACGACGATGACGATGAGGAGCAGGGTCAAAACCCGCCATTTAATGGGCGATGGACGGCCACTTCCTCATACGATGTGTACATGGTTGATACACCTAAAAAAGCTGATGACAATGACAAAGAAGATCCAGTTGAGCATAAACCTCCTGTGACACAGCCCAAATGCCGGCGGCCTAAACGCCGTTCTATGTCACGTCGCTCAAAAGACAGCAACACTGGCACCGGAGAAAATAATATTCCGGATGACGCTGAAAACAACGAAGACCCTATGGGAACAACATCCGAACAGGAGGAACGAGACAACGTGCCAGTCAACCCTGATAAACAGGCCATGACTAACGACCCGAATGACGATAGTTACCGTCCACCCTCCGAGGAGGAGGAGAGCCTCGGCAGCAAGGACTTCATCGTGCTTGAGGCACCCCTCAAGCAAGAGCGCTTCAAGCGCCAGCTAATAGCCACTACAAGAAGCCTGAAGAAAAAGCAGCAGCAGCTTCAAGCTGATCAAGACCTACTCATTGACAGATGGACTAACGTCCTGGCAGCCAAAGAATACGGCCTCAAGCGTCCAGCAAAGAGTTACCCGAAACGCAGACTGCTACCTCAGTTCGATGAGGAGGTGCCGGAGCCCACACCTCCCTCGCGCAATGCGTACTGACCACTTCGTGGTCGATATAAAACGACAACTCATGCCGAACACCAGCCCGCCCCACCGCTTCGTAAACACAAAGACAAAACAACTCGGGACTATACATACGACCTTCGGCAGGACCTGGAAAGTAGAGCAGGATACACCAGATCAATCTACGGATTGCGAGGACACCCTTCGACTCGCGACAACGGCTACCTATTCGGACGGGACAAACCTAGTCACGCCCTGGCCGATAACCGCAGGCGAACTTCATCGGAGGTGCGCTGCAACGCGGCCCAATATAGAGGCACCGCACACCCTCTCTGTTTCACCGATGAAGTACTGGATCATGAATTCCCCGAGGGGTTCAAAACCGTCAATATTGAATCATACGACAGAACAACCAATCCCGCGGTATGGATCGAGGATTTTATTCTCCACATCCATATGGCCCGAGGAGACGATCTCCACGCCATCAAATACCTCCCACTAAAACTGAAAGCGCCAGCTAGACACTGGTTAAATTGCCTGCTTGAAAATTCTATCGGCAGCTGGGAGGACTTGGAAGAAGCTTTTCTTGACAACTTCCAAGGCACTTATGTCCGGCCACCAGACGCCGATGACTCAAGTCATATAGTTCAACAACCTGGAGAATCAACCAGAAAATTTGGACTAGGTTCCTAACCAAAAAGAACCAGATCGTTGACTGTCCGGATGCCGAAGCCCTAGCGGCCTTCAAACACAGCATCTGTGACGAATGGCTCGCCCGCCACCTTGGCCAAGAAAAGCCGAAATCCATGGCAGCCCTCACGACACTCGTGACCCGCTTTTGCATGGGTGAGGACAGCTGGCTGGCTCGTAGCAAAAACACAGCCAGCGATGAAGGCCCCTTCGAGGCCAAAAATTGCACCAGCAAGCTCCCGCGCAATAGACACAAACGCCACAGCAATGGCAATAACACCGATGACACTATGGTTAACGCCGAATTCAGTGGCTCCAAGTCCGACCAACAGAAGAAGTCCTACAAAAGGAACAGCGAGGGACCATCCAGCCTCGACCGCATACTCGACCGTCCGTGCCAGATACATGGCACCCCAGACAAACAAGCCAATCATACCAATAGAGATTGTTGGGTTTTTAAACAGGGCGGCAAGTTAAATGCCGAGAACAAGGAAAAGGGATCAAAAAGTGAGGACGATGACGAAGAGCCCTGGCAGCCGAACACAGGGGGACAGAAGAAATTTCCCCCTCAAGTCAAAACGGCGAACATGATATATGCTAAGCACATCCCCAAGAGGGAGCGCAAGCGCGCACTCAGGGACATCTACGCGGTAGAGCCATTCGCCCCGAAATTTAACCCGTGGTCGTCATTCCCGATCACCTTCGATTGTCGAGATGATCCAACTAGTATCCGCCATGGCGGTTCGGCCGCACTGGTTCTCGACCCAATCATCGACGGATTTCACCTAACACGAGTCCTAATGGACGGAGGCAGCAGGCTCAACCTGCTCTATCATGATACAGTGCGCAAGATGGGTATTAATCCCTCACGAATCAAACCCACAAAGACTACCTTTAAAGGAGTCATACCAGGCGTAGAGGCCCATTGCACGAGCTCAATCACGTTGGAAGTAGTCTTCGGTTCCCAGACAACTTCCAAAGCAAAGAGTTACTCTTCGATATTGTCCCCTTCCGCAGCGGCTACGACGCACTGCTCGGATGAACCGCGTTTTCAAGATTCAACGCGGTACCACACTATGCTTATCTCAAGCTCAAGATGCCCGGTCCACGCAGCGTCATAATAGTCAATGGAAACACGGAACGCTCCCTTCATACAGAGGAACACACAGCTGCCCTGGCAGCAGAGGTACAGAGCGGCCTTATCAAGCAGAACCATAATCTGGCAGCCGAGCCCCTGGACATCATTAAGAGGGTCCGAACTACACTGCAACAGGATAGCTCGGCTCGTCAAGAGCTCGATTAGCAGTTTGGCCTCCGTCCTAGCCCCGATGAGGTAGTGTCATTCGTACCACGCGTACATAATTATGCACTCAAAATTCCATGGGCACTGACAGAGGCACAACTAGCTTGTGATCCACAGTTCGGTTAGACCGATCCCGAACTCACATACACCTTCACTATTTCCTCTTCCCTTTTCAGGTTTTACACAGGCCTCCTTCGAGGGCCCGATTGCTGGTCCTGTCCAAGGGTTAATACACCAGAATGACATGAAGCACAGGTGTACAGGAGAAGCCCTAGAGGCCAATTTAACAATCACTCTACCTGTTTTTAGGACTCACACGCAGCTTGCCTTTGGTGACGGCATGTTAAATAGCCGGTTGTTTATCGCACTATTTGTATCGATGCACTTTAACGCATCAATCCAATTATAATGGAAACAGTTCATGGCCCAGGATCAAGGGCCACATATATTACCCCTCCTCTTTTTCCGTTCTCCTTTGCCATTAATTACTTACATTCTAGCAGCCGTACACTCTGGTACGTTTTATACTTGCCAGGGGATCCTCACCGTCCCATAATACGGCAGCAAAGTCCGAACACTTCTTATAGATAAGTTCGGCACCCCGAATTTAGCATTATATGCATTGGCTCCAAATCATGTCTTTGGTCAATAGTTGGGTTGCCCGGCTCCTGTGCTTGCTACCCTACGTTCCACTACATCAGCTAGGGTAGTAAAGAGAGAACTACTGTGATTGTGCCCTGGTTTACCCGGATGAGCACCTCAGTAGAGAAAGCCGAAAACTGACTGTCATGATGCGGCGAGAGCCGGTCAGCTGTTCGAGAGGTTGAAAATCGCTAGAGATTTTTTTTCCGCATTACGCGAAGGTACTTCCCGATCAGACGCTGACAACACTCTGGTCCGTATACCAGGGGATGCACCCATGTTTTATTATAAACCTCCTATGGCTAAGTGAGGGTGTTTAAGCCGCATAGTCTGATTGCCTGGTTCGTTGCGCTAAACAACTCCTTCAAGGACCATATAATTGGATAAAGATTGTTTAGATTCCATCCCGAACACCTCCGTACTACCTACATGAGGGCAGAAGCCGACAACTGGCCAACCCTTAGATTCCATACAACACGGCCGCACAGGAGGAAACAATTAAAACATAACAAACATTATATTACAAACTGCCTTTGTTTTCATACAAGGTAAGGACAAAAAAGAATGTATTCATTCGAACATAATGTCCTGCCCGCATTGCGTTGCTGAAAGTCGAGCCCCTTCTAGAACATCCGCAAAATATTTCTCGGGTGTGCGGTGCTCCTTGCCCTCTGGCAGCCCCCTGGCCACCTCGACGGCGTCCATCTTCGCCCACCACATCTTGCAACGGGCGAAGGCCATGCGGGCACCTTCAATGCAGAGTGATCGCTTGACAATGTCTAGCCGCGGATAGGCTTCCACCACCCGCTTCACGAGGCCAAAATAACTGCTGGGTATAGCTTCGGCTGGCCACAACGGGATTATTAAATCCTTCATGGCCAGTTCGGCCACCCTGTGCAATTTGACGAACTGCTTCAGTTGATCGACAAAGGGCATCGGATGTTCGGGCACAACATACTGCGACCAGAACAGCTTCTCCGTGGAATCCAGAAGAACTCCGTAGCATTGGACACGCTGCGGGGTAGATCCGCAAAATCCCCTGGGCAACTCCGAATCCGGGTTACTAAAAGGTACTTCCTTTTCGCATACTTGCTTTGCATGTTAAAAGCCTTTCCCGTCGCAATCTTCTTGGCCTCCTAGATCCCCTGGAGAGCTTCCCAGGCTTCATTCCATGCGATCTCCGCACTCTGGCGAGCCTTGGAAAGTTCGTTCTCTTGAGCCGACGCCTCATGCTCCAAGGCTTCGCACTTCTTCACTGCTTCCTAGAGCTCCTGCTGGACCTCGCTAACCCGGGCCTTGAGCTTCTTACGGGCGGCTGATTAACGTATCTATAATTTTTGATTGTTCCATGCTATTATTTATGAAGTCTTGGATGTTTAATGGGCTTTATCATACACTTTTATATCATTTTTGGGACTAACCTAATAACCCAAGGGCCCAGTCCAGATTGCTGTTTTTTTGCCTATTTCAGGGTTTTGCAGAAAAGGAATATCAAACGGAGTCCAAACGGAATGAAACCTTCGCGAGAGATATTTTTGGAGGAAATCACGCACGAAGACTTCAGGGCCAAGCCAGGGGACAGAGGGGCCACCCTCGAGGGTGGGGGGCGTGCCCCCCTTCCCAGGGGGCGCCCCCTGCCTCGAGGGCAGCCCGTGTGGCCCCCGGTGCCCCCCTTCTTCCTATATATACCTATGTACCCCAGAAACTCCATACGCACAGAGAAAACCCTAATTCCACCGTCGTAGCTGTTGTTCCGGTGGAGATCCCATCTTGGAGCCTGTTCCGGGAGGGGGATCCATCACGGAGGCCTTCATCATCATCATCACCCTCACCATGATTTGTGAGTAGTTTAACACAGACCTTCGGGTCCATAGCTAGTATCTAGATGGCTTCTTCTCTCTCTCTCTCTCTGGATCTCAATACAAGGTTCTCCTCGGTCTTCGAGGAGATCTATTCGATGTAATCTCTTTTTGCGGTGTGTTTGTCGAGATCCGATGAATTGTGAGTTTATGATCAAGGTCTGGTTCTTCTCTGAACCTTTTATGTGTGCTCATAATATCCTTGCAAGTCTCTTCGAATTATTGGTTTGGTTTGGACTACTAGATCTATAGTTCTTGGAATGGGAGAAGTGCTTGGCTTTGGGTTCAATCTTGCGGTGTCCTTTCCTAGTGACAGTAGGGGAAGCAAGGCACGTATTGTATTGTTGCCATCGAGGATAAAAAGATGGGGTTTTCATCATATTGCTTGAGTTTATCCCTCTACATCATGTCATCTTGCGTAAAGAGTTACTCTGTTCGTATGAACTCAATACACTAGATGTATGCTGGATAGCGGTCGATGTGTGGAGTAATAGTAGTAGATGCAGAATCGTTTTGGTCTACTTGTCTCGGACGTGATGACTATAAACAATTATCATGCCTAGATAGTCTCATAATTATTCGCTTTTCTGTCAATTGCTCGACAATAATTTGTTTACCCGCCGTAGAATACCGCTATCATGAGAGAAGCCACTAGAGAAAACTATGGCCCCCAGGTCTATCTTTATCATATTACTTTCGTGTCAACTAGCCAATTTCTGTCGCCGTTGTTTATTTGCTTTCTTTAATTTATGTTTCTATATCAAAAATACCAAAAATATTATCTTATCATCTCTATCAGATCTCACTCTCATAAGTGACCGTAAAGGGATTGACAACCCCTTATCGCGTTGGCTGCGAAGTTCTTATTTGTTTGTGCAGGTGCGAGGGACTCGCGCGGGGTCTCCTACTGGATTAATACCTTGGTTCTCAAAAACTGAGGGAAATACTTATGCTACTGCGCTGCATCTCCCTTTCCTCTTCGAGGGAATACAACGCAAGCTCAAGAGGTAGCAAGAAGAATTTCTGGCGCCGTTGCCGGGGAGGCTTACGCAAAAGTCATATACCAAGTACCTATCACAAACCCTTATCCTTCGCATTACATTTATTTGCCTCTCCTTTTCCTCTCCCCCACTTCACCTTTGCCGTTTTATTCGCCCTTCTTCCGTCGTGTGTTTTTCGCTCGCTTGCTTCTTCTTTGCTTGTGTGTGTTGGATTGCTTGCTTGTCACTATGGCTCAGAACAATACCAAATTGTGTGACTTTTCCAATACCAACAACAATGATTTTATTAGCACTCCGATTGCTCCTATTACCGATGCTGAATCTTGTGAGATCAATGCTGCTTTGTTGAATCTTGTCATGAAAGATCAATTCTCCGGCCTTCCTAGTGAAGATGCCGCTACCCATCTAAAAAACTTTGTTAAATAGAAGTTATTTCCGTTTTCACTTAGAGATCGTGCTAATTCTTTGTTCTCCTCTTTGACTAGAAATAGTATTGATTCGTGGAATAAGTGCAAAGATGCTTTTATCTCTAAGTATTTCCCTCCTGCTAAGATCATCTCTCTTAGAAACGATATTATTAATTTTAAGCAACTAGATCATGAGCATGTTGCACAAGCTTGGGAGGGAATTAAATTAATGATACGTAATTGACCTACACATGGTTTGAATTTTGCTTCTAGAAATCTTTTAGATTCGGCCGCCGAAGGCACTTTCATGGAAACCACCTTAGGAGAAGCTACCAAACTGCTAGATAATATTATGGTTAATTATTCTCAATGGCACACCGAAAGATCTACTAGTAAAAAAGTGCATGCCATCGAAGAAATTAGTGTTTTGAGTGGAAAGATGGATGAACTTATGAAATTGTTTGCTGCTAAGAATGCTTCTTCTGATCCTAATGATATGCCTTTTTCCACTTTGATTGAGAATAACAATGAATCTTTGGATGTGAATTTTGTTGGTAGGAATAATTTTGGTAACAATGCTTATAGAGGTAATTTTAATCCTAGGCTTTTCCCTAGTAATTCCTCTAATAATTTTGGTAATTCCTACAACAACTCTTATGGAAAGATGCCTTCTGAATTTGAAACTAATGTTAAGGAGTTTATGATCTCGCAAAAGAATTTCAATGCTATGCTTGAAGAGAAATTGCTTAAACTTGATGAATTGGCTAGAAGTGTGGATAGAATTTCTCTTGATGTTGATTCTTTGAAGCTTAGATCTATCCCACCTAAGCATGATATCAATGAGTCTCTCATAGCCATGAGAATTTCCATTGATGAATGCAAATTAAGAAAGAACCGCTGGAATGCGTGCTAAAAGAGAAGATTATATTAAATCGTGTTCTTCTAGTTATCGCGAAAATAAAGATGAAGATCTGAAAGTTATTGATGTGTCTCCTTTTAGATCCTTGTTTTCTAGTATTAATCTTGATGATAATAGGATTGGAGATGATTCTGCTTTAAGGTGTCCCAATAATTCGGAGTTTTTAGATCTTGATGCTAAAATTGCTAAAAGTGGGATTGAAGAGATTAAGACTTTGCATAGTGATGAACCCACTACTTTGGATTTCATGGGATTCAATTATGATAATTGCTCTTTGATTGATTGTATTTCTTTGTTGCAATCCATGCTAAATTCTCCGCATGCTTATAGTCAAAATAAAGCTTTCACTAAACATATAGGTGATGCTTTGATGCAATCTTATGAAGAAAAACTTGAGTTGGAAGTTTCTATACCTACAAAGCTTTATGATGAATGGGAACCTACTATAAAAATAAAAATAAAAGATCATGAATGCTATGCTTTGTGTGATTTGGGTGCAAGTGTCTCCACTATCCCAAAAACTTTGTGTGATTTGCTAGGGTTCCATGAGCTTGATGATTGTTCTTTAAATTTGCATCTTGCGGATTCCACTATTAAGAAACTTATGGGAAGAATTAATGATGTTCGTATTGTTGCCAATAGGAATTATGTGCCCGTAGATTTCATTGTTCTTGATATAGGTTACAATCCTTCATGTCCTATTATTCTTGGTAGACCTTTCCTTAGAATGATTGGTGCAATTATTGATATGAAGGAAGGAAACATTAGATTCCAATTTCCGTTAAGGAAAGGCATGGAACACTTTCCTAGAAAGAAAATCAAATTACCATATGAATCTATCATTAGAGCCACTTACGGATTGCCTTCCAAAGATGGCAATACCTAGATCTATCTTGTATCGTGCCTAGCTAGGGGCGTAAAACGATAGCGCTTGTTGGGAGTGTCAGGGATATTACTAGCAGGTATAAACCGGCTAGGAAGGTCCGGATTACGTTGGTAAAGTTAAATTATCAGAAGCCCAGTAGAATATGTACAGGAGGTCATAGCCCGTAGAGGCTTAGGGCCCATGTATAGAGCCCATGATCTGTAAACCGTCATACCGTGTAACTTGGGATGTAAGATAGAAAGAGTAGAGACCGAGGCGGACACGTTTATGAGTCGGCCTCGGGACTCTGTAAACCGGACCGGGCGTCGCCTCCTATATAAAGGGACGACTCGGCGACGGTTCAAGGACAAGAAACAATAGCTCGAGACACAGGCAAAGCAGATTCGCTCCCTGGTCATCGAAGCCCAAGCAATACCACACCAAACTAGACGTAGGCTTTTACCTTCATTGAAGGGGCCGAACTAGTATAAACTCCCTGTGTCCTTCGTCCGCTTTAACCCCTTTAAGCTAACCCGAGCGATGGCCTCACACCTAAGTCCGTTAACCCGGACATCTGCCGTGCTAAATCCACGACAGTTGGCGCCCACCGTGGGGCTATCGCATGATGGTTTCGAGTTCTTGAAGGGCAGCTTTGAAGGGCTCAAGGGTTACGCAGTGGGCCGGATGACCAAGAGTCGTCGCGGCTGGATCTACATCGACGATGCAGGTGGGGCCCCAAGGCCGATTCAATCGAATACGGGTACCGGGTCCCCTTCGGCGGCATCCACATTTTCATCGGCAAGATCGGCGAACCGGGACCTGAGTCGGACATCTTCCCCAACATCGTCGAGCCGGCTCAGCGTGCAAGATCGGCCCGGATTCAGCCCGCCGTGAAGCATGTTTTCGTTGGAGCAGTGCATGGAGTACAAGCCGAGGACGGATCGGATTCTGGTGGCGAGACAGTTGTCTATTCCGACGATGAATCTTCATCCGGAGAGACCGAATCTTCGTATCTGTTGCAGGACGGCCGATCTGAGGGTGTGTCCGATGGCGGTAGTATTCTGGATCCCTTTGTTCCACCGAACAGGGTTGCTGTTTTCATGGCCGGATCACAACCTATGCAGCAGCCCTCGACGACCGGGGCAATAACCTCGGAGGCAGCAGGAGCCAGAGTTGGAGATCTTCCCCCGTCGCCCTCTCACGTCCTAACCACCTTAGTCGATAACTTGACGGCGCTCGCAACAGCGGAAGTAGCTCAAGCCGACAAGGCGCAGCATGATGCGGAGATTGCTCAGTTGAAGAGCAGGATTGAGCAAGCTAAGTTGGATCTGGACGCGGAGAAAGCCAGGATGGCTACACGGCAGGCAGAGCTAGACTCCCAAGCTTTTCGGCTCAGGCTGGATCAGAACGCTTCACAGGAGGTAATGTACAGAAGGCAACAATCTCGTTTACCGCCGGTTTATGAGGCAAGGAATCTCTTTAGCACACCAGGAACGGGAACCAGTAACCGCCCAGAGGTAAACCGGGGAGGAGCTCCGGGGACGGGCGCGTCGGTTCAGCCACCAGCCACAGAGCGGAGCCACCAAGTTGTGCCGACGCCGCACGTACCCACTCCTCCCGGCCATTATTCTAACCCGTTGGACAACATTGTCGTCGCCGCTTCACGGCTGGCCGCTCTTCCCATTGAGGGGACGTCCCCCATAGCAATGGAGGCACGATGGGCTAAGGAGTTGCTGGACACAGCGTTAACACAACAGCAGGCGTATTCTTATAGCCGGGAGAGGATTCATTCAACCCCCCGCCCGGGCCGGAGTTACACGAGGCACCTGGATGAACCGGCTATATCTAGCAGCGCGTGGAGACGGCACCGACAGAGGCAGGATAATCCGGTAGGAGCAGGAGCACATGCCCAAGAGGCGGTGGACCAGGCTAGACATACTGCCCGCGACGACACCCGTCAAGCAACGCCGGTTCACCCCACCACCACATAAACAGGAATCATGTCCAGTTCCTTAGGGGTGCAGTGTCTCATCCCCGCTTTATGGAACGTGACATTACCCAAAGACTTCAAAGGCCCGCGCAAGGTACCCAACTACACGGCGGATCTGGCTCCAGAGGCGTGGGTTAAAAGTTATGAGATGGCTATGGAGATGCTTGATGTGGATGAAGCTGCGTGTGCCAAATACTTCACAATGATGCTTGAGGGCACGGCCCGGACATGGCTAAAAGGTTTACCACCTAACTCCATCGGATCGTGGGGCGAGTTGCGTCTGCGGTTTATCAATAATTTCAAAGACACATGCAAGCAGCCGATGTCCGTGGTTGATTTAGCTGCATGTGTTCAAGGAGAGCAAGAGACCACAAGCAGTTGGGTGCGGCGAGTATCTGAAATTTTGCACTTTTCCAATAGCATCAATCCGAGCACTACTATAGTGACCTTGGAAGGCAATTTCCGGTTTGAGCCTTTGAGGCAGAAGCTGGGACGACTCAAGCATGATTGCAATGACATGGGAACGCTCATGGGCGCTTTGGTAAAGTATGGAGACTCTAATAACACCAAGTATCCAGACGCAGACGGAGACAAGTCTGGGAAAGCGAGCAAAAACGGTAAACCGGTGCAAGCCAATCCGGTAGGTACAAGTTACAATGGCAAGCGTAAAGCGGAAGGCAACTCAGACTTTGTAGCCAATACCAACGCTCAAGACAACGGGCAGCGCCGCAAGGGTAGACCGCCCCCACGCAATGGGAGGCCGCCTATTAACCTAGATCGCCAGTTGAGTGTGCCTTGCCCAAAGCACGGTACAGAGGAAAACCCGGCTACGCATCTCTGGAAAGACTGTTTTATTATGGAGGAGTTTATGAAACATGCCAAGTATAACCACGGCCCCCCGGCGGATCAGGTCCCGGTTTTCAGGGTCCGGGTTATCAGGGTGGTGGATCAGGATCAGGATATCACGGCGGTAACAATAACCATAATGGCAACAATCAGCATCAACATAACCAGTAGCATGGTCAGGGCAGATACAACAACCAAGGCAATCAATAGAGTCAGCAGCAACAACAATCCGGATACCAGAATAATCCGAAGGAGCTAAGCAGTGGGCAATATCATGTCTTCACCACAAGTTTGTGCAAACGGGTTCAAAAGGTTCTGAAGCGAGCAGTACACGCAGTTGAACCGGCGATACCACGTTTTTTACGTTGGTCTGAGCAACCCATTGTATGGAGCAGAGAGGATCACCCGCCACGGGTTGATAATCTGGGTCAGCTAGCCTTGGTGGTGGCTCCGCAGGTGGTGGCTATAAGTTCACAAAGGTTCTTATGGACGGAGGCAGCAACATCAATATTCTATACTATGAGACTTTTCGACGTATGGGGTTGACAGACAAGAAGCTCCGGCAGTCCAACACAGTGTTCCGTGGAGTGGTGCCTGGTAAATCGGCTTACCCAGTTGGAAAAATTGATCTGGAAGTTACCTTTGGGGATGAGCAGGACTCTAGATCGGAGACGGTGACCTTTGAGGTTGTAAAGATCAGGAGCCCATATCATGCTCTGTTTGGGAGGCCGGTTTATGCCAAGTTCATGGCTAGACTATGTTATGTTTATCTGCAGCTCAAGATACCGGGTCACAAGGGAACCATCACGGTTCACGGGAGCCGCAAGATCGCATTGGAATGCGAGGAAGGAGACGCAGCATATGCTGAGGCAGTTTGTGCTACGGAGGAGCTGAAGCTCTACAAGGACAATGTTGATCCGGCAGATATGTCCCCGTTGAAGAAGCCAACTACAGAGCATGATCCGGTGCTGAAATTCAAATCAGCAGTGGAGACCAAGCAGGTTGACTTTGTTCCGGGCGATTCGTCTAAGCAGTTCACTATCAGCGCTAACCTAGACCCCAAATAGGAAAGCGCGCTCATCGAGTTCATCCGTGAGAACCGGGATATCTTTGCATGGAATCCTTCTGACATGCCAGGTATACCGAGGGAACTCGCTGAGCACAGTCTTAATATTGATCCGAAATTTAAACCGGTCAAGCAGTATTTGCGCCGCTTCAATGAGGAGAGGTGGAAGGCTATAGGTGAAGAAGTGGCTAGGCTCTTGGCTGCAGGTTTCATAGTTGAGGTGTTTCATCCAGAGTGGTTGGCTAATCCGGTACTGGTGCTCAAGAAAAATGGAACCTGGAGGATGTGTGTTGATTACATAGACTTGAACAAGGCTTGCCCAACTGATCCCTTTGCTCTCCCTCGTATTGATCAAATTATTGATGCTACGGCGGGATGTGAGCGGCTAAGTTTTTTGGATGCATATTCGGGTTATCATCAGATCAAGATGGCAGTTAAGGACCAGGAGAAGACATCTTTCCTAACTCCTTTTGGAGCCTTCTGTTATGTATCCATGCCTTTCGGGCTCTAGAGTGCCCAAGCAACCTATCAACGTTGTGTGCAGAACTGCCTACAGGGGCAGATTGGAAGAAATGTCCATGCATATGTTGACGACATTGTGGTAAAATCTAGGAAGGAGGAGACGCTGATAGAAGACCTAAAAGAAACCTTTGACAACCTCCGGGTCTACAAGATGATGCTCAATCCGGAGAAGTGTGTTTTTGGCGTTCCAGCAGGCAAGCTCCTTGGATTCCTAGTGTCAAACAGAGGGATTGAAGCTAATCCGGAGAAGATCAAGGCGATGACAACCTTGGCTAAACCGGCGTGTATCAATGATGTCCAGCGCGTGGCGGGCCGTATTGCAGCGTTGAGCCGGTTCATCAGCCGTTTGGGAGAAAAGGCGATCCCGCTGTATGGAGCGATGCTGCAAACGCTGCATTCGAGGATTTGAAGCGGCAATTAGCAGAACCACCAGTTCTTGCTGCCCCTGTTGACAAGGAGCCGCTGTTGTTATACGTGGCCGCCAATGCCCGTGCAGTTAGCGTGGCCATTGTGGTGGAGCGCAAAGAAGCAGGCAAGGAATATCCGGTTCAGCGTCCGGTTTACTACATCAATGAGGTCCTCATTGAGTCGAAGCAAAGATATCTGCACTGGCAGAAGTTGGTATACGGCGTGTTCATGGCAAACCGGAAGTTGAAGCACTACTTCCAGGGCCACCCAATCATTGTCATCTGCTCAGCTCTGTTAGGGGATATAATCCAGAACGGAGAAGCCACTGGCAGAGTGGCGAAGTGGGCCATTGAGCTTAGCCCGCACGAGTTAAAATATGTGCCCCGTACTGCTATAAAGTCCCAAGCACTGGTGGATTTCATTAATGATTGGACAAAATTGCAAACACCTGAGGAGAAGCCGGATCATACATACTGGACTATTCAATTTGACGGTTCAAGGCAATTGGAGGGCTCGGGGGCTGGAGTCGTGTTAACTTCCCCACGAGGTGATAAGTTCTGTTACGTCCTTCGTTTAATGTTCCCTTGTACTAACAATGCTGCTGAGTATGAAGCTCTCCTCCATGGTTTACGGATGGCCAAGGAGATGAACTTGAGCCGAGTCAAGTGCTTTGGTGACTCAGATCTGGTGGCACAACAAGTATCTGGTAAGTGGGACTCTAAGGATCCGCTCATGGCGGCTTACCAGTGAGAAGTGGATGCAGTCGCAGGATACTTCAAGGGATATCAGGTGGACCACATAGACCGGCGAAAAAATGAAGCGGCCGATGCATTGAGCCGGCTGGGCTCTCAGCGTAAACCGGTTCCACCTATTACCTTCTTGGATCAATTGCATAGCCCGTTAGTACAGATACCTTCAGAAGAGGACCTGACTGTTCCTGATCCGGAAGCACAGTTAGTCACAGCGCTTCACGTCATTCCGGATTGGACACTCCCTTATCTGGCATATATGAGCCGAGGTGAGTTGCCAGAGGACGAAGTGGAGGCCCGGCAGATAATTCAGCGGTCTAAGTCTATGACTATCGTCAATGGAGAACTTCATCACCGCAGCGTCTTTGGAGCGTTTCAGCGGTGCGTATCGTCAGAGGAAGGCTGTGATATTCTTCGAGAGATTCATGAAGGGGATTGTGGTCATCACACCAGTTCAAAGTCCTTGGTAGCTAAAGCTTTTCGTCATGGGTTCTACTGGCTGACGGCTCACGCTGACGTAGAGGACTTGGTCAGAAAATGTGACGCTTGCCAGAAATTTTCGCGGCGTGCTCATGTACCGGCGCAGGAGCTGCGGATGATTCCAATCACTTGGCCGTTTGCGACTTGGGGGCTTAATATGGTTGGACCCTTTAAAAGATCCCAAGATCAGAAAACCCACCTATTAGTAGCAGTGGACAACTTTACAAAGTGGGTTGAAGCAGAGCCTGTCAGTAAGTGTGACGCGACAACAATGGTTAAGTTCATCAAAAAGATAATTTTCCGGTTTGGCTTTCCACACAGCATTATAACTGATAATGGCACCAACCTATCTAAAGGAGAGATGGAAGAGTTCTGTCAAAGAGAACATATTCGCCTTGATGTGTCATCAGTAGCTCACCCTCAGTCCAATGGCCAAGCTGAGAGAGCCAACCAAGAGATCTTGAGAGGCATCAAGCCCCGGCTTATGGTTCCTTTGCAAAGAACCCCGGGTTCCTGGGTAGAGGAGTTGCCTTCGGTCTTGTGGAGCATCAACACTACACCTAATAGATCTACAGGATACACGCCCTTTTTCATGGTATACGGTGTTGAAGCAGTCCTCCCTAGTGATATTCGGCATGATTCACCACGTGTGGCCGCCTATGTTGAAGCGGATAATGAACAAGCAAGGCAAGACAGCTTGGACCGGCTTGACGAGGAATGGGACACGGCAGCAGCGCGATCAGCGATTTATCAACAAGATCCGCGCCGGTACCACAGCCGCCGGGTTAAGACCAGAACGTTCCAGGAGGGAGATCTAGTGCTCCGGCTCATCCAAGACTAGACATATATGCACAAGCTATCCCCACCTTGGGACGGACCCTTTGTGGTCAGCAAAAACCTACACAACGGATCATACTACCTTGTCGACGTTCGAGAACATAAGGACTCACGTACGTCGGAGGAGGAGACGAAGCGGCCATGGAACATCGCTCTTCTTCGACCTTACTACACTTGAGCCATTGGCTCCGCTTTCTGTACAATGTATATACTATAATTAATAAAATAAACTGGTGCCCCCGGATCACCGGGGAATCAGCCATCTTCTTCGCAAAAGAGTATCACATGGGGGCTTCGAAAGAAACCTTCCATGGCCTGTTAAACTGGCGCCCCTGATAGAATCAGGGAATCACCCGTGTCTTTTATACACAAGAGTATCACATGGGGGCTTCGAAAGAAACCTTCCATGGCCTATTAAACCGGCGCCCTTGACAGAAACAAGGAATCAACCGTGTTCTTCAAAGGAGTATCACATGGGAGTTTCTATAGAAGCTTACCATGGCCTCCTAAACCGGCGCCCTTGATACATCAAGGGATCAGCCATCTTATCAACCAAGAATCACATGGGGGCTTCCGCGGGCAAGGGAGTCTCCCATGGCCTCTTGAGCCGGCAGCGGTATGAAGCCCATCATAAGAGCACTGCTCTGGTTGCTTCGGCAATTTCCACATGATGATGAGGGGTAAAAGAGAGTGTTGGTGCCCAACCCAGCTCAAACATATGCCCTGATGAGCAAAACGGCTCACACACTACCGGGGGGCTCGCAGAGAGTTGAATACCCTTGTAGTGAACATGGCTTGGAAGCCCGGTGCATGCACCTAAAACCCCGGATTAACCTGCCTGCCTCAAGTAAATCACGCCGTCCAGGTAAACCTGGTATGACCTGTCGAACTTGCCACAAGTTACTCCTTCGGGACCCTGAACTTGGCCACATTAAATTGACGATCATCGAGTTGATTACCTAAAGACAAAATCTTTATGAGATTTTGAAACATTGGGTAGCTTGTCATCGATGATTTGGTTAGGGATTGCGGAGCATCTTGACAGGCTTTGCTAAAATGGTTAATGACAGTAGCCTGACAGCTCATAAAAAGCCTCAAATTTGGAGCCCGACAGCTCGTAAAAAGCCTCGACTACATGGTCTTATTTTCCCCAAAAACCTTATGCCTATTTTTTATGATTTCACAAATCTTGGTCGTCATGATCATTGGTTTTTAACCAAGTCCATTGATGCGAGACAGGACAACTATAAGGTTGACCATATATCTACAAAGTTAAAGTCTGGGTCATGAACACCAGCGAGAGTTAAACCGGTGTTCTTCGTAACCCGGATCGGCCATCAGGCTAAGCCAAACAAGAGAGCCAAGAGCCTCATCAGCGCATGCGCTTTCGCTTATTCCTACCAGGTTAAGGTCAATAAGCACACTTAATCAAAGGTATGGTATATGTTTGTGATCAAAAGCTATTCCTTGATATATATATATATATATCAGAGCAGTATAATCCGTCCGGCGGTAAAATGCCAGGACATCTTTTAGCTTCGTTCATGCAGGCACAGGTAATATAAGCCGATCAAGCATTCCAAACAGATGATAAATTGGGCGATGCCAATCCAAATAGTACCATAACAGTGGGACAAAGGCAGTGCTTCAACTATTCTATTACAAGGCACTTGCATGCTTGAATGGATCAACCGTTTCTGGCAAAATATTCAGCATCTAAAAATTAAACCGGGACGGTTTAGGACTCTTCTTCCGCACGCTGCGAAGGCTGAGGGTCAACTTGATCCGGGTATTCATCGACTTCAGGCAATTGCTGGAAACCAGGAGCGCTCCAGTCAATCTTGGAGAGGGCACGGAAATACACTCATCATTGATAAGATCAGAAGGGTCAATATCTGGAGCGAAAGTGTGGTTACGAACTGGTGGGATCAGATTTTCAGTGTCGTAAACCGGCCGCTCCACCCGCAAATTTTCTAGATCGTAAGCCGGATGATACCTTGTCAAATCTGCTTCATCGGCAAGCTTACTGGCGAGAGGGCGCATATCCTTGGTCAAAGAGTGGAGATCTTCAGCAGAGAAGGCTGACCCGTCCTCTTTCATGCTGGGATAGCCGTTCATGGCTTTAGCCAGATCAAAATCAGGAACCCATGCTTTGGCCCGGGTCAGCGCCATGAGAGAGCCAGCTTGCGCAGCAGACTTCTTCACCTCAACAAGACGCACAGGTAGGACAGACAACTTTTCCAGGGTGGCTTGGATGGTGGTCGGCGCCGGTTTATTATGCGACATGGCACTGATAGCCCGTTGAGCGCCGGAGTAGAGCTGCTCCACCAGGGTATAAGCTTCCTTGAGCTTCCTCCGGACATCGTCTCCAAGATGAGTTATGTGCCTCCCTGTATGCAATTGGCGAGTTAAACCAGAGCAGAACAAAGATTGCAAGGATACAAATATACGAAGACAGATACTCACCGAAGATAGCAGAAGTCATGTTCTCTATTTGCTGTTTCAACCCGGATAGTTCCTGCATAACCGGATTGAGAGCGGCTTCGGCATCCTTTGCTCTTTTTTCTAGAGCGTCCCTTTGCACCTCCCATGTGGACCGCTCCGCTTCAAAATCTTTCTTCAATTTTTCCATGTTAGTCAAAGCAAGGACAAGTTCTTCCGTAGCTTTGGTTGAAGCGGCCTCATGGAAGGCCAAGCTATTCCGGAGCTCAGTTGCCTCCGAAGCTCTCCGGTTCAAGAAAAGCAAACGTGTGAGAAGGACATATTATTCAAAGTCTCAAGCACATAACAGTTTATGCACTTGACACTTGGGGGCTAACGTACAATTGAAGTAAGGAAAGCAAAAAATTTCAGACAAGTCCCAAGCACATAAACAGGTTATGCCCTTGGCACTTGGGGGCTAATGTAAGTTCATTCTCAGACATAATTGAAGTCCTGGTTCACCTACAGTGAAGCTAAACCGGCACTTGGGGGCTACTATGGTCTAAAGGTATGATTGCAAAGTACAAAGCAGAAACAGAAAGCAAAAGGAAAGACAGTCACCTCATATTTGTCCTTCATCATCTTAACTAAGCCGGCTTCATAGTCACGGCTGGTGAAGAGCCGGTTCAGATACCCAGAATGAAGCTCCTGGGCACTCAGCTGAGCATAGCTTGATAGGTCTGTGCTCCACTTGCCTTTATCTTGTTGAAGTTTCTCTTCCTTGGCAGTATGCCTAGCCAAGGTCACAGGCTCCGTGGGAGCAATGAAGCCTAACCCGGTTATCTCAATATCTGCTGTCAAGGCAGCAGTTGGCTGGAGAGGATCAGCAGTGTGCACCGGACTAACAGGAGCCGGGCTAGCCCGAGGAGGACTAACCCGGACAGGGCTTGCCGGTTCAGCCATATTCTCCATGTCATCACCTCTCGGAGCAGTAACATCTTCATGATCCATAGGAGCAGGATCATCGAGCTGGACTTCAAAGTTGTCCTCTGGAGGGATGGCCACTTCAGGGTCCTCGACCGGTTCAGCAGTAGTGGTCTCCGTAGCTGGCTTATTTGCTTTCGCCTTTTTGCAAGGCTTTGGCATTCTGATAAAGGTCAAAAGAACAATGTGAATCACAAAGTTAAAAACTGGAAGATAAACCGGATGTTTGAAAAAAGGACTTACCCAGGAACGGTTTTAAGCACTGGGACTTGCGTAGCGGTCGACTCGCCGGAAGAAGACAGAGGAGCCTCCTGATAGTTGGGATCAGATGGTTTAAGAGGTTTACGTATAAGGCCTGCTTTTGGATGAAGAAGGGTTGGAGTGAGCAAAACCTATGAACGGCGCCTGCGAGCTGGCGTGAGGGGTATCCCGGACGACTCAACCACATGGCCGCTATGGCGTGTGGTCCGACGAGCTTCGTGTTGCTGTTTCTTCAAAAGAAAGTTGGGATCCAATTGAGCATAAGGGTGAGAAAATGGATATTTCCGGGATACCCAGCGGATCTTGGGTGGCAACGGTTATGAATCAGATGAGAGATAAATTACCTCAACTCCCTCCGCTTTACTTCCATCCGCCAGGTCCTGAGGAAAGGCATTATTAACATAAATTCAGACAAAGGAAGATCAAAAGACATAAGGGTTAATCAGTACCTCAGAAGCCGGATCATCCTCTTCGGGGTTTGAACCGGAAGCGGCAACAGCTTTTTTCTTCTTGACAGCAAAGGTTTTCTTGCGTGATTGCTTTGCCGGTTTATCCTGAGATTTCCTCTTCCAGAAAAGATCGTTGGCCTGAGCAAAGGAATAATAAGCAAATTGAAGGCAACTGATATGAACGGATTAAGATGAAAAGAAAGGGTCGGAAGAGCTTTATCGATGGCGGTTTGTTGGTTAAGTAGAATGGAGCTAAGCCGGTTCGGCTGCAATCCTCCAGAGGGATGTTCAGCATTTTCTTCGCAGACTCAGTAACTTCATTATCAGGAAGTACTATTTTGGTGTGGCGTTGAGGATCTTCCGGTTTGCCGGTATATTTGCACATCAGGCTTGGGCGCCGGCTTAGTGGAAGGATGCTCCAAGAAAGCCAGCAGCAAGCAAAATCAATGCCGGTTAAACCGTTCGCCACGAAAGCGCTGAGCTTGGAAAGTTGAGGGGCATATCGAGCCCGGTCTTGGGCGCTTAAACGCTGCGGCAAAGGATGGGTTGATGCCAGACGGTAAGCGCGGTAACCCGGCAGTGAGTTTTCTCCTTCTGGCGAAGTGTCCTTGCAGTAGAACCATGTCTGGTTCCACTCCTTAGGGTGGCTATGAACAGTGGCGTGAGGGAAACTGACATCCTTACTTTTCTGGATGCTGACACCTCCCAGCTCCTGATGAGGCCCATCAGTGAACTCAGTCCGGCGGTTTAGATGGAAGAAATCCCGGAACAGATCCACTGATGGTTCTTCTTGAAGGTATGCTTCCGAGAAGACTTGGAAGTTACAGATGTTCGATACAGAATTTGGGCCTATATCTTGTGGGTGGAGTTGAAAAGCGGTTAACACATCGCGGAAGAATTTTGAACCGGGAGGACTAAAACCCCGGGCCAGATGATCATAGAAGACTATGATTTCTCCCTCCTTAGGCTCAGGAGGGCACTCCTTTCCAGGGGATCGCCAGTGCAGAACTTCCTTAGGGCCCAGAACACCAATTGAGGCCGCTTCAACTAAATCGTCTTCCGTAATCCGGGACGGAACCCAGTTGCAGGCAACAAATTGTTTTGCTGTGGAAGCCATTTCTCCAAGAAAGGAATACTGCAAAACATAATACAAGACCCGGTTTACCAGCTGCTAGATATAAACCGGTGCATTCTATGAAGGTATGGACTTAATTGTCGGTTTAAATAAGGGACTAATGGTATCTATTAATCCGGAAGCAGGTATGAGTGAGACAGCTACCGGTTCACGATAATAGATGGAGAAAGTTAAACCGTCAATTATGGAATACGGGCTTAAATCTAAAACCGTCAAGGCAAGTATATGACGCGCAGGGTATGACTAAACCGGCAATGTAAGCGAGCTGTAGATCTAAAAGTGTGAAAAACAGTTTTTACATGAAGCTGAGGTAAATATGGATCAAAGGCACAGGAAAAAGACAGAATAATACAAGTTATATTCAGTGAAGGCCACGGAGGTTCTCTACAGATTCAATCCAAACTAGCAGTGCTGGAGAAGCTAAAGTATAATGATGGAGCGGAAGTGCACGGATGAGGATCAAGCCTAACGAGTTTATATCTACAGCTAAGACTGACCTACGGCGATGAACTACGAAGAAACGAGGGTTCATGACGAGCTACAGAAGAAACCCTACAGCTGAGATCTATGGGGAAGAAGATGGCATACCCGAGGAAACAGAGGACGGCGGCGAGTTCTCTGGACGCGTTCAGGTCGATGCAGTGGCCAGGCTTGTGGACGACGGCGAGCTCGAAGAACAGCGGCGGAGGTTCGAGCGTTGGAGACGGAGGAAGAAGAATCAGAAGGGGAAAAGAGATGTGCCTCGGCTGTAGTTATAGGCCGAGGGGTTAAAATGGCAAGCGCGGGAATCGAGGAAGCCGGAAATCGGATAAAGATTGAGCTATCACCTCGATCTTCGGTGCGGCCGTAAAGATAGGTAACAAATAGGTGCGGGCATTAAATGTGCAGATGATGTCACGACAGATTAAAGCGATCTCAGGAGATGACGTCATGGCCGGTTTATGAAGCATATAAATTGCAGAAAGGAAATTCGTACAAGACTTCGAAGACTGACATGAACAAGTTCAAATCAATCTGGGGCCTAATATCAAGGATATTACTAGCAGGTATAAACCGGCTAGGAAGGTCCGTATTACGTTGGTAAATTTAAATTATCAGAAGCATATAGTCAAAAAAAAAAATTATCAGAAGCCCAGTAGAATATGTATAGGAGGTCATAGCCCGTAGAGGCTTAGGGCCCATGTATAGAGCCCATGATCAGTAAACCGTCATACCATGTAACTTGAGATATAAGATAGAAAGAGTAGAGACCGAGGCGGACACGTTTATGAGCCGTCCTCGGGACTCTGTAAACCAGACCGGGCGTCATCTCCTATATAAAGGGACGATTCGGCGACGGTTCAAGGACAAGAAACAACAGCTCGAGACACAGGCAAAGCGGATTCACTCCCTGGTCATCGAAGCCCAAGCAATATCACACCAAACTATACTTAGGATTTTACCTTCATTGAAGGGGCCTAACTAGTATAAACTCCCTGTGTCCTTCGTCCGCTTTAACCCCTTTAAGCTAACCCGAGCGATGGCCTCACACCTAAGTCCGTTAACCCGGACATCTGCCGTGCTAAATCCACGACAGGGAGGCAACCCAATTTTATGTTTTTTTGCTTTTGTTGCTGTCAGGGAATAAATATTGCATTTAGCCTCTTATTAGATGTGTTTTCATGTTTTCTTTAGTGTTTGTGCCAAGTAGAACCTTTGGTAAGACTTGTGTGAAGTTTATTTGATCTTGCTGTGAAAAACAGAATCGTTAGCGCTCGCTAAAGTAGTCTTCAGATTTTACTGGAGCGTGTTTTTTAGTTTATTCTTTTTGCTGCTGATTGGTAGACAAATTTAGCAAATTTAACAATTTAGTTTGAATTTTTTGGAGTTCCATAAGTAGGCGAACCCAGCAGATTACTATAGACTGTTCTGTTTTTGACAGATTCTGTTTTTCGTGTGTTGTTTGCTTATTCCGATGCATCTATGAGTAATATTGGAGGATATGAACCATAGAGAACTTGGAGTACAGTAGGTTTAACACAAATATAAACAATGAATGAATTCCTTGCTGTACCTTTGAGTGGTGGTTTGCTTTCTCTTACTAACGGAGCTGACGAGAATTTTTGTCTAAGTTTTGTGTTGTGAAGTTTTCAAGTTTTGAGTATTGCTTTGATGGACTATGGAATAAGGAGTAGCAAAGGCCCAAGCTTGGGGATGCCCATGGCACCCCAAGTAAAATCAAGATAATCAAAAGCCTAAGCTTGGGGATGCCCCGGGAAGGCATCCCCTCTTTCGTCTTCATCCATCGGTAACTATACTTGGAGCTATATTTTTATTCGTAACATGCTATGTGTTTTGCTTGGAGCATCTTGTAGAATTTGAGTATTTGCTTGTTAGTTTGCCACAATGATCCTTGCTGGACACACCTATTTGAGAGAGCTAAATATGGCCTAGAAATTGTTAGAACACTCTATGTGCTGCACTTATATCTTTTGAGTTGAATAGTTTTTGCTCTAGTGCTTCACTTATATCTTTTAGAGCATGATCGTGGTAATATTTTGTAGAAATTTTTGAACTCTCATGCTTCACTTAGACCTATTTGAGAGTCTATGAAAACAGCATGGTAAAGTGTTTAGGCTAAATAAACTAGTCTTCACATGATAAACATCCAATGTCAATGTAGTAAAAAAATTCACATCAAGTGCATTGAATAGAAAGAGATGTTGGATGCTTGATAATTGTTTTGAGACATGAGGATAGTGATATTATAGCCATGCTAGTGGAGTGATTATGAAATTGAGAAATATTTGTGTTAAGGTTAGTGATTCCCGTAGCATGCACGTATGGTGAACCGTTGTGTGACTAAGTTAAAGCATGAGGTATTTGTAGAGTGTCAACCTTTGTGTGGAGGTCGGGGGTGCGCGATGGTTAACTCCTACCAACCTCCCCCCTAGGGGCATGCGTTGATTGCTTTGTTTTGATGACGAATAAATTATTGCAATAAGTATATGAGTTCTTATGACTAATGTAGAGTCCATGGATTATATGCACTCTCACCCTTCCACCATTGCTAGCCTCTCTTGTACCGCGCAACTTTCGCCGGTGCCATAAACCCACTATATATCCTTCCTCAAAACAGCCACCATATTGTTTCTCAAAACAGCCACCATACCTACCTATCATGGCATTTCCATAGCCATTCCGAGATATATTGCCATGCAACTTTCCACCATTCCGTTTATATGACACGCATCATATTGTCATATTGCCATTGCATCATCATGTAGTTGACATCGTATTCGTGGCAAGGCCACCATGCATAATCTTTTCATACATGTCACTCTTGTTTCATTGCACATACCGGTACACCGTCGGAGGCATTCACATAGAGTCATACTTTGTTGTAGTAGTATCGAGTTGTAATTTCGAGTTGTAATGAAAGTGTGATGATCATCATTATTAAAGCATTGTCCCATGGGAGAAAAGGCTGAATCTATAAAGCCCCTCCGCAAAAAAAAAAAAGGCCAAAGAAAAGAAAAAAGAAAGGCCCAAAGAAGGGAAAAGAAAAAAAGGAAAAGAAAAAAAAGGGAAAATTGCTACTATATTTTTCCACACTTGTGCTTCAAAGTAGCACCATGTTCTTCATTGTAGAGAGTCTCATGCTTAGTCACTTTCATATACTAGTGGGAATTTTCGTTATAGAACTTGGCTTGTATATTCCAACGATGGGCTTACTCAAATGCCCAAGGTCTTTGTGAGCAAGCAAGTTGGATGCACACCCACAAGTTTCTTTTGTTGAGCTTTCATTCATATTTAGCTCTAGTGCATCCGTTGCATGGCAATCCCTACTCACTCACATTAATATATATTGATGGGCATCTCCATAGCCCGTTGATACGCCTAGTCGATTTGAGACTATCTCCCTCTTTTTTTCTTCTCCACAACCACCTCTATTCCATCCATAGTGCTATGTCCATGGCTCACGCTCATGTATTGCGTGAAAGTTGAAAGGTTTGAAAAGATAGAACATGAAAACAAATGCTTGGCTGAAATCGGGGTTGTGCATGATATGAATATTTTGTGTGATAACAAGGGAGCCTAGCCAACACTATATGATTTTGTAGGGATAACTTTCTTTAGCCATAGTATTTTGAGAAGACATGATTGCTTTGTTAGTATTGCTTGAAGTATTGTTATTTTTTATGTCAATATAGACTTTTATCTTGAATCCTTCAGATCTGAACATTCATGCCACAATTAAGAGAATTAAATTGACAAACTATATTGGTTAGCATTCCACATCAAAAATTCTTTCTTTATCATTTACCTACTCGAGGACGAGTAGGAATTAAGCTTGGGGATGCTTGATACGTCTCCAACGTATCTATAATTTTTGATTGTTCCATGCTATTATTTATGAAGTCTTGGATGTTTAATGGGCTTTATCATTCACTTTTATATCATTTTTGGGACTAACCTACCAACCCAAGGGCCCAGTCCAGATTGCTGTTTTTTGCCTATTTCAGGGTTTTGCAGAAAAGGAATATCAAATGGAGTCCAAACGGAATGAAACCTTCGCGAGAGATATTTTTGGAGGAAATCACGCACGAAAGACTTCAGGGCTAAGCCATGGGATAGAGGGGCCACCCTCGACGGTGGGGGCGCCCCTCGCTTCCCCGGGCGCACCCCCTGCCTCGAGGGCAGCCCGTGTGGCCCCCGGTGCCCCCTTCTTCCTATATATACCTACGTACCCTAGAAACTCCATACGCAGAGAGAAAACCCTAATTCCACCGCCGTAGCTGCTGTTCCCGTGGAGATCCCATCTTGGAGCCTGTTCCGGGAGGGGGATCCATCACGGAGGCCTTCATCCTCATCATCATTGCCCTCACCATGAGTTGTGAGTAGTTTACCACAGACCTTCGGGTCCATAGCTAGTATCTAGACGGCTTCTTCTCTCTCTCTGGATCTCAATACAAAGTTCTCCTCGGTCTTCGAGGAGAACTATTCGATGTAATCTCTTTTTGCGGTGTGTTTGTCGAGATCCGATGAATTGTGAGTTTATGATCAAGGTTATCTATGAAAGATATTTGGTTCTTCTCTAAACTTTTTATGTGTGCCCATAATATCCTTGCAAGTCTCTTAGAATTATTGGTTTGGTTTGGCCTACTAGATCTATAGTTCTTGCAATGGGAGAAGTGCTTGGCTTTGGGTTCAATCTTGCGGTGTCCTTTCCCAGTGACAGTAGGGGCAGCAAGGCACGTATTGTATTTTTGCCATCGAGGATAAAAAGATGGGGTTTTCATCATATTGCTTGAGTTTATCCCTCTACATCATGTCATCTTGCCTAAAGAGTTACTCTGTTCGTATGAACTCAATACACTAGATGCATGCTGGATAGCGGTCGATGTGTGGAGTAATAGTAGTAGATGCAGAATCTTTTCGGTCTACTTGTCTCGGACGTGATGCCTATATACAATGATCATGCCTAGATAGTCTCATAATTATTCGCTTTTCTATCAACTGCTCGACAGTAACTTGTTTACCCACCGTAGAATACCACTATCATGAGAGAAGCCACTAGAGAAAACTATGGCCCCCGGGTCTATCTTTATCATATTACTTTCGTGTCAACTAGCCAATTTTTGTCGCCGTTGTTTATTTTCTTTCTTTACTTTCTGTTTCTATATCGAAAATCCCAAAAATATTATCTTATAATCTCTATCAGATCTCACTCTCGTAAGTGATCGTAAAGGGATTGACAACCCCTTATCGCATTGGCTGCGAAGTTGTTATTTGTTTGTGCAGGTGCGAGGGACTGGCGCGGGGTCTACTACTGGATTGATACCTTGGTTCTCAAAAACCGAGGGAAATACTTACGCTACTATGCTGCATCTCCCTTTCCTCTTCGAGGGAATACAATGGAAGCTCAAGAGGTAGCAGTGGCTTGCTGCTGGATAGCCTTCCCCTCGGCCTCGGCCAGGGCATTTTTTAGGGCCTCGACCTCGGTCGCCGCCCCTACACATATTATGACAATCCGGTTAATACTCACCGCTTATTCTTTGTGAGTACACGGCAAGTCGTCACTCACCTTGCTTCTGCTGGAGCTAAATCTTCACCTCGTCGAGCTCGTTCTCGGCCCGCTACAACCTTTGCTTCAGTTGAGAGACTTCCGCAGCATGCGAGGTCGTGGCCAACAGCGATGCCTGCTCAGTCATACATATCAAGTAAGTCTCCTGCAAAGGGTTGATCCTCTGTCCGACCTCTCTTTCCAAACATCGGACAGTGTCTCAGGGGCTACTGTCCGCACGGGGCGTTCTCTTTTTAGGACACTTCCCTCAAAACCTGTAAACAGATTGTTGCAGGCCTCGTTCAATCCGCTCTTGACGGACTGAACCTTCTCGATCACCGTACCCATAAGGACATGGTGCTCGTCCACAATGGAGGCGCTTTGTAGCTTCTCCACTAGTTTATCCGGTGCCCCTGGTTGGACAAGGGGTCATCGGTGGAAGAATTGGCGCACCCCCCTTTGAATGAAGGGGCGCGCCAGATTCCATGGCCGCATCGGTCCCTGGAATCGTATTCGGTTGAGGGCCAAACTGAATACGTCCCTCCTCGCCAGTCTCCATGGGGATCGGCTCCCCCATGTGTCCGGCAGCGGAGGTCTCGCCTCGCGGCGCCTCTTGGACAGCATGCTGGGTCCCTCCGCGGCTCGGAGCGGTCCTCCAGGACAACACTTCGGTGTCGTCCTTGGCCCCGGGGGAGTAAGCGGGCGGCGACGACATGCTGGCCATTTCCACCGGATCCAACGAACCTCCAGATGAGGATCGCTGGATGCCGTCACAAGCCAGACTGCAATAGCACAATTAACCATGTCAAAACAACAAAAGGAGAGGCCGGTTACACTTGCATACGTGAGTCATAGTACTTACAATGCGGCCCGAGGCTTAGTGCGGAGGCGTCGCTCCGGACTGCTGTCAACATCCCATGCAGTGTCGATCGCAAGGGCGCCCTTCCCCTTCTTGGGCGTTCCCGCCTCCAGAGTTGTGGAGGCCCCCCTTTTGTTCTTCCCCTCCTCAAGGGGAGGGTTCTTCTCCTCCTCCGCCTCCTCCTCTTCCTCATCATCATCCTGAGGGACGGAGGAATGGGCTTCTTCGTCTTCGGACGTCACGTGCGAAGCGCCCTTACGACGGGGGTCGCTTTTGGCCCCCTTGGCCTTCTTCGTGGCCTTCTTCTCCGGCGCCTTATATGGTGCCGGCACCAGCATCTTCGCCAAACACGGGATGACCGGTTCTTCAGGCAGCGGAGCCGGACACTGGATCCGCTTCGCCATCTCCGTCCAATCCTGAAAAAGCAAATGATAAAAGCTTAGACATCATCCCCGAAATAAACAAGTAGGGGATATGTTAAAAATAACATACCTTGCTGGCAGGATGTTTAATGTCATGCCCACGGTCTGAATCTATGGCCGGCGGTTCCTCATTGCCCGTGAAGAGCAACCTCTAGGCACCCTCATGAGTGGTTTCAAAGAGCGTCACCAGGGTTTGATGTTTCTTCGGATTGAACTCCCATAGAGGGCGATTTCTGCGCTAGCACGGGAGGATCCAGCGAACCAGCATCACCTGAATTACATCGACAAGCTTGACGTTCTTGGCTATCATGCTTTGCACGCGCGTCTGCAGAGCAATCAGCTCATCGGGTGAACACTAGTTCGAACTCTTCTCGACCCAGGAGGCGAGTCACGTCGGAGCGCCGGAGCAGAATTCGGCAGCTGCGGCCCAGGTGGTGCCGCGAGGTTCCGTGACGTAGAACCATTGTTTCTGCCATTCCTTTACTGTCTCCACGAAAGTGCCTTTTGGCCAGGAGATGTTGGACAACTTACTCACCATGGCTCCTCCGCACTCCGCGTGCTGACGATCCACCACCTTCGGCTTCACGTTGAAGACTTTGAGCCACAACCCGAAGTGGGGTTGGATGCGGAGGAAGGCCTCACACACGACGACAAACGCCGGAATGTTGAAGAAGGAATTCGGGGACAGATCGTGGAAATCTATCCCGTAATAATACATCAGCCCGCGGACGAAAGGGTGGAGTGGAAACCCTAGTCCGCGGAAGAAATGAGGGATGAATACCACCCTCTCGTTGGGCTCCGATGTAGGGACGATTTTTCGCTCAGCTGGTAGACGGTGGGCGATTTCTTTCGCCAAGTATCCGGCCGCCCGAAGCTCAGTAATATCCTCCTCCTTGACGGAGGAGACCATCCACTTGCCCTGACCTCCGGATCCGGACATGGTTGAGTGCTAGCTCGAGTGGAAAGGAGATGAGAACTTGGGCGATGGAGCTCGAGATTGGAAGGGCGGAGATAGAGAGAAGGCGTGGGAGAGGAAGAGGGAGCCTTTATCCCCTTATAAAGGCAGCAAATATTGAACGCTTCCTCGCTCGCCTCAGAGTTCACCTATTCCCAATGCCTGTGTAAATGGCACGATTGGGTTACCCATGCCCGCATTGATGAGAATCCCGTGATAAGGGGACGCGATCTCTGCATTGACAAGACGTGCCAATGGCAACCGCATCTCGGGATGTAGAGCGTCTAGCACAAAGCGGTCCGGAATTATGACGGGGCAGGCGTGATGTCATATTACCAAAAAGTCGTCAGCGGATCATACTGATGAAATATTATATGCTCAGTAGTTGTGTATAGAGGTCCGGATACAATCATCGCGTCCGAAGACTACCTTGGAGTTCGGAAAAAGGGAACCCGCCTTGCAACGTCGAAGACAATCTGCGCGCCGGACTCCTCGTCATTGAATCTAGGTTCAGGGGCAACTAAGGGAGTCCTAGACTAAGGGGTCCTAGGGCATCCGGCCTATTATCCATGGGCCGGACTGATGCGCTGTGAAGACATGAAGGCCGAAGACCGTACCCGTGTCCGGATGGGACTCTCCTTGGCATGGAAGGCAAGCTTGGCGACCATCTATGAAGATTCCTTCTTATGTAACCGACTCTATGTAAACCTAGATCCCCCCGGGTGTCTATATAAACCGGAGGGAGTAGTCTAGAAAGGACACACACACATTACCATAGTCATACAGGCTAGGCTTCTAGGATTTAGCCATTACGATCTCGTGGTAGATCGACTCTTGTAATACTCATATTCATTAAGATCAATCAAGCAGGAAGTAGGGTATTACCTCCATAGAGAGGGCCCGAACCTGGGTAAACATCGTGTCCCCAGTCTCCTGTAATCGTCGACCTTAGACGCACAGCTTGGGACCCCCTACCTGAGATCCGCCGGTTTAGACACCGACAACGACCTCCAGGTATCCCCTCCGGCCTTGCTCCACTGCCCGTCTTCCCACGTCGCTGCATGTGGATCTTCCATAGTTCTTTGCCCAAAACGTAGCTCGTCCAGCGTACTTTCCATATTGCAATCTCGTCCTCACACCGTTTGAGACAAACACAACCGTGTTGTTATCCTCCCTTAGGACAAGGAATATGCTTATTTTTGGTCGTCGCATGTGTCATCAACTATTATTGGCCAGTGATTGTTTCCTTTCTACCTCTTTTTTGCAAACAAGGCTATCCATTTCACGTCGTTGCTGTTGCGACCTTTTGGTGAACTGCACAAATCACTTTTTTCTTAAGAGTGTTTTGTGCAGTTCTACCAAAATGTCACACGGGCAACATCTCTACATTTCAGTGCGACTGCACAAAGGGAGATTGGTTTTGCTCTATCCTTCTCATCCAACTCCGAGCCAAATCTTCTCCAACTAGTTAGTCCTAAGAGAGACTACAAAGGTGACCGGCTTCTACTTGTGTGTTTATTTTTTCATCAGCAGTCCTCTATTATCGTAATCACACATAATATCTTTGGAACAAGGACGCTCAGCTCTATTTAAGCGGAACTGCACAAAATGATCGAAATGTTGCATGCTCCAGACAACTACTTTTTCCCAACATGCCTTGTTGATTTAGACAGAGCTGGGGGGACGTTGCTGCCAATGAAAGCATGGATCAATTTTAATTTAACACATTCTCACAACTTTGTCTTCAGTTGTGATGTAAATATTAGCTCTGATTAGCAAGGAAGTTAGTTTTCTATTGTTTCCGAAAGAGCATCGATGGCAAGACACACGAAACAAAAGCTGAAAGCTCACACCATTGTACAATTTCATGTCACTGGAATATTATTTGTATAGTACGTCAATTATGTAAACAAATGCTGGAAGCTTGATATCATTGCCAGAAGCCTCTTCGGCATCCGGGTCCATGTGCCATGCACAAAATTATACTCCTTCATTCCTAAATATTTGTCTTTTTACAAATTTCAAATGGGCATATTTTAGAGTGTAGATTCACTCATTTTGCTTCGTATGTGTACTCCCTCTGTTCCTAAATATTTGTCTTTCCAGAGATTTCAACAAGTGACTACATACGGAGCAAAATGAGTGAATCTACACTCTATAATATTTCTATATACATCCGTATGTAGTAGTCCATTTGAATCTCTAAAAAGACAAATATTTGAGTAGTCACTCGTTGAAATCTCTAGAAAGACAAATACTCTGGAGTATATTTAAGAACCGAGGGGGTAGTGCACTGCCGCATGGGAGACTCAGACCGGTCGTTGCGCCGCATTAATAGTGATTAATGAGTACTCAAATCATAAGCCCCACATTTTCCCACTCTAAGTTGCTCGGAAGAAGAAACCATCAATGCGCTCTTCTTTGAATCCGCTCATACTACTCCATCCGTCACTATTTATAGAGCATGCTTCAGAAAAAGAGAAAATCTTTGGGACCAAGGTGATTAGCGATCGGCCTGAAAAATATCATTGGTAGTTATAGCACAACATCTATTACTGGAGGAAATAATGGATACACACATGCATGCAGTGCTTCCACCCCGGGTACACACATGCATGCACTTACTCCACTCCATAGTAGTACATTGAGAGAAAATTGCGGTTACCACACCCTAATTAATTGAGCATTAAACCAAACTCGTCTAAAGTCTCTCTGGTGGTGGAAATGCATTGAGAGAAATGCATCATAATGAAGCGTGCCCTATAAACTGTGACAGAGGGAGGAGTAGTATGAAGGTGCAA
This sequence comes from Secale cereale, assembly GCA_902687465.1. Classification (NCBI taxonomy): domain Eukaryota; kingdom Viridiplantae; phylum Streptophyta; class Magnoliopsida; order Poales; family Poaceae; genus Secale; species Secale cereale. The sequence continues at coordinate 549,497,521 of LR738715.1, read as the reverse complement.
AACCAAGTACGTGTACGGCCAGTCGGTCAACGCACCTCCTCTTGGCATATCACTGACATGTGGGACCGGAGTGTGAGCAAACCGATCTCAATTGACGGCAAAATGGCCAACCCGCAGTTCCTTGAGAGAGACGAGGAGCGAGAACACACAGACGGGCTTGCACGGAGGCCAAGATATATTCGAGCATGGTTGATCGATATCATCATTACATGTTGGGCTGCCGTTTTCCGCTCTTTTCGGGAATAAATGTGTACTTTATCAGAGAGTAAGGAAAATAAGAGTACAAAGGCTCCACCATGCAGTTCTAGTACTAGTACTACTCGTACTACTACACCTTGCGCTTGGATCTTCGCCTCTTCGTGAAGTCGAACAATGATGGTACTCCGCATGTTCGGTACTACAGTGTATGCCTCTGGCAATCTGACACCGAATGAACTGATGCATGTCCATCGCCTGGGCGAGGGTATGTTGCATTAGTCAAAAGGCGTAAGCGAGCTTCACCTTGTCCTGCAAGCTTCTACTCGTAATGCGAGTTGACGGGACACACCAACAAGTAGTGCTAGTCCATACTCCCTCCTTTCCGGTTAATATGGCTTAATCTTTTTTGCAGGTAAATGAGAGAGCTTTATTCATATATAAGCATTCTTAGGACGATCAACCAAGACACTGGTCACTAGGAAGCGAGGTACCCCACAAAAAAAGAAGTAGGAAGCGAGGTGTTTCATCAAGCCAGCTCTCGACCACATTCAAAGTGCAGCAAGCATGGTTCGCACAAAGATGCGCCACAAGGTTTGCTGACCTGTTTACATGTTGAATAACAAAAAAAGAGAGGAAATATTACCGAGCGCTCCTATTTGTAACAGGATATGAGCCAGAATTAAGCGAGAATTGTGGCGAGTTTCCATCCAATCAACTTCCATTATCACTTGCGAGAACCCTCGAAGAGAACCAAATGTGTTGAAGATTGATTTATCACATTTTAAAAATATAATAAGAGTGCAGACGCTCCTCCATCCGGTTCCTAGTACTAGTATAGTACCTCTATAGACTATTGTAGTAGTACTAGTACTAGTAAACTTTGTGCTTGGATGCTCGCCTCTTCGGGAAGTGCAACAATAATGGTACTAGTATAGTGTATGCTTCTGGCAATCTGACACCGAATTAACTGTTGCACGTCCACCGCCTGAGCGAAGGACAGCTTGCATTAGTCAAAAGTTTCTCCTTGTCCTGCGAGCCACCGCGCGCAAGCTTCTCCCGTCCTCCAAGATTCTCCTGGTTCGGCAAGTTGACGGGACACAACAAAGTACTGCTAGTCCATACTGCCTCCTCTCCGGTTAATATGGCTTAATTTCAAACGAGATAAATACACTGTCTGTCACTGTATATTTGTAAAAATACGGTCAGTGGACTTCATAATACGCTCATTGCACTCAATATATACATTTTCCGGTGTTTATACGGTAACTAGCTCACCCTGGCTGAGTATGTGTGTGCATGCACGTGTAGGTTGAGCACTTGAGCATGACCGTGTGTGTTCCGTCGTGTGCTCGGACATGCATGCATTAGGGCATCGCGCGTGTTTTTGCGTGCATGTGTACGTGTGACTATTGCGTACACGTAGGGGGAGTACGTGTACGGGCCACTAAAGGAGCAGTCAGATCACACAGTAAGTTAGTCGGAAGAAGCAACCATCATTTCACTCTTCAATGACACGTACGCAATATAAAATGGTTGATATGGAGAGAAAAAGAAAACCACTATATATACACTAGCAGGAGCCTAAGCTACAAGCCTGCTTGCTTGGGTTGCTCTCTTCACAAGCATATAATGACGGTGGCCACACGGCTGGTCACATATCCAGCCTGATCTCGCAGTTGGGGGAAGGGAACAATGTTCTGCGTAGACGTGGTCGACATCGGCGAGGGAGAAAATCCACAGTAGGTGCGTCCCAATCGGGGGTCACCGTGGTATGGGCCGATGCCGCATCCCAACCGCCCTTCTAGCTACAGCCCGACGTCCCAGGTAGTCCATCTTCCTTTTGGAGCCGGCTTGCTCCACTACCGGCTTCTACTTGTGATGAGTTTATGTCTCATGAACTAGTGACAATACTATTATTCTAATCACACTTCTTCAATATCTTTGCCATCAGGGATGCTCAGCTTGATTTTAGTGGAACTGCACAAAAGCATTGTATGATCTGAGGGTGCCACCCATCTTTCCGTCGACAGGTTCTACCTGGTCAGGAAATTAAATCATGTTTAGGGTTTAGGGTTTAAGTCGTAGTGACCCCATCAGTAGTTTTTCTTTCATACACGCTCTCACAACTTTTGTCTTTAGTTGTGAAGTAAATATTGGCTATGATCTGTGAATCATTGAGATGCATCAGCATGCGTGTTAGTTTTCCTTTGTATTTGATGGAATGTTGTAACGGGGCAACCTTGGAGTAGGAATGAAAATAGAGTGGAAAGTTTCTGTTTTTCCGGAGAAGAAATGGAAACGGGGAGAAACCAACGTTTTGTTTCGTTGGATCGCGCCATCAAGGAAAACCAAAATTTAAATCACCTCTGTCGCGTTCGTGTCTCACCCTCCTCCACAGCTCGACCCCACACGGTCGCTCGGCATACCACTCACCGCAAAACGAGTATACGATAGCTTTCCTGCTTGCTTGTCGATGGATCGCGCCATGGAGTACTAGCACTATTGGAAGAGATTGACGAGTTGGGGGAGGACAACTAGCTGTAGCACGGACTCCCAAAAACTTTTTATATGCATGTTGTGGCCGGCTATTACGACTTTTGAATGCGGAGCAATCGCGTGCACCAAGAAGCGGCGCGGGCGACACTCTCTCGGCCGACGCGCCGCTTCAATGCCGACGCCAGTGAGAGGTCGCGTCTGCTCTGGTCGGGCATGAATTTGGCACTCACCGTTTCGGGCGAGAAGCACGCATGGGTTATGAAGAGGGTCGGGTTAGTCAGGAGCGGCCGTGGCAGCGGTCCGGACGCCCGCAAACAAGAGATGATGTACATTAATATTTCCGCGTATATAATTAACAACGTAAATAATGTGCCAGTTGGAAAAATATGATTGGAGATGGAGATGGAAATGGAATTTTACGTAAACACGGATATGCATGTCTATGTCTATGTCTGTGTGCGTGACGACTCTCGCGACCTGGAAGCGGAGGCGTGTTTTTGATCGAGTTTTCTTTCTTGGTACGTTAAAAAATTGTCCGCCAGTTTTTGTTTCTTTTTTCCGGGAACGCGCATATTCTATTTGAAACCACTGCTATGGAGATATTGTTTTACTCCATTATAGCCTCTTGTTTGATAGAGTTTCTCACGTCTCGCTCTCTCACCTTCTCCATATCAAAGCAAGATGATAGTGTCCACACTATCTCTCTCCTCACCCGTGGTCACAGATCCGGCCGAATCCCGTCCGCTGCGGGAGGTGAGGAGGTGCAGCGTTAACGTTGTCGCCGTCGGCGATGGAGGAAGCCGATGTGCGCCGTCCTCTCGGATCCGGCGCTGGCGCGGACGAAGGTCCTCCGCGCCCTTGTTCGCTGCCGTCGTGTGGGCAGATCCCGCCCGCCCGCCTAAGCGACATCTCGCCCACCTGAGGTATAACTTCTTGTACTGGTCCAGCTCCCCAGGTAGCTGCATGCGGGTTGTCTTCTATGCGACTACTCCCCAGCTCCTCATGTATAGTAGCTAGGGTTCGTCGGCTGGTCCAACATCACCTACTATTATAGAGGAAATGCCACTCGAAAAGTTGTCTTGATTTATGCCTCGGTGGAGGTATACATGTTGTTTCAACAAAAAGTACATGGTGGTTGTGCGGTCATTGTCCATATGCTCCTATTGCTGATGCTAATCTAATACTATCACTGGTTAAATGAAGAAATGCTTTTTTTCTCGTGTATCCTGGTTTAGTTCCCATCATGATAATCATGATGATTCTGTTTGTTGGTGTACTTTTCATAATTCTTATTGACAATTGAGATGTCGTTGTTAATCTTGTAAAACAAAGTAACAACACTATATCCCTTTTTTATATTTTTGGAAACAGCGATGAGTATCTCCATACCCGGGCATGTCTTCCTCAATTTTAGTGGAACTGCACAAAATTGGATGGCCATTGTTGTTCCGCCTCACTTTCCTCTGCCATGTGGTTCTTCCTTCCTCGAGCTTGACTACTGAGAAGAAAGAGACCACTGTGAGGATTTTTCGAACTTCATAGTTGCCTCACCCAAACTTGATGCCAAATGGATGATGCATCACCACGATGACCTATCGATGCTCATGGTTGCGCCTCATGGTTGCGTCGGCTGGTGAAGCTGATCGTTTTTCAATGAAAAACACGATGTCTTCCATTAGTGCTCTTTGCTTGTTACCCACAAAGATGATATCCTTCATCGGTTCACCTTGGTTGCGTTGGAGACGCAGTCGTCTTTCACGTTGGTGCAATTTTATCACACAATTGGCTATGAACCAAATGTTTCCTCGAAGAAGGATCGACGTTGGTACTAAGAGCATAAGTTTTGTATTGATTTCTAAGCCTTCTCACAACTTTGTCTCCAGCTCCCCTGTTATTTTATTTGTCCAGCTATTAACTTTGATTAAAAAATGGTGTGGACTAAAAACTCGGATGGACGTAGTAACCCTCCATTTTTATTTACTCCGCATATTAGATTTGACTGAAGTCAAACTTTGTAAACTTTGACCAAGTTTAGGCCGAACACAACAAACCATAATTATTAGAGAGGGCAAACTGTACATACTCTCAAACCTTTCCGATAACTGAAATTAAAATTCTTTATTTGTACACACTCTCACACGTTTCGATAATTTGGCGCATGTGTGGTTGTTCACTTAAGGGAGGGTAGTGTACCGCACATGAAGGACGGGAAGTGCGACCCACATGCGTGGATTGTTAGTTCATCGGAAGTACTCCCTCTGTTCCTAAATATTTGTCTTTCAAGTGGTTTGCAATGGACTACCACATACGGATGTATATAGACATTTTTAACAATGTAGATTCACTCAGTTTGCTCTGTATGTAGTCATTTGTTGAAATCTCTAGAAAGACAAATATTTAGGAACAGAGGGAGTAGTAGTTTTCTTCATTGGTACGTTAAATAAAGAGTTTCGTTTCGTACTTACCCAATTTAAAACGATTGTTATGGAGAGAATAAGAAAACCACTCCACTATATATTAGTCGTATACACGAGTACTATATGGACGCAGCTTCATTGACTTTAGTGCACCTGCCTTTGGGTTTATGACAGGTGGGCCCAAAATGTGGCTGGCCCACCTGTCATACAGCCAAAAGCAGGTGTAGTTAAGGCACCAGAGCTCATTCCATACTACAGTATATATATAAGCTAGAGCCTCGACGCTTGTTCTCCAGGGTTTGCCCTCTCCACACTCTCGCCGCACTACATATATATACACGCTGGAGGCTCAGCGTTCCTTTGTTAGGGTTTGCTATATTCACTGTCCCTCACCCTCTTCACCAGATCTAACCAAGACTGTGTTGTGGCCTCTGTCTCTCTCACCCCCCTCACAGCTGGCGAAGGAGGGGTCCGGATCCCGTCGCACCGGGAAGGGGAGGAGGTGCATCGTTCGCTCTATCGCCTTCGGCGAGGGAGGCAACCCACTGCTGGCTGCGCTTTTCTCTTTCACCCAGCCATGTGCGGGAGGGACACCGACCCCTTCTTCCTCGCTGCCGTACGTAGTGTGGGCAGATCCGACCTCCCGCCGCACGCCTTGCCACATCCCGACGACCCTAAGGTATAAGTTTCTTTGAAACCGTCATTGGTATAGCTGCATGCTGATCTTTTTCGATTCTATAGTCGAATCTAGGTCTTGGTTCAAAGAGGAAAGAAGGGTGCGGTGGGGTGGAACATGAATCTAGGACGTGGTTCAATGAGGAAAGGAAAGAGGGAAAGTAGTATAGACTAGCTATCCAGCCACTTTGTTGGTCGAAAAGGGAAAAAGGGGGTAACCCAATACACACATCTGTAAGGAACCAAACTCTTTGTTGAAAAGGGAAAGAACCTGGGGGGTTGGGTAGTTTGTGCAGGACTAGATTTGCTGCCCTCACATCGGAAAAAGTTTCAAAGAGAACAAATATGGGACCAACGCAGATATGCTGCTTGGCTACATACTCTGCATGACCCATTTATACGTGTGGACGCACATGGTGCTCGCATGTCCCACGTCCCATCCACATGATCGTGTAGTGTGTTTTGAGATGTTGTGCTACTTGTATTGGTACTGCTTTAAATAAACTCTACATCACCCCCTTTATAAGTAGATGGAAGCACATGTTATTGTTGCGCCCACTCTCCCCTGGAACTGTTTATGCATTTTATTAATCTAATGTCGCTGGTAAAATTAAGCAATGCCACTCTCAGAATTAACTACTGAATCTTATTTCAAAACTGCAACACTTGTTAGGGATTGGCGGGATTACCATTTTTGTGGCCACATGTTTCATCCTCCTTTATTGGCCAGTAATTGATTCCTTTTTTGCCTCTGTTAAAACAGGGATATCTATTCAACTTGTTGCTATTGCGACATTTTGCTTTGCTTAATTTTGGTGGAACTGCACAAAATGAGACCGGATTTCCATATATGTGTTGAGATCTGTTTGAGGTCTTCCTCACGAGTTATTTCAAATCTTGGTCTTGAAAAGTCAGTACCGACTTTCCTCAGAATTAACTAGTGAATCTTAGTTCAAAACTGCAACACTTATTAGGGATCGGCGGGAGTACCATTTCTGTTAGGGATCGTCCGGAGTACATGTTTAAGAAATGTATTGTTCAGATAATGTCTCTGTTATCATATATCAGTTACAGTGTTTTACAAATGGCACTATCCTGCTTTGTAGTTCTTTCTACTTGTTTAACCAAGGTATTGTTAAGATAATGTCTCTGTTAAAATGAATCAGTCGCATTGTTTTAGGAATGATACTTTTCTGCTTTGTCGTTCTTTATACATGTTGAAACAAGACATTGTTAAGATAATGTCTTAGTTAATATGAATGAATCACATTGATTGAGAATTGCTACTCTCCTGCTTTATTTCCCATTAAGATAAGGTAGATCAGTAGATGTTTTTCTTCTGGGAGTACAAGTCATCAACCGTTATTTCTCAGTAATTGTTTCCCTTATACCTTTTGTTGCTTACAGGCATATCTAAATTAATGCTCGGTTTTATTCCAACTTTGAGTTTAGGATAATTGCACAAAAGGAGCCAATGTGTCTAAGGCAAGCTGCTGCATTAGTGGGTCCAGTTGGTCTTACCACTTTGCAGAAAGAAGCAGTCACTGTTTGCGCTACATTACACAAGGAATGATCGAGAAGCTTTACAGAGTATTAGTTGACGCCGGTGACATGACTAGTCTGCAGAGAGCATAGGAAACTCTACAACACATGGAGTGCACTGGGCAAAAAGTGCCCAAACAAGTACATGAATCCAGGACAGGACTCTAAATCTATCAATGTCATTCTAAGCAACAATGATGTGGCATCTGGGTATGGTAATCTATTTACCATACTTTCAGTTTGTTAGTCCACTGATTGGTGGGTTGACACTGGGGCCAATATTCATGTGTGTGCTGATGTGTCTTTGTTTTCTGGCAGCATATAAATACGAAATCCACAGGGATGCTCAGCTTGATTTTAGTGGAACTGCACAAAATGTTCAGATGGTTCGTGTCCTCCATAATAATACTTCATCATGCACAATACATCGAATGGTTCTCTAATCATTATTCGTCACCTTGAGCCACCGTACTATCAGATGACAAACTGATGACAAACCCTGCCCGTTCCACAATCATAGGCATTACATATTTTGAATGGGAAAAGCTTGTCAAAGTTGACATTAGTTTAATATATTGGAATTGGAAAACCTTGTCAATTTTTGCTCATTGATGTTAGCTAGAACACATTCATTTGATATTTTTGAGTGGGACGCCCTTTGCTGTGAGCAATGTCGATCGTTTTTCATATTCCTGTCTTCAGTTCTGAAGTAAATATTTACTCTACTGAGATGCATAGTCACATGAATGTTGACTTATGTAAGATATTTTAAGAGTTTGTTCTGAACATTGTTTATGTAATGCCAGGCCTTGTGTTTTGATTGCAAAGTTGAGATTGGAATGTTGTGGCATGCGGCATCACGAGCTGTTCACCGTGCCTCCTGAGAATAACACTTCGTATTGTTTTGCATGTCGATCTAATGCTAGTGATTTTCTTGTTAGGAAGATCATCCTCTTCTGTTGTTTCCGTGCTTAAGAAGTTCATCTTCTTATGTTTCATTCATAGCCTATACGACAAGTCAGGTAGGTTAGACATGAAACCATATGATCTTCAGACTAACTCATCATCTTAGGCCATGATTGGATCATCGTTTTCCAACCAAAACCGCTTGTAAAACTCACGCTTGTAAATAAAAGCATATGGTCTCGGGCGAAGCGCTTGGTTGGTCGATTTCGACTAGTAAAATATACACCGGTCTCTCAAATTACACGCGTAACCCGCCGGTTTTACTTATAGACCTCGGGCCCTCGATTTCATTACGCCTGTATTTTACGCGTTGTTTCCGATGACGAGTAAATTACACTTGTATCTAAATACATGTGTGAAATAAACCAGAGCTCCCAAGCGCGGCCTTACCGTTTCATGCCGTCTCAGTCTCTCGAAGGTGCTCATAGGTGTCCGATGATCCTGGCTTCCTGAATGAGCAGTGGGCGCTGTATCGGACCATCCTTAGGGCCCACGAGGCCCTCTCCGTCATCCTTCGAGTTGTTGCGCTCGCCGTGGCACCGAGCATTGTTAACATGGTCAATGAACATGAGGATTCAGCAGATGACTTTATTTTGACTGGTTGACAGTAGGGACCCACTAGGGCCATAGCTGTACGTACGCAAGTGCCTCCTTATTATGTACAATATTTTTTTGCTTCCTCCTTTCCTGACATCACGGTCCCATATCATTGTCAACCTATGTAGTCAATATAAACGAGAGAATTGCACAAGGTGCGGCCGACAGCTGGGACCAAGCAACTTGAGCAGTATTTGTGTTTTTGAGGCATGGGCACTGCAGAGTTTTTCTTGGCTATGTTTTTGTTGTTGTTAGAGGAGAGCAGGGTATTAACTGGGTGGGTTGTGGCCCGTCTAGCCAAGGACAGATATCCAGCCCAGATATTAATTTTTTTCAAGATGAAAATGGCTAGCCCAGCTATACGTTTTTTTTGAGGAATGCCCACGCAAGGTCAACTTGTCATTCTCCGCCCCGCTGGGCTGCAATTTTTTCCTAGGAGGGATGTATTAGGCTTAACAGGAAAATGGGCTTTAAAAATAATAAATGGGATGTAATTATAAAAACTGGGCAGTAACTATAAAAAATGCACCAAGCACAAAATTAGTTTATAAAATATTTTTTATGGATTTTGAAAAACTTAATTTTGAATTGTTGCGTGCGCAATGTTTGGTTAGATTTTTACGTAATACAAATTTATATTTAATCTGACTAGAAATTTCGGGATAAAAATATTTCGGATTCCATCAAAATGTGGGAAATTTTATTGAATTCTGTCTTGAATGGTTGGTTGAAATTATTAATCGTTGTCCTAGCTAGAAAATGGGATGTACTTTTAACAAACTGTAAAATGAGTCGAGTTTATTTTTTCTGAAGAATACCCAATCCAGGCCTATTTATTTTTCTACGCCCTGATGGGCTGCAACTCTTTCAAGACACCTGCAAATCTTGAAAGTAATATGAAATTGGTTGTAAATATAAAAATAGATGACAAATTGGCAATTACTTTATAATTTTTTATTTTTTTTCTTCACATTTTCAGATTCCTATTTCACTGGGCATTAACCTAATTTAAATATATCTTCAAAGTACTTTAAATTTGGCTCAACATTTCGGTATTAAAAATAGTTTGGAACCCACATAAATATGCGAAATTGGCCGTGGCCAAGCTAAAAAACTGGACTGCAATAAATTGCATAAGAAGTCGCAATGAGCTATATATAAATTATTAAAAAAAGAGGGAATGGTCTGACTTTTGGGCCTATTAAGTTGACGCGTATGCATGATTTTTTTAGTTATTATATAGGTCAACAAACGATTCTAGGAGACGTAACCGTTGGATGTCAATCCAACGGCCGTCGTGTTTCTTCAATCCCTCATCTTCTTGCTCGAGCCGCCAAATCATGCGCCAACGGGACCGCCTGCTCCCGCCTCCCGTGCAGGCCTCACCGGCCCCTACTACTCCCACCGCTGGCCAGGGCATCCCTCTACTTACCCACACTCCCCGTTATTCTACGGCGACGACTGCCTCACACCGCATCCGAACCAGTGAACCCTCATACTCCTCTCCGCGTGGGCATCCACTGCCGCGTCTTCCCCGGCTCCATGTCGTCCCCTTCCTAGGCCTCGCCGTCGTCCACCGCCCTGGTGCTCTCGGTGCGGCATGGTCAACGTGGTCAAGGAACGACTTCCATCGGAAGAGTACTATCGTGGTGAGGCTGACAGCTAGGTCCACGGCAGCCGCAAGGAACTGCCTCCTTATTACGCAGAAAATAATTATTCCTCCACCTGACAGCAGGGACCCACCGGACGGGCCACCGTATTTGGCGAAAAACCGTTTCCCCCCTGACTACTGGGACCCACCAGACCGGCCACCGTATTTCGCGAAAAAAAACATCCCCACGCTGCCAGCTCGGACCCACCGGAAGTGCCTCCTTATTACGCACAAAAAAATGAATACTCCCCCTGCTAGCTGGGACCCAGTATAGTGGGAGGCTGACCTGTGGGCCTACTAAGTTGATGGGGACGGAGGGCTTTGTCAACTTAGTCAATATGCACAATTCTAGCTCCATTTACCGTACGATGTCCATCCAACGGCCGTAGTGCTTCTTCAACCTCTGGTCTTCTTGCTCCAGCCGCCCAAACCAGCGCCGGTCGTGCCTCGTGCTCCTGCCTCCCGTGGCCGGCTGCGATGCCGCGGAGGCCTCACCGCCCCCCTACTACTCCTACCGCTGGCCAGGACATCCCTCTACTCACCCACACCCCCTGTTATTCTGCGGCGACGGCAGCCTCACACCGTAGCGAACAAGTGAACTCTCATACCCCTCTACGTGTGGGCATCCACTGCCGCGTCTTCCCCAGCTCTGCGTCGTCCCCTTCCTAGGCGTCGCAGTCATCCACCGCCCTGGTGCTCTCGGCACGGCATGGTCAATGTGGTCAAGGAACGGCTTCCATCGGACGTGGACTGTACGTGGAAAGGCAGACAGCTGGGTCCACGGCCGCAGCAAGGAAGTGCCTCCTTATTACGCGCAAAATAATTATTCCTCCACCTGACAACGGGGACCCACCGGACGGGCCATCGTATTTTGCGAAAAAAGTTTCCCCCTGACTGATGGGACCCACCGGACGGGTCAGTATTTCGCGAAAAAACATTCCCCCCGCTGTCAACTCGGACCCACCGGAAGTGCCTCCTTATTACGCACAAAAAAAATGAATACTCCCCCTGCTAGTTGGGACCCACCTTGGTGGGTGGCTGACTTGTGGGCCTACTAAGTTGATGGGGATGGTGTGCTTTGTCAACTTAGTCAATATGAACGATTCTAGCTCCAGTGACCGTATGATATCCATCCAACGGCCGTAGTGCTTCTTCAACCTCTGGTCTTCTTGCTCCAGCCGCCCAAAGCAGTGCCGGTCGTGTCGCATGCTCCTGCCTCCCGTGGCCGGCTGTGTTGCCGCGGAGGCCTCACCACCCCCTACTATTCCCACCGCTGGCCAGGCCCTGTGGCGACGGTAGCCTCACACCGCAGCCGAACCAGGGAACCCTTGTACTCCTCTCCGCGCGGGCTTCCACTGTTGTGTCTTCTCCGGCTCCGCATTGTCCCATTCCTAGGTCTCGCCGTCGTCCATCGCCCTGGTGCTCTCGGCGCGGCATGGTCAACATGGTCAAGGAATGACTACCATCGGAAGAGTATTGTACGTGGAGAGGCTGACAGCTGGGTCCACGGCCGCAGCAAGGAAGTGCCTCATCATTACGCGCAAAATAATTATTCCTCCACCTGACAGCGGGGACCCACCGGACGGGCCACCGTATTTCACGAAAAAACATTCCCCCCTGACTGCTGGGACCCACCAGCTACATCTTCGCATGCAAGGAAGTGCGTCCGGGTAAAAAAAAACAGTTCGCCCCCTGACTGTTGGGACCCACCAGCTACATCTTCGTAGGCAAGGAAGTGCCTAACAGTCGGGACCCACCTGGTCGAAGCGTGCGTAGCATTGTCATTCTGGTCACGAACGTGTACGTACATAATGGTCGATGTAGACGCGCGCACGTGTCGTAGTAGAGGCGCGCACGTAGCATGTGCACGTACGTACATCGGCAAGTGTGCAAGAAAGAAAATATGGCCATGTACGTACATACGGGCAGGGTCTCGTACGCCTACTCGCGCATACGTATGGCCAGGGCTTGCGTACATGGCTGGGTCGGAACAGAGAAACAACATCGTCATCGTGTTCATGGGGAGCCAACCGGCTGGGTCGGAATGGAATGCGTCGTCGTGTTCATCGGGAGGGCTTGGACGGAACAGCCGATGGAAACGAGGCCTCGCGTACCGCAGAACGGAGGAAACGGCCTTGTGTTTGACCGGCCACGGTCGAAACGGGATCCTGTTCATCGGGAGGGGTCTGGCGTATCACAAAATAGAGGAAACGGACCTCCTACGGTCGAAACGGGGGTCCTGTTGATCGGGAGGGATGCGGCGTACCGCAAAACGGAGGAAACGGAATTGTGTTGGAGTGCTACGGTCGAAACGGGGGTCCTGTTCATCGAGAGGGGTGTGGCGTACCGCAAAACGGGACTCCACGGGATACTGTTCATCTCCACCATCGACCGCCTCCATCCTCCACGGGCTACTGTTCATCCACCGTCGACCTCCTCCAGCGTCCACATGCGACTGTCCATCCACGGGCTCCTGTTCATCCAGCCTCCACCGCTCGCTACTCCACCGGCTACTGTTCAACCAGCCCTCTCCACGGTCTCCTGTTCAACCACCCCTCCATGGGCTATTGTTCATCCAGCCCTCCACCGTCTAATGTTCATCCTGCCCTCCACGGGGTGGTCCTGTTCATCCAGCCCTCCACGGGGTCCTGTTCATCTTGCCCCAACCAGCTCGATCGATCGGGGTCCTGTTCATCCAGAGGCAACACCACGGGGTCCCGTTCATCCAAAACCCCCAGCAACGCTCACTGTTCATCCAGAGGCAGCATCGATCAGCTTCAGTTAGCAGCAGTAGCGAAGGAATCGCTCGATCAAGTTCAGTTAACAGCCATCGATCGATCGCTCGGGTTCAGTAACGCGTAGCCTGCAGTGCAATTGCTTGGGTTTAGTTAGAGCCCAACGCTTCACTCGGGTTCAGTTAGAGCCCAACGCCTCGCACCCACGCACGTGCGTGTACAAGAGAAACGCCCATCGCTCGGCCCCGACCACCCACCGTAATCAGGAACACCCTGATATTTTCCTTGCACTCGCTTCTACCACGGTTTTTTTCGTCATGGACGGCCCAAAGAATGTCATGCAGCTGCGTCTCCGGTCCGCCCAGGACGAAAAGCCCATTTTCTATCATGATTTTTTGTCATAGAAGTAGGACCCCACCACATCTATGATGATACCGTGTTTTTTCACAATTATTGTCATAGAAGTGTCATAAGTATGATAGAAAAAAATTCGTTCGACCAAAAATGTCACGGATGTGTCTTTTTTTGTAGTGTCTGGAAGGGGCAGCCTCCTTTGGCTGGCTCCTGAGGAGCGGAGAACTCTATGCAACGCCCACCTCGCGAGATTTGCATGACGCAAGCCATGACGACCAAGGCAAGGCGGGCGCCAGCGGGCGGAGTACATGAGTTTCCTCTTTGGTGCTAAGGAAGCGGGCTCAGACGCAGAGTCCCGAGGAATCTGCCAAAGGTTTCCATTCCCATGCAACGAGACCAAGATCACCAGGACGGTAGGACAGAGGTCATCGCTGAGCCCACCGTGGCGTCAGGATGAGAGGCTTTGCAGGAAAAGACCACCTTTAGTCAGGATAAGATGTACTAGTTGTCTTCCTTCAAAATTGGCCCTTGTGGGATCCCTTCCCGCCAACATTTCAAGGGAAGGGGACCAAGGCCACTATATAAGTAGGATAGCCACCACCCAGCAAGGGGAGGGATCATTCAGACCTTCCTCTCCACCACAAAGCAAAAGCACACCTCCGAAGGTTGTTCACCCACTATACTAGTTCATCCTCAGCCCATCTCGAGGCTAATCCACCACACTGCTGGAGTAGGGCCACTCACCGCTAGGTGGCCTGGACCAGGATAAACTGCCTCATGTCTCTTTTACTTTCTTGTTCACCGAGCTAGTTCGTGGGACGACGAGTAGGTAGATAGGCGAAGTTGAGTTCTTCGCACGCACCCAGTGTTCGAACCTAGAAGGGTTTTGCGGAGCCCTGAATCCGACAGACCAGGACTTTGTAAGCCGCCGGGCGTCAACCTGTATATAAAGGGGTGACCCGGTGGCGGGTTAACTGAAGAAAACAGTTGATCGAGAACTAGGTCAAGCGTATTTGCTACCTTGTAATCGTAACCAAAGCAATACAATTAGAAGCTAGATTAGGCCTTTACCTCATTGAGAGGGGCCGAACCAGGGTAAAAAAAACTCTCTGTGTCCTTTGTCCCGTTTAACCCCTTCAAGCTAACTACGTCGCGATGGCTGCACAACTAAGTCCTTCTGCTAGGACATCTGCCGTGACAATCCCACGACACCATCTGCCTTAACCCTACAGGCATTCAGACTGAGAAAGCGTCCTAGTTCGCATGATCGTCTCCAAAGAACTCTTCTTCGAACTCCTGTTCTTCTATGCCTGGCCAATTAAATAACTAGTGGCAAGCCAATGAGTACTTTGAATGTACTCACAAGCAACACATGTTTTTGGATCAAGGTAACAATGCATGATGTAACAACAGGTAGGCAATATAGCACCAAGCTAGTTGGAATTTCCATGACCTATCAACTTGTAAGACATGCATCAATGCACTCTGGTAACCATGTGAGCAGGTTACACATATCAACATAAATAGAGTTTGGATCAATGCTAGCTTATTCGACGTGTCAAGTCATTTGCCTTGACTCAAATAGTTTATCTTCCACACACACATGTACCAAGTTGTAAAATACTGGACATAGTGTAAGTAGCACCACCCAACTATCCATGATCATGGACACGGCTATTCGAATAGTTTGACACTCTGCAGAGGTTGCACACTTTACCCACAAGATCTGGAAAGCTTTCGTGTCATCACCCATGATCCCACAGTACCTCAAGTACTTGGGGAAAGCACCCGATCATTATCTTTCCCTAGGCGACACTAACATAGGGTCCACTCATTGGTACACATCCCTCGTACATAAGTATAACAATTTGGGATGTTGCCCTTTTTATTATCAAACATACACAAAGCCACCAACAGTGTGTCCGATGCCCTGTGAAAACAGTCATGGCCACCTATCCAAGTACGACCCCGTCCCGAGAGTGACCTCATGTCACCCCCTTCACTAGTAATGTGGGCTCCATGCTAGTATGGGACTAGGTAATTAATAATGCCCCGTACCATAAGGGGTAGAGTGGTGTCACATGTTTGGTTGGGACGGTAATCATATCTTAAATCTAATCAATCATTTTACTCACACACAAATGTTTGCTCCGGTACACCACTTCTTCCTCAAGTTGTGACCTTAGTTCAACATCACCCACGGGCATTAGGGGCATCGATGGGGTTTTCTAAAGAATGCAACCACGAGGTGTTCATGGCAAAAATGCAACATTATGCATCAATAACTAAACTATTGACATCGTATCTCCATGCATAAGGTAGAGCTACGAGTATGGGCATGCATTATTTGGTGGTTCACAACAAGTTCATCATCGTCACTTTCATCATTATGCAATCAAAAGGAGGTACCGATGAATAAGAGAGGTATCATGGTCAAAGGGCTGCTTGCCTTGGTTGGATTGGTCTTCGAAGTCTTCAAGTCCTTCTCCTTCTTCTTCTCCAACTACTTCGTCAAATACGAGATCTATTCGTCGCAAAAAGAAATAAGGGAAAATAAGGCAATAGCAAAAACTGAAAAACAAAGTGCTCAGAAAAATGTCAACTTATTTTTGTTAAATACTAGGATGAAAACTAAGAAGTGGAAAATTCTTAGTTTTGGATGTGGGGCTAAACAAACAGAGTAATGGATTTTTGGAGAGGGATTTAATTGCTCAAATTTGAATTCAAATTTCTACAGTACAAAAAAGTGTGATGGATTTGTATGAAAGCTACACCATTAAATAGGTGGGATTATTACAAGAATTTAGGAGCTGGAATTATTGCATTTGATTATTGTATCCTTTGGAATATTTTGAAATCAGACAGAAAAGGAAAAGGAGAAAGAGCACTGTGCTACTAGGCCAGAAAGGCCAAAGTGCAACAAGCCTAGAGAGAAAGCCGCCCAGGCGAGCCAAGGCGCGCTCGCACCAGGTTTCAAACCTGGCGAATGGGGCCCGGTCGTCAGCAGAGAGAGAGGAGCGAGGGAGAGGTGAGGATTACAGGCGGGGCCCATTTGTCATCTCCAACCTCGCGACCAGAGGGCCGACGAGCTCACGACGATGTTTCCGGGCACGGCAGGGTGAGCTGAAGGCACGACTGGACTCAGGAGGCTGCCGCTGTTCAGGTGGTGCTGGAGATGGTCGCCGGGGTGGCCTGGTTTGCCGGCGACAAGGAGGCAGGGCGGCGGCGCATCAGGAGGTGGCTGCTCCGGTCATTTCCAGCTACAAGAGAAGCGAGGGAGTGAGGGGAAAGTGCCAGTAGCCTGCAGCGGTTCCAGATCGGGAAAGAGGAGCGGCGGGGAAGTCCTGTACCGCGCGGACTCCAGCGAGCCGAAGCGGTGGACCTCGAGCTCGGACCCTTTTGGAGATGAACTGGGGGTGCAGAGGGTACATTTGGTGATGCAAAGGGTGATTGGTGAGGAGAGGAGAGCACGGGGCAGCCTTATATAGCCTGGCGATGGTCCCTCATGGACCAGTGCGCCGCTGAGGTTGTTGCCGTCGCTACGGGTCATGGGGGCTCGCAACGAGGTGCCGAAAGTGCTTGTGCGGTTGGTCCAGAGCGAGCAGAGTGAAGAGAGAGAGAGCAGGGGGAGGTCAGAGGCGCCGCGCGTGTGAGTGCATCCATTGGAGCTTTCGAGCGGCCAGTGCGAGTGTAAGCAGGGGCAGGAGAGAGAGAGGG
>LR738715.1:549450242-549478480 GCA_902687465.1 Secale cereale | reverse complement strand
AGAGAGAGAGAGAGAGAGAGAGAGAGAGAGAGGAAGGAGAGCGCCGACCAGCTGCCGTACACGGACGACGAGGCATATCGTCGGTCGTGCTGGGGAGGCCCGAGGTGGCCGGAGGCGCTTGGCAGAGGGCGGCTACAGTGCATGGCCGCACTGTAGCGTGCTCCAGAGCGCGTCTTCTGCAAGACATGGCATATAATATGCATGGTAGGCGCGGCCATTAGTGTCCAGTAGCGCAAGGGGGTAGTAAAGAAAGGGGAGGGAGCTTTGGAGGCCATGGAGGGGCACTAGAATGATGGGGGAGGTGAGAAAAGAGAAGAATATTGATGTCCAAAAAGGTAAATTGGGGTGTTTTACCCCTCAATCATTGAGCAATGGCTAGGGGAAAGTTACTGGAGGTAGAAGAGGACTAGGAGGAGCTGTGGTAAAAATTTGATCCCATGGAGAATAGTGGAAGAGCTCCAAATGGTGATTTTTGAAATATGGCAGAAGGTGTTTGATGCAAGTTTGGGCCACTTGCACTCATCTCCTCCTTGTCCCACTTGATGAGGGTGTTGTGCATGGCCAAACGACATTGTGGTAGAAATTTGAGCTTATTTGGATAAAGTTGCCAATGCAACTTTTGTAAACCCTAGAAATTAATAGAAATGGTTTTTCCAAGATTTAGTCATGCAAAACTATTCTCATTGATGCACCACTTGATGTAGTGTCATTATTTGGGTACTTGAGCATGTCCAACAAGTTTGGGGTCAATTGGAAAAAGTTGGCAATGTAAAGTTGTTCAGACTTGAATCTAGACAGAGAGGGTTTTGGGGCACTTTTGTGAACAAAAACAATTTGATTGGGATTAAACTTTGCAGTATCATCACATTATGCATGTGTGACTTGCCAGAATTTTCTTGGAATTTCTAGAGA
Source organism: Secale cereale (assembly GCA_902687465.1). Classification (NCBI taxonomy): domain Eukaryota; kingdom Viridiplantae; phylum Streptophyta; class Magnoliopsida; order Poales; family Poaceae; genus Secale; species Secale cereale. The sequence continues at coordinate 549,477,568 of LR738715.1, read as the reverse complement.
TTTGAAAAATATTTTTCAGGGGTTTTGAGGGTTTTGACCAATATTCGTAACATGACCATGTGTTGAAACTCTTATATATGGATAATATATGTCCTCCAAGTTTCCCGAAATTTTCTCAAATAATTTTGAAACAGTTAAATAATTGTGACCTATTAAAGACCATTTCTGGCCTAATGAAAAACCTTTAAATAAAATAGGAAAATAACCTTTAAAATTATATTTTTGTGGTTAAGGGAGTCCTATACCTATTAGGAGTCAAATATACTATTTGAAAGATTTTTCATACCCTAAGTCAATTACTTGTAGTGCAAACCTTAATTCAGGGGTTTTTGGAAAACTTAATTTAGAAAATACCTTTTGGCCAAATTATTTTTGTAAGAAAATATTATATTGTACTATACACATGACATGATCATTGGGGGAAAAAGTTTGGAGCAAGGAGATGAAGTTTAGAAGGTGGAGCTGTGTTGACTTTAAAGAGCACTAGAAATCATAGACAGAAATCCAACTCAAATAAAAAGCCAAATAATGCAAAAGTTTTTGTTGGTCCTAATTCGCATGCTTTGTTAATGCAAAGACATGTTACAAAATGTTGGGTGTGACATACCTACCCCCCTTACAAGAATCTCGTCCCCGAGATTCCTAAACTAGGCTTTAAAGAGATAGGGGAACTCAGATCTAAGGTAGTCTTCACGCTCCGAGGTTGCTTCTGCTTCAGTGTGGTTGCTCCACTGGACCTTGAAATACTTGATGGTGCTTCTTCGAGTACGTCGCTCTGCTTCGTCCAATATGCAGCTAGGCCTTTCATGGTAGGTCAGATCAGGTTGAAGGTCAATGGCTTGGTGATCGTTGTCCTTGTAGAGGTCAGGCTTGTCTGGAACTTGGAGACACTTCCGAAGTTGTGACACTTGGAACACGTTGTACACATCGGATAGTTCAGGTGGCAGTACCAACTGGTAAGCGACTTCTCCTCGTCTTGCAGTGATCTTGAAGGGGCCAATAAATCTTGGTGTGAGCTTTCCCTAACGTGGAAACGCTTGGTTCCCTTAAGAGGAGTTACTCGCAGGTACACATGGTCTCCAACTTGGAAGCCCACTTGTCGGCGATGAGTGTCAGAATAGCTCTTCTGTCTTGACTTGTCGGTCTTCAAACGCTCCTAACTAGATGAACTTTTTCTTCTGCTTCACGGAGAATATCTGGTCCAAAGACTAGCCCTTCTCCGGTTTCTGACCAATTGAGGGGTGTGCGACACTTGCGTCCGTACAACACCTCAAATGGTGTCATTTGGAGGCTTTACTGATAACTGTTGTTATAGGAGAACTCGGCAAAAGGGAGGCAATCTTCCCACTTAGGTCCATATGCTAAGACATAGGCTCGGAGCATGTCTTCGAGTATCTGATTCACTCATTCTGTCTAACCTCTGGTCTGTAGGTGGAAAGCAGTGCTGAAAGACAACTTGATTCCTATGGCCTCTTAAAACTTCTTCCATAACCTCGAGGTAAACTGGGTTCCTCGATCTGACACAATCTCTTTAGGAACACCAGGAAGGCTTACGATTCTGTTGATGTATAGAGTTGCCAGCTGGTTGCCATCATAGGTAGTCTTGACAGGAATAAAATGGGCTACTTTGGTCAAATGGTCGACTATGACACAGATGGAGGCATGCCCCTTGTTTGACCTAGGTAAGCCATTGATGAAATCCATTCCGACTTTATCCCATTTCCACTTGGGAACCTTGAGTGGTTGGAGCAATCTAGCAGGTTACTGACATTCAGCCTTGACCCTTTGGCATACATCACACTTTGCAACAAAGTGGCCATCCCTCTTTTCATCCCGCGCCACCAAAATCTTTCCTTCAGATCTTGATACATCTTGGTTCCTCCAGGGTGGATGGAATATGGGGTGTCATGGTCTTCTTGCCGGATCAGATTCTTTAGTTCCCTCTTGTTCGGTACACATATACGGCTTTTGTACCAAACAATTCCGTGTTCGTCTTCGGAGAATCCTGGGGCCTTGCCTTGCTTCATCTTCTTCTTGATGCCTTCAATGCTTACATGTCCTTACTGCGCTTCTTTGACTTCGTCCACCAGGGTCGGCTTAAACTTCTAGGTTGTCCAGATATCCATAGGTAGCCAATTCCAAGCCGAACGGTTCCAGCTCTTCAAACAGGGCTGGCTGCCTTCCTTTAATCATGGCATTCAGGCAAGCCTTTTTGCTCAAGGCGTCTGCTACCACATTAGCCTTCCCGGGGAGGTATTGAACACTGAGGGCGTAATCCTTGATCAGTACCAACCATCTTCTCTGGTTCATGTTTAATTCCTTTTTGAGTGAAAATATACTTCAGACTTTTGTGATATGTGTATATCTCACACCGTTTCCCTAGGAGGTAATGTCGCCATGTCTTCAGGGCATGAACCACTGCTGCTAACTCAAGATTATGAGTAGCGTAGTTCTCTTCATGAGGTCTTAGCTGCTTTGAAATTTAAGCTATGACTCAGCCTTCTTGCATCAGAACGCTTCCCAGTCCGGTTCGAGTGGCATCACAATATATCACAAACTCCTTGTGAATGTCAGGTGTTGCCAGAAGTGGGGCAGTGGTCAATCTCTTCTTAATTTCTTATAAGCTTTCTACACACTTGGACATCAATTCGAACTTCTTGTCCTTCTTCAAGAGCCGAGTCATTGGCCAGGCAACACTGGAGAATCCTTCCATGAATTTGCGATAATAGCCCGCAAGTCCAAGGAAACTTCTAACTTCCCTGACGGTAGTTGTGGATTGCCATTGGGTCACAACTTCAATCTTCGTAGGATCTACTAACAATCCTTCCACGGTCAAGACATGACCCAAGAATCCAACCTTGTGTAGCCAAAACCCACACTTGCTGAATTTAGCATATAGCTGGTGCTCTCAAAGCTTGTCTAGGACCATCCTCAAGTATTGCGCGTGCTCTTCTTCCATCTTCGAGTAGACAAGAATGTCATCAATGAAGATGACGACAAACTTGTCCAAGTATTCCATGAAGACCTTTTTCATGAGGTGCATGAAGTAGGCTGGGGCATTGGTTAATCCAAAGGACATGACCGTGTACTCGTACAGGCCATATCTGGTTACAAATTTCGTCTTTGAAATATCTTGAGGTCTGATCTTCAGCTGATAGTACCCAGACCAAAGGTCGATCTTGGAGAACACCTTGGCTCTATTGAGTTGATCAAATAGATCTTCAATCTTGGGAAGTGGATACTTGTTCTTTATTGTGACTTCATTAGGGGAATGATAGTCAACACATAATCGGATGGTACCATCCCTCTTCGCCACAAACATAACAGGTGATCCCCAAGTGGAGGCACTAGGGCGGATGAATCCCTTTCTCAACTGCTCTGCCAGTTGCTCTTTCAACTCTGCTAACTCTTCTGGTCCCATTCTATAAGGCTTCTTATAGATGGGTCCTGCTCCGGGCATGAGCTCGATGATGAACTCAATGTCATGGCCAGGAGGCATTCCCAGTAGCTCATCAGGAAAGACATCGGGGTACTCGCATACTACTGGCACTTGCTCCAATCCAACTTCAGACAAACAGTTGACTTGGGTGACTTGAGCACAGGAGGGGTTGGGGGTAAACTTGACTTCGACTCCTTGGTCATTGGTCACGGTGACAGTATGGTTGGCAAAATCTAACAAGCCTTGGTGCTTGATGAGAGAATCCATTCCCAAGATCACATCCAAGCCTTGTGATCTTAAGATGATAAGGTCTGCTAGGAACTCTACCCCGTTAAGGATGATCCCAACTCCTTTACAACATATCTTGGCTCTCATCTCTGCTCTGGGGGTTTGTACCACCATGGGATTGTTCAGGGGTGTAGGGGCATGCCACTTTTTAATGTAAACTTTTGGGTGTCAAATGAATGCGTGGCTCCAGAATCAAACAAGACAGTTGCAGGTGTTGAGTTGACAAGGAACATACCTGGCACGATGTCTGGGTCTTCCTGAGCTTCTTCTGTAGTGACGTGATTCACACATCCCTTGCCATTGTTGGGCGGGTTATGGGGAGCTTGGTTCCTTGGCGGCATTCCGCGGCCTTGTCCTGGGTTCTACGCATTGGGGCGCGGAGCATCGGGCTTCTTGTTGGGGCACACCCTTGAGATGTGTCCTGACTGACCACATCCAAAGCAGCTGACTTGGTTTGAGTTGTTGGTCTTGTTGCCACCACTATTATTGGGGTTGTTGAAAGCTGGCCTGGGGTTGGCATACTATTGAGGCAGATAGTTGGTGTAGGGTGCGGGAGCTCTAGGCTGATGATAGGTTAGCCTGACCGGGGCTGGCTGCCATGGACAAGGCTTCTGCTTAGGGAGACTTCCCTTGCTGACCATCTTGCGCTTGCGAGTGTCTTCGAGAGCACGCTGCTTGTCTTGAAGCAGGACTGCTTTGTTCACCATGTCAGGAAAGGTTGAGCAGTCACACACGACAAGCAAGTACTGCAGAGTCTAATTGAGGCCTTCCATGAAGTGCTACCTTTTTGCAGCATCAGTGCTGACATCTTCAGGGGCATAACTTGACAGAACACCAAACTTCTGCATGTACTCCTTGACAGTGCCACTTCCGTCAGATTCAGGTCTCAGCAAAACCCTACTAGGTTCGAACTCTAGGGTGCGTGCGAAGATCTGAACCTCACCTATCTACTTACTCTCCATCTCACGAACTAGCATGATAAGGAGGAAGTTAAAAGAGACATGAGGCAATTTATCCTAGTTCAGGCCACCTAGCGGTGAGTGGCCCTACTCCAGCAGTGTGGTAGATTAGCCTCGAGATGGGCTGTGGATGAACTAGGAGAATGAGTGCACAACCTCCGGAGGAGAGGTGTTCTTGGGCTCGGATGAGCTGGTGAAATTGTCAGGGTGGAATGGATCCCATCCGTCCCGCCCCTGCTTGGTGGTGGCTATCCTACTTATATAGTGGCCTTGGTCCTCTTCCCCCGAAATGTTGGCGGGAAGGGATCCCACAACGGCCAATTTTTGAGGGAGAAAACTAGTACATCTTATCCTGACTAAAGGTGGTCTTTGCCTGCAAAGCCTCTGATCTTGACGCCATGGTGGGCTCGGTGATGACGTCCATCCTGCCGTCCTAGCGGTCTTGGTCTTGTTGCACTGGAATGGAAACCTTTGGTAGATTCCTCGAGACTCTGCGCCTGAGCCCGCTTCTTTTGCACCAAAGAGGAAACTACTGTACTACGCCCGCTGGCGCCCGCCTGGTCTTGGTCGTCATGGCTTGCGTCATGCGAACCTCGCGAGGTGGGGGGTTGCATAGATTTCTCCGCTCTTCAGGAGCCAGCCAGACGAGGCCGCCCCTTCCGGAGGTCTTGGTGTCATCCGCCTCGTGAGGCTTGGCCCCTCGCGAGGGTCTTGAGTGTCAATGCTGAAGGTGGGCCATAGCAGGCTTGAAAATGGGCCACGTCGCTGGCCGCAGGCAGGCAAGTCTGGGTACCCTGGTTCCTAGAATGCCAACAGTAGCCCCCGGGCCCAAGGAGCGCTCGGACTTGGCTTCAAGGAAAAGCCAAAGGGCAAGGGCGAAGCGCCGCGGGCCCCAATCGCCTGCGGACCTGGCTGACGCGTGGCGCCTGGATTGGAGGAGGGTGTCTCCACTTCCCCACGTCGCGTGGCAACTGCTTGCCTTGACGGCCGCCTGTTGCTAGCACAACCCTGCCAGACTTGCACGCCGCGCCCAGACTTGTCCTTCCCTTCGTCTCTCCATCTTGCGAACCTGTGGCCCTCTTCCTTGACTCGGCGCCTCGCCAATCTTACCTTCGCCTCCATGGCCCCTAGGTTGAAGAAGAAGAAGGGGAGAAATAGCGCTCCCGCTGAATCTCGACCCGTCTGGGAGCCTGTGCTCGACCAGTCGACGGTGATTAACTCGAAGGGGCTGGCCAAGGTCCGGCCGGCCCTCACCGCCGGATCCAATGAGTGGAAAGCGACGACGGTCTGGCCGCTTCCCAACACATGGAGGACATGGAGGCCACTGAAATCCCTATCCACGTACATACTCTTCTGGCTGTATTGGTTCCCCCTTTCTCTGATTTCTTCAATGTTTTATTTACGCATTACCAGATCCAGGCGCTGCATCTAGATCCCGCGTCCATCGTCCTCCTGGTCGTCTTTGCCTTCCTGGGCGAGGCCATGGTAGGCATCGCCCCATCTGTCGCCTTGTTCCACCACTTCTTCTCGCTCCACCTGATCAACAACCGACAGTGCTCGGTGTGCGTGGCCTTCCATGCTGAAGCGGTGATGTCTGGCTCGGGCATCGACTTTGCACTCAGTCCAGATGTGAAGGGGTTCCGGAAGCAATGGGTGTTTGTGGACGACACCACTCTCAGCCCTTTGATCCTGCTCCCGCGAAGGCTAGCATAGCCCAGCTCCGGCTGGCGCCACGAGAAACTTGTCGACCGGTGACTCGCCTTTGTTTGGACCAGGCTGGCTGGGTTGAGGAAGGCCGGTGTGACCGCTCCAATGGTGGCGAGGGAGTTCATCGGGCAGCGCATTGCCCCGCTCCAGTGCCACTCTTGCCCGATGTGGACCTTTTCTAGCCCCGAAGACCAGATAAGGCTCTAGGTGCCTTCGCTCCCCCTCGAGACGCTGTGTGCAGTGCTTGAGCTCCTGACCGGCGACCCGGCGCCTGCTAAGCTCCCAAAGAATGGCTGCCTCTTGTACAGCTGCTCGAACAAGGAGAGCTTTGTGAAGTAGATGCCCCTCTTCAACGAATGGGGGCCGCGCCCAGAGGGCCTTGGAGGGCCCCATGAGAACCCTGTCTTGTTGAATCCAGTACTTGTCGATCCCGTGATGCACGCCACCAATGCGGGTGTAGAAGGGCCGGCGCCGCCGGACGCTCTTGAAGCGGTTGACAAGGGGAAGGGCTCACCTGATGTTCCTAAGACGGCTGTTCCTGGGGGCCCCGCGGGAGCTCCTGAGGCATACTACCACGAGCGGGTGCGGCCTATAGTTGCCGACGAGGCCACTCCCACAAGCCTCGAACGCGCTACCGAGGCGATGCCGCGCCCCAGAACTGCTGGGGAACAGGCCCCGGTCCCTGGTTTGCTTCGCCCGGACCTAGAGGCACTTTGCAAAAAAGAGAGGGATGCGGGGCCATGACATCGGTGGTTTTCGGTCCCTGAAACATAGGAAGTATATAGGAGTGAAGGGGTACATGCCTTATCTTTGTGATTCTTCACGTGCGGTGCTCCTTCCTGATCCTGCCTCTCCAGGGCCCCTCCGGTCGCGACGACGAAGGCTCCTGAGGTTTGCCGCTCGGGGGCTCCCGACCTGTCGCCGGCTTCGGGCTCCCCGCTCCAGGTGCTCGCGCGAGGTGTGGTGACAACTCGCGAGGCTAGCTCGTCTCCGGGGGGGCCAGTGGCCTCTTGTGTCCCTGCCTTGGAGCTGCTTCAGAGGTGTCGAGGGCGTGCCGAGGGCTCTCCCATTCATCCCTGTCAGCGGCTGGGCTTCCTTCGCTCCAGGTCCATCTTCGAGTGTCGGGGCCGCGCCGTCCGACCCGTCTTCAAGGGCCGATGTGGAGGTTGGGGGAGCGCCTGATACCAGACCCTCGTGAGGGACGGGAAGGACTCCCCGCGCCCCCTCGACAACCCCCTATGCCAAGGAGGGGTTTGGTCATGCGCTGGAGCTCGCGCATGGACGTAGTGCTGTTAGTCACAACCTCTTCCTAGAGGCCATCGGCGCACTCGGTCGGCTTGGGGAAGAGCTCGCCGATGTCGATCTACGCCTCGAGTCGGAGAGTCTTCACTTGGCGCATGAGTGGCACAAGCTGAAGGTGGCTATCAATCTCAGGCATCTTCAGCTGGAGCACGCTAATGTGAAGGCCGCGTTGTCCCTCGCGGCCTCACACGAGGCATGTGCCCGGGCCTTGGAGGAGGCCAGGGCGGCCGACCTTTGCCGCGAGACTACTGAGAAGTGCGAGCGGCAAATCCAAGCCTTGAATTCTTCCCTTGAACAGCGGGTCGAGGCACGCAAGGCCGCCTTAGTGTTGATGAAGGGGGGAACTTCTGAAGAGGAGGAAATCTGGAAACACGAGGAAGCGCTGATGCTGGAGGCCTCGAAGTGCAGAGTGGACGTTGAGCGGCTGGAGGCGATGGAGCGCCAAGTGACCATGGCTGAGGATGCCGTCACTGTTCGTGAAGCCAAGATCCAGGAGGAGGTTGACCGGGCAGTGGTGAGGGCTCGCGCGGTGAAATTGCAACTATCCCTGGGTAGTTTTGGTAATTCGTAACAACATATAGCTCATTGAACTAATGGTATTTCAAGATGATCATTTCAGAAAGTTCAATGATTAACATGGCATGGATTAGGAATGTGGACCACTCAAAATGCTAAGGACACATATTGTCTCAAGCTCAAGACTCTACATTTACTATTTTAGTGATCCAAGATCACATTGAGTCCATAGGAAAGCCAATACTATTAAAAGAGGATGAGGTGTTGCTTAATGGGTTTCTTGCTCAAAGTGCTTAGTGATATGCTCCAAAATCCTCAACCACTTTCTCACATCCACATATGTCCCAAACCAAATGTCAAACTCGGCCCCATAGAAATCTTCTATCCAGCGTCACCGAGTTCAGTTGACATAGCCACTGCCACAAACCCTAGTCGCTTCGGTCTCACCGATAGGGATCTCGGTCTCACCGAGATGGGATTGCAAACTCTCTGTTTCCCTTCGTAACTTTTCGGTCTAACCGAGATAAGCGATCGGTCCCACCGAGTTCGCAATGCAAACTCTTTGTTTCCCTTTCGTAACGTTTCGATCCAACGGAAATGAGCGAATCGGTCCCACCGAGTTTGCCTGACCAACTCTCTGGTTTGTGTAATCGGTCTCGACGAGAGTACGTTATGCCCTAACCCTAATGAAATCGGTCCTACCGAGATGATCATACCGGTCCCACTAAAATGCCTAACAGTCACATTATGAACTAAATCGGTCTGACCGAGTTCTCTGATTTGGTCCCACCGAGTTCGGTAAATTGTGTGTAACGGTTAGATTTTGTGTGGAGGCTATATATATCCCTCCACCCACTCTTCATTCGTGGAGAAAGCCATCAGAACAAACCTACACTTCCATTACTCATTGTTCTGAGAGAGAACTACTTACTCATGTGCTGAGACCAAGATATTCCAATCCTATCATATGAATCTTGATCTCTAGCCTTCCCCAAGTTGTTTTGCACTCAAATCATCTTTCCACCAAATCCAAATCTGTGAGAGAGAGTTGAGTGTTGGGGAGACTATCATTTGAAGCACAAGAGCAAGGAGTTCATCATCAACACACCGTCTATTACCTTTTGGAGAGTGATGTCTCCTAGATTGGTTAGGTGTCACTTGGGAGCCTCCGACAAGATTGTGGAGCTGAACCAAGGAGTTTGTATGGGCAAGGAGATCGCCTACTTCGTGAAGATCTACCCTAGTGAGGCAATTCCTTCATGGGCGATGGCCATGCTGGGATAGACAAGGTTGCTTCTTCGTGGACCCTTCCTGGGTGGAGCCCTCTATGGACTCGCGCAGCCATTACCCTTCGTGGGTTGAAGTCTCCATCAACGTGTATGTACGATAGCACCACCTATCGGAACCATGCGTAAAAAATCTCCGTGTCTACATTGCGTTTGCTCCCTCAAACTCCTCTGTTTACCTTCATATGCAATTGCTTTACATTCCGTTGCTATACTCTTAGAATTGCATGTGTAGGTTGATTGCTTGACTTGTGCTAAGTTGCTAAAATATGCGAAGAATTAAAATTGGGAAAAGGCTAGATTTTTATTTGGTCAAGTAGTCTAATCCCCCCCTCTAGACATACTTTTGATCCTACAAGTGGTATCAGAGCTTTGGTCTCCATTTGCCTTGATTTCCATAGCTTTGGTGATCATAGCATTGGTTTCACAACCTAGGAGAGTATGGCGTCTAGCGAGAGAAATTACCACCGTAGAGGTACTTACTTTGTTGGTACTAATTTTGCTAGTTGGAGGCATAAGATGAAAATGCATATTCTTGGACATAACCCCGCCGTTTGTGCTATTGTGAGTATTGGTTTGCAAGGTGAATTCTTTGATGGGAATGAACCAAATCGTGAAGCTACCGTGGAAGAGTTGAAGAAGCTGCAATACAATGCTCAAGCTTGCGATATCCTCTTTAACGGATTGTGCCCCGAAGAATTAACCAAAATCAGCTGTCTTGAGAATGCAAAGTAAATTTTGGATACTTTGATTGATATGCACGAAGGTACCGACTCCGTCAAGGAATCCAAGTTGGATGTGCTTCAAAGTCAACTTGACAAGTTCAACATGAAGGATGGTGAAGGTGTCGCTGAAATGTACTCTAGGCTTGCTCTCATCACAAATGAGATTGCCGGCCTAGGAAGTGAAGAAATGACCGACATATTCATCATCAAGAAGATCCTAAGAGCCTTGGATGGAAAATATGATACCGTGTGCACATTGATCCAAATGATGCTCAACTACAAAGATCTCAAGCCAACAGAAGTCGTTGGAAGAATTGTTGCTTATGAGATGTCACTCAAGGATAAAGAAGAGCTTCACAACAAGTCTAGTGATGCTTACAAAGCCTCATGTGATGGTTCTACATCATCAAGTGAGAAACAAGTCTTCAATGAAGAATTGATCTTAATGGTGAAGAACTTCAACAAATTCTACAAGAATAGAAGCAAAGAGAGAAGTTCCAAGTGAAGGTCCTACAATGACAAAAGATCGTCTAGTCGTGACCGGAATTTCTACAATTGTGGAAGACCCGGACACTAATCCAATGAGTGTACGACTCCCCACAAAAGAAGAGAAGACTCGCCTAAAAGGAGAAGTAGAAGAGAAGATTCACCACCAAGAGAGAGAAGGAGTAGAGATGATCGTTATGAACGAAGACCTTCTCGGAGAAGCAAGGATTCGGAAAGGAAGGACAAATCATCATGGAACTATACAAGACGAAGACATCAAGCTCATGTTGGTGAATGGGTATCCGGTTCCAACTCCGATGACCACTCCGAGAGAAGCTATTACTTCGACTCCGAAGATACTCAAGATGAAGGTGTTGCCGGAATTTCTCTTGTGTCAACCAACTCCTACGACATATTTGACTCACCAAATGAAGGAATTGGGAGATGCTTCATGGCTAAAGGCCCTAAGGTATCACACCCTGAGTATCTTGATTTCAATAGTGATGGAGATGACTTGCTAGGAGATGATGATTTACTTGTTGGTAGAAATAGTGATGAAACCTATGATGAAAACTATGATGAAATTGCTATTAATCATGCTAATCAACATAAAACGACTGACAATGATAAGGAGAAGATTGAGCGTCTAACTAAAGAATTAAACACTCTTAAGTTAGCTCATGAAGCTACCTTGGAATATCATCGAGAACTTTTAAAGACTCATGAGAAGTTACGCTTTGAAAAGCTCAACCTTGAGCAAGAGCCTGCGTTCTTAAAGGCAATCAATGATGATCTTCGCAAGAAAAGTTCTTCTTACATTGCCAAGCGTTTACTCTTGTCTACTTACATGCCACAAGTAAAATCTAGCAACAAGAACAAGAAAGATTCTTCCTCTAGTAGTAACAACAATCATAATAAATCCAATATTGTTGCTTCTAGTAGTACTCTTGATTCCACTAATGATTCTCTTAGCCAAGTTACACTTGAGCAAGAAAATAACTTATTGAAGGGAATTATAGAGAAAGGTGTTTACAAGAGCCTTGCCGGAAGTAAGCAATTTGAGGAGATTGTACGTAAGCAAGGAAGACACCGAAAGAATCAAGGTGTTGGTTTTGAACGAAATTTCAATGCCAATGGAGTTGATTGGGAAGAAGATCAATACCCCAAGACGAAGTTTGTTCCTCAATAAGAGAAGTATGATCCTACTTCTTTTCAAGGGACACAAGTACAAGATGAGCTTCCACCACAAGATCACAAGCTAAAGGGTATGGACAAGCTTCAAGAAGTGATTGATGCATTTGAAGAAGCTCCTAAGGCCTTGGTAAAGTGGGTTCCCAAGACTACATCAAGTTCTACTTCATCAAGTACATCTACAACTCCAAGGATTCCCATCAAGATGGTGTGGATCCCGAAGAAGGACTAGAGAGTTCTTGAGGGTGACTCCGCCAACATACTTCACTCATATCATTTTGGCAAGGACAAGTGCAAACAACTTCCATATCTTGCACTAGTTCAAGGAGTCACAAACCCTCTTGTTGGTAAGACAAGGGACAAGGTAACCTAATGCTTTCATGGACATCATCTTGTGTGCAATTCACTCTATGTCCATGGATATCCTTGTTTGTTCCTTGTGGGACTAACTCGTGTAGGTATTGAAAGTGCAACTCACTCCAATGGATAGCTCTAGATGATCTACATCAACATTGAGCATCTACATCTTCAACACCTACATGAAGTCATCATCGACAAAAACCAAGGTTAGTTCATCCCTCTTAGGGGGGATATCACATCTAGGGGGAGCTTTACTCTAATCAATTGAGCTAAAGCAACTCTAATGATGTGAACACAACAATGCTTTATGTATAAGTGGTAACCCCACTTGTGCGTAAACGATGAGTATGACCTATGATCAAATGTTCTCATTTGACTCCTAAGTCAGTATACTCATATATAGATGGCCCAGTCATCGCCAATTGCTTGATAGATGCTAGAATGGTTGTGCATGCTTTGCCACATGTTTCATTTGCTATCTTATTGTGTGAGCATGTTGAATGCATATTTTTCTCATTCGAGGACATCCATTTGTTGCTTTGATTGTTTGGCTCTTTTTCTTTTGCCAAATGGATGGACAAGAATGCCTAAGAACTCCCTCTAGCTATCTATGCTTTCCTCGTCTCAAACTCTATTCATGCTACATCACAAAGTTTGATCAAGTCAAATTCGAACCACTCTGTGTGAGGAGCACTCGGATTCCCCGATTCATCATAGACTTCAACTTCCAAAACCTCTTTGTGCATTTCGGTATGACCGAGTCATCCACTTCGCACACCGAGTTCACTAAGTTGATCTAGGTTTTCAATCTCGGTGCAGCCGATTTGAACTTTTTGGTCACACCGAGTTGCAGTAACTGCTAGCAGTTTTGCATGTCGGTGCCACCGACTTGTTCCACCCGGTCATACCGACAGGGTCAGGTTATATATACCAACGGGTTGAATTTTGGAAAACTTTCCAAAACCTTCTCGCCCGCACGTGACCTGCTCTGCCGTCCCGGGTCTCCGGATCATCCCCTCGCCACCAGCGACCTCCCGCCGTTGGTCTCTGTCGCCGTCAACGGTAATCTGCCCCACCGTTGCCGCCGTAGCGAGCTCGCCACGAAGTTAGGATATGAGCTTGATCTTTGTGCTATTCCTTAACTCTGATTCATAGCACATTGCTTTGCCATGATTCTTGCCGCTATTGAAATCATCCTGTCCAGCAAAAACATCCTTAGATTAGTTTTGATTCAAAATATTTAGGGTTAGGTCTCCGCCGAACTCACCTCGGACCGACCGAGTTGTAGAAATCGGTCTCACCGATTTGGCTTAGGCCATTGCACATTTGATTTTTGGTCTGATCGAAAATTACAAATCAGTGCGACCGAGTTCAACTCTCTGTGAAACCCAAGCAATCTCGGTGCCACCGAACTGTGACTCGATCTACCGAGTTCACTAGTTTAGGTTCCATAATTGCTTCGTTATCACCAAGTTTAACATATCGGTAGCTCCAAAATGCTTTCTGTGGAGAACTAAAACTAAGTTTTTGAGTCATCTGTTTTGCAAAAACTCTGCACTTTGTGATGCTCATCCAGTCTACCTCATCTACATCTATTCACATGGTTTGCTGTCAGTGTTATTGCCAATATGTCTGATCAGAGTGACAGCCAGAACTTGTCCGAGGAGCAAGTTAACATGAGTGAGGGCACTAGTCCCTCTAGGAGTTTCTGATGAGGGTAGAAGGAGCACACCTAGAAACTTGCCCAAGGCAGCTACCAAGACAAGAAAGAAGAAAACTTCTGACACTGATGATGAGGACTTTGTGGCTGATGAGGCCACTTCAAAGAAGAAGGTGCTTAGGAAAGAGTATGGCACAGCTGCTGTAACAAAGCCATGTTTGAACAAGAAGGCACCTGCTAAGAGGATTCCAATGTCTAAGGCCAGAGCCTCTACTCAATAAACTATGGTTTTCACTCTTGAAACCAGAGATGATGAGCCAGCAGGAGCAAAGAAGAGAGCAAGAAAAACCACAGCTAGAGTGATTGGCAAGCCATCCATGAGAGAGGATGATGATGATGAAGCTGAAGAAGAAGAAGATGTTGCTGCACCAGCTCCTAAAGCTCAGAAGCTTATGGGAGATGCAATCAAGTCAGGGGTTGCTCCTTTAAGGCCCAAGATTGCTCCCAAAGCTGCTGCTCAAGCCACCAAGTCTGCACCCAAGAGAAGCACCAGGAACATTCCAGCTTTGGAAAAGAACAAGGCCCCAGTGCCTGAGATTGATGAAGATGCTGAGGTCCAAGTGCTCATAAAACTCAAGCCCAAGATCCCTGATCATGATAATACTCATATTGTTGTTCAGGACATGAAGTTGAGGAAGGATGCATGTCTCAGAAGATGGAGACAAAGTGACCCATATGCTGTGAGGAGAAGGACTGCTGTGGATTATAGGTTCCATATCGAAGAACAACAAGACTTCTATGAGACAGTTCTGCTTGACAAGAAGCCCATAGTGTGTGACATGAGATGGGTTGATTGGGATTACATCAAGGATAATGAAGATCACTTCCCAAGTGTGCTTGAAAGTTTCAAAGCATGTGGTGTTGACAAGTTTGTGGGTCAGAAGCTGACCAAATGGAATGATGAACTCATCATGCAATTCTACTCCACAGCTCACTTTTATCCTGATGGTAGAATTGTGTGGATGTCTGAAGGTACAAGGTACCAGTCAACTGTTGATGAGTGGGCCAAGCTGATAAAATCCCCTAAAGAGCATGAGGATGACTTGGATGTCTATGCCAAGAAGAAGCAAGACCACAACTCCATGGCAAACATGTACAAAGAGATCCCTAATAAAGCATTGGAAACACACCATCTTGGATCTGTACATTTTTTGTTGTCTGGTCTAGCTACGATCAACACTATCTTGAGGCATACATTGTTGCCCAAATCTGGAGACCACAAGATGATTAGAGGACATTCAATCAACTTACTGCAAATTTTTTATGTCCCTCAAAAGTTCAAGGTCATGAGTATGATTGTTGAAACAATCAAGAGGACTGCTGCAGATCAGAAGAGATCATGTGGGTATGCTCCACACATTCAGGAGCTCATCCACTCCAAGATGGGCACATGCATATACTTGTTGGACAAGGAACATCTACCCCTATATCCTGACTTTGAGGACAACATAGTTGTGATGGATGAGAATGAACCTTCATCAATGCAAGCACAGGAGAAGAGAGCCAAACCTAGAGCTGAGAAAGCTGCCAAGATGCCAAGTGTTGAAGAGGCATCTCAAGTGCCCCTCAAGTCAAAGAAAGATCAAATGGCATATCTGCTTCAAGCAACTTTGAGGATTGAGAAGGGCTTGGCCACCCTGACTCAAAATCAAGAGAGCTTGGAGAGGATCATTGAAACAAAGTTCTATGGCCTTAATCTGAAAGTGACTGAGATACAGAATGCAGTTGAACAGCTCTAGGAGGAAGCAGGGGAGAGGAGACGGCAGGCTACCACATATGCCTTTCAGAGAGTGCCTAGAGGACAGAGGTCTGCTGAAGTGCCGGTACCTGACACTAGAGCTACACCATCAGCACCAGCAGCCACAGCTTCAGTGCCACCTCCATTTGCCACTCCACCACCTACAACTACATCATCTGAAGCCTTCGTCCTTGGATTTCTCTCGACACCACCTCCCGAAGATCAAGCCTGGAGAGACACATAGCACTATGCATTTTCAAACTTTTTGGTAACTTGTTGCCAAAGGGGGGGAAATATGTATAGATCATAGGCTTCGAGAGAGAGTGTTTTGCTTCTTGGTCTCTTGCTATTTGGTTGGTACATTTGTGTGTTTGCTTGATACTTTTCGTGTGTGAGATACTTGTTTGATCATGTGATTGATCATATGCTACTTTAGTGCTTGCTTGGATGATACTATCTCTTATATCCCTATATGATCATTCACTTTGCTTGGTGATGAGTGCATGCTTGATATGTCCATTTTGCATCATGCTTATATGTTAATATTTATTGCAATATGGGCTGTTATTATATGTTTTGTCACAATACTTATGCTTTTTCTCTCTTATTTTACAAGGTTTACATGAAGAGGGAGAATGTCGGCAGCTGGAATTCCGGGCTGTAAAAGGAGCAACTTCTGGAAACCTATTCTGCACAACTCAAAAAGCCCCAAAACTCCACAGAACTACGTTTCAGAAAATATAAAAAATATCTGGCGGAAGAAGATCACGAGGGGGGCCACCGGCTGTCCACGAGGGTGGGGGCGCCCCCCCTCTGGGCGCGCCCCCTATCTCGTGGGCCCCCCGAAGGCCCCCCGATGCCCATCTTCTCCTATATGAGGTGTTTTGACCTGGAAAAATCATAAGGAGGCTTTCGGGACCAGAAGCCACCGTCTTGAGGCGGAACCGAGGCGGAAACCAATCTAGGGCTCCGGCAGAGCTGTTCTGCCGGGGATACTTCCCTCCAGGAGGGCGAAATCGTCACCGATGTCATCACCAACAACTCTCCAATCTTGGGGAGGGCTATCTTCATCAACATCTTCACCAACACCATCTCCTCTCAAACCCTAGTTCATCCCTTGTATCCAATCTTTGTACCCAAACCACAGATTGGTACATGTGGGTTGCTAGTAGTGTTGATTACTCCTTGTAGTTGATGCTAGTTGGTTTATTTGGTGGAAGATCATATGTTCAGATCCATTATGCATATTAATACCCCTCTGATCATGAACCATATTATGTCTTGTGATTAGTTACTTTTGTTCCTGAGGACATGGGAGAAGTCTTGCTATAAGTAGTCATGTGAATTTGGTATCCGTTCGATATTTTGATGAGATGTATGTTGTCTCTCCTCTAGTGGTGTCATGTGAACGTCGACTACATGACACTTCACCATTATTTGGGCCTAGAGGAAGGCCTTGGGAAGTAATAAGTATATGATGGGTTGCTAGAGTGACAGAAGCTTAAACCCTAGTTTATGCGTTGCTTCGTAAGGGGCTGATTTGGATCCATATGTTTCATGCTATCGTTAGGTTTACCTTAATACTTCTTTTGTAGTTGCGGATGCTTGCAATAGAGGTTAATCATAAGTGGGAGGCTTGTCCAAGTAAGGACAGCACCCGAGCACCGGTCCACCCACATACAAAATTATCAAAGTACCGAACGCGAATCAGATGATCGTGATGAAAACTAGCTTGACGATAATTCCCATGTGTCCTCGGGAGCACTTTCCTTAATAAAAGAGTTTGTCCAGGCTTGTCCTTTGCTAGAAAAAGGATTGGGACACCTTGCAGCACCTTATTTACTTTTATCTTTTGTCACTTGCTACCAATTACCTTATCACAAAACTATCTGTTACCTATAATTTCAGTGCTTGCAGAAAATACCTTACTGAAAATTGTGTATCATTACCTTCTGCTCCTCGTTGGGTTCGACACTCTTACTTATCGAAAGGACTATGATAGATCCCCTACACTTGTGGGTCACCAAGACTCTTTTTTGGCGCCGTTGCCAGGGAGTGAAGCGCCTTTGGTAAGTCGAATTTGGTAAGGAAAAATTTATATAGTGTGCTGAAATTTATTGTCACTTGTTACTATGGCTCATAATCCATTGAGGGGCTTGTTCGGGGTATCTTCACCCCGATCAGAAGAGCAAAGAGTTTCTCCTCAACCTACTGCACCTACTGAAAATGTTTGCTTTGAAATTCCTTCGGATATGATAGAGAAACTGCTTGAAAATCCTTTTACAGGAGACGGAACACTACATCCCGATTTACACCTAATCTATGTGGATGAAGTTTGTGGATTATTTAAGCTTGCAGGTATGCCCGAGGATGTTATCAAGAATAAGGTCTTCCCTTTATCTTCGAAGGGAGATGCATTGACATGGTTTAGGTAATGTGATGATATTGGATCATGGAACTATAATCGTCTGAAGTTGGAATTTCATCAGAAGTTCTACCCTATGCACCAGGTTCATCGTGATCGTAATTATATTTATAATTTTCTGGCCTCACGAAGGAGAAAGCATCGCTCAAGCTTGGGAAGGCTTAAGTCAATGTTATATTCATGCCCCAATCATGATCTCTCAAGAGAAATGATCATTCAAAAAATTTATGCTCGGCTTTCTCTCACTAATCGCTCCATGCTCGATACTTCTTGTTCTGGCTCTTTTATGATGAAGACTGTTGAATTAAAATGGGATTTATTGGAAAGAATTAAACGCAACTCTGAAGATTGGGATCTCGACAAAGGTAAGGAGTCAGGTATGTCCCCTAAGTTTGATTGTATCAAAGCTTTTATGGATACCGATGTTTTCCGTGAGTTTAGCACTAAGTATGGACTTGACTCTGAGATAGTAGCTTCTTTCTATGAATCATTTGCTACTCATGTTGATCTCCCCATGGAGAAGTGGTTTAAATACCACCCTCCTATTGAAGTAAAAGTAGTTGAACCTATTAAAGTTGAAGAAAAGACTATCACTTATAATGTTGATCCTATTATTCCTACTGCTTATATTGAGAAACCACCTTTCCCTGTTAGGATAAAGGATCATGCTCAAGCTTCAACTGTAATTCGTATGAGTAATACTAGAACACCTACACCCTCTGAGCAAATTAAAGTTGAACCTAGTGTTGCTATGGTTAAAGATCTCTTGGTAGAAGATTTATATGGACATGTTATTTACCTCCAAAAAGAGTCCGCTAGAATAGCCAAACACAATGCTAGGAATAAACATAGACCTATTGTAGGCTTGCCTGTCATCTCTATTAAGATAGGAGATCATTGTTATCATGGTTTATGTGACGTGGGTGCTAGTGCGAGTATTATCCCTCATACCTTATATCAAGAAATTATGCATGACATTGCTCCTGTTGAGCTAGAAGGGATTGATGTTACTATTAAGCTAGCTAATAGAGACACTATTTCACCAGTTGGGATTGTTAGAGATGTTGAAGTCTTGTGTGGGAAGGTTAAATACCCTGCTGATTTTCTTGTTCTTAGTTCCCCACAAGATGAATTTTGTCCCATTATATTTGGTAGACCCTTCTTGAATACTGTTAATGCTAAGATAGACTGCATGAAAGATATTGTTACTGTTGGATTAGGGGATATGTCTCATGATTTTAACTTTGCTAAATTCCGTAGGCAACCCCTTGATAAAGAACTACCGAGTAAGGATGAAATTATTGGTCTTGCTTCTATTGCTGTGCCTCCTAATGATCCTTTAGAACAATACTTGCTAGACCATGAAAATGATATGCATATGAATGAGAGAAGGGAAATAGATGAAATATTCTTTAATCAGGGACCCGTATTGAAAAACAACTTGCCTGTTGAAATCCTAGGGGATCCTCCTCCACCCAAGGGTGATCCCGTGTTTGAACTTAAACCTTTACCTGATAATCTTAAGTATGTTTATCTTGATGAAAAGAAGATATATCATGTTATTATTAGTGCTAACCTTTCAGAGCAGGAAGAAGAAAAATTATTGAAAATTCTGAAGAAGCACCGTGCTGCTATTGGATATACTCTGGATGATCTTAAGGGCATTAGTCCCACTTTATGCCAACACAAGATAAAATTGGAAGAAAATGCTAAACCGGTTATTGATCATCAGCGACGATTGAATCCTAAGATGAAAGAAGTGGTAAGGAAGGAAATACTAAAGCTTCCAGAGGCATGTATTATCTATCCAGTTGCTGATAGCCAATGGGTAAGCCCTGTCCATTGTGTTCCTAAGAAGGGAGGTATGACTGTCGTTCCTAATGATAAAGATGAATTGACCCCGCAAAGAATAGTTACAAGTTAGAGGATGGTAATTGATTTCCGTAAGTTAAATAAAGATACTAAGAAAGATCATTACCCCTTGCCATTTATTGATCAAATGCTAGAAAGGTTATCCAAACATACTCATTTTTGCTTTCTAGATGGTTATTCTGGTTTCTCTCAAATACCTGTGTCAAAAGGGGACCAAGAAAAGACCACTTTTACTTGTCCTTTCGGTACCTTTGCTTATAGACATATGCCTTTTGGTTTATGTAATGCACCTGCTACCTTTCAAAGATGCATGATGGCTATATTCTCTGGTTTTTGTGAAAAGATTGTTGAGGTTTTCATGGATGATTTCTCCATTTACGGAACTTCTTTTGATGATTGCTTAAGCAACCTTGATCGAGTTTTGCAGAGATGTGAAGACACTAATCTTGTCTTGAATTGGGAGAAGTGCCACCTTATGGTTAATGAAGGCATTGTCTTGGGACATAAAATTTTTGAAAAAGGTATTGAAGTTGACAAAGCTAAAGTTGATGCTATTGAAAAGATGCCATGCCCTAAGGACATCAAAGGTATACGAAGTTTCCTTGGTCATGTTGGGTTTTATAGGAGGTTCATAAAGGACTTCTCCAAAATCTCCAGGCCTCTGACTAATCTCTTACAAAACGATATTCCTTTTGTCTTTGATGATGATTGTCTAGAAGCATTTGAAATACTTAAGAAAGCATTTATCTCTGCACCTATTGTCGAGCCTCCTGACTGGAATTTACCCTTTGAGATTATGTGCGATGCTAGTGACTATGTTGTAGGTGTTGTTCTAGGGCAAAGAGTTGATAAGAAATTAAAGGTTATCCAGTATGCTAGTAAAACTCTAGATAGTGCCCAGAAAAATTATGCTACTACCGAGAAAGAATTTTTTGCAGTCGTATTTGCTTGTGATAAGTTTAGACCCTATATCGTTGATTCTAAAGTAACTATTCACACTGATCATGCTGCTATCAAATACCTTATGGAAAATAAAGATGCTAAATCTAGACTTATTAGATGGGTTCTCTTGCTGCAAGAATTTGACTTGCATATTATTGAAAGAAATGGGGCCAAGAACCCCGTTGCAGATAACTTGTCTAGGTTAGAGAATATACTTGATGACCCACAACCTATTGATGATAGCTTTCCTGATGAACAATTAGCTGTCGTAAACACTTCTCGTACTGCTCCATGGTATGCTGATTATGCTAATTATATTGTTGCTAAGTTTATACCTCCTAGCTTCACATACCAACAAAAGAAAAAGTTCTTCTATGATTTGAGACATTACTTCTGCAATGACCCACATCTTTATAAAGAAGGAGTAGATGGTATTATTAGACGTTGTGTACCTGAGCATGAACAGGAACAGATCCTACGCAAGTGCCACTCCGAAGCTTATGGAGGATACCATGCGGGAGATAGAATGGCACATAAGGTATTGCAATCCGGTTTTTATTGGCCTACTCTCTTCAAGGATGCCCGTAAGTTTGTCTTATCTTGTGATGAATGTTAAAGAATTGGTAATATCAGTAGACGTCAAGAAATGCCTATGAATTATTCACTTGTTATTGAACCATTTGATGTTTGGGGCTTTGATTATATGGGACCGTTTCCTGCCTCTAATGGGTACACACATATTTTAGTTGCTATTGATTACGTTACTAAGTGGGTAGAAGCTATTCCAACTAGTAGTGTTGATCATAACACCTCTATTAAGATGCTTAAAGAAGTTATTTTTCCGAGGTTTGGAGTACCTAGATATCTAATGACTGATGGTGGTTCACACTTTATTCATGGCGCCTTCCGTAAAATGCTTGCAAAATATGATGTGAATCATATAATTGCATCTCCTTATCACCCACAGACTAGTGGTCAAGTAGAACTAAGTAATAGAGAGTTGAAATTAATTTTGCAAAAGATAGTTAATAGGTTTAGGAAGAATTGGTCCAAGAAACTTGATGATGCATTATGGGCCTATAGAACTGCATACAAAAATCCTATGGGTATATCTCCATATAAGATGGTATATGGAAAAGCTTGTCACATACCTCTTGAGCTAGAACATAAGGCATATTGGGCTATCAAAGAGCTCAATTATGATTTCAAACTTGCCGGTGAAAAGATGTTATTTGACATTAGCTGCCTTGATGAATGGAGAACCCAGGCCTATGAGAATGCCAAGTTGTTTAAATAAAAAGTTAAAAGATGGCACGACAAAAGGATACAAAAACGTAAGTTTAACGTAGGTGATTATGTCTTGCTATACAACTCTCGTTTAAGGTTGTTTGCAGGAAAACTTCTCTCCAAGTGGGAAGGACCTTACGTTATCGAGGAGGTCTATCGTTCCAGTGCCATAAAAATCAACAACTTCGAAGGCACAAATCCGAAGGTGGTGAACGGTCAAAGAATCAAACACTATATCTCAGGTAATCCTATAAATGTTGAAACCAATGTTATTGAAACCGTAACTCCGGAGGAATACATAAGGGACACTTTCCAGAATGATTCAGCCTCCGAAAAGGAAGAGGTATGTGATACGGTAAATAAACCGACTCCAAAACAGTTCTAAAGGAAATTTTTCTCCGTTTTGGAATATTTAGAAAAATAGAAAAATAAGTAGCAGTCCGGAAGAGACACGAGCCATCCACGAGGGTGGAGGGCGCGCCCCCTTCCCTGGGTGCGCCCCCCTGCCTCGTGGGCACCCCGTGTGCCTCCCGGACTCCGATTTCTGGTATGTTACTCCTTTTGGTCGATAAAAATTCATTATTTATACTCCCGAAGGTTTTGACCTCTGTATCACGCAAAAATCCTCTGTTCTTGTTTCGAGCTGTTTTCTGCTAGGGTTTGCGAAGCCAGGTACCATGTCGTCTGCCTCCTCCAACAACGAAGGCAAGATGCTTGGCTAATGAAGATAGATCTGAAGAGGGAAGGACCCGAGGAGACCCACAAGGAGAAGAAGATCAAGAAGGAGGTGGAAGATCCGGCTCCGACATCAGGAGAAGAAGACATCCATCAACCTCTTCCCAACCTCTTTACCTCAACAGAGATTGAAGCTTTAAGATTGATTGAGTTAGCTCAAATCCAAAACAAGCATCTCACAAGTGAAAATATTTTGTTGAAGGAATATATAGCTGCACTCAAAGGTATTATCCGCAAGCTGGAGGATCTCCTATGCTCGATATATGATGATCCGGCGTCACTACTTTCAACTCCATCATCACCACCCCCGAAGAAGGAGACATAATCATATGGGTATGGGCACTCCCCTTGGCAACTGCCAAGCTTGGGGGAGTGACCCCGGTATCGTATCACCATCACTCCTATCTTTACCTTTTTCTTAGTTCGATCCTTTTGGTAGTATCTTGATCTAGTAGAATAAAGTTAGCATGATCTAGTTGTGAGATTTACCTTATGAACTTTACCCTTTGTAATCAAGTTTGTGAGCTATATAATAAAGATTAGTGTTGAGTCAAGGGCTTGATTCCTCACTTGGGTCATGATAATAAGAAAGAAAATATAAAGAGTATCCAAGAGATCATATTGATCTTATGGGAAGTAACGACTTCACATATAAGAGTATGATGAATAAAAGTTGTTGGGAGTTGACAAACATAGTTTTGGTCATCGTTGCAATTAATAGGAAGTAATAAAAGAAGAGAGGCTTCACATATAAATATACTATCTTGGACATCTTTTATGATTGTGAGCACTCATTAAAGTATGATATCCTAAAGAGTTGATGTTGGACAAGGAAGACAACATAATGGGTTATGTTTTCTTATATCTGAAATAAAGTATATTGTCATGGATAATCCAACATGTTGAGCTTGCCTTTCCCCCTCATGCTAGCCAAAACTCCTCGCACTAAGTAGAGATACTACTTGTGTTTCCATACATCCTTAAACCCAGTTTTGCCATGAGAGTCCACCATACCTACCTATGGATTGAGAAAGATCCTTCCAAGTAAGTTGTCATGTTGCAAACTCGCTAAAATATGTATGATTTATTATTGTGGAGGAAATTAGCTTTATACGATCTTGTAATATGGAAGTAATAAAAGCGACGGACTGCATAATAAAGGTCCTTATCACAAGTGGCAATGTAAAGTGACGTTCTTCTGTGCTAAGAGTTTGTGCATCCAACCATAAAAACACATGACAACATCTGCTTCCCTCTGCGAAGGGCCTATCTATATTCTTGCCTTTTAAGAGTCAAGGTGAAATTCACCTTTCCTTTTTTACATTTTATCCTTTGGCAAGCACATTGTGTTGGAAAGATCCTGACATATATACCCACTTGGATGTAAGTTCTCATGATCTATTACTGTTGACATTACCCCTGAGGTAAAAGGTTGGGTTGCAATACCATAAGCCCCTATATTTCTCTGTGTCCGATTAAAACTCCATAAACACAAGTACTGCGTGAGTGTGAGCAATTGTGGAAGACTATATGATAGTTGAGTATGTAGGCTTGCTGAAAAGCTCGTATATTGACTCTTTCCGATGTTACGATAAATTGCAATTGCTTCAGTGACCAATATCAAAGTTTGTTAGTTTTCAATGAAGTTTATGATGCATGCTTGATATGGTGAATGAATTGTTACTTTAGCATAAGAATTATATGACAATATATATGTTGTTGTTATAAGAATGATCATGATGCCCTCATGTCCGTATTTTGTTTTTATCGACACCTCTATCTCTAAAACATGTGGACATATTTTTCGATATTGGCTTTCGCTTGAGGACAAGCGAGGTCTAAGCTTGGGGGAGTTGATACGTACATTTTGCATCATGCTTATATGTTGATATTTATTGCAATATGGATTGTTATTATATGTTTTGTCACAATACTTATGCCTTTTCTCTCTTATTTTACAAGGTTTACATGAAGAGGGAGAATGCCGGCAGCAGGAATTCTGGGCTGGAAAAGGAGCAACTTCTGGAAACATATTCTGCACAACTCCAAAAGCCCCAAAACTTCAGAGAACTACGTTTCAGAAAATATAAAAAATATCTGGCAAAAGAAGATCACGAGGGGGGCCACCGGCTGTCCACGAGGGTGGGGGGCGCCCCCCCCCCTCTGGGCGCGCCCCCTGTCTCGTGGGCCCCCCGAAGGCCCCCTGATGCCCATCTTCTCCTATATGAGGTGTTTTGACCCTGAAAAAATCAAAAGGAGGCTTTCGGGACCAGACGCCACCATCTCGAGGCGGAAACCAATCTAGGGCTCCGACAGAGCTGTTCTGCCGGGGATACATCCCTCCGGGAGGGGGGAAATCGTCACCGCCGTCATCACCAACAACTCTCCCATCTTGGGGAGGGCTATCTTCATCAAAATCTTCACCAGCACCATCTCCTCTCAAACCCTAGTTCATCTCTTGTATCCAATCTTTGTACCCAAACCTCATATTGGTACCTGTGGGTTGCTAGTAGTGTTGATTACTCCTTGTAGTTGATGCTAGTTGGTTTATTTGGTGGAAGATCATAGGTTCAGATCCATTATGCATATTAATACCCCTCTGATCATGAACCATATTATGTCTTGTGAGTAATTACTTTGTTTCCTGAGGACATGGGAGAAGTCTTGCTATAAGTAGTCATGTGAATTTGGTATTCGTTCGATATTTTGATGAGATGTATGTTGTCTCTTCTCTAGTGGTGTCATGTGAACGTCGACTACATGACACTTCACCATTATTTGGGCCTAGAGGAAGGCATTGGGAAGTAATAAGTAGATGATGGGTTGATAGAGTGACAGAAGCTTAAACCCTAGTTTATGCGTTGCTTCGTAAGGGGCTGATTTGGATCCATATGTTTCATGCTATGGTTAGGTTTACCTTAATACTTCTTTTGTAGTTGCTGATGCTTGCATTAGAGGTTAATCATAAGTCGGAGACTTGTCCAAGTAAGGACAGCACCCAAGCACCGGTCCACCCACATACCAAATTATCAAAGTACCGAACGTGAATAAGATGATCGTGATGAAAACTAGCATGACGATAATTCCCATGTGTCCTCGGGAGTGCTTTCCTTAATATAAGAGTTTGTCCAGGCTTGTCCTTTGCTACAAAAAGTATTGGGCCACCTTGCTGCACCTTATTTACTTTTACCTTTTGTCACTTGCTACCAATTACCTTATCACAAAACTATATGTTACCTGTAATTTCAGTGCTTGCAGAAAATACCTTACTGAAAACCGCCTATCATTTCCTTCTGCTCCTCGTTGGGTTCGACACTCTTACTTATCTAAAGGACTACGATAGATCCCCTACACTTGTGGGTCATCAATGCTTTTAGTTCATATCATTTTGAGCGCTCCACCAAGATGTATGTGACATGGAAGAGTAACCCATGATCCTAATCGATTGTGCATTTGCATTCAAACACAAATTTTAAATAATGCACAAATTTAGGGGGAGCTCTTGCTTATCACATACTTCTCAAAGCGACGATGTATTTAAATATTTTTATCATTTGTCGAAGCTTTAATCTATATGTTGTCATCAATTACCAAAAAGGGGGAGATTGAAAGTGCAACTATCCCTGGGTTGTTTTGGTAATTCCTAACATCATATAGCTCACTGAACTAATGCTATTTCAAGATGACCATTTCAGAAAGTTCAATGATTGTCATGGCATGGATTAGGAATGTGGACCCCTCAAAATGCTAAGGACACATATTGGCTCAAGCTCAAGACTCTTCATTTTATATTTTAGTGATCCAAGATCACAGTGAGTCCATAAGAAAGCCAATACTATTAAAAGGGGATGAGGTGTTGCTTAATGGGTTTCTTGCTCAAAGTGCTTAGTGATATGCTCCAAAACCCTCAACCACTTTCTCACATCCACATATGTCCCAAACCAAAAGTCAAACTCGCCCCCACTGAAATCTTCTATCTGGCGCCACTGAGTTCAGTTGACATAGCCACTGCCACAAACCCAAGTCACTTCGGTCTCACCGATAGGGTTCTCGGTCTCACCGAGATGGGATTGCAAACTCTTTGGTTCCCTTTGTAACGTTTCCGTCTAACCGAGATGAGCGATCGGTTCCACCGAGTTCGCAATGCAAACTCTCTGTTTCCTCTTCGTAACATTTTGATCCAACCGAAATGAGCGAATCGGTCCCACTAAGTTTGTCTGACCAACTCTGTGGTTAGTCTATTACCAAAATCGGTCCTACCGAGTTTGTGCAATCGGTCTCACCAAGATTACGTCATGCTCTAACCCTAATGAAATCGGTCCTACCAGGTTGATCATATCGGTCCCAC
>LR738715.1:549415073-549450232 GCA_902687465.1 Secale cereale | reverse complement strand
GAAATCTTCTATCTGGCGCCACTGAGTTCAGTTGACATAGCCACTGCCACAAACCCAAGTCACTTCGGTCTCACCGATAGGGTTCTCGGTCTCACCGAGATGGGATTGCAAACTCTTTGGTTCCCTTTGTAACGTTTCCGTCTAACCGAGATGAGCGATCGGTTCCACCGAGTTCGCAATGCAAACTCTCTATTTCCTCTTCGTAACATTTTGATCCAACCGAAATGAGCGAATCGGTCCCACTAAGTTTGTCTGACCAACTCTGTGGTTAGTCTATTACCAAAATCGGTCCTACCGAGTTTGTGCAATCGGTCTCACCAAGATTACGTCATGCTCTAACCCTAATGAAATCGGTCCTACCAGGTTGATCATATCGGTCCCACAGAAATGCCTAACGGTCACATTATGAACTAAATCGTTCTGATCAAGTTCTCTGATTCGGTCCCACCAAGTTTGGTAAATTGTGTCTAACGGTTAGATTTTGTGTGGAGGCTATATATACCCCTACACCCACTCTTCATTCATGGAGAAAGCCATCAGAACAAACCTACACTTCCATTACTCATTGTTCTGAGAGAGAACCACCTA
Organism: Secale cereale; assembly: GCA_902687465.1. Lineage (NCBI taxonomy): Eukaryota > Viridiplantae > Streptophyta > Magnoliopsida > Poales > Poaceae > Secale > Secale cereale. The sequence continues at coordinate 549,449,644 of LR738715.1, read as the reverse complement.
GCCATGTGTTGAGACCAAGATATTTCAATCCTATCATATGAATCTTGATCTCTAGCCTTCCCCACGTTTGTTTCCACTCAAATCATCTTTCCACCAAATCCAAATCCGTGAGAGAGAGTTGAGTGTTGGGGAGACTATCATTTGAAGCACAAGAGCAAGGAGTTCATCATCAACACACCGTCTATTACCTTTTGGAGAGTGGTGTCGCCTAGATTGGTTAGGTGTCACTTGGGAGCCTCCGGCAAGATTGTGGAGTTGAACCAAGGTGTTTGTACAGGCAAGGAGATTGCCTACTTCGTGAAGATCCACCCTAGTGAGGCAAGTCCTTCATGGGCGATGGTCATGGTGGGATATACAAGGTTGCTTCTTCATGGACCCTTTCTGGGTGAAGCCCTCCGTGGACTCGCGCAGCCGTCACCCTTCGTGGGTTGAAGTCTCCATCAACGTGGATGTACGATAGCACCACCTATCGGAACCATGCGTAAAAAATGTCCGTGTCTACATTGCGTTTGCTCCGTCAAACTCCTCCCTTTACCTTCATATGCAATTGCTTTACATTCTGCTGCTATACTCTTAGAATAGCATGTGTAGGTTGATTGCTTGACTTGTGCTAAGTTGCTAAAATCTGCCAAGAATTAAAATTGGGAAAAGGCTAGATTTTTATTTGGTCAAGTAGTCTACCCCCCCCCCCCACTAGACATATTTTCGATCCTACATGCGGCTCTTACCGATGAGCTCCGCCTGAAGCTGGAACTCCTGGGAGCCGAGGCTGAGGGCAGGGCCACCGCCCTCAGGACAAGGCTGGACGAGGCTGAACAGCGCGAGAGGGCCGCCAAGGAAGCCCAGGCCTTAGCCCAAGGTGACATGGCATCTGCTCGCGCTGACCTGCATTCGCTCCAGCAGTAGATCGATGATGCTGCATCTTATGCGAAGGAGAACGCACACGAGGTGTAGCGCTGCCCATGCTATGGCACGAGCATGCCTCGATGCTCCAGGCTCTCAGGGTGAGGGCCAAGCGAGCTTTAGGCACCATCTACGAGTAGAGCACCCTCATCTGCACGAGGATGACTATGCTAGCCACCTTCGTTTCTTCACCGAGATCGTGACCCGCCTGGAGGGTCAGGCCGCGAGGGCCCGGGAGCTCATTGAAGAGAGAAGTCGTGGCCTTCTCGGGCGCGCGTTCTCGCGCGTCTTCATCCATCTTCAGAATCTTGACCCTTATTTTGATTTTGACGCCGCGATAGCCCCCGTGCCTCGGGTTATTCGAAGCAATCTGGCAGAATGGGTGGACAATCATGTCGATGGTCTGATCGCAGAGTTCGCTCCTAAGGACGACGTGGTCGTGACCGCGGCCAAAGAAGGCGATGCGGGTGATGACGATGAGGACGAAACCAGCGACATCATGGGTGACACAGGTGAATACGGCGGCGGCGCTGATGAAGACGACGCCGACGACAACGTTGGTGGCACGGGCGAGGCCTTGGCATCCTCCAGCTAAGCTCGTGTTTCCCTTTTACCTTGATCTGCATGCAAGAACCTTGGGGGCATGAAAGCATATTTGAAAAGGAGGATGCCCCTTGTAATATATGAAACGATGATATGCTTTTGAGGTAGGATCTGAATTGAGTCGTCGCCAGCCTTCGGGCTCCCGAGCGGGGTAGCTGCTGTGACTTATCTTTGGTTCCGTAGATCTTGAGCGGGTCCTGATGCCGTGTTAGCACCTGCTACTTCTCGAGCTTGCGTTGTATTCCCTCGAAGAGGAAAGGGTGATGCAGCACAGTAGTGTAAGTTTTTCCCTCAGTTTTTGAGAACCAAGGTATCAATCCAGTAGGAGACCACGCGCGAGTCCCTCGCACCTACACAAACAAATAAGAACCTCGCAGCCAACGCGATAAGGGGTTGTCAATCCCTTCAGGGTCACTTACGAGAGTGAGATCTAATAGATAGGATAGGATAATATTTTTGGTATTTTTGGTATAGGAACAGAAAGTAAAGAAAGCAAATAAGCAACGGCGACAGAAATTGTCTAGTTGACGGGAAAGTAATATGACAAAGATAGACCCGGGGGCCATAGGTTTCACTAGTGGCTTCTCTCATGATAGCAGATTTCTACGATGGGTGAACAAATTACTGTCGAGCAGTTGATAGAAAACGCATAGTTATGAGAATATCTAGGCATGATCATTGTATATAGGCATCACGTCCGTGATAAGTAGACCGAAATGATTCTGCATCTAATACTATTACTCCACACATCGACCACTATCCAGCATGCATCTAGAGTATTAAGTTCATAAGAACAGAGTAAAGCCTTAAGCAAGATGACATGATGTAGAGGGATAAACTCAAGCAATATGATATAAACCCCATCTTTTTATCCTCGATGGCAACAATACAATACGTGCCTTGCTGCCCCGGCTGTCACTGGGAAAGGACACCACAAGATTGAACCCAAAGCCAAGCACTTCTCCCATTACAAGAACTATAGATCTAGTAGGCCAAACCAAACCAATAATTCGAAGAGACTTGCAAGGATATTATAATCATACATAAAAGATTTCAGAAAAGAATCCAATATTGTTCATAGATAATCTTGATCATAAACCCACAATTCATAGGATCTCGACAAACACACCGCAAAAAGATTACATCGAATAGATCACCTCGAAGATCAAGGAGAACTTTGTATTGAGATCCAAAGAGAGAGAAGAAGCCATCTAGCTAATAACTATGGACCTGAAGGTCTGTGGTAAACTACTCACAACTCATCAGAGAGGCTATGGTATTGATGTAGAAGCCGTCCGTGGTCGATGCCCCCTCTGGTGGAGCTCCGGAACGGGCCCCAAGATGGGATCTCACGGGAACACAAGGTTACGGTGGCGGAATTAGGGTTTCTTCGTGTTTCGCGATGTTTTCAGGGTATTTGGGTATATATAGGAGGAAAAAGTACGTCGGTGGAGCAACATGGGGCCCGCGAGAGTGGGGGAGCACCTACCCCCCTGGGCACACCCTGCCCCCTCGTGGCAACCTCGTTTCTTCTCTCACTTGTAATCCAAGTCTCTCGTGAAGATATCGTTCCAAAAATAACTCTCCCGAAGGTTTCATTCCGTTTGGACTCCGTTTGATATTCCTTTTCTGCGAAACACTGAAATAGGCAAAAACCAGCAATTTGCAATGGGCCTTGGGTTAGTAGGTTAGTCCCCAAAACAATATAAAAGGGTATAATAAAGCCCATTAAACATCCAAAACAGAATATATAATAGCATGAAACAATAAAAAATTATAGTTACGTTGGAGACGTATCAAGCATCCCCAAGCTTAATTCCTGCTCGTCCTCGAGTAGGTAAATGGTAAAAACTGAATTTTTGATGTGGAATGCTAACCAACATAATTCTCAATGTAATTTTCTTTATTGTGGCATGAATGTTCATATCCGAAAGATTCAAGAAAAAAGTCTATATTGACATAAGAATAATAATACTTCAAGCATACTAACAAAGCAATCGTGTCTTCTCAAAATACATGGCCAAAGAAAGTTATCCCTACAAAATCATATAGTCTGGCTATGCTCTATCTTCATCACATAAATTATTTAAATCATGCACAACCCCGGTTTCAGCCAAGCCATTGTTTCACACTTTAATTCTTTCGAACCTTTCAACTTTCACGCAATACATGAGCGTGAGCCATGGATATAGCACTATGTGGAATAGAGTGCTGGTTGTGGAGAAGACAAAAGAAGAAGATAGTCTCACATCAACTAGGCGTATCAATGGGCTATGGAGGTGCCCATCAATATATATCAATGTGAGTGAGTAGGGATTGCCATGCAACGGATGCACTAGACCTATAAGTGTATGAAAGCTCATCAAAAGAAACTAAGTGGGTGTGCATCCAACTTGCTTGCTCATGAAGACCTAGGGCGTTTGAGGAAGCCCATCATTGGAATATAGAAGCCAAGTTCTATAATGAAAAATCCCACTAGTATATGAAAGTGACAAAACAAGAGACTCTCTATCATGAAGATTATGGTGCTACTTTGAAGCACAAGTGTGGAAAAGGATAGTAGCATTGTCCCTTCTCTCTCTCTTTTTTTGGAGGGGCTTTTTTTAGCCCCGCTCTCTTTTTTGGGCCATCTCCTTTTTTTATTTGGCCTTTATCTCTTTTTTTTAATTTCCTCACACGGGACAATGCTCTAATAATGAAGATCATCACACTTTTATTTACTTACAACTCAATGAATACAACTCGAAGCTAGAACAAAATATGACTCTATGTGAATGATAATGATGAAGCATGTCATATGAATGAAACGATGGAAATTTGCATGGAAATATATCTCGGAATGGCTATGGAAATGCCATGATAGGTAGGTATGGTGGCTGTTTTGAGGAAGGTATATGGTGGGTGTATGATACCGGCGAAAGTTGCGCGGTACAAGAGAGGCTAGCAATGGTGGAAGGGTGAGAGTGCGTATAATCCATGGACTCAAAATTACTCATAAATAACTCATATACTTATTGCAAAAATATAGGAGTTATCAAAACAAAGTATTCAACGCATGCTCCTAGGGGAAGGGTTGGTAGGAGTTAACCATCGCGCGATCCCGACCTCCACACAAAGGATGACACTCAACAAATAAATCATGCTCCAACTTCATCACATAATGGTTCACCATACGTGCATGCTACGGGAATCATAAACTTTAACACACGTGTTTCTCAAATTCACAATTACTCCACTAGCATGACTCTAATATCACCATTCTCACATATCAAAACAATCATCAAGTATCAAACTTCTCATAATATTCAATGCACTTGTATGAAAGTTTTTACTATACTCATGTTGGATTCCTATCATATTAGGACTAGAATTGTAACCAAAGCACATTACCATGCTGTTCTAAAAGACTCTCAAAAAGATATAAGTGAAGCATGAGAGATGAATAATTTCTACAAAATAAAACCACCACCGTGCTCTAAAAGATATAAGTGAAGCACTAGAGCAAAACTATCTAGCTCAAAAGATATAAGTGAAGCACATAGAGTATTCTAATAAATTCTATATCATATTTATCTCTCTCAAATGGTGTGTCCAGCAAGGATGATTTGTGGCAAACTAAAAAGCAAAAACTCAAATCATACATGATGCTCCAAGCAAAACACATATCATGTGGTGAATAAAAATATAGTCTCAAGTAAAGTTACCGATAGACGAAGACGAAAGAGGGGATGCCTTCCCGGGGCATCCCCAAGCTTAGGCTTTTGGTTGTACTTGAATTTTACCTTGGGTGCCTTGGGCATCCCCAAGCTTAGTCTCTTTCCACTCTTTGTTCCATTGTCCATCAAATCCTTACTCAAAACTTGAAAACTTCACAACACAAAACTTAACCAAAATTCTCGTGAGCTCCGTTAGTATAAGAAAACAAACCACTACTCAAAGGTACTGTAATGAACTCATTCTTTGTTTATATTGGTGTTAAACCTACTGTATTCCAACTTCTCTATGATTCATACCCCCGGTACTACTCATAGATTCATCAAAATAAGCAAACAACACACGAAAAACAGAATTTGTCGAAAACAGAACAGTCTGTAGTAATCTGTAACTTTAGAATACTTCCGTAACTATAAAAAAATGAAATACATTGGTGGACGTGAGGAATTTCTCTATTAATCATCAGCAAAAAGAATCTACTAAAAAGCACTCTCCAGTAAAAAATGACAACCAATCTCGTGAGCGCTAAAGTTTCTGTTTTTTACAGCATGATCACATAAACTTCACACAAGTCTTCCCAAAGGTTCTACTTGGCAATAACACTAATTAAAACACAAAACCACATCTAAACAGAAGATAGATGCAATATTTATTCCTAAACAGAAGCAAAAACAAATAAAATAAAATTGGGTTGCCTCCCAACAAGCGGTATCGTTTAACGCCCCTAGCTAGGCACGATACAAGAATAGATCTAGGTGTTTCCATCTTTGGTAGGCAATCCATAATTGGCTCTCATAATAGATTCATAAGGTAATTTATTTTTCTTTCTAGGAAAGTGTCACACCCTGATTTTCATGCCACATTGCTTAAAGCTGATTATCATGCTAAAAATGCGGATTTACAAAAACTTTTGAGTGTTTTGGCTTTGCTTGATTGATTTTTTGTGTGCTGTTTGCTAGTGCTCTAAAAATCAAATAAATCCTCCAACTCTTATACTTCATCTCCTTGATCCAAAACCTTTTCCCAATGATCATGCCATGTGTATAGACCAGTATAGTATTTTCTAATAAAAATATTTTGGCCAAATAGTATTTTCTACAATTAGTTTTCCAAAAACCCCTAAATTGAGGTTTGCACTACAAGTACCTTAATTAGGGTGTGAAAAATCTTTCAAAAAGTATATGTGAACCCTATTAGGTATAGGACTCCCATAAACCACAAAATTATAATTTTATAAGTTATTTGTATATTTTATTTAAAAGCTTTTTCTTAAGGCCAAAAATGGTCTTTAATAGGGAAAATTTATTTAATTATTTCAAAAATATTTTCCAAAATTCAGGGAAACTCATAGGACATATATTGTCCATCTATAAGAGTTTCAACATATGGTCATGTTCAAAATATTGGACAAATCCTTCATTAACCCTTTCTGGATATTTCAAGCTTTTGAAATATTTACAAAGGGAATATTCTCCAAAAATTCCAGGGAAATTCTATCATCTCAAATATGACATATTTGATGATCTTACAAAGCCTCATGCCTTGAAGATCAAGGAAACATCATCTAATCCCCTCAAAACCATTTCTGTCTGTTTTGAAGTTTGAGCAACTTTACATTGCCAAACTTGTCCAAATGCTCTCAAACTTGGTGCACATGCGAGAATGGTCTAATTATGTATCTAGACCAAATGGCACAAGTATTGGAGAAGCATAACTTGATCTAAGTGCCCAAAAACCCTTTCTGACCAGATCCAAATTTGATCAACTCTACATTGCCAACTTTTTACTTGGGGCCTCAAAATGTGTGGACATGTTCACAAACCCAAATGATGACACTAAACCAAGTGGTGCATCAAGGGGAGATGATTTGCTTAACTTAATCTTGGAAAATCCATTTCTGTTGATTTCTAGGGTTCACCAATGTTACAAGGGCAACTTTGCCCAAATGAGCTCAAATTTGGTGGAAGTGCCTAAATGTATGTGACATTTCATCCTGTTAAGTCCCATGACAATTGGAAGTCATTTGCTTTCCCAAATCTGCATCAAACACCTTCTGCCATTTTTCCTAAACCATTGTTTTGACCCCTTTTTCTATTCCCCTTTACCTCAAATTCTTACCATAGGTAAACCTGATCATCTTCAACCTCCAGTAACTTCCCCATGTCCACGGCTCAATGATTGAGGGGGGTGAAACCCCATTTTACATCTCTGAACCTCCATTTTCACCCTTGTCTCTCAGCACACTCCCCTTCTAGAAGCTCACCAGGGCATCCAAGACCAAAACCTCTTTGTTTACTCCTCCCCTGACCCCCTAGACATCATTGGGCAAAGTGGACGCGTCCAGAGCGGCGAGGACACGGCCATGCCGGCCATACGGGCGCTCTGGAGCGCGCTAAAGTGCCCTGGCGCACTGTAGCCACCCCCAATCAGGAGCACCCGATAGCTCGGGCCTCCCCAACATGTCTCCCGAGGCCGCCTCGACGTCCGGGACACGGCAGCTGGTCGGCCCCCTTCTTCCTCTCTCTCTTCTCTCTCTCTCTCCGGCCCCTGCTCGCACGTGCGCCATGGCTGCCCGAGCGCTCCAGTAGGCAGCCTCACACGCGCGCTACCCTGACGCTCCCCCGCTCCTTCTCTCCCCTCCCATCGACTTGGACCACGCCCACACACACCGCAGACATCCCCGAGCCTCCTCCCGTGACCACCCCGGCCATTTCCGCGGGCGCCCGTAGGCCGCATCCACGGTGAGCCATGGCCACACTATATAGGGCCGCCCCAGGCCTCCCTGTGGAGCCCCTTCGCTCTCTGTCCTTCCCAGCAACCCCCTGGACCAACCCACACCTCTCCCCGCGCCCCCAATGCACCTCCGTGGCCGGAGCCTCGCCGACGGCCGCCGCTCGAATTCGAGCAACCCCGAGCCCCTCTCTCCCTCCTGGCCACTCAGGTGCCATCGCACGATCTCCAAGAAGCCCCCCACCTCCGCCAATCCTCCCCGAGATGCCCGTGCGCTCGAAGCCCAAGGTGGCCGAGGCCCTTCTCCGCCATGGTTGGACCCCTGCTCGACCTGGTCCCCCCCGGCAGGCGTGTTACCAATGGCTGGATGCGCTTCTCCGCGCTGGTCATTCCGGTGGCCGGGGCGTCGCCGGAGACGGCCTGAGTCGATGGGGCCACGCCGGCGAGCGCTCGGCCCTGCCTCCCCTGCCTCGCCTTTGTTCGAGCGGGAGGAGGAAGGCGAACCTGCCAGGCGGGGCCTGCTGGTAAGCGACCGAGAGGCTAGGCCCGCGCATAAGTGGAGACGCATCCGTGGAAGCCGCGTCCCTGCGGTGAAGACGCCTAGCCCGAAGGCGCCTTTGACGTCGCCTGGCCCTCTGCGTATGGCCGTGCTGCTGGGCCGGCCCAGGGCGCTGCGGCGCTATACTGCGCCCCAAACGCAGTATAGGTATAACCCCCCCTCCTTTCCATTTTCTTTTTGCATTTCCAGTCAACTTCAAAAACCCATAAATAATTCAAATGAACTCAAAATTTGATGATTCAAATTTCTAGGAGTTTCTAAAATCCTGATATACCTGTTGGTGCAACATGCACATTTTTCCAGAAACTTTTCCTTCACAAATAATTATCAAATGTCATTATTCTCTTTCTGTGATAAACTTTAGAAAATCATAGAGGTCTCAAATTTGATCCAAATGCAGTGGTTCAAATTCATAGGTGCTTCTCATATCCAAACTTAGTTTTGGAACATTTTTATTAATACTTTCTGTACCCCACCAAATAATGAGCCATTTCTTCATATTTATCAGCTTTGCAAAATCCTAGGAAATTCATTTGAACTCCAAATCCAGTGAAACCAACTCCTAGATGCTTCTAAAATCATGACTTGATTAATGGGTGCCTTTGCTCATTATTCAAAAATATATTTCTGTACACTTCTTTCAAATCCATAAACCCCTTGATTCCATCATATTGAAATGTGCCAAACCATCCATTGATCATACTCCAATGAAACCACCTTGGTTATTTTTCATATGACCAGAGGTATCCTAGAAAAGTCCAACTCCTATTTTTTAGAGCACTTTTATTTTTGCTTTGTTGTGTTGCTTATTATGATTGTTTCCATCGTTAGTTGACGAAATAAACGGAGTACTCGGAGACAGACCAGAAGGTTGGAAGACTCGGAAGGATAAGGCAAGCAGCCTTTTGACCATGCTCGAGAAACCTTTTTATGCATGTCATATAAAACCATAATGTTATTGCTACGGAATCATGATGAGGTGGAACCACATTGATGGTTTGCCACTGCACTTCCTCGTTGATACTTGCATTGAGCACGACCCTACCTTCTTATGAGGGTCATGCCGGCGGGAATAGATAGACGTGTGTTATAGTAGTTGGCTACGCAAAATGGGTCAGGGATATGCATTGCGAGAAACAAGTGTGGTTTGACATACTTGCAAATAACCCAGTGGGTGCCACTAATGCCCCTGGGAGATGATGATGAACTAGGGCACTACTTGGTAGAGAAGTAGTGTGCCGAGGCTTGATGAAAGTGTTGTTTACAGAGATGGATTAGATTTATGTGTGACTACCGTCCCAACCAATCAAGCGCAACCACTCTTCCCTTATATGGGAAAGGGCATTATTGATTACCTAGGTCGATACTAGCATGGTGCCCGCATTACTAGTGAGGGGGGTGACATGAGGTCACTCTCGGGACGGGGTCGTGCTTGGATAGGCGGCCATGACTGTCTTTACAGGGCACCGGACACACCGTTGGTACCCCGTGCTTGTGGTATGTGATGAATATGGGAGCAAGGCTCCACAAATTTTAAGATGTGAAATGTTGGCACGGGGCTGTTACCAATCGAGTGGACTCTGTGTTAGTGTCGTCTAGGGAAAGGTAGTGATCGGGTGCTTACCCCGGGTACTTGAGGTACCGCGGGTCGTGAATGACACGGAAGTTCCCCGGATCTTGTGGGTAAAGTGTGCAACCTCTGCAGAGTGTAAAACTATTCGAATAGCTGTGTCCACGGTCAAGGACAGTTGGTTGGTGCTACTTAGACTATGTCCATAAGTTTCTGGGAAACAACACGGTTTGGTAAATCTGTTGATATGATTGTGAGAAAAATCACAATGAGCTTGAGCATGAGTTGATTACAACTCTTTCTCGATAATGATGTTTGTAACCTCCTGATACTTGTTGCAGACACATGCATGCCCTTGTTATATGTTAATCATGCTTGCATTTGAAAAACTAGCTTTTCGCAAAACTGCCAATTTAGCAGTAGAGCCTTGCATAATTATTCTGTCATCACACTTGGGTTGCTTGCGAGTACATTCAAAGTACTCATTGGCTTGCCACTGGTTATTTTATTGGCCAGGCAGGAGAGAATAGGATATGATGAAGATTTCTTGGTGACGAGCATGCGAGCTAGGACGCTTCCCAGTCAGAATGCATGTAGGGTTCAGGCAGATGGCATGGGTCCAAGTTGTTGAAGAAATCCGCTGCGATGATATACTCAAGTCTTGACCATAATGGTCCTATTTGTGTAATACGGTATGTATGGATGTAAGACTCTTGTTATTCAGCTTTGGTGTGTTCAGTGAGCATTGATCTCTGGGATCACTGTACACGTGCATTCGGTGATAATGACTTATGAGTCGGGGTCCCCATAGAGCTGGTATCAGAGCCATCCTGACTGTAGGAAGCCTTAGTTAGGGAAAAATTATTCTCAAAACTATTACTAGTTTTCAAAACTATCTATACTTCTCTTCCCTTCTCAGTTTTTCGAAAACTAGGCTATACTTGATCTCTTCCCCTTCAAAACTTTGGTCGCTATAACCCTTATGCCCCTGACCACTGGATTTTCTGTAATCCTCGTGGAGTGCACCTTGCCAAACACTCACCCACCTCTTCTGAACGCAAGAGTGGTGACACCACGACAAGGCGATGCCAACAAAAGATACATCCTCGAGGAATGAAGACATGAAGACCCAGAAGATGGTGACATCCATGGCACTGCCCCAGGATGGTGCAACCCTAGCCTACGATGACCATGGCATGAGTTGTGCAAAATCATGATATACATCGCTAATAGAGTAATCCTGTCACTACCGTTGTTGTATCGGCAACCACCGGTGGATGAGAACCTCGCCATTTGGTTCGCCTCACTATAGTGAGCAGGAAAACGGTTCTCTTCGTCCCCCGCTCTTGGTGTCGATGTTGTCATCAATGTAACCTACATGTTGAACCTCTATTATGCCTTGTTATTGTCATTGCATACAGATTGCCTACCTGGTACCCTCGACGCCCCAGAAGGCACAAGGGATTGTGTCGGGGGAAACTGTCCGCCACGAACACCTATGGGACCGGAGCCCCTTGTCTGTGCGGTACGAGGGCGGAGGGAGCACGAAGAGCAGATCGTAGCGAGCACGCGGGCAGTTTTACCCAGGTTCGGGCCGCGGTAGACGCGTAAAACCCTACTCCTGCTTGGTTATGTATTAAGTTGGAGAGCTCGGGAGCTTGAAGAAGCAGCTACACCGAGCGTATGCGTGATCTAGGTTCCGAACCCCCTCCACGTTGTGCATGGGCCTCCTTTTATAGTGCAAGGGGTCACCGACAGGTGTCAACGTAGGAGAAAGGGGTAAAAAAGTAAAAGAGGTGGTAGCTGTAACAGTGCGGGAACAGTGGAGCTACAGTGCAGAACAGTGGTCTATACCTACTTTGACAGTGGGGGACAAGGGCATTTAATGCCCGTCGCCGTCGACCCCAAAAGCTCCCGCCCTTGCGTCTCCGTCTGCCACGGCGATGGATCCACCACCGCGGAGTGCCACCGTGTCCCCCAGGCTGCACAGCCATTCGCCACGCGTCCCTGGATAGGCCCCAGGGCGACGCGTGGGCCGATGAGCTGGAGCGCGGGCACACAGCGCAGCCTTCCTGGCAAGCACCTTGCCGGAGCCTTGACCTTGCCGGGCCCGGGAGCTTGCCGCTCCCCAGGCCCTTGCCGGGGCGCATATAGCGCCGAGGCGTGTCTTCTAGTCTTCCTGGCAAGCTCCTCTTGCCAGGGCCTTGTGCTAGTGGGGCAGTCTTGAGCCTGGTACGGCCTTCCCGGCAAGCTCCTCTTGCCGGGGTCTCGATCTTCTGTCTTGTATACTTTGTTTTTGAATGGCTTAATAAGGGGCAGGAAGGTCTCCGGCGAGCACGCGGTAAACCCTGCCGCGGGAAGCTGCAACTGCCCGTGCACAAGTTGGGGTACTGAGGTACCCCTACCTTAGTACACCGACAGGAAAGATGTCGGGGGAAACTGTCCGCCACGAACACCTATGGGACCGGAGCCCCTTGTCTGTGCGGTACGAGGGCGGAGGGAGCACGAAGAGCAGATCGTAGCGAGCACGCGGGCAGTTTTACCCAGGTTCGGGCCGCGGTAGACGCGTAAAACCCTACTCCTGCTTGGTTATGTATTAAGTTGGAGAGCTCGGGAGCTTGAAGAAGCAGCTACACCGAGCGTATGCGTGATCTAGGTTCCGAACCCCCTCCACGTTGTGCATGGGCCTCCTTTTATAGTGCAAGGGGTCACCGACAGGTGTCAACGTAGGAGAAAGGGGTAAAAAAGTAAAAGAGGTGGTAGCTGTAACAGTGCGGGAACAGTGGAGCTACAGTGCAGAACAGTGGTCTATACCTACTTTGACAGTGGGGGACAAGGGCATTTAATGCCCGTCGCCGTCGACCCCAAAAGCTCCCGCCCTTGCGTCTCCGTCTGCCACGGCGATGGATCCACCACCGTGGAGTGCCACCGTGTCCCCCAGGCTGCACAGCCATTCGCCACGCGTCCCTGGATAGGCCCCAGGGCGACGCGTGGGCCGATGAGCTGGAGCGCGGGCACACAGCGCAGCCTTCCCGGCAAGCACCTTGCCGGAGCCCTGACCTTGCCGGGCCCGGGAGCTTGCCGCTCCCCAGGCCCTTGCCGGGGCGCATATAGCGCCGAGGCGTGTCTTCTAGTCTTCCTGGCAAGCTCCTCTTGCCAGGGCCTTGTGCTAGTGGGGCAGTCTTGAGCCTGGTACGGCCTTCCCGGCAAGCTCCTCTTGCCGGGGTCTCGATCTTCTGTCTTGTATACTTTGTTTTTGAATGGCTTAATAAGGGGCAGGAAGGTCTCCGGCGAGCACGCGGTAAACCCTGCCGCGGGAAGCTGCAACTGCCCGTGCACAAGTTGGGGTACTGAGGTACCCCTACCTTAGTACACCGACAGGAAAGATGTCGGGGGAAACTGTCCGCCAAGAACACCTATGGGACCGGAGCCCCTTGTCTGTGCGGTACGAGGGCGGAGGGAGCACGAAGAGCAGATCGTAGCGAGCACGCGGGCAGTTTTACCCAGGTTCGGGCCGCGGTAGACGCGTAAAACCCTACTCCTGCTTGGTTATGTATTAAGTTGGAGAGCTCGGGAGCTTGAAGAAGCAGCTACACCGAGCGTATGCGTGATCTAGGTTCCGAACCCCGTCCACGTTGTGCATGGGCCTCCTTTTATAGTGCAAGGGGTCACCGACAGGTGTCAACGTAGGAGAAAGGGGTAAAAAAGTAAAAGAGGTGGTAGCTGTAACAGTGCGGGAACAGTGGAGCTACAGTGCAGAACAGTGGTCTATACCTACTTTGACAGTGGGGGACAAGGGCATTTAATGCCCGTCGCCGTCGACCCCAAAAGCTCCCGCCCTTGCGTCTCCGTCTGCCACGGCGATGGATCCACCACCGTGGAGTGCCACCGTGTCCCCCATGCTGCACAGCCATTCGCCACGCGTCCCTGGATAGGCCCCAGGGCGACGCGTGGGCCGATGAGCTGGAGCGCGGGCACACAGCGCAGCCTTCCCGGAAAGCACCTTGCCGGAGCCCTGACCTTGCCGGGCCCGGGAGCTTGCCGCTCCCCAGGCCCTTGCCGGGGCGCATATAGCGCCGAGGCGTGTCTTCTAGTCTTCCTGGCAAGCTCCTCTTGCCAGGGCCTTGTGCTAGTGGGGCAGTCTTGAGCCTGGTACGGCCTTCCCGGCAAGCTCCTCTTGCCGGGGTCTCGATCTTCTGTCTTGTATACTTTGTTTTTGAATGGCTTAATAAGGGGCAGGAAGGTCTCCGGCGAGCACGCGGTAAACCCTGCCGCGGGAAGCTGCAACTGCCCGTGCACAAGTTGGGGTACTGAGGTACCCCTACCTTAGTACACCGACAGGAAAGATGTCGGGGGAAACTGTCCGCCACGAACACCTATGGGACCGGAGCCCCTTGTCTGTGCGGTACGAGGGCGGAGGGAGCACAAAGAGCAGATCGTAGCGAGCACGCGGGCAGTTTTACCCAGGTTCGGGCCGCGGTAGACGCGTAAAACCCTACTCCTGCTTGGTTATGTATTAAGTTGGAGAGCTCGGGAGCTTGAAGAAGCAGCTACACCGAGCGTATGCGTGATCTAGGTTCCGAACCCCGTCCACGTTGTGCATGGGCCTCCTTTTATAGTGCAAGGGGTCACCGACAGGTGTCAACGTAGGAGAAAGGGGTAAAAAGTAAAAGAGGTGGTAGCTGTAACAGTGCGGGAACAGTGGAGCTACAGTGCAGAACAGTGGTCTATACCTACTTTGACAGTGGGGGACAAGGGCATTTAATGCCCGTCGCCGTCGACCCCAAAAGCTCCCGCCCTTGCGTCTCCGTCTGCCACGGCGATGGATCCACCACCGTGGAGTGCCACCGTGTCCCCCAGGCTGCACAGCCATTCGCCACGCGTCCCTGGATAGGCCCCAGGGCGACGCGTGGGCCGATGAGCTGGAGCGCGGGCACACAGCGCAGCCTTCCCGGCAAGCACCTTGCCGGAGCCTTGACCTTGCCGGGCCCGGGAGCTTGCCGCTCCACAGGCCCTTGCCGGGGCGCATATAGCGCCGAGGCGTGTCTTCTAGTCTTCCTGGCAAGCTTCTCTTGCCAGGGCCTTGTGCTAGTGGGGCAGTCTTGATCCTCGTACGGCCTTCCCGGCAAGCTCCTCTTGCCGGGGTCTCGATCTTCTGTCTTGTATACTTTGTTTTTGAATGGCTTAATAAGGGGCAGGAAGGTCTCCGGCGAGCACGCGGTAAACCCTGCCGCGGGAAGCTGCAACTGCCCGTGCACAAGTTGGGGTACTGAGGTACCCCTACCTTAGTACACCGACAGGAAAGATGTCGGGGGAAACTCTCCGCCACGAACACCTATGGGACCGGAGCCCCTTGTCTGTGCGGTACGAGGGCGGAGGGAGCACGAAGAGCAGATCGTAGCGAGCACGCGGGCAGTTTTACCCAGGTTCGGGCCGCGGTAGACGCGTAAAACCCTACTCCTGCTTGGTTATGTATTAAGTTGGAGAGCTCGGGAGCTTGAAGAAGCAGCTACACCGAGCGTATGCGTGATCTAGGTTCCGAACCCCGTCCACGTTGTGCATGGGCCTCCTTTTATAGTGCAAGGGGTCACCGACAGGTGTCAACGTAGGAGAAAGGGGTAAAAAAGTAAAAGAGGTGGTAGCTGTAACAGTGCGGGAACAGTGGAGCTACAGTGCAGAACAGTGGTCTATACCTACTTTGACAGTGGGGGACAAGGGCATTTAATGCCCGTCGCCGTCGACCCCAAAAGCTCCCGCCCTTGCGTCTCCGTCTGCCACGGCGATGGATCCACCACCGTGGAGTGCCACCGTGTCCCCCATGCTGCACAGCCATTCGCCACGCGTCCCTGGATAGGCCCCAGGGCGACGCGTGGGCCGATGAGCTGGAGCGCGGGCACACAGCGCAGCCTTCCCGGCAAGCACCTTGCCGGAGCCCTGACCTTGCCGGGCCCGGGAGCTTGCCGCTCCCCAGGCCCTTGCCGGGGCGCATATAGCGCCGAGGCGTGTCTTCTAGTCTTCCTGGCAAGCTCCTCTTGCCAGGGCCTTGTGCTAGTGGGGCAGTCTTGAGCCTGGTACGGCCTTCCCGGCAAGCTCCTCTTGCCGGGGTCTCGATCTTCTGTCTTGTATACTTTGTTTTTGAATGGCTTAATAAGGGGCAGGAAGGTCTCCGGCGAGCACGCGGTAAACCCTGCCGCGGGAAGCTGCAACTGCCCGTGCACAAGTTGGGGTACTGAGGTACCCCTACCTTAGTACACCGACAGGAAAGATGTCGGGGGAAACTGTCCGCCAAGAACACCTATGGGACCGGAGCCCCTTGTCTGTGCGGTACGAGGGCGGAGGGAGCACGAAGAGCAGATCGTAGCGAGCACGCGGGCAGTTTTACCCAGGTTCGGGCCGCGGTAGACGCGTAAAACCCTACTCCTGCTTGGTTATGTATTAAGTTGGAGAGCTCGGGAGCTTGAAGAAGCAGCTACACCGAGCGTATGCGTGATCTAGGTTCCGAACCCCGTCCACGTTGTGCATGGGCCTCCTTTTATAGTGCAAGGGGTCACCGACAGGTGTCAACGTAGGAGAAAGGGGTAAAAAAGTAAAAGAGGTGGTAGCTGTAACAGTGCGGGAACAGTGGAGCTACAGTGCAGAACAGTGGTCTATACCTACTTTGACAGTGGGGGACAAGGGCATTTAATGCCCGTCGCCGTCGACCCCAAAAGCTCCCGCCCTTGCGTCTCCGTCTGCCACGGCGATGGATCCACCACCGTGGAGTGCCACCGTGTCCCCCAGGCTGCACAGCCATTCGCCACGCGTCCCTGGATAGGCCCCAGGGCGACGCGTGGGCCGATGAGCTGGAGCGCGGGCACACAGCGCAGCCTTCCCGGCAAGCACCTTGCCGGAGCCTTGACCTTGCCGGGCCCGGGAGCTTGCCGCTCCCCAGGCCCTTGCCGGGGCGCATATAGCGTCGAGGCGTGTCTTCTAGTCTTCCTGGCAAGATCCTCTTGCCAGGGCCTTGTGCTAGTGGGGCAGTCTTGAGCCTGGTACGGCCTTCCCGGCAAGCTCCTCTTGCCGGGGTCTCGATCTTCTGTCTTGTATACTTTGTTTTTGAATGGCTTAATAAGGGGCAGGAAGGTCTCCGGCGAGCACGCGGTAAACCCTGCCGCGGGAAGCTGCAACTGCCCGTGCACAAGTTGGGGTACGGAGGTACCCCTACCTTAGTACACCGACAGGAGCCCCCGGGCCTGGGCCACACACGGTGCCGAGCGCTGTTGGGCCGGGCCCAAAACAGTGCACGGGCACCCGCGGCCCGCGGCGCGCCGAATCCACTTCCGTATCCGCCGCATCCCCCCGTAACGGCACGCGTCGATTGCGGCGTCGTGGGATGGGACGTGCCCATGATCTTTTAATGGAAAGGGCGAAACGCCCCCCACTCCCCCATAAAAGCAGAGGAAGCAGGCGCGGTTCCCCTCCTTGCGCTTTCATTGCATCGTCTCCTTCCTCCAGAGATCTCTCTCGCGCTCTGCCTCCACACCTCCGCCGCCGCCGAGCTCTTCGTCCCCCTCCTTCCGCCGCGTCCGCCATGGCCCCAAAGACCGACAAGGCGAAGGCGGAGAAGTCCAAGAGGGAGAAGTCGGAGCAAGCGGCGAAGCTCGCCGCGTATCGGAAGCAGCATCTCGTCTTCCCGCCGAGGCTCGGCGCACGGGAGCTCTGGAACAAGTACTACTTGTTCTGGTCCAAGGAAACCAAGGCGCACCCCCGCACGCGAGCGTATCCGGCCGCCGCCAAGGACAGCTACCCCGGCGGGTACTATTTCTTCGCAGCTTTCTTTCACTGCGGTCTTTGCCCTCCTTTCTCGAATTTCTTCTGCGATGTCATGCACACCTACGGCCTCCACCTCCTTGACTTCACCCCCAACGCCATCCTCACCATGGCGGTTTTCGCACACATGTGCGAAAACTTCATAGGGATACAGCCCAGCGTAGCGCTTTTTAGGCACTTTTTCACTCCTAGAGCAGAGGCCGACGCCCCCCTCTCCGGAGGAATTTCTTGGGTCTTCCGTCTGAACAAGAAGGGGTCTTACTTGCCGGGAGAGCTTCGCGGCAAGTGGGAGGAGTGGCGTGCGGAGTGGTGCTGGGTCGTCGAAGACCAGCCGCAAGCTTTCACCGCGCCGCGCACAACGCCCATCGTGCGCGGCAGGGACTGGAGCGAGCTAGACTCGGACGACATCAAGCTCGACATCGCCCTCGTCCGGATTCTTCGTCTTCGGATGGCACAGCTGTCCGTTGCTGAGGTGGGCGCAGACTTCCTTCGCCGCCGCATCGCCCCTCTCCAAGACAGGAAGAGGCCGGCCTGGGAGTACGGCGGCCCGGCGGACATAATGAGGCTGCGCCCCGGGCTCAACTTCAACTTCACGACGCTGGAGCTGAAGGGGATGGTCCGGGAACTCTTCAAGTATGACCCGGCACACCCTGAGTGGTTCCGAGCTCCCCGGGGAGTGGTGCCGCTCTGCAACAGCACCGTCCGGGATCGTCTCCTCGCCATGATGCCCGCATGCGATTCGCACGGCGTGGACCGCACGTGGATTGCGCCCAAGCCCATCGACGTCCTCAACTTCTACGACAACCTCGTGGAGGTGGCGAAGAACAAGAACGACGTCAAGGAGCACACGCGGGACACCACCGACCAGGAGATTGCCTATATGGCTTCTCGGGCTGAAGAGGCCGCTGCAGCCGCAGCGGCAGGAGACTTCGGGTACACGCCTGCTGAGGCGGAGGCTGCGGATGCGTCCAGCCAGGCGGAGGAGGCGGAGATCCGCAGACTGCTGCAGCTCCCTCCCGACGCGCTCGCCGGGGTCCCCTCTTTGAGGCACTCCGGGATCCACGGAATCGTGGCCGAGGCCGCGGCAATGGAGGGTGCCGCCGGAGGGAACAGAGGCGCCGCGAGGGGCGGAGGCGCCGGAGGGAGCAGAGGCGCCAAGGGAAAAGAGGCCGCAGCGCAGGGCGCTGGGCCCAGCGAGCCGGCCGGGGAAGAGGAGGAGGAGGAGGCCGAGGACTCCGGCGGATCTACGGAGCTCTACGCCGATGACCTCTCCTCGTCGGAGAGCTCCCCGCCCCCGGCAAGCCCAAGGCAGTCTCCACCGAAGCGTCTCCGCAAGACGGCGACGGGAGAGAGAGCGCAAGCGCCCCGGCAACAGCCAGCTCGCCGGGCAGCTCCCCGGGGGAGCCAAGCCGCGCCAAGGGCGACCGGCGTACCAGCCACAGCAGAGGCGGCCCGCGCGCGGGCCACGACGGAGGCGCCTCGCAGGCCGGCGCCGAGCCGACAGGGGTCTTCTCGGAGCGGAGCAGCGGCTCCGCCCGCTCCCCGGGCGCCGGCTACCACAGGGGCTGGGTCTTCGCAGCCCCCAGCCCCGGGGACCACCAAGCGCGCGAGGGAATCTTCGTCTTCCGCTCCTCGCGCCGACGCGCCCACGGTGGAGTACGACTTCTCCGCCCTGAGCGAGGACGACGAGGAGGACCAGGAGTAAGGATCCAGGATCTTACCCCTTCTCGAGTTTTGTCTTGATTATTGTTGATGCTGACTTTGTCTGCTGCTTTGATTTCAGGACCTTGGTTCAGCGCGCGGCGAAGAAGGCCAAGGCGCCTGTGGTCGAGGCCGCGGAAGACTCAGCCGCCGCGGCAACAGGAGGCGCGCCGGAGCCGAGCCTGCCGGACCCGAGCGCTGCTCCGAGGAGCAGCCCCCAGCGCAGCCCCCAGCGTAAGTCTGGGGTCTATTCTTTCGCTTGCCGGGACGCGCTTGGGGATTTGATCGTGTCTTAATATCTTGATGTCTCTTGTCTTTTCTTGAGCAGAGGTGGAGCCACAGCGGGAAGAGCGCCCGGAGACCGTCATCGAGGAGCCGCAGGCCCCGCCGTCCCCGCCAAGGCCGAGCTCTCCGACAAGGGAGAGCGCTCCGCCAAGGCAGAGTACCCCGCCAAGGGCGAGCAGCCCGGCGAGGGCGGCCACTCCGCCAAGACAGAGCTCCCCGGCAAGGGAGCCCGCCGCTGAGGACGTCCGCCAAGGTATGTCTTGCAATTTGTCTTCTTGGCTTCGTCTCTTTTTTGGATATTTGCTTGAACTTGAACTTCTTTTTCTTCTTTTTTTTAGATCCTCCTCCTCCCGAGCCGATGGAGACTGAGGTCATCAACATCGAGGACGAGGAGGGCGCGCAGGGCGGCGGCGGCGACGTCCCTGTCGCCGAGGACACGGCGAGAGCCGCCGAGCCGGCCGCGCAGGAGACCGCTCCGGCTGCGGACGCAGCGGCCGGGGAGGGGGACGGCGACCGCACCGCCGACCCGGAGGCGGCGGGAGCATCGAGTGCTGCGCCGGCCGCCGACCCCTCCGCCGGCAAGGAGCAAGGCTACTACCTTGAGGCCCCCAACGGCGTCTTCATCCAGATGCCTTGGGGGTCTTCATCGCGAGCTCCCGCGGAGGGCGAGGCATTTGACGGAGAAGTCCTCGCCTCCGCGGGCCTAAAAATTGTCGAGGCGCCCGGCGGGAGTGAAGGGCCCGAGGAGGAAAAGCTGCTCCACCAGCTCCTGGCCCTTTACCGGGCCAGGCAGGCGAAGCTCGCCTCCCGGTAAGCCCTCGCCGCCAAGGCCGCCGCGGAGATGGAGAAGCGCGCGGCGGAGCTCAGCGCCGCCAACCAGGCGGCCCTCCGCGAGGTGGCGGAGGAGCGTGAGCGGCTCGCCGGCGAGTACCAAGAATGGGTGTTGGAGAAGGCCGAAGCTGAGGAACAGCAGCGGCTCGCCGGGGTGGAGCTGTCCCGGCGAGAAGGAGAACTCGCGCAGCGGAAGGTCCAGCTCGACTCCCATGAGGAGGACCTTGCCGCTCGCGAGGCGGCCCTTGGCGGAGAATTGAAGGAGGCGAAAGCCGCCGCGGTTGCCGCGGAAAACGCCAAGAAGGAGCTCGCCGCCAAGGTCATGCAGCTGGAGAAGGCACTGAAGGTGAGCGCGGAGAAGGTTGCCGCGCTTATCACGGAGCGCGAGAAGGACGCCCACACAAATTCAGAGCTCCAGGTGAGCCTTTCTAAGAGGGGCGACGAGTTGAAGGCCGCCAAGGACTCCATCGAGGACTTGGAGTTGAAGGTCGCCACACTGAAGGACTCACTCGACGCCGCCCGGGCTCAGGAGACCAAGCTGAAGGAGGAGCTCCGCAAGGAGCGGACCTTGGTGGACAGCGTCAACAAAGCATCCGAGCTCTTCCGCCAGACCATTGAGGTATGGACCGAAGACTTGGTATCTTCTGCGTCCAACATCGACCAGGAGCTGCTGGCGCTGAAAGTTGAACATCTCATCTACTCCCCGGATCCGGATCTCCCGCACAGCGCCAAGCTCAGCCTCTTCTTCAGAGGGATCGCGCCGGCCCTTGCAGGTCTCCGGAACCAAATCCCCGCGCAGCTGGCCGAGGAGTCGCGCCTGCTCTGCGCGGGAACTCTGGAGCGGGTGCTGACGAAGATCGTGTACCGCAATCCGGACATCAACCTCACCAACGTTCTTCGCAGCTTGCCGGCTGATGCGAACACGGAGGCCCTGAAGGAGCAGGTCGCCCACATCATCGCCAAGGTGGCTAAGATCTCTAGGAAGGAGGGCGACCGCGTAGATTAGGCCTCCATTATCTTTATCTTTTTGTTGCTGCACATTATGTCATGAACTCATTAGTCCATCGCGACAAGTTATCCTTTGTAAGATATTTATCTCATTTTGATCAACCAGTGCAATGTTATCTTCCTCGTCCTAATCTTTGACTTTGTATGTTTTTCACCCTACGCTCCCGGGGAGCTTGCCGGCAAGGGACCTTTGCCGCGAGCGCTGAGTGCTGGACTCTGAGCAGCCTGCTGGCCAAGGTCTTACCGGCAAGCAACCTCGCCGCGGCTAGTCGCCACGCACTTAGCTTGCTGAGCGTACTCGGAAACGAAGCAAGGGCGCGACACTTGTCGCAGCTCACTTAAATCGTTGAGCGAACTCGGAAACAAGAAAGGGTGCGGCAAGCTACGGGTAGGTTCCTCCGCGCACAGGTTTTCCATACAAAGTGTGATTGTTCAAGGAAGACAACTAAAAATTTAAAATTTGAACTGGTCAAATTCTAACAACTTAGCTTTCATATATTGCTTGCTTTCCGGTAAGGCTTCTCTTTCTTGAACAGCACTTGGTTCCTCCTCCACCTCCTTCCCCCCCCCCGGCAAACTTGTGCGCGAGGAACGTTCCTTCTGCTTAAGAGGAAAGAAAAGGGAGAGGGAAACAAGTATATGGTCTTTCGGTGTGCTAATGCTTACCGGATACTTGAGTGTTGCATCAAATGCCAAACAAAACATGCAAATAGAAAAGAAAAGCATGCAAAGGCAATCGGTGCGAAAAAAAACACAAAGACTTTACTGATGCACGGGGTCTGCGCCCGGCTTTGTACAAAGGGTTACATGCAACAGCGGCAAAGCTTGTACAAAAGGTGGTTGCCGGAGCGGATCACGGCAACCGCGCCTTAGGGGTGAAACTTGCGAAGATGCTCTATGTTCCAGGAGTTGCTCACCGGTAAGCCTTCTTCGGTCTCGAGGCGGACAGCGCCGGGCCTCGTAACTTGTCTCACCCGATAAGGGCCTTCCCACTTCGGCGTCAACTTGTTGGAATTCTTGGCGGACTGAACACGCCGAAGAACAAGGTCGCCTTCCTCGAGACTCCTGGCCTTGACCTTGCGGCTATGGTAGCGACGCAAGGCTTGCTGGTATTGAGCAGCTCGTACAGCAGCCTGGAGACGTCCCTCCTCGAGGAGCAACGCGTCATCTTGCCGCAGTTGCTCTTGCTCGAGCTCATCATAAGCGAGCACTCGAGGAGATCCGTATACGAGTTCCGTGGGGAGAACTGCCTCTGCTCCATAGACTAGAGCAAAGGGTGTCTGTCCGGTGGCTCGACTTGGTGTCGTTCTGATTGACCAAAGAGCCGCCGGTAGCTCCTCTATCCAATTTCTTCCGCACTTTCGCAGCCTGTCAAAGGTCCTTGTCTTGAGTCCGCGCAGCACTTCAGCATTTGCCCTCTCCGCTTGACCGTTGCTCCTCGGGTGAGCAACAGAAGCGAAACAGACCTTGGCGCCAAGGTCTTGGACGTATTGCATGAAGGTGCGACTAGTGAATTGCGTACCGTTGTCGGTGATGATCCTGTTAGGGATCCCGAAACGGCAGACAATCGACCTGAAGAACCTGACTGCTGACTGTGCTGTCACCTTTCTCACTGGCTCCACTTCTGGCCACTTTGTGAACTTGTCGATTGCAACGTACAAGTACTCAAAGCCCCCGACAGCACGAGGGAAAGGGCCGAGGATATCGAGCCCCCAGACCGAGAAGGGCCAGGACAAAGGGATTGTTTGGAGAGCTTGAGCTGGCTGATGGATCTGTTTTGCATGGAACTGGCACGCTTCACACTTGGTTACTAGCACAGTTGCATCTTGGAGGGCTTCTTGCCAAAAGAACCCTTGCCGGAAAGCTTTCCCGGCAAGTGCCCTTGCGCCAATGTGGTGGCCGCATATGCCTCCGTGTATTTCCGCCAACAGCTTCTGTCCATCTTCCCTGGAGATGCACTTCAGTCTGACACCATTGAGTCTTCTTCTGTACAGCTCGTTATCCACGAACTGGTACATACTTGACTGCCTGGTTATCTTCTCTATTTCTTCTGGGTCGTCGGGAAGTTCTCCAGTTTGAAGGAAACGGACGATCTGCTGCGCCCATGCCGGAGCCTGAAGCTCAACGGCAAGGACTAAAGGCTCGAGGGCCGCTGCGGGGACCTCAGCTTCTACGGCAAGAACCTCCGGCTCTGCCGGAGCTGATGGTCCCCCGGCAAGCTTGTCGGGGCGAAGCTTGTCGGGAACGCTTGCTTCAACTGTACAGACCCGAGGATCTGCAGGAGCAAACTGTTCCTCAGCGTTGTGGTTGTTGATCTTAGGGACCTTGGCGGCGGTTTCAGGAAGATCCGCCGGCAAGTAGTCGCCGGAGACCAACTTTCTTTTCTTGGACTGTCCAATTGATGGTGTAACGGATGGTTGAGTCAGCTTGAGCAAGAAGGTCCCTGGTTCCACAGGTAACTTCATCGAAGCACACTTTGAAAGGCCATCTGCAATTTCATTCTGAGCTCTCGGAACGTGCTCCATCTGCAGACCTTCAAAGTGCTCCTCAAGCTTCCTTACTTCATCGACATAAGCTTCCATCAAAGGGCTCTGATAGCTCTTGTTGACTTGCCGGACCACCAACTGAGAATCTCCCCGCACAATCAGCTTCCTGATCCCAAGTTCGGCCGCAATCCTGAGGCCGGCAAGCAAGCCTTCATATTCAGCAGTGTTGTTTGTCGCTTGCTCCCTGGGAAAGTGCATCTGGATAACGTATTTGAGGTGCTCTCCGGTGGGCGCGATGAGTACCATGCCAGCACCGGCGCCTTGCAGCGAGAAGGCACCGTCAAAATACATTACCCATTCACTTGTAGCTTCTCGTACGGGTGTACTTGTTTCTTGAACTTCTTCATCGGGCGTTAGAGTCCACTCAGCTATGAATTCTGCCAAGGCTCGGCTCTGGATGGTTGAAGTACTTTCAAATTTGAGTCCAAAGCTTGACAGCTCCAGTGCCCACTCAACGATCCTGCCCGTTGCTTCTGGATTGTGCAATATCCTCTTCAGCGGAAAGCGAGTGACCACTGTTATCTCATGGGCTTGGAAGTAATGGCGCAGCTTTCTCGAGGCCGTGAGGAGGCCGAAAAGCAACTTTTGCACACCAGAGTATCTTGATCTAGCCCCCTGGAGAAGGGAACTTACAAAATACACTGGGCGCTGCACCATCTTCTTCCGCACCTCACCTTGTTCCTGCGCAGGGTCATCCTTGTCGGTGCCAGAGCTTGCCGGAGCAGCCCCCTGCTTGTCGCTGGATTCGCTTGCCAGTGGTGCTGACTCCTCGTCGGACTCCCTCTCCGCTACTAACGCAGCACTAACCACCTGGTTGGTTGCCGCTAGGTATAACAACAACTTTTCCTGTGGTCTAGGTGCGACAAGTATTGGAGTGGAGGACAGGTGCCGTTTCAAATCCTACAGCGCCGCCTCCGCTTCCGGAGTCCACCTCATGGGACCTGCCTTCTTCAAGATTTTGAAGAAAGGTAGGGCGCGTTCTGCAGATTTTGAAATGAACCTACTGAGGGCAGCCACACAACCTGCAAGCCTCCTGACATCCTTGACGCGCTTTGGGGCCTCTATCTGCTCAATGGCTTTAATCTTGTCGGGGTTGGCTTCGATCCCCCTCTGTGATACAAAGAATCCGAGAAGCTTGCCGGAGGGGACTCCAAAGACGCACTTCTCGGGGTTCAACTTGAGCTGAATTCTGCGCAGGTTCTGAAATGTCTCTTCTAAATCTTAGATCAGGGTATCCTTGCTCTTGCTCTTCACCACGATGTCATCCATGTAAGCCTCTACATTTCTGTGGATCTGTGGCTCAAAAGCAGTGTATACTACCCTTGCAAAGGTTGAACCTGCATTCTTCAATCCAAATGGCATGCATATGAAGCAATAAGTGCCACATGGAGTGATAAATCCAGTCTTCTCTTCATCCTCCTTGGCCATGAAAATCTGATGATAGCCTGAGTATGCATCAAGAAAACAGAGTAGCTCACATCCGGCAGTGGAGTCAACGATCTGGTCAATGCGCGGCAAAGGGAATGGATCCTTGGGACATGCTTTATTCACATCGGTGAAGTCTATACACAGCCTCCATTTCCCATTGGCCTTGCGCACGACGACCGGATTTGCCAACCACGTCGGATGGATCACACCTCTAACTAGGCCTGCTGCCTCTAGCTTCTTGATTTCTTCGTTGATGAATTCTTGGCGCTCCACGGCTTGCTTCCTCACTTTCTGCTTGATGGGCCGCGCATGAGGACAAACAACAAGTTTGTGCTCAATTACCTTCCTGGGAACACCGGGGATGTCAGATGGTTGCCAGGCAAACACATCGACATTCGCCCGCAGGAAGGCAACGAGCGCGCTTTCCTATTTGCTGTCAAGCGTGGCACTGATGGTGAAGGTACCACCAGTGCCGTCCTCCTTGGCGGACACCTTCTTGGTTGCCGGAGGAGCAGCCATTCCTTTCTTACTCTTGCCGGTGGAGCTCGATGGAACGTCCTCGACGGCAGCGCAGCACTCCAAAGAGGTGCGGTTGCCGGAGTGGGTCCCAGAGCACTTGCCGGACTTGGTCTTCGTCTTCTTCCCCCCGGGAGCTTCAGCGGCAAGAGTATCCTTCTCGGCCGCAGCTGCCGCATCCCGGTAGATCTTGTCGGCGCAGACAAGCGCATCCTTCTTGTCGCCGTGGACAGTGATGACGCTTATCGGCCCCGGCATCTTGAGTACATTGTAAGCATAATGGGAAGCTGCCATGAACTTGGCGAGGGCAGGACGGCCAAGTATCCCATTGTAGGGCAACGGAATATCGGCAACGTCGAAAGTGATGCGCTCAGTTCTGAAGTTGAGCTCCCCGCCAAAGGTCACCGGCAGAGTGATCTTTCCCTTGGGCTTGCTCCTTCCCGGGTTGATTCCTTGGAATGAACCGGTCTCTTCGAGCTCGCCATCTGGAATCTGGAGTTTCTTGATCACAGCAGAGGAGATCAAGTTCAGCCCGGCCCCGCCGTCAACCAACATTTTGGTGACATTGAGGTTGCGGATGGTGGGAGAAACCAGCATCGGCAAGCACCCGACCGCAGTGGTGCGGTCAGGGTGATCCTCAAGATCAAAAACGATGGGCGTGCTGGACCATTTGAGGAGCCTGCGCGACTCCACGGGCGGCTCCGCTGCATTCACCTCACGCACCCACTGCTTTAGTTGGCGGTGGGAGGTGTGCAGAGAGGCGCCACCGTCGACGCACAGGACCTCCGTGGCCTTCTGGAACTCCTGTTCGCTGTTATCTTCGTCCTCCACGTCTTCGTCCTTGTCGCGGCCCCGGGGAGGTCGATCCCCTTGCCGCTGCTTGGCCTTGCCGCGGCGTCCTCCCCGGCCGTTGAACGGCCGCTTCTTGCTTGTCTCCTCCCCGCCACCTTGGGCCTTCTCCTTGTCGCGCCTCTCGTACTCAGCTTTCTGCTGCTCGACGAGATACTCGACGCGCTTGCAGTTGGAGAGATCGTGACCCTTGGTGCGGTGGATCTTACAGTATTGCTTGTCGGAGCTTCCCGGCTTGTCGGCCGCCGCTATAGGGGCAGGCTCCTTGCCGGAGCCGCCAGCCTGCGGTTGCTTGGCGGGGCCTCCTTGCCGGTCTTCTCGACGGCAAGCACCTCCTTCTTGCCCTTCCTTCTGTTATTCCGCCGCCGGCTCTTCTTTGCCGGGGCGGCGTCGTCGCTGTCGCTTCCTCCTGCGCCAGCATCCTCCCCGGGGAGTCTCCTCCCCTCTTCTGCGCGTGCGCACTTGTCAGCAAGAGCGTAGAGCTCGCTGACGTCCCGAATCTTGGTCATCGCCATTTCTTCACGCATGCGGCGGTTACGCACGTTCTGGTGGAACGCGCTGATAACCGTGGCAGGGTGGACATCAGGGATGTTGTGCTGCACACGGCTGAAGCGTTGGATGTACTTGCGCAGGGTTTCGCCTTCCTTCTGGGCCAGAATATGGAGATCGCTCTCCTGGCCGTGGGGTTTGTGGCCGCCGGTGAAGGCGCCGACAAACTGGTGGCAAAGGTCGGCCCAAGAAGAGATGGAACCTTCCGGCAAGTGCATTAGCCACGAACGGACGTTCGGTTTTAGCACGAGCGGGAAGTAGTTCGCCAAGATCTTCTCGTCGCGCCCCCCGGCAGCTTGCACTGCGATGGTGTAGACGCTGAGGAA
Organism: Secale cereale; assembly: GCA_902687465.1. Lineage (NCBI taxonomy): Eukaryota > Viridiplantae > Streptophyta > Magnoliopsida > Poales > Poaceae > Secale > Secale cereale. Next base: position 549,421,717 of record LR738715.1, on the reverse strand, counting down.
TTCCGAGGGGTGCGTCTTGCCGTCGTACTTCTCCGGTACGTCGGGCTTAAAATTCTTCATGCTGGGCCACTGGACGCGCCGCAGCTCGCGGGTGAACGCAGGGCAGCCTGCCGCGTACGGCAAGTCGCCTGGTTCACCGGGCGCGTGCGCGTCGACGGTGTTCCCAGCTCTCTTGTCTGATTGTCGCCGAGCTTCTCGGCGGCGCTCGATTGTGGTCCGAGCGTCTTCTTCTCGCCGGTCATCGAGGACCTGGCGCTGGTCCCGACGGGCCCGCGGGTCCGACGAGGCTGTGCAGCCGTCGTCGGCATTGTTCCGGCGGGGCGGCGTCTTTCGCTTCTGCGGCGGGGAGTGCACGCTTGTCGCACCCCCGGCGGTCTTGTCGCCATCAGCCTTCGTCTTCTCAGCTTGCCGCGGCCGCGAGGCCGACGGCTGCTGTGGAGAATCATTGTTGGCGAAGGCTATCAGGCTCTGGATGGTGGCCCTCCAGTCTTCGGCCTTGTCTGCCGCTGGAGGGAAGTCGAGGAGCAGTTGCGCTCTTGCGAGCGCTTCTGCCGGAGTGGAGGGGAACGCGGGCGAGCGGTGCGAGGAGCGGGATACGCTCGGACTCCTAACGGCGTTAGAAGGAGCGGGGTCCCGCGCCGGCGCCTTCGCTTTGCTTGTGCCCGGACGGGGGTCCGGGGCGTCCCGCGAGCCTCCGGTTTGGCCCTATCCCAGCAAGTGGATGCCACCTCCCGTGACATGGCGCTGCTGGGTCGTTGTGTGCTGGGAGGGACGCGGTGCGTCCACGGAGACCGAGGTTCGGTCGTCCGTCCTGTTCTTGGATCTAGTGGCGCCGTGAGTGTCCTCGCCGGCGGCCACTCTTCCGACGGCGTCTCCCCCGCCCACCGTTGGCTCCGGTGGCGGCGGGTGAGACGCAGACGGGCCTCCGACCTCCGAAGCCTTCTTCTTCGGGGCCATGGAGCTGTTGCTGATGAAGTTGACGAATTCGGAGAGGTTGATGAAGAACGCGCCCGCGCGAACGCCGGATCAGGTTCGCACAACCTCGACGCCCCCTACCTGGCGCGCCAAAGATGTTGGGGGAAACTGTCCGCCACGAACACCTATGGGACCGGAGCCCCTTGTCTGTGCGGTACGAGGGCGGAGGGAGCACGAAGAGCAGATCGTAGCGAGCACGCGGGCAGTTTTACCCAGGTTCGGGCCGCGGTAGACGCGTAAAACCCTACTCCTGCTTGGTTATGTATTAAGTTGGAGAGCTCGGGAGCTTGAAGAAGCAGCTACACCGAGCGTATGCGTGATCTAGGTTCCGAACCCCGTCCACATTGTGCATGGGCCTCCTTTATAGTGCAAGGGGTCACCGACAGGTGTCAACGTAGGAGAAAGGGGTAAAAAAGTAAAAGAGGTGGTAGCTGTAACAGTGCGGGAACAGTGGAGCTACAGTGCAGAACAGTGGTCTATACCTACTTTGACAGTGGGGGACAAGGGCATTTAATGCCCGTCGCCGTCGACCCCAAAAGCTCCCGCCCTTGCGTCTCCGTCTGCCACGGCGATGGATCCACCACCGTGGAGTGCCACCGTGTCCCCCAGGCTGCACAGCCATTCGCCACGCGTCCCTGGATAGGCCCCAGGGCGACGCGTGGGCCGATGAGCTGGAGCGCGGGCACACAGCGCAGCCTTCCCGGCAAGCACCTTGCCGGAGCCTTGACCTTGCCGGGCCCGGGAGCTTGCCGCTCCCCAGGCCCTTGCCGGGGCGCATATAGCGTCGAGGCGTGTCTTCTAGTCTTCCTGGCAAGCTCCTCTTGCCAGGGCCTTGTGCTAGTGGGGCAGTCTTGAGCCTGGTACGGCCTTCCCGGCAAGCTCCTCTTGCCGGGGTCTCGATCTTCTGTCTTGTATACTTTGTTTTTGAATGGCTTAATAAGGGGCAGGAAGGTCTCCGGCGAGCACGCGGTAAACCCTGCCGCGGGAAGCTGCAACTGCCCGTGCACAAGTTGGGGTACGGAGGTACCCCTACCTTAGTACACCGACAGATTGTCATGATTAAAGAGACAAGAGAAGACCAAGTCAACGCCAGCTACAAGGAGGCACCTTCACCACATCACCTCATCAGGTGAGAAGTTGTTGAAGATTCTTCAGGCTCAACCCGGTTCGTTCATCAAACAACTACAAGGGACATAGCAACACCTGAGGAAAGCTCAGAAGACTGCACGAGGCACAAGTCACGACTGTTGAGTCCGAGAACCCCTAAGGTAGGATGAGTCGTGTACCCCCTATGCGCAGTCAAGTCCGTATGATGGTTCGAATAGAACCATGATTGTGTGTTGCTTGCTTTTATTTGTTTGTGTTTTGATATACGCCGCACTTTTGCCCTAGGCAACAAGTGCAAGGCTATATCATCTTCCTTGCCTTGTTTCTTTTGTTTCGGCCTTTTCGCACCTATTTGTTTGCACTTACACTATAGAACCCCCTTTAGGCTTTCCCCTCCTCTATGCTACTTTTTCCCTCTCTTCTCTCTCCTCAACTAAAGACTTCTGCTACAACCTCCACGACCAAGTGCAACCCCGTAGAATTATGTTTAACCCTCCAGACTAGAAACCCATTCCTAGACCCTTTGAGACTTCACGAGACACTCCAGCACGAACCCTTAACCATGTGACTAACCCATAGAATTACAAGAGCACCAGTTAAGCCTCTACAACCATGCACAACCCTGGGTTCGTAATGGAACTAGTGGACACAGTGAGTGAGCACATTTCCATCCTAATATAGCACAAGAACTGACGATGCCATAGATAGACCAATTTGAGGATATTAGACAGATGACTTGGTGGCTTTATATCAGTGACTTCGAATTGGTGGGATCATGACTTTGGGGAAGCATGTAGGAGTTCTCGTTGGACCTGAGATTTGGATTTAAGTAGGTGATTCTGGTTGGGTATAGATGCTAGATATTTCTGCATGGTTCGGAGTAAATTGGATTTAGACCGATGATCCTGATCATGATACCATGCTTCTCGGTGGACAATAAACTAGGAGATTGGATTATTTGTCGGAGATGATTTAGGGATCTATATAATCATGACCTTGAAGTTTACTTGACTATGATGGTGGGAATTGGTGGACTTACTATCGTAATGCATAGCCCTTCCTGTCGGGGATATTACCCCGCGGTATGAACCGGCCGGAATTATAACCCGGCCGGACTTGGCATTCTACTTGGCGGTTTACACTTGGTAAAATATTGGTGACCCGGCAGGCGGATCATGGATGACAAGGCCCAAGGCCCAGAAGGCCGGTTCATATTAATTGTGGGCCGGTTTAATAATAAAGCGCAAGGAATATTCTCCAGAAAGGAAGCAAGACTAGGACTCCTTGTAATAGATCAATCCTAGTCCTACTAGGACTAGTCATGTAAAGCCTCCCCTTCAACATATATAAGGAGGGGCAGGGCTCCCCAAAGAGGACAAGCTTTAGACAAACCACAAGTAGACAAGTTTTAGGGTTAGACACAAAGAGCCGGTTTACCGGCAACACCATGAGGGCCATAATAAGATCTAGCCTCAAACAGCACGTAGGGTTATTACCGGATGATGTTTCCCGGGGCCCGAAGCTGTCTAAATCCGTATCTTGCATCGCGTCTCTCGATTCCACTCAACCCCTTCAAGCTACCACATAGATGCGCGCCTCAACCCTAAGTCCGTTGATCCGGACATCTGCCGTGTTAATTCCACGACAGTTGGCGCCCACCGTGGGGCCTGCGCACGGTGGTGTTGAGCTCTTGGAGGGATCTTTCCCGGGATCGAGAAGTTCGCAAAATTTTCACATGAAGAAAGATGGTTTGAGTAGCGCGAGCAATATTGAGATTCGACCCGAAACCGCTACTCGGATCCGGGTCAGAAGCCAAGGAATCTATCCAGGTCGTCTAATCCGAGATAAGTACGTACGCGTCATCTTGTGCGCTGGCACTTCTGCTGCATCTATTACAAAACCGGAGCAAGTTGGATCACGTCGAGGCCGAAGACCAAAATCAAAACGGGAGAAGAAGCCAAGAAGGCCACGACCTGGAAGATACGGAGAGCAAAACCGAGTACGGCTCGAAAGAGGTCTCGGTGGCACGTCGTTTTCGGATGTCACATCCAGACAGTAACAAGGAAAATATCAATATCGCTGGCAACTACATATTGACAAGGGTTGGTCGAAGGTACCGACGGAAGACCAGGCAACATGCTCCATGTGGAAACCAAACCAAAAAAGAAATCAGATGCTGTTCTGTCACGAAGAGATGGATGTTTTACCGTGAATATGGAGTTCGCACCAGCATACACCGGTGTCTATCCCTCGCGCTTGCTCTCATGAGCCGCCCTCGGATCGTCCCGCCGCTGCCATGACTCACCGCGCCGCCGGCCCTGCGTCCCCGAAGAGCCAGCTGGAGGAGCCCCCGCGGCGAAGCTGCCGGCCTTACGTCGCCTCTAATGTTGTCGAGCTGCCATGGCTGCGACTCCACCTCGCCTGTCCGTCTCTCGACCGTGGCTCGCCGCGGTTGCTGCGGCCCCATCTGGTCACCCTCGAACCGCCAGCCGCCACAGCGCTCGCCGTTTTCGCCGCTCAGGCCGCCCGCGTATTTCCTCCGTAACCTGCGTCGCCGTACGCCTGCACGACCGCGGCCCCGGTTGCCGCCTTGAGCCGCCTGCTCCGTGGCCACGGCCCCGGTTGCCTCCCGCGCCGCTGCATCAATCACTGGTGCTCCGCGCCGCACCGCGGGCTCTCGCCTCCGCCGTTGTGAGTTGTCACTGCTACTTGGACCGGCCGCAGCCCCGATGCTTTTGCAGCCTTGAGCCGGCGTCACTTCCGAAGGCTTCCGCAGCCTGGCTGTGGCGAGCTGCCGGCCTTGCCGAACCGCATCCACCTTGAGGTTTGCGGATATGCAAAACAACAAGTACAGTCCTGAGCTTGATAATGGTTCGCTGGAGCAAGAGGAAGAAGCAAAGTGGTCACGGGTGTGTATACCACGAGCGGCCACCAGGGCGATGAAAACTGCTGTAGCTAATGCTACTACTGCCCTCGCGTACATACGCGTCTACATGTGCTCTGCAGGTGGATCAAGTCCCAGGAAACAATTGTTTTGTTGCTGCTACTCGGCGCGTGAAGAGAACCAGATACAAAACATAGATCCGTTCAAATACTGTTTCAAGTTTCAGCTAGTACTTCTCACGTGTTCCAAAGCAACTACTAGTACTCTATGCACGTGGAGGCTCGGAAGCTATTTTTTTCTTTCAATTGGAACAGCCATCCGAGTGTTCTCAGGTGCTATCTATTCTCAGTATTTTTTAGCACGTATTAATTCTTCTGGAACAATTACTTTGTCTTTCAGTATTATTTATGCAGGACAGAGTCTACTACAAAAATGACATCATAAATATGAGGATCGCACCGGATTAAATGTCATGGTCAAGTCTCGTGCCTACGTCGACTATCACTGCCGCGGCCGACTCATCAGTCCGCCCCCGCGCGCGCCGGGCTCCAACACCGTGACCGACTCCCTCACCAAGGGACGAGCGCACGCCGCCGTTTTTACGGTCCGGTCCACGTTAACACGACGCTATCCGCACCTACAATTGACTCACCCGCACGCGCCAGCCTACAATGTCGCGACCGACTCATTTGTTCTCCAGGCGAATCAGGTGATATTTATCCTATTTATTTTTAATACATATTAATTCATCCGAGCAAAAATACCTCGCCCTGCTATATTTTATATGCAGAAAAATTATTCATTATAAAATGGTATTATGCCACGGAGGTGGAGGCACGCCAAAGATCGTTCGACACAAGTGATCGACGTGATTCCACGGATTCAAGCGCCGGTTTACAGACGCCTTGACCCTCTCTCGCGACTGCGCCGGTTCACAACACCGTGGCCGTCTCACGCGACAGCACCGGTTTACAACGACGCGGCCGTCTCTCGCGACCGCGCCGGCCGGCCCATCTGTTCTTCAAACAAATCAGGTGTTATCTCTCTTATATACTTTATCAGGATATTTTTCCTCTGAGCACCATTACGCGGCCCTATTGGTGTTTTTATACACAGGTGAAATTATTATTCTACTGCGGGAATAAAGCATGCGCTGGCAACATTCTACAACGGCGTTTCCTCTGTATCGCACTGCCCGTTGAACGGACGGCCGGTTTACGCATCCGCACCGGTTTACAACACGGAGGACAACTTACTCGTCTCGCACCGGTTTACAACCCCACTACCGGTTTAACTGCCAGAGCCGCCTCTGATACTGCGGTCGTTTACTATCCACCCTGTGATCCGGTCTATTCAAACATGCTGGTTCAAATACACTCAGGTGATATCCATCTACAATATTATTTCTCTTATTATATATTACCTTTTAAAGAAAACAAGATGCTTTGATCAGTCTATCTGATTGTGCAGGGCATATGCACAAAGGAGCAATAAAACTCTCAAGAACATGAGATCTTATCCGGTTCAAGAAGAGGAAAACCTCATAAAAAGGAAAAAAACCCCGGCCGGGTTAGGAGGAATGTCAGAGGCCCCTGAGGACAGAGTCGGTAAAAAAATCCGCAGTCGGTATCAATCCGGAGTCGGTAAAAAAAATCCGCAGTCGGTATCAATCCGGAGT
>LR738715.1:549328421-549415002 GCA_902687465.1 Secale cereale | reverse complement strand
CGGTAAAAAAAAAATCCGCAGTCGGTATCAATCCGGAGTCGGTAAAAAAATCCGCAGTCGGTATCAATCCGGAGTCGGTAAAAAAATCCGCAGTCGGTATCAATCCGCAGTCGGTATCAGCACAAGTTAAAATGATGGCTTGGTTCTTTTGACAGTTTTTTGAGCCTGGCAGCTCTTTGAAAAAGCCTCGATCACATAGTTTGATTTACAAAAATTGTGTGTTTTTTGGTATTTTTTGTGTTCTATAACCTTTTAAACCGGAGTGGAACAGCTACACAAGTTGACCACATATCTATCAAATTGAAAGTCTGGATCATGAAATACCAGCATGAGTAAACCGGTGTTCATTATAATCCGGATCATCTATCAGGCAACAAAGCCACAAATTTCTGAACAAAGTAAACCGGTGTCTGTTATCAAGCCCGGAATTATCATTGGATCTATCAAAGACTCCCTCAGAAAATTGCAAGTTTCGCCGGATTAAAAATATCAAGCATATTTTGATCGCAGGTATGGAGTATTTTATTTTCAAATATATATTTTGGTAATATATGATCAGTTATAATGACCGGTATTCCTTAAACCGGCCTGGTTTTGACTATAAATCGCCAGTATGAGACAAAATAATGACCGGTGTTTATTAAACCCGGCCCGATTGTGATCAAACATCATTGGAACCGGTCTTCCAACCGGATTATATTATTCAATAGCCAAACATGGCTGGATTCCTATTATGGTTGTCAATATTATGATTGAGGTCTTCAAAGTCGCTTTCAAGCGCAATGGATATTATTTCACCGATGGAAGTGATTTATTTTACAAAGGAATAGTCCCGAGTTGCTGCAGGCTTACAACCCGGCACTTGGGGGCTACATTATTCAGATTAAGATTGCATCAAAGACAAAAGTCTCAAGCACACAAACAAGTTGTCTACTTGACACTTGGGGGCTAATGGGCAGTTGAAGCAGTAAAACAGCAGCAATTCAAAGACAAAAGTCTCAAGCACACAAGCAAGTTGTCTACTTGACACTTGGGGGCTAATGGAAAGATCATTTGCTTTATCTGGAAGTACCGGTTCACCTTCTAAATGTAGCTAAACCGGAACTTGGGGGCTACCAATCGCTCCTATCGACAATTCAAGGTACACAAGTATTCATCCATTATATTGAAAGGCCCGTCTAACTCAGTTGGTAAAGCACAAAGCTCTTAACCTTGTGGACGTGGATTCAAACCCCACGATGGAAGTTACATTATATAATGTTCATTTTAATAATTATATCTATAAAGTCCCTGCTCATTATTGCATAATGACCCGGCACTTGGGGGCTACGTGATATGGAATATTCAGTTTCATAGTGATTGAGATGAACAATCTGGATTTCTTCAAGATGATACAAGACTATTTTCAATGAAGTATATACAAAGTCCCTGCTCATTATTACATAATGACCCGGCACTTGGGGGCTATAGGTAATATGCATATAAAGGAGGAACATCTTCAAATTTTCAGTTCTGGCAATCAGATTAATTGTGTGACCCGGCAATTTTGGCAATCATAAACCGGCAAGTTCTACATCTCCAAACCGGTTGGATATCAATGGAATATTTGAAGATCAATATTTTTGTCAAGTCAGAACATTGGAAGGTCGATTCAAATGGATTCTATATTTACAATATTTCTTATGCAAGCAAGTTGATTATGAAGTTGGTCTGCTGACCCGGATTTGCTAGAAGAAGGAAAGACAAGGACTTAAGGATGGTCAGATGACGGTTTACAAGAATTCATAACCCGGAGCACAACCTATCAATTTGTTCTTGTGTTTATTTTGCAGCATAAAGTTTACCATGGACACATCCAAGCTAAACTTGGGGGCTAATGTCGGGGATATTACCCCGCGGTATGAACCGGCCGGAATTATAACCCGGCCGGACTTGGCATTCTACTTGGCGGTTTACACTTGGTAAAATATTGGTGACCCGGCAGGCGGATCATGGATGACAAGGCCCAAGGCCCAGAAGGCCGGTTCATATTAATTGTGGGCCGGTTTAATAATAAAGCGCAAGGAATATTCTCCAGAAAGGAAGCAAGACTAGGACTCCTTGTAATAGATCAATCCTAGTCCTACTAGGACTAGTCATGTAAAGCCTCCCCTTCAACATATATAAGGAGGGGCAGGGCTCCCCAAAGAGGACAAGCTTTAGACAAACCACAAGTAGACAAGTTTTAGGGTTAGACACAAAGAGCCGGTTTACCGGCAACACCATGAGGGCCATAATAAGATCTAGCCTCAAACAGCACGTAGGGTTATTACCGGATGATGTTTCCCGGGGCCCGAAGCTGTCTAAATCCGTATCTTGCATCGCGTCTCTCGATTCCACTCAACCCCTTCAAGCTACCACATAGATGCGCGCCTCAACCCTAAGTCCGTTGATCCGGACATCTGCCGTGTTAATTCCACGACACTTCCAAGTATTGGGTATTATAGGGACTTGAGATCTTGTGGAACACCGTAGACATCGGATTCGTAGAATTGTTGGATTATGTGGTGATTGATGGAAGATTACCGGGCTATTGGAGTTGATCTATAGGAAGGAAACAAAATCTTGGAGTGGCATATGACGTGTTTCCTTAGAATAGAGATGCATTATCGTGAGCCTTGCAAGAATAGGTTGAGTGCTTGGATTGTGGAATTTAATTTAAGCTTAGCAGCACGTATGACCTACCCATGGATTTTAGGGGTAGACATACATATGGATTTGGGGATTGTAGACAAGTATAATTTTGTTAGACCTCCTTTTGGGAGTCATGAGGATATGTACGGCATGAGTGGAGATTAAAGTTGGCCTATACGAGAAGATGCTTTTTCGTTCGGAGTACTAGATAGAGCTATTGGCATCTCAGAAACCGTGCTTAAGGATAAGATAATAAACGTTCACTCACTCACTAGAATCCTTGAAACCCTTAAGCCCCACCAAGCCATAACCCGGTCAGATCCCGACCACGGGCCTTGGCTCTAAGTCAGGAAGGCCTTTGCAAATACTCAACGGAGACCACCACCAATACCCCAGCCTACCTTGCGTACCCCATAGACTTCATGGAGTACTTGGACAAGTTAGTTGTCATCTTTATTTGGCAACACACTTGACTACCCGAAGACGAAGGAAGAGTTGTGCAGCTGGTTAGAAGATGATTGAAGACCGACATGTCAAGAAGGAAGAACTACACCGACCACCGTCATCAAGAAGTAATCTTCTGCGTCCAAGACCGGGCGTATCTGCAAACCACTCCTCTCAAAGGGACCGAGCATTTCTGAGTCGAAGGGGCGCTCACACCAAGATTTATCAACCTTCTTCAAGACCACTGCAAGTCAAATAGTAGACGGCTACCAGCTAGATTTACCACCTGAGATACCCACCGTGCACCAAATTTTCCACGAGTCACAACTCTGGAAATACTTTTAACTTCCTAACTAGTCCGATCCCCGCAAGGACATCGATCGCCGAGCCTTTGACATCTAGCTCAACCTAACCCATACAAGAGACCCCTCAGCAACCTCCATCAAAGAGGGTAGCAAGCAAGAACCCACACCACCAAGTACTTCGAGATCCCATGGAGCACCACTCGGAAGCGGAACCAACAAGAAGGAGTAAAGACTACCCCATATCCAAGACTCTGTATTCCTTTCCACGCCAAGTCTGGGAATCTCGGGGACGAGATTCTTGTAAGGGGGATAGGAATGTCACACCCTGATTTTCATGCCACATTGCTTAAAGCTGATTATCATGCTAAAAATGTGGATTTACAAAAACTTTTGAGTGTTTTTGGCTTTGCTTGATTGATTTTCTGTGTGCTGTTTGCTAGTGCTCTAAAAATCAAATAAATCCTCCAACTCTTATACTTCATCTCCTTGATCCAAAACCTTTTCCCAATGATCATGCCATGTGTATAGACCAGTATAGTATTTTCTTATAAAAATATTTTGGCAAAATAGTATTTTCTAAAATTAGTTTTCCAAAAACCCCTGAATTGAGGTTTGCACTACAAGTACCTTAATTAGGGTGTGAAAAATCTTTCAAAAAGTATATTTGAACCCTATTATGTATAGGACTCCCATAAACCACAAAATTATAATTTTAAAAGTTATTTTTATATTTTATTTAAAAGCTTTTTCTTAAGGCCAGAAATGGTCTTTAATATGGAAAAATTATTTAATTATTTCAAAAATATTTTCCAAAATTCAGGGAAACTCATAGGACATATATTGTCCATGTATAAGAGTTTCAACATATGGTCATGTTCAAAATATTGGACAAATCCTTCATTAACCCTTTCTGGATATTTCAAGCTTTTGAAATATTTACAAAGGGAATATTCTCCAAAAATTCCAGGGAAACTCTATCATGTCAAATATGACATATTTGATGATCTTACAAAGCCTCATGCCTTGAAGATCAAGGAAACATCATCTAATCCCCTCAAAACCATTTCTGTCCGTTTTGAAGTTTGAGCAACTTTACATTGCCAAACTTGTCCAAATGCTCTCAAACTTGGTGCACATGCTAGAATGGTCTAATTATGCATCTAGACCAAATGGCACAAGTATTGGAGAAGCATAACTTGATCTAAGTGCCCCAAAACCCTTTCTGAACAGATCCAAATTTGAACAACTCTACATTGCCAACTTTTTACTTGGGGCCTCAAAATTTGTGGACATGTTCACAAACCCAAATGATGACACTACACCAAGTGGTGCATCAAGGGGAGATGATTTTCGTAACTTAATCTTGGAAAATCCATTTCTGTTGATTTCTAGGGTTCACCAATGTTACATTGGCAACTTTGCCCAAATGAGCTCAAATTTGGTGGAAGGGCCTAAATGTATGTGACATTCCATCCTGTTAAGTCCCATGTCAATTGGAAGTCATTTGCTTTCCCAAATCTGCATCAAACACCTTCTGCCATTTTTCCTAAACCATTGTTTTGACCCCTTTTTCTATTCCCCTTTACCTCAAATTCTTACCACGGGTAAACCTGATCATCTTCTACCTCCAGTAACTTCCCGATGTCCACAACTCAATGATTGAGGGGGGTGAAACCCCATTTTACATCTCTGAACCTCCAGTTTCACCCTTGTCTCTCAGCACACTCCCCTTCTAGAAGCTCACCAGGGCATCCAAGACCAAAACCTCTTTGTTTACTCCTCCCCTGACCCCCTAGACATCATTGGGCAAAGTGGACGCGTCCAGAGCGGCGAGGACACGGCCATGCCGGCCATACGGGCACTCTGGGGTGCGCTACAGTGCCCTGGCGCATTGTAGCCACCCCCAATCAGGAGCACCCGACAGCCTCGGGCCTCCCCAGCATGTCTCCAGAGGTCACCTCGACGTCTGGGACACGGCAGCTGGTTGGCCCCCTTCTTCCTCTCTCTCTCTCCGACCCCTGCTCGCACGCGCGCCATGGCCGCCCGAGCGCTCCAGTAGGCAGCCTCACACGCGCGCTACCCTGACACTCCCCCGCTCCTTCTCTCCCCTCCTCTCGACTTGGACCACGCCCACACACACCGCAGACATCCCCGAGCCTCCTCCCATGGCCACCCCGGCCATTTTCGCGGGCGCCCGTAGGCCGCGTCCACGGTGAGCCGTGGCCACACTATATAGGGCCGCCCCAGGCCTCCCTCTGGAGCCCCTTCGCTCTCTCTCCTTCCCAGCAACCCCCTGGACCAACCCATACCTCCCCCCGCGCCCCCAATGCACCTCCGTGGCCAGAGCCTCGCCGACGGCCGCCGCTCGAATTCGAGCAACCCCGAGCCCCTCTCTCCCTCCTGGCCACTCCGGTGCCATCGCACGATCTCCAGGAAGTCCCCCACCTCCGCCAATCCTCCCAGAGATGCCCGGGCGCTCGAAGCCCAAGGTGGCCGAGGCCCTTCTCCGCCATGGTTGGACCCCTGCTCGACTTGGTCCCCCCGGCAGGCGTGTTACCAATGGTTGGATGCGCCTCTCCGCGCTGGTCATTCCGGTGGCCGGGGCGTCGCCGGAGACGGCCCGAGTCGACGGGGCCACACCGGCGAGCGTTCGGCCCTGCCTCCCCTGCCTCGCCTCTGTTCGAGCGGGAGGAGGAAGGCGAACCTGCCAGGCGGGGCCTGCTGGTAAGCGACCGAGAGGCTGGGCCCGCGCATAAGTGGAGACGCATCCGTGGAAGCCGCGTCCCTGCGGTGAAGATGCCTAGCCCGAAGGCGCCTTCGACGTCGCCTGGCCCTTTGCGTATGGCCGTGCTGCTGGGCCGGCCTAGGGCGCTGCGGCGCTATACTGTGCCTAAAACGCAGTATAGGTATAACCCCCCCTCCTTTCCATTTTCTTTTTGCATTTCCAGTCAACTTCAAAAACCCATAAATAATTCAAATGAACTCCAAATTTGATGATTCAGATTTCTAGGAGTTTCTAAAATCCTGATCTAGCTGTCGGTGCAACATGCACATCAAACGTCATTATTCCATTTCTGTGATAAAATTTAGAAAATCACAGAGGGCTCAAATTTGATCCAAATGCAGTGGTTCAAATTCCTAGGTGCTTGTCATATCCAAACTTAGTTTTGGAACATTTTATTAATACTTTCTGTATCCCACCAAATAATGAGCCATTTCTTCATATTTATCAGCTTTGCAAAATCCTAGGAAATTCATTTGAACTCCAAATCCAGTGAAACCAACTCCTAGATGCTTCTATAATCATGACTTGATTAATGGGTGCCTTTGCTCATTATTCAAAAATATATTTCTATACACTTCTTTCAAATCCATAAACCCCTTGATTCCATCATATTGAAATGTGCCTAACCATCCATTGATCGTACTCCAATGAAACCACCTTGGTTATTTTTCATATGACCGGAGGTATCCTAGAAAAGTCCAACTCCTGTTTTTTAGAGCACTTCTATTTTTGCTTTGTTGTGTTGCTTATTATGATTCTTTCCATCGTTAGTTGACGAAATAAACGGAGTACTCGGAGACGGACCAGAAGGTTGGAAGACTCGGAAGGATAAGGCAAGCAGCCCTTTGACCATGCTCGAGAAACCTTTTTATGCATGTCATATAAAACCATAATGTTGTTGCTACGGAATCATGATGAGGTGCGTTCATGGTTTGCCACTGCACTTCCTTGTTGATACTTGCATTGAGCACGACCCTACCTTCTTATGAGGGTCATGCCGGCGGGAATAGATAGATGTGTGTTATAGTAGTTGGCTACGGAAAATGGGTCAGGGATATGCATTGAGAGAAACAAGTGTGGTTTGACATACTTGCAAATAACCCAGTGGGTGCCACTAATGCCCCTGGGAGATGATGAGGAACTAGGGCACTACTTGGTAGAGAAGTAGTGTGCCGAGGCTTGATGAAAGTGTTGTTTACAGAGATGGATTAGATTTATGTGTGACTACCGTCCCAACCAATCATGCGCAACCACTCTACCCTTATATGGGAAAGGGCATTATTGATTACCTAGGTCGATACTAGCATGGTGCCCGCATTACTAGTGACGGGGGTGACATGAGGTCACTCTCGGGACGGGGTCGTGCTTGGATAGGCGGCCATGACTGTCTTTACAGGGCACCGGACACACCGTTGGTACCCCGTGCTTGTGGTATGTGATGAATATGGGAGCAAGGCTCCACAAATTTTAAGATGTGAAATGTTGGCACGGGGCTGTTACCAATCGAGTGGACTCTGTGTTAGTGTCGTCTAGGGAAAGGTAGTGATCGGGTGCTTACCCCGGGTACTTGAGGTACCGCGGGTCAAGAATGACACGGAAGTTCCCCGGATCTTGTGGGTAAAGTGTGCAACCTCTGCAGAGTGTAAAACTATTCGAATAGCCATGTCCTCGGTCAAGGACAGTTGGGTGGTGCTACTTAGACTATGTCCATCAGTTTCTGGGAAACAACACGGTTTGGTAAATCTGTTGATATGATTGTGAGAAAAATCACAATGAGCTTGAGCATGAGTTGATTACAACTCTTTCTCGATAACGATGTCTGTAACCTCCTGATACTTGTTGCAGACACATGCATGCCCTTGTTATATGTTGATCATGCTTGCATTTGAAAAACTAGCTTTCCGCAAAACTGCCAATTTAGCAGTAGAGCCTTGCATAATTATTCTGTCATCGCACTTGGGTTGCTTGCGAGTACATTCAAAGTACTCATTGGCTTGCCACTGGTTATTTTATTGGCCAGGCAGGAGAGAATAGGATATGATGAAGATTTCTTGGTGACGAGCATGCGAGCTAGGACGCTTCCTAGTCAGAATGCCTGTAGGGTTAAGGCAGATGGCATGGGTCCAAGTTGTTGAAGATTTCCGCTGCGATGATATACTCAAGTCTGGACTATAATGGTCCTATTTGTGTAATACGGTATGTATGGATGTAAGACTCTTGTTATTTAGCTTCTGTGTGTTCAGTGAGCATTGATCTCTGGGATCACTGTACATGTGCATTCGGTGATTACGACTTATGAGTCGGGGTCCCCACAGAAAGTGTTCCATGCCTTTCCTTAACGGAACTTGGAATCTAATATTTACTTCCTTCATATCAATAATTGCACCAATCATTCTAAGGAAAGGTCTACCAAGAATAATAGGACATGAAGGATTGCAATCTATATCAAGAACGATGAAATCTACGAGCACATAATTCCTATTGGAAACAATAAGAACATCATTAATCCTTCCCATATGTTTCTTAATGGTAGAATCCGCAAGATGCAAATTTAAAGAACAATCATCAAGTTCATGGAATCCTAACATATCACACAAAGTTTTTGGAATTGTAGAAACACTTGCACCCAAATCACACAAAGCAAAGCATTCATGATCCTTAATCTTAATTTTAATAGTAGGTTCCCACTCATCATAAAGAATTCTAGGGATAGAAACTTCTAATTCAAGTTTTTCTTCATAAGACTGCATTAAAGCATCAACTATGTGTTTGGTAAAAGCCTTATTTTGACTATAAGCATGCGGAGAATTTAGCACGGATTGCAACAAGAAAATACAATATATTAAAGAGCAATTATCATAATTGAATCCCTTGAAATCCAAGATAGTGGGTTCATCGCTATGCAAAGTTTTAATCTCCTCAATCCCACTTTTAACAATTTTAGCATCAAGATCTAAAAACTCCTAATCTATGGGACGCCTTTTAATTAAAGTAGACTCATCTCCAGTCCCATCTTTATCAAGATTCATACTAGAAAACAAGGATTTAATAGGAGACACATCAATCACTTTCAGATCTTCATCTTTATTCTCATTATAACTAGAAGAACACGCTTTCATAAAGAAATCTTTTTTAGCATGCATCTTTTTTCCTGGCTTCTTGTGAGGCACTCTGGGGCGGGCTGGTAGGCCCCTTAGGAGGCTCAAGACCTCACAAGCCTCCAGGATTGTCTCAAGAAGAAGGTGCTGATACGTCTCCAACGTATCTATAATGTTTTATTATTCCATGCTATTATATATTCTATTTTGGATGTTTAATGGGCTTTATTATAAACTTTTATATTATTTTTGGGACTAACCTACTAACCCAAGGCCCAGTGCAAATTGATGTTTTTGCCTATTTTAGGGTTTCGCAGAAAAGGGATATCAAACGGAGTCCAAACGGAATGAAACCTTCGGGAGAGTTATTTTTCGAACCGTATCTTCACAGAACACTTGGAGTACACGCGAGGGAACGAAGGAGGTGGCTACGAGGACCCAGGGCGCGCCCCCTCCCCCTGGGCGTGCCCCCACCCTCGTGGGCCCCATCTGGGTCCCCCGATGCCCTCCTTCCTCCTATATATATCCATGTACCCTGAAAACATCGAGGCAACAGGGAAAACCCTAGTTCCACCGCTGCAACCTTCTGTTCCCGTGAGATCCCATCTTGGGGCCTGTTCCGGAGCTCCACCGGAGGGGGGATCTACCACGGAGTGCTTCTACATCAACACCATAGCCTCACCAATGAGTTGTGAGTAGTTTACCATAGACTTTCGGGTCCATAGTTATTAGCTAGATGGCTTCTTCTCTCTTTTGGATCTCAATACAAAGTTCTCCTCGATCTTCAAGGAGATCTATTCGATGTAATCATTTTGCGGTGTGTATGTCGAGATCCAATGAATTGTGGGTTTATGATCAAGATTATCTATGAACAATATTTGATCATTTTCTGAAATCTTTTATGTATGATTATAATAACCTTGCAAGTCTCTTCGAATTATTGGTTTGGTTAGGCCAACTAGATCTATAGTTCTTGCAATGGGAGAAGTGCTTGGTTTTGGGTTCAATCTTGTGGTGTCCTTTCCCAGTGACAGCCGGGGCAGCAAGGCACGTATTGTATTGTTGCCATCGAGGATAAAAGATGGGGTTTATATCATATTGCTTGAGTTTATCCCTCTACATCATGTCATCTTGCTTAAAGCATTACTCTGTTCTTATGAACTTAATACTCTAGATGCATGCTGGATAGCGGTCGATGTGTGTAGTAATAGTAGTAGATGCAGAATCATTTCGGTCTACTTGTCACGGACGTGATGCCTATATATAATGATCATGCCTAGATATTCTCATAACTATGCTGTTTTCTATCAATTGCTCGATAGTAATTTGTTCACCCACCGTAGAATTCTGCTATCATGAGAGAAGCCACTAGTGAAACCTATGACCCCCGGGTCTATTCTCAACAAATTAATCTTCCATCTACTTATTTTTCTTTATTTACTTTCTATTCTTATATCAAAAAATAACAAAAATATTATACTATCCTGTCTATCAGATCTCACTTTCGTAAGTGACCATGAAGGGATTGACAACCCCTTATCGCATTGTGTGCGAAGTTCTTATTTGTTTGTGCAGGTGCGAGGGACTCGCGCGTGGTCTCCTACCGGATTGATACCTTGGTTCTCAAAAACTGAGGGAAATACTTACACTACTATGCTGCATCACCCTTTCCTCTTTGAGGGAATACAACGCAAGCTCGAGAAATAGCAAGAAGAATTTCTGGCGCCGTTGTCGGGGAGGCTTACGCAAAAGTCATATACCAAGTACCTATCACAAACCCTTATCCTTCGCATTACATTATTTGCCTCTCGTTTTCCTCTCCCCCACTTCACCCTTGTCATTTTATTTGCCCTTCTTTTGCCATGTGTTTATTGTTCGCTTGCTTTCATATCTGAGATGGGGGAAGATATCGTTGAAAAGGGTAGTAATGTGGAGGGCAACGTCTATGTTGATCCTCCGAATGAAACTACCACTTTACATACTAAAAAGTTCCGGGTTGGTAGTGGTAATATTATTGGAAAAGGAGTTCTTCAAGACTTCTTTACTTGTGCCGGTGCTTCACCCACTATGGGTGGATCTAATCTTCATATAACTAGTAGCCTTGCAGATGCCATATCTATGCTTGTAGTTGAAATTGAAAGGCAATTTATCCATATGCATCCTTGCATTCAGAGAATCTTTCTGGAGTTTTCCAATATTTAGCATTCTTCTGTTAAGTGCGCAGCTACTATCTTTTCAGCTCATGAGTTCAGATTTATCATGAAAGAAGCCAAAGAAATATTTACTCATTACGGAGTGGATGTTGGTCGTCCTCCCATAGAATCTATGTTATTCAATCACGAGGAAATAATGCGTTTAAGATCTCTAGATCATGTTGCTTTTAATGAAAACCTTAGAAAAAAGGTTCCTACCGATGTCTTGGTTGATAGAATTTCTTAATTGAATGATGATTTTGCTATTCAAAACAATGGGTTAGGTTTTTCCCTTGAACGAAGGCTCATGACCTTTTGCCAAAATAATGCTTATAATGATGAATTGGTTGTGCAATATAAAGGGCCAAAGGAGGAACCTATACCTCCTGAGCTTGATATGGGGGACTTTTGTCCTATTAAATTTAGCCATTTTCATTACTTTTGCTTGCCACAAAGAAAACTTGCTGCTGAACATAGGGAATATGAGATGAGTTTTCGCGATATATCATATCATTATGGCAATACCTAGATCTATCCTTGTATCGTGCCTAGCTAGGGGCGTTAAACGATAGCTCTTGTTGGGAGGCAACCCAATTTTATTTTCTTTGTTTTTGCTTCTGTTTAGGAATACATATTGCATCTAGCTTCTGTTTAGATGTGTTTTTGTGTTTTAATTAGTGTTTGAGCCAAGTAGAACCTTTGGGAAGACTTGTGTGAAGTTTATATGATCATGCTGTAAAAAACAGAAACTTTAGCGCTCACGAGATTAGCCACCAGATTTTACTGGAGAGTGCTATTTAGTTGATTCTTTTTGCAGATGATTAATAGACAAATTCCTCACGTTTACAAATTTATTTCAATTTTTTTGGAGTTGCATAAGTATTCGAAAGTTGTATATTACTACAGACTATTCTGTTTTTGACAGATTATGTTTTTCGTGTGTTGTTTGCTTATTTTGATGAATCTATGAGTAGTATTGGGGAATATGAATCATAGAGAAGTTGGAATAAAGTAGGTTTAACACCAATATAAACAAATAATGAGTTAATTACAGTACCTATGAGTGGTGGTTTGTTTTCTTATACTAACGGAGCTCACGAGATTTTTGGCTAAGTTTTGTGTTGTGAAGTTTTCAGGTTTTGAGTATGGCTTTGATGGACTATGGAACAAAGAGAGGCAAGAGCCTAAGCTCGGGGATGTCCAAGGCACCCCAAGGTAAAATTCAAGGACAACCGAAAGCCTAAGCTTGGGGATGCCCCGGGAAGGCATCCCCTCTTTCGTCTTCTTCTATCGGTAACTATACTCGGGACTATATTTTAATTCACCACATGATATGTGTTTTGCTTGGAGCGTCATGTATAATTTGAGTCTTTGCTTTTTAGTTTGCCGCAATCATCCTTGCTGGACACAGCTTTTGAAAGAGATAAATATGATTTAGAATTTATTAGAATACTCTATGTGCTTCACTTATATCTTTTGAGCTAGATAGTTTTGCTCTAGTGCTTCACTTATATCTTTTAGAGCCCAGTGGTGGTTTTATTTTGTAGAAATTGTTAATCTCTCATGCTTCACTTATATATTTTTGAGAGTATTTTAGAACAGCAAGGTAATGTGTTTTGGTTATAAAACTAGTCCTAATATGATAGGCAACCAAGATGACTATAGTAAAAACTTTCATATAAAGTGTATTGAATATGATAGGAGAAGTTTGATACTTGATGATTGTTTTGAGATATGAGGATGATGATATTAGAGTCATGCTAGTGGAGTAATTATGAATATGAGAAATACTTGTGTTAAAGTTTGTGATTCCCATAGCATGCACGTATGGTGAACCACTATGTGACGAAGTTAGAGCATGAGGTATTTATTGAGTGTCATCCTTTGTCCGGAGGTCGGGATCGCGCGATGGTTAACTCCTACCAACCCTTCCCCTAGGAGCATGAGTTGATTACTTTGTTTTGATGACTCATAGATTTTTGCAATAAGTATATGAGTTCTTTATGACTAATGTTGAGTCCATGGATTATACGCACTCTCACCCTTCCACCATTGCTAGCCTCTCTTGTACCGCGCAACTTTCGCCGGTACCATACACCCACCATATACCTTCCTCAAAACAACCACCATACCTACCTATCATGGCATTTCCATAGCCATTCCGAGATATATTGACATGCAAATTTCCACCGTTCCGTTCATATGACATGCTGCATCATCATTCACATAGAGTCATATTTTGTTCTAGCTTCGAGTTGTAATCTTTGAGTTGTAAGTCAATAAAAGTGTGATCATCTTCATTACTAGAGCATTGTCCCTTGTGTGGAAAGGCAAAATAAAAAAAGAGATGGCCCAAAAAAATTTAGAGAGGGGCTAAAAAAAAGAGAAAGCCCCTCCAAAAAAATGAGAGAAAAGAGAGAAGGGACAATGCTACTATCCTTTTCCACACTTGTGCTTCAAAGTAGCACCATGATCTCCATGATAGAGAGTCTCTTGTTTTGTCACTTTCATATAATAGTGGGAATTTTCATTATAGAACTTGGCTTGTATATTCCAACGATGGGCTTCCTCAAATGTCCAAGGTCTTCATGAGCAAGCAAGTTGGATGCACACCCACTTAGTTTCTTTTGATGAGCTTTCATAGACTTATAGCTCTAGTGCATCAGTTGCATGGCAATCCCTACTCACTCTCATTGATATCTATTGATGGGCATCTCCATAGCCCATTGATACGCCTAGTTGATGTGAGACTATCTTCCTCCTTTTTTGTCTTCTCCACAACCACCACTCTATTCCACCTATAGTGCTATATCCATGGCTCACGCTCATCTATTGCGTGAAAGTAGAAAGGTTTGAAATTTTTTGAGTATGAAAACAATTGCTTGGCTGAAACCGGGGTTCTGCATGATATGAATATTTTGTGTGATGAAGAGGGAGCTTAGCCAGACTATATGATTTTGTAGGGATAACTTTCTTTGGCCATGTTATTTTGAGAAGACATGATTGCTTTGTTAGTATGCTTAAAGTATTATTATTTCTTATGTCAATATAGAATTTTGTCTTGAATCTTTAGGATCTGAACATTCATGCCACAATAAAGAAATTACATCGAAAATTATGTTAGTTAGCATTCCACATCAAAAAATATCTGTTTTTATCATTTACCTACTCGAGGACGAGCAGGAATTAAGCTTGGGGATGCTTGATACGTCTCCAACGTATCTATAATTTTTTATTGTTCCATGCTATTATATATTTTGTTTTGGATGTTTAATGGGCTTTATTATACACTTTTATATTATTTTTGGGACTAACCTACTAACCCAAGGCCTAGTGCAGATTGATGTTTTTTTGCCTATTTCATGGTTTCGCAGAAAAGGAATATCAAACGGAATCTAAACGGAATGAAACCTACGGGAGAGTTATTTTTGGAACCGTATCTACCTAGAAGACTTGGAGTACACGCGAGGGAATGAAGGAGGCAGCCATGAGGGTCCAGGGAGCGCCCCCACCCTCGTGGGGCCCCTCTGGCTCCCCCGATACCCTCCTTCCTCCTATATATATATCCATGTACCCTGAAAACATCGAGGCAACAGAGAAAACCCTAATTCCACCACCGCAACCTTCTGTTCCCGTGAGATCCCATCTTGGGGCCTGTTTCGGAGCTCCACTAGAGGGGGGGATCTACCACGGAGTGCTTCTACATCAACGCCATAGCCTCACCAATGAGTTGTGAGTAGTTTACCACAGACCTTCGGTTCCATAGTTATAAGCTAGATGGCTTCTTCTCTCTTTTTGGATCTCAATACAAAGTTCTCCTCGATCTTCGAGGAGATCTATTCAATGTAATCTTTTTGCGTTGTGTTTGTCGAGATCTGATGAATTGTGGGTTCATGATCAATATTATCTATGAACAATATTTGATTTTTTCTGAAATCTTTTATGTATGATTATAGTATCCTTGCAAGTCTCTTCAAATTATTGGTTTGGTTTGGCCTACTAGATCTATAGTTCTTGTAATGGGAGAAGTGCTTGGCTTTGGGTTCAATCTTGTGGTGTCCTTTCCCAGTGATAGCAGGGGCAGCAAGGCACGTATTTTATTGTTGCCATCGAGGGTAAAAGATGGGGTTTATATCATATTGCTTGAGTTTATCCCTCTACATCATGTCTTCTTGCTTAAAGCATTACTCTGTTCTTATGAACTTAATACTCTAGATGCATGCTGCATAGCGGTCGATGTGTGGAGTAATAGTAGTAGATGCAGAATCAATTCGGTCTACTTTTCACGGATGTGATGCCTATATATAATGATCATGCCTAGATATTCGCATAACTATGCGCTTTTATATCAATTGCTCGACAGTAATTTGTTCACCCACCGTAGAATTCTGCTATCATGAGAGAAGCCACTAGTGAAACCTATGGCCCCCGGGTCTATTCACAACATATTAATCTTCCATCTACTTTACTTTGCTTTATTTACTTTCTGTTCTTATATCCAAAATACCAAAAATATTATACTATCCTATCTATCAGATCTCACTTTCGTAAGTGACCGTGAAGGGATTGACAACCCCTTATCGCGTTGGCTGCGAAGTTCTTATTTTTTTGTGCAGGTGCGAGGGACTCGCGCGTGGTCTCCTACTGGATTGATACCTTGGTTCTCAAAAACTGAGGGAAATACTTACGCTACTGTGCTGCATCACCCTTTCCTCTTCGAGGGAATACAACGCAAGCTCGAGAAGTAGCAGGCACCATGCTTGTATCGGGCTAGGTAATTAATAATGCCCCGACCAATAGGGGGTAGAGTGGTTGCACATGTTTGGTTGGGATAGTAATCATATCTTAAATCTACTCCATCATTTTACTCACACAAATGCTTGCTCTGGTACACCACTTCTTCCTCAACTGGTGACCTTAGTTCAAGATCACCCATGGGCATTAGGGGCACCCGATGGGGTTTTCGAAAGAATGCAACCACGAGGTTTTCATGGCATACATGCAACATTATGCATCAATAACTAAACTATTGACATCGTATCTCCATGCATAAGGTAGAGCTACGAGTATGGGCATCATTATTTGGTGGTTCACAACAAGTTCATCACCGTCACTTTCATCATTATGCAATCGGAAGGAGGTACCGATGAATAAGAGAGGTATCATGGTCAAAGGGTTGCTTGCCTTGGTTGGCTTGTTCTTCTAAGTCTTCAATTCCTTGTTCTCCAACTACTTTGTCAAATACGGGACGTGTTCGTCGCAAAAAGAAACAACGAGAAATAAGGCAATGGCAAAAGCAAAAAAAACAAATTGCTCAGAAAAATGTCAACTTATTTTTGTTAAATACTAGGATGATATTAAGAAGGGCAAAATTCTTAGTATTGGATTTGGGTCTAAAGAAACAAAGTAATGGATTTTTAGAGAGGGTTTAATTACTCAAATTTGAACAGTACAGAAAAGTGTGATGGATTTGTATGAAAGTTACACCATTAAATAGGTGGGTTTATTACAAGAATTTAGGAGTTGTAATTATTGAATTTGAATAAATATTTTATCCTCTGGAATATTTTGAAATCAGATGGAAAATGAAAAAGAGAAAGAGCACTGTGCTACTGGGCCAGAAAGGCCACAGTGCAATAGGCCCAGAGATAAACCAGCCCAGGCAAGCCGAGGCGCGCGCGCCAGGTTTCAGACCTCACGGGCGGGGCCCGGTTGTCAGCGGGAGATAGAGGAGCGAGGGAGAGGTGAGGATGATAGGTGGGGCCCACCTGTCATATCCAACTGAAGGAAATATGGCCTAGAGGCAATAATAAAGATGTTATTTGTATTTCCTTATATCATGATAAATGTCTTTTATTCATGCTAGAATTGTATTAACCGGAAACTTAGTACATGTGTGAATACACAGACAAAACAGTATGTCCCTAGTATGCCTCTACTAGACTAGCTCATTGATCAAAGATTGTTATATTTCCTAGCCATAGACATGGGTTGTCATTTGATCAAAGGGATCACATCATTAGGAGAATGATGTGATGGACAAGACCCATCCATTAACTTAGCACTATGATCGTTTAGTTTTACTGCTATTGCTTTCTTCATGACTTATACATGTTCCTATGACTATGAGATTATGCAACTCCCGTATACCAGAGGAACACCTTGTGTGCTATCAAACGTCACAACATAAATGGGTGATCATAAAGATGCTCTACAAGTGTCTCCGAAAGTGTTCGTGGTGTTGGCATAGACCAAGAATAGGATTTGTCACTCCGAGTGTCGGAAAGGTATCTCTAGGCCCTCTCGGTAATACACATCATAATAAGCCTTGCAAGCAAATGACTAATGAGTTAGTCACGGGATGATATATTACGGAACGAGTAAAGAGACTTGCCAGTAACGATATTGAACTAGGTATTGAGATACCGGCGATCGAATCTCGGGCAAGTAACATTCCGATGACAAAAGGAACAACGTATGTTGTTATGCGGTTTGACCGATAAAGATCTTCGTAGAATATGTAGGAGCCAATATGAGCATCCAGGTTCCACTATTGGTTATTGACCGGAGATGAGTCTTGGTCATGTCTACATAGTTCTCGAACCCGTAGGGTCCGCACGCTTAACGTTTGATGACGATCGGTATTATGAGTTTATGAGTTTTGATGTACCAAAGGTAGTTCAGAGTCCCGGATAAGATCACGGACATGACGAGGAGTCTTGGAATGTCCGATACGTAAAGATTGATATATTGGACGACTATATACGGACACCGAAAGTGTTCTGGAAAGTTTCGGAATTAACGGGAGTGCCGGGGGGTTACCGGAACCCCCTGGGGGAAAGTTGGGCCCTAGTGGGCCTTAGGGAAGAAAGAGGGCAGCAGCCAGGAGGTGGCACGCCCCCTCCCAAGTAGTAGTCCGAATTGGACTAGGGGAGGGGGGCGCGGCCCCTCTTTCCCTCTCCTTCTCTCCCTCTCTTTCCTTTCCCCCTCTCTCTCTCTTGGTGATTCCTACTAGGAATAGGTTCCTAGTAGAATTGCTCCTCTTGGCGCACCATAGGAGGGCTGGCCGGCCTCCCCCCTTGCTCCTTTATATACGGGGGCAAGGGGGCACCCTAGGACACACAAGTTGAACTCTCCAGCCGTGTGCGGTGCCCCCCTCCACAGAAACACACCTCGGTCATACCGTTGCAGCGCTTAGGCGAAGCCCTGCACCGGTAACTTCATCATATCCGTCACCACGCCGTTGTGTTGACAAAACTCTCCCGTAAAGCTCTACTGGATCAAGAGCTCATGGAACGTCATCAAGCTAAACGTGTGCTGAACGCGGAGGTGTCGTACATTCGGTGCTTGATTGGTTGATTCGCGAAGAAGTTCGACTACATCAACCGCGTCACTTGATGCTTCCGCTTCCGGTCTACGAGGGTACATAGACACACTCTCCCCTCTCGTTGCTATGTATCTGGTAGATAGATCTTGCGTGATCGTAGGAAAATTTTAAAATACTACGTTCCCCATCAGTAGTATCATGAGCCAGGTCTATGCGTAGAAGATATGCACGAGTAGAACACAAGTGAGTTGTGGACGATACTAGTCATACTGCTTACCAGCATGTCATACTTTGGTTCGGCGGTATTGTGAGATGAAGCGGCCCGGACCGACATTACGCATACGCTTACGCGAGACTGGTTTCACCGTTATGAGCACTCGTTGCTTAAAGGTGACTGGTGGGTGTTTGTCTCTCTCACTTTAGCTAAATCAAGTGTGACTGCGCCCGGTCCTTGTGAAGGTTAAAACAGCACATACTTGACGAAATATCATTGTGATTTTGTATGCGTAGGTAAGAACGGTTCTTGTTAAGCCCGTAGCAGCCACGTAAAACATGCAATAACAAAGTACAGGATGTCTAACTTGTTTTTGCAGGGCATGTTGTGATGTGATATGGTCAAGACATGATGAGTTATACGGTTTTGTATGAGATGATCATGTTTTGTAGAGCTATCGGCAACTGGCAGGAGCCATATGGTTGTCGCTTTATTGTATGAAATACAGTCGCCATGTAATTGATTTACTTTATCACTAAGCGGTAGCGATAGTCGTGGAAGCAATAGTTGGCGAGACGACAACAATGCTACGATGGAGATCAAGGTGTCACGCCGGTGATGAAGGTGATCATGACGGTGCTCTGGTGATGGAGATCAAAAGCACAAGATGATGATGGCCATATCATGTCACATATTTTTGATTGCATGTGATGTTTATCTTATTATGCTTCTTATTTTGCTTAGTACGACGGTAGCATTATAAGATGATCCCTTACCAAATTTCAAGGTATAAGTGTTCTCCCTAAGTATGCACCGTTGCGAAAGTTCGTCGTGCCGAGACACCACGTGATGATCGGGTGTGATAAGCTCTACGTTCAAATACAACAGGTGTAAGCCAGTTTTGCACACGCAGAATACTCGGGTTAAACTTGACGAGCCTAGAATATGCAGATATGGCCTCGGAACACTGGAGACCGAAAGGTGGAGCGTGAATCATATAGTAGATATGATCAACATAAGATGTTCACCATTGAAACTACTCCATCTCACGTGATGATCGGACATGGTTTAGTTGATTTGGATCACGTGATCATTTAGATGACCGGAGGGATGTCTATCTAAGTGGGAGTTCTTTAAATAATATGATTAATTGAACTTTAATTTATCATGAACTAAGTCCTGATAGCTTTTGCATATCTATGTTGTTGTAGATTAATGGCTCGTGCTACCGTTCCTTTGAATTTTAATGCATTCCTAGAGAAAGCTAAGTTGAAAGATGATGGTAGCAATTACACGGATTAGGTCCGTAACTTGAGGATTATCCTCATTGCTGCATAGAAGAATTATGTCCTTGAAGCACCGCTAGGTGACAAGCCCCCTCCCGCTAATGTAGACGCTTTGAACGTGTGGCAGACGCGGTCTGATGACTACACGATAGTTCAGTGTGCCATGCTTTACGGCTTAGAACCGGGACTTCAACGATGTTTTGAACGTCATGGACCATATGAGATGTTCCAGGAGTTGAAGTTAATATTTCAAGCAAATGCCCAGATTGAGAAATATGAGATTTCCAATAAGTTCTATAGCTGCAAGATGGAGGAGAATAGTTCTATCAGTGAACACTTGCTCAGAATGTCTGGGTACTACAATCATATGACTCAACTTGGTTGCAAAGTTGACGAGGATAGTGTTATTGGTAGAGTTCTTCAATCACTGCCACCAAGCTATAAAGGTTTCGTGATGAACTATAATATGCAAGGGATGCAGAAGACAATTCCCGAGCTCTTCGATATGCTCAAAGTTGTGGAGGTAGAAACCAAAAAGGAGCATCAAGTGTTGATGGTTAATAAGACCACTAGTTTCAAGAAAAAGGGCAAGGGAAAGAAGGGGAACTTCACGAAGAATAGCAAGACAGTTGCTACTCCCGTGAAGAAACCCAAGTCTGGAGCCAAGCCTGAAACTGAGTGCTTCTACTGCAAAGGGAATGGACACTGGAAGCGGAACTGCCCCAAGTATTTGGCGGATAAGAAGGATGGCAAGGTGAAAAAAGGTATATGTGATATACATGTTATTGATGTGTACCTTACTAATGCTCGTAGTAGTACCTGGGTATTTGATACCGGTTCGGTTGCTAATATTTGTAACTCGAAACAGGGACTACAGATTAAACGAAGATTGGCTAAGGACGAGGTGATGATGTGCGTGGGAAATGGTTCCAAAGTCGATGTGATCGCCGTCGGCACGCTACCTCTACATCTACCTTCGGGATTAGTTTTAGACCTAAATAATTGTTGTTTGGTGCCGGCGTTGAGCATGAACATTATATCTGGATCTTGTTTTTTGCGAGACAGTCATTCATTTAAATCAGAGAATAATGGATGTGCTATTTTTATGAATAATATCTTTTATGGTCATGCACCCTTGAAGAGTGGTATATTCTTGTTGGATCTCGATTGTAGTGATACACATATTCATAATATTGAAGCCAAAAGATGCAAGGTTGATAATGATAGTGCAACTTATTTGTGGCACTGCCGTTTAGGTCATATTGGTGTAAAGCGCATGAAGAAACTCCATAGTGATGGACTTTTGGAATCACTTGATTATGAATCACTTGGTTCTTGCGAACCATGCCTCATGAACAAGATGACTAAAACTCCGTTCTCCGGAACAATGGAGCGAGCAACAGATGTGTTGGAGATCATACATACAGATGTATGTGGTCCAATGAGTGTTGAAGATCGTGTTGGGTATCATTATTTTATGACCTTCACTGATGATTTGAGCATATATGGGTATATCTACTTAATGAAATACAAGTCTGAAACATTTGAAAAGTTCAAAGATTTTCAGAGTGAAGTAGAGAATCATCGTAACAAGATAATAAAGTTTCTACGATCTGATCATGGAGGTGAATATTTGAGTTACGAGTTTGGTCTTCATTTGAAACAATGTGGAATAGTTTCACAACTCACGCCACCCGGAACACCACAGCGTAATGGTGTGTCCGAACGTCGTAATCGTACTTTATTGGATATGGTGTGGTCTATGATGTCTCTTACTGATTTACCACTATTGTTTTGGGGTTATGCTTTAGAGATAGCTGCATTCACATTAAATAGGGCACCATCTAAATCCGTTGAGATGACGCCTTATGAACTGTGGTTTGGCAAGAAACCAAAGTTGTCGTTTCTTAAAGTTTGGGGCTGCAATGCTTATGTGAAAAAGCTTCAACCTGATAAGCTCGAACCCAAGTCGGAGAAATGTGTCTTCATAGGATACCCAAAGGAGACTGTCTGGTACACCTTCTATCACAGATCCGAAGGCAAGATATTCGTTGCTAAGAATGGATCCCTTCTAGAGAAGGAGTTTCTCTCGAAAGAAGTGAGTGGGAGGAAAGTGGAACTTGATGAGGTAATTGTACCTTCTCCCGAATTGAAAAGTAGTGCATCACAGGAACTAGTTCCAGTGATTCCTACTGCAATTAGTGAGGAAGCTAATGATAATGATCATGAAACTTCAGATCAAGTTTCTGCTGAACTTCGCAGATCAACCAGAGTACGTTCCGCACCTGAGTGGTACGGTAACCCAGTTCTGGAAGTCATGTTACTAGACCATGATGAACCTATGAACTATGAGGAAGCGATGATGAGCCCAGATTCCGCAAAATGTCTTGAGGCCATGAAATCTAAGATGGGATCCATGTATGAGAACAAAGTGTGGACTTTGGTTGACTTGCCCGATGATCGGCAAGCCATCAAAAATAAATGGATCTTCAATAGGAAGATCGACGCAGACGGTAATGTTACTATTTACAATGCTCGACTTGTTGCGAAAGGGTTTCGACAAGTTCAAGGAGTTGACTACGATGAGAATTTCTCACCCGTAGCGATGCTTAAGTCTGTCCGAATCATGTTAGCAATTGCCGCATTTTATGATTATGACATCTGGCAAATGAATGTCAAAACTGCATTCCTGAATGGATATCTCAAAGAAGAGTTGTATATGATGCAACCAGAAGGTTTTGTCGATCCTAAAGATGCTAACAAAGTGTGCAAGCTCCAGTGATCCATCTATGGACTCGTGCAAGCATCTCGGAGTTGGAATATACGCTTTGATGAGGTGATCAAAGCATATGGTCTTATACAGACTTTTGGAGAAGCCTGTATTTACAATAAAGTGAGTGGGAGCTCTGTAGCATTTTTGATATTATATGTGGATGACATATTGTTGATTGGAAATGATATAGAATTTCTGGATATCATAAATGGATACTTGAATAAGAGTTTTTCAATGAAATACCTCGGTGAAGCTGCTTACATATTAGGCATCAAGATCTATAGAGATAGATCAAGACGCTTAATTGGACTTTCACAAAGCACATACCTTGATAAAGTTTTGAAGAAGTTCAAAATGGATCGGTCAAAGAAAGGGTTCTTGCATGTGTTACAAGGTGTGAAGTTGAGTAAGACTCAATTCCCAACCACTGCAGATGATAGGGAGAAAATGAAAGTCATTCCCTATGCCTCAGCCATAGGATCTATCATGTATGCAATACTGTGTACCAGACCTGATGTGTGCCTTGCTATAAGTCTATCAGTGAGGTACCAAAGTAATCCAGGAGTGGATCACTGGACAGCGGTCAAGAACATCTTGAAATACCTGAAAAGGACAAAGGATATGTTTCTCGTGTATGGAGGTGACAAAGAGCTCGTCGTAAATGGTTACGACGATTCTAGCTTTGACACTGATCCGGATGACTCTGAGTCACAAACCGGATATGTATTTTTATTGAACGGTGGAGCTGTCAGTTGGTGCAGTTCCAAGCAAAGCATCGTGGCGGGATCTACGTGTGAAGCAGAATACATAGCTGCTTCGAAAGCAGCAAATGAAGGAGTCTGGATGAAGGAGTTCATATCCGATCTAGGTGTTATACCTAGTTCATCGGGTCCAATGAAAATCATTTGTGACAACACTAGAGCAATAGCCTTGGCGAAGGAATCCAGGTTTCACAAGAGAACAAAGCACATCAAAAGACGCTTCAATTCCATCCGCGATATAGTCAAGGAGGGAGACATAGAGATTTGCAAGATACACACGGATCTGAATGTTGCAGACCCATTGACTAAGCCTCTTCCACGGGCAAAACATGATCAGCACCAAGACTCCATGGGTGTTAGGGTCATTACTTTGTAATCTAGATTATTGACTCTAGTTCAAGTGGGAGACTGAAGGAAATATGCCCTAGAGGCAATAATAAAGATGTTATTTGTATTTCCTTATATCATGGTAAATATCTTTTATTCGTGCTAGAATTGTATTAACCGGAAACTTAGTACATGTGTGAATACATAGACAAAACAGTATGTCCCTAGTATGCCTCTACTAGACTAGCTCATTGATCAAAGATGGTTATGTTTCCTAGCCATACAAATGAGTTGTCATTTGATCAACGGGATCACATCATTAGGAGAATGATGTGATGGACAAGACCCATCTGTTACCTTAGCAATATGATCGTTTAGTTTTACTGCTATTGCTTTCTTCATGACTTATACATGTTCCTATGACTATGATATTATCCAACTCCCGTATACCGGAGGAACACCTTGTGCGCTATCAAACGTCACAACGTAACTGGGTGATCATAAAGAAGCTCTATAGGTGTCTCCGAAAGTGTTCGTGGTGTTGGCATAGATCAAGAATAGGATTTGTCACTCCGAATGTCGGAGAGGTATCTCTGGGCCCTCTCGGTAATACACATCACAATAAGCCTTGCAAGCAAATGACTAATGAGTTAGTCACGGGATGATGTATTACGGAACGAGTACAGATACTTGCCAGTAACGAGATTGAACTAGGTATTGAGATATCGATGATCGAATCTCGGGCAAGTAACAAACCGATGACAAAATGAACAACGTATGTTGTTATGCGGTTTGACCGATAAAGATCTTCGTAGAATATGTAGCAGCCAATATGAGCATCCAGATTCTACTATTGGTTATTGACCGGAGATGAGTCTCAGTCATGTCTACATAGTTCTCGAACCCGTAGGGTCCGCACGCTTAACGTTTGATGACGATCGGTATTATGAGTTTATGAGTTTTGATGTACCGAAGGTAGTTCAGAGTCCCAGATAAGATCACGGACATGACGAGGAGTCTCGGAATGTCCGAGACGTAAAGATCGATATATTGGACGACTATATTCGGACACCGGAAGTGTTCTGGAAAGTTTCGGAATTAACCAGAGTGCCGGGGGGTTACCACAACCCCCCGGGGGAAAGTTGGGCCCTAGTGGGCCTTAGGGAAGAAAGAGGGCAGCAGCTAGGAGGTGGCGCGCCCTCTCCCAAGGAGTAGTCCGAATTGGACTAGGGGAGGGGGGCGCGGCCCCTCTTTCCCTCTCCTTCTCTCCCTCTCTTTCCTTTCCCCTCTCTCTCTCTCTCTCTCTCTCTCTCTCTCTCTCTCTTGGTGATTCCTACTAGGAATAGGATTGCAATCCTATTCCTAGTAGGATTTCTCCTCTTGGCGCGTCATAGGAGGGCCGGCCGGCCTCCCCCCTTGCTCCTTTATATACGGGGGCACCCTAGGACACACAAGTTGATCTCTCCAGCCGTGTGCGGTGCCCCCCTCCACAGAAACACACCTCGGTCATACCGTTGCAGTGCTTAGGCGAAGCCCTGCACCGGTAACTTCATCATATTCGTCACCATGCCGTCGTGCTGACGAAACTCTCCCGTGAAGCTCTACTGGATCAAGATCTTGTGGGACATCATCAAGCTGAACGTGTGCTGAACACGGAGGTGCCCTACGTTCGGTGCTTGATCGGTTGAATCGCGAAGAAGTTCGACTACATCAACCGCGTCATTTCACGCTTCTGCTTCCGGTTTACGAGGGTACGTAGAGACACTCTCCCCTCTCGTTGCTATGCATCTGGTAGATAGATCTTCCGTGATCGTAGGAAAATTTTAAAATATTACGTTCCCCATCACCAACCTAGTGACCAGAGGGCGCGCGAGCTCACCGATGACATTTCCGTGCACGGCGGGGTGAGCTGAAGGCACAGCTGGACTCAGGAGGCTGCCGCCATTCGGGTGGTGCTGGAAATGGTCACCGGGGTGGCCTGGTTCGCCGGCGACGAGGAGGCAGGGCGGCGGCGCGTCGGGAGGTGGCTGATCCGGTCATTTCCGGCTGCAAGAGAAGCGGCGGAGAGAGGGGAAAGAGTCAATGGCCTATGGCAGTTACAGATCGGGAAAGAGGAGCGGCGGGGAAGGCATGTACCGCGCGAACTCCAGCGAGCCGAAACGGCAGAGCTCGAGCTCGATCTCGAGCTCGGGCCCTTTTGGAGATGAACTGGGGGTGCAGGGGGTTGATTTGGTGATGCAGAGGGTGAGTGGTGAGGAGAGGAGAGCACGAGGCAGTCTTACAGAGTCAGGCGAAGGTCCACCATGGACCAGTGCACCGGCGAGGTTTTTTCCGTCGCTACGGGTCGCGAGGGTTCACAGCGAGGTGTTGGGGTGCTCGTGGGGTTGGTCCAGAGCGAGCGGAGTGAAGAGAGAGAGCAGGGGGAGGTCAAAGGCGCCGCACGTGTGAGTGCATCCATTCGAGCTACGGGCGGCCGGTGCGCGTGCGAGCAGGGGAAGGGAAAGAGAGGAAGGAGGGGGCCGACCAGCTGCCGTGACGCGGATGCCGAGGCGCATCGTTGGGCGTGCTGGGGAGGCCCGAGGTGGCCGAAGGCGCTAGGCAGAGGGCGACTACAGTGCCTGGCCGCACTGTAGCGCACTCTAGAGCGCGTCTTTTGCATGCCATGGCATATAATATGCATGGTGCGTGCGGCCATTCGTGTCCAGTAGTGGTAGGGGTAGTAAAGAAAGGGGAGGAAGCTTTGGATGCCATGGAGGGGCACTGGAGTGATGGGGGAGGTGAGAAAAGAGAAGAATGATGTTGTCCAGAAGGGTAAATGGGGTTGTTTTACCCCTCAATCATTGAGCACTGGCTAGGGAAAAGTTACTGGTGGTAGAGAGGACTAGGAGGAGATGTGGTAAACTTTTGATCCCATGGAGAATAGTGGAAGAGCTCCAAATGGTGATTTTTGAAATATGGCAGAAGGTGGTTGATGCAAGTTTGGGCCACTTGCACTCATCTCTTCCTTGTGCCACTTGATGAGGGTGTTGTGCATGGCCAAATGGCATTGTGGTAGAAATTTGAGCTTATTTGGATTAAGTTGCCAATGCAACTTTTGTAAACCCTAGAAATTAACAGAAATGGGTTTTCCAAGATTTAGTCATGCAAAACTATTCTCCTTGATGCACCACTTGGTGTAGTGTCATTATTTGGGTACTTGAGCATGTCCACAAAGTTTGGGGTCAATTGGAAAAGGTTGGCAATGTAAAGTTGTTCAAACTTGAATCTGGACACAGAAGGTTTTGGGGCACTTTTGTGAACCAAAACCATTTTTATTGGGATAAAACTTTGTAGGATCATCACATTATGCATGTGTGACTTGCGAGAATTTTCTTGCAGTTTTTAGACAATATTTCCTTTGTAAATATCTCAAAAGCTTGACATATCGAGAAAGGGTTTTTGAGGGATTTGACCAATATTTTGAACATGACCATGTGTTGAAACTCTTATATATGGACAATATATGTGCTCTGAGTTTCCTAAATTTTCTCAAATATGTTTGAAACTGTTAAATAATTTTAACCTATTAAAGACCATTTCTGGCCTAAAGAAAAAGCATTTAAATAAAATAGGAAAATAACCTTTAAAATTATATTTTTGTGGTTTAAGGGAGTCCTATACCTAATAGGAGTCAAATATACTCTTTGAAAGATTTTTCATACCCCAAATCAAGTACTTGTAGTGCAAACCTTAGTTCAGGTTTTTTGGAAAACTTAATTTAGAAAATACTTTTTGGCCAAATTATTTTTGTAAGAAAATATTATATTGTACTACACACATGGCATGATCATTGGGCAGAATTTTGGAGCAAGGAGATGAAGTATAGAAGGTGAAGCTGTGTTGACTTTAAAGAGCAATATAAATCACAGACAGAAGTCCAACTCAAATAAAAAGCCAAATAATGAAAAAGTTTTTGTTGGTCCAAATTTTCATGCTTTATTAAACCAAAAAAGACATGTTATAAAATGCCGGGTGTGACACTGTTCCCTCTGCGCTATCTTGCCGGCCTACCTGAACACCCAACAATTCTGGTTTTTATGGGTCGCTGGTTTGTTCGAGGTGCCGTGGATTTGGATGACCTATCAAGGATCTTGTCTAGCTGGCTGGGTCCATCTTTGTTCCCTTTAAAGAGCTTCCTTTTCTGTCCGGATCTAGGTCTGTTAGGCCCTGCATTGACTATGGCATCCTCTATATCACTCTCGCTGTTTCTATGCATGTGATTATTTTTATTGCGCTCGGGCTTGCCGTTATCATCGCGAGTCTCCGAGGTGGCCGCCTCACCGTTTTGAGTACTGCGGGCTAGCCAGCTATCCTCTCCCGCACATAAGTGGGTCATGATTGAGGTGAGGGCTTCCATGGTCCTTGGTTTATCCTGCTCGAGCTGTTGGGCGAGCCATGCATCCCGGATGTTATTCCTAAATGTCGTAATGGCCTCGGCATCAGAGTAGTCTATGATCTGGTTCCTTTTAGTGAGGAACTAGTTCCAGATCTTCCAAGCAGACTCACCGGATTGTTGAATGACGTGGCTGAGGTCGTCGGCGTCCGGAGGTCGGACATGAGTTCCTTGGAAATTTGCCCTAAATGCATCCTCAAGTGCTTCCCAGCTCCTGATAGAGTGAGGAGGCAGGCTGTTCAACCAATGCTTTGCCATCCCCTTTAGCTTGAGCCACAGATACTTGATGGCGTGAAGGTCATCTCCATTGTCCATATGTATGTGTAGGAGTAAATACTCGATCAATAATGTTGGATCGGTTGTGCGATCATACGATTCTATTTTAATGGGCTTGAACCCGTCCGGGAATTGATGGTCCATTACCCTGCCTGTAAAATAGATTGGGTGAGCGGGGCCTCGGGTTCGAGTAGTGTCGCATCAGATATAGGGGGAAATCCATGCATAGGCCTGTTCCCGAGCTCGGTCGTTCCTCTCCAGCCAGACATCATAGCCGTCGAGTCCCGTGGGTTCACGCCTTTTTGATCCATAGATGGACAAAGCTGGCGCCCGGTTTTACTCTATCAGGCGTCGAATGTCATGAGGGTCTAAGTGATCCACAGGGTCCTTGTCGTGACAGCGTGGAGCTGGTTGAGTGTGAAAATTTTCCCGCACTGGCATGTCGCGCCTTCTAGGGGTTGGTCGGGCATGTATGAGGTTAGTTCATCATCGAATTCCGGCAGCAAACGTCTACGTGGGTAAGATTTAGGTGCGCTATGGCGTTGCTCTTCGAGACCTTGTTCGACCGAGAGTAAGTCAACCCACTTTTCATTCAACGCATCCATATTGGCTTGCAACAGTTTATGCTTGCGTTTCAAACTTCAGGCAGTAGCGACGAGGCGCCGCCGGAAGAGCTCTTGCTCAAAGGGGTCATGTGGGACAATACAGTCCTCGGTGCCCAGGCTTTCGTCTTTCTCAGACTTAGGCATATAATTGTCGTCAGCCCCTTCAAAGAGATCATTGGGGCCTAGGTCTTCGGGTATTCCATCGGGCTGGCATGTTGGTTTGGGGAGGCTTGAGGATCCTCCCCTGGATTGTCGGCCTCATCGGCTGTCGCGCCGCCATTGTCTGCATCGGTGTTGTTCCCATTGAGGCCCCGGTTGATACCCCATACGGATCGGCGCTGACTTTTGGACGGGTTTCTAGGAGTGTCAACCATATACACATTATAGGTAGATGTTGCGGTCCGCTTTTTGGTGTTTACCAATGGCGAAAGTGTTTTCAGTAGGGCCATCGACATCTTCATCCATGTTGGTGGCATCATCAAAGTCTAGCATGTTGGTTAAATCATCGACCATGGTGACTAGGTGGGTGGTGGGTGGGACATAAATTTCATGGTCATTGGCTTTAAGTTCAGTCTTGTCATAAACTGAGGTCTTGTCATCCGAGATTGATAGGTTATAGATACGGTCGAGCATCTCATGCAGCTGAGATAATTCCTCATGGTTCATGGCCTAGTTGTAGGTGGGGCTAACTCAAAGTACGTCTGGTGTGTAGGCCGACATGTCTTTCAAGCGACAGGGATCCACAGTCAGCCACAAATCCGACACAAGGTTTGGTTCTAAATCTGACGTGGTTTCCGAAATGGGGGGCGGACTAGCGTCAAGGCTTGACGCCAAGACGAGATCGCGCGGGGTTTTCATGTTTGATTCTTTCGATGGTGCGGGGGAGTCTCGTCCGACGTCCTTGAGGGAGATCGATTCTGGAGTCGAGCCTCCGATGTCTAGTAGACCATCAACCCATCCGTGCATCCAGCCTGATAGAACAGGCTCACCGTGGGAGTCAGCGATCGATTCCAAGCCTCTGAAAGTCGTGAACTAATCCAAGGCATAGTTATCGATGGAAGACAGGTGGCCCTCCGAGTCGACGCAAAAGATCATGCTATCGAACATAAAAAATTGGTCGGGGATGTAAACATTCCCGCGGTCGTTGCCGCAGTTGATCTGTAGACGAGCCATCAATCCTTCTGGTGATCACACAGCGGAACTCTCAATGAAAGCACCAATGTTAGTGTGAAATCTGGCAGACCTTGGGGTAGGTGGTCCTGAGCTGTGGATCACGGATTGGTGGTAACAGGAATAGGGGAGGGGATGTTTAACCAGTTTTAGGCCATCTTGATGGAGGTAAAACCCAACGCCCTGCTCTTGTTTATATGATGAAGATGTGTCGAATACATAGTTGATCTACCACAAGATCGTAAGTTGTGTTCTAACCCTAGGGCTAGGTAAATTAATTGCGATTCGGTTCCCTCTATGGGCTAAACCCCTTGGCATGTATACACGCCGGGTAGGGCATCAAGCTAGGCCACTAGCCCACACTAGTAGAAAATGGGCCATTTGTCCCAGGTCAACAGGGCCTTTAGTCCCGGTTGGGGAACTGGGACTAAAGGGTCAATACAAATGCTTCCCCCTTTAGTCCCAGTTCTTATACGAACCGGGACTAAAGGCCCTCCACGTGGCTGCTGTCTAGAGCTCAACCTTTAGTCCCAGTTGGTAACACCAACTCGGACTAAAGGTAAATTTACGATATATTTTTTTGAAATTTGTTCCGATTTTCAAATTTCTGAATTATTTTACAATTTATTCTCTAATCACCCACCCCTCATCACTACTCAATTTAACCTCTAATCTCTATTTACCCCATCATTCCAAATCATCTAACTTCCCGGCTGGTCACCCATCCTCTCACTACTCCAGCCTGAGCACGCTTAACTTTCGGGTTCTATTCCCCCTCGTTTCCAAGTCTACACTCGTTGTTTTCCTGACAATAGTAAGATGTCAATCCTATTAACCTTCAGGAGTTTAGCTTGAGCATGAAGTCACACATTTAACTGTTTGGGTTTGAAACTATTATTCTTAAAAACAATAATTATTTAGTAACACTAATATTTCTTGAATAAGTAGTTTGACCATAGTTTGACCACGGTTTGACCATATTTGACCAAAATTCAAAAAAAAACTGAAATAATTATTAATAACACTAATACTTCTTGAATAAGTAGTTTGACCATAGTTTGACCAGATTTAATTAAAATAAAAAAACAGAAATTTGAGCATATTTTTTCCTTTTGGAATTTGAGCATATCTTTACTCACCTACTACTTTACCTGCTTATGTCTCCTCACTGTTAGATGCTATCGGACTATAAAATATAGGGGGAGTGTTGATCCTAGTGTGTGTGCTTTGCATTCCAAAAGGCAACTCGTTTAAATACACACATCTAGGGGGAGCTCGTCTATATTTTGTAGTCTTTGGGGTTTGCTTACTCTTATTATTAATATTCTGTGCAAATCCCGTGTTGTCATCAATCCACCAAAAAGGGGGAGATTGTAAGGGCATGTCCCTTCCTATGTGGTTTTGGTGATTGATGAAAGTGCGTTTGCGGACTAATCATGTGTGCTAAGTATTTCATAGATTAATCAATTGGCACGAGACGATTATTTCCCCTCGAAGCTTTAAGCAGAAGACGTGCGTCTTCATCGGTTTTTGTTTGGTGGACTTGAGTCGTAGGATACACCGTACTATCAAGAGGGGGTCCACATTGGAAAGGCTAGGGTAGAATCATCACGTACATTTCTTTCCGGCACCCTCAGCTCCTTTCCTTGTCTTGGAGCTCTCCGCGTCTTCCGAAGTGGAGGTTTTGTTGATCGGAGCGGTACTACCGCCACTGGCGCGGTAGTACCGCCTATGGCCACCAAAAGGTAGTACCGCTGCACAACGTGGTAGTACCGCTTGGGGCATATGCGGGAGTACCGTTCCAATCTGGCTCCGCTACCGTGTCGATTCGAGAGGGTTTTTCTCATGTCGGATTTTACAGTAGTATTAACGGTAGTACCGCTTATAAGTGTTAGTACCACTGCCACCACCGCGGCTACTACCGTTCCCTTGTCCTAAGCCTCGACTTTGCCACTGAGTGGTAGTACCACTGGGGCCCGCGGTAGTATCGCTGCGACCTGCGGTAGTACCGCTCCACCCAACGGTAGTACCGCTCCACCCAACGGTAGTACCGCTCTGTGCGGGCAGATATGGGGATAACGGTTCACTTATCCCCCCACTATATAAAGTGGTCTTCTTCCTCAAGAAGACCTACCTCTTCTCCCCCAAGCTCCATTGTTGTTCCAAAAGCTTATTTTCGCCCGATCTCTCTCCGTAGCCAATCAAACTTGTTGATTTTCCAGGGATTGGTTGAGAAGGACCAGATCTACACTTCCACCAAGAGAAATTTGATTCCCCCCACTAATCCCTTGCGGATCTTGTTACTCTTGGGTGTTTGAGCACCTTAGATGGTTCATGTCACCTCAAAGCCATATTCCATTGTGGTGAAGCTTCGTGCTTTCGTTGGGAGCCTCCAATTAAAGTTGTGGAGATATCCCCAACCTTGTTTGTAAAGGTTCGGTCGCCGCCTTCAAGGGCACCAATAGTGGAATCATGGCATCTCTCATTGTGAGAGGCCGTGAGGAGAATACGGTGTACCTAGTGGCTTATTGGGGAGCATTGTGCCTCCACACAGCTCCAACGGAGACGTACTTCCTCTCAAAGGGAAGGAACTTCGGTAACACATCCTCGTCTCCACCAGTTCCACTCTTGGTTATCTCTTACCTTTACTTGTGCAAGCTTTATTGTGTTAGTTCCTTATGCTTGCTTGTGTGCTTGTATTTGTTGCATCATATAGGTTGCCAACGTAGTTGCACATCTAGACAACCTATTTTGTTGCTAAGTTTAATTTGGTCAGGAAAAGCTAAAAATTGTTAGTTGCGTATTCACCCCCCCCCCCTCTAGTCAACCATATTGATCCTTTCAATTGGAATCAGAGCCTCGTATCTTTATTAAGGACTTTACCGTCCAAAGAGTATGGGTGACAACGTAGTCGAGACGAAGGAGCACTTCGATGGGAATCTGTCCTTGTCTACGTCCGATGGGGGATCCTCGGTATCTCGTGAGGAGTTCAATGCGGCTTTGGACACATTGAAAACCTCAATGACGACCGGGGTCAAAGGCATGTTCAAAGAATTTCTTGATGGTCTTAAATTATCCACCGCACCGTTGGAAGTGGCTCGTCCCACTAACAAGGTCACGGATGCTCTTCCCGAAAAGGGAGAAGCTAGTAGTGATGAAGTTCCCGTGTCTAAGATCGGGAGTGGCATCTTTGCCCATGTTGAACCACCCATTAATTATGGAGGACCCGTTCCCTCACCACATCTAAATTTCGTTGGCCCTCCCCCGAAGTATGTGAAAAATGCTAATTTTTTCACTTGGACGTTTCGCTTTGAATGTCATTTAAATCATTGTTCTACTAATCTTTTGAGAATCATTGAGCAAGGTTTCTACCCACAAGATCCATACAACTTAACTCCAAGAGAAACCATGGATCATTAATTCAGCGAGTTTGTTCTTTGCATTCTTCAAGAAGCCATCCCTCCCGAAGATATTACACACCTCCGACCCCTCTCCGTGGCCAAGGAAGCATGGGAGCATGTTGTTTCCTTGTACAAGGGAAGCGCAAGCATTCAACGCTCAAACTATGAAGTTGTGCAAGATGAAGCCGATGAGTTTGCCATGATCGAAGATGAAGAACCTCGTGAACTTTACCGGAGATTAACCACTCTTGCGGTCTCACTTCGAGATCATGGGAGCAAGGATAAGGATGACAATTGGATCAAGCGCAAGTTTCTCAAGTCCATGATGCCTTATCATAAGGCCATGTCCTCTGTCATCCATCAAAGGTCGGACTTTCACACCTTGTCCTCAAGTGCAGTGCTGGATGAGTTTGTTGCCATGAGGATCTTGGACAAGACCGCCGACAATGCGGTGTTGTGGGCTCAACGATCGAAGAAGCCCAACCTTGCATTGAAGGCCAAGGCTTGTGTGGAAGAAGAGGATGAAGAGGATGAAGAGGAGTGTTGTCCTGAAGACACCAAATATTCCTATCATGAGCAGATGGCTCTTGCGTCATGGTAATTTTGGGGCAACAAGAAGAATTCAAGGCCCAACTTCAACAAGAACAATTCAAGTGGCTTCAAGGGAAAGCAACGAGTGAGGACGTTCTACAATTGTGGCAATGTGAGTCATTTTGTTGTAGATTGCCCATATGAGAAAAGGGAAGACAATGGAGGCAAGCTTATCCGAAAAGACTTGGCCAAGTGGTGACAACAGTTAATTACCTTTCTTCCTGGAGAAATTGATACGGGGATAACGGAGAACCGATCATTGCCCATGTCCAAGGGGAGATCCTTAATCATCATTACCATAACTAGCATGTGGGGAGGAATGATTTTGGAGTCTATGCTACGTGGCTACTACAGGTATGCATGTATGTCCTATTGATACGTCCATTTTGCATCATGCTTATATGTTGATATTTATTGCATTACGGGTTGTTATTACACATTTTGTCACAATACTTATGCCTTTTCTCTCTTATTTTACAAGGTTTACATGAAGAGCGAGAATGCCGGCAGCTGGAATTCTGGGCTGGAAAAGGAGCAAACTCTGGAAACCTATTCTGCAGAACTCCAAAAGCCCCGAAACTCAACAGAACTCCGTTTCAGAAAATATAAAAAATATATGGGGAAAGAAGTCCATGAGGGGGGCCACCGGCTATCCACGAGGGTGGGGGGCGCACCCCCGTTCCCAGGGCGCGCCCCCGTGCCTCGTGGGCCAGCCGGAAGGCCCCCGATGCCCATCTTCTCCTATATGAGGTTTTTTGACCTAGAAAAAATCATAAGGAGGCTTTCGGGACCAGACGCCGCCGTCTTGAGGTGGAACCGAGGCGGAAACCAATCTAGTGCTCTGGCCGAGCTGTTTTGCCGGGGATACTTCCCTTCGGGAGGGGGAAATCTTCACCGCCGTCATCACCAACAATTCTCCCATCTTGGGGAGGGCTATCTTCATCAACATCTTCACCAGCACCATCTCCTCTCAAACCCTAGTTCATCTCTTGTATCCAATCTTTGTACCCAAACCTCAGATTGGTACCCGTGGGTTGCTAGTAGTGTTGATTACTCCTTGTAGTTGATGCTAGTTGGTTTGTTTGGTGGAAGATCATATGTTAAGATCCATTAGGCATATTAATACCCCTCTGATCATGAACAATATTATGTCTTGTGAGTAGTTACTTTGGTTCCAGAGGACATGGGAGAAGTCTTGCTATTAGTAGTCATGTGAATTTGGTCTTCGTTCGTTATTTTGATGAGATGTATGTTGTCTCTCCTATAGTGGTGTCATGTGAACGTTGACTACATGACACTTCACCATTATTTGGGCCTAGAGGAAGGCATTTGGAAGTAATAAGTAGATGATGGGTTGCTAGAGTGACAGAAGCTTAAACCCTAGTTTATGCGTTGCTTCGTAAGGGGCTGATTTGGATCCATATGTTTCAGGCTATGGTTAGGTTTACCTTAATAATTTTTTTCTAGTTGAGGATGCTTTCATTAGAGGTTAATCATAAGTGGGAGTCTTGTCCAAGTAAGGATAGCACCCAAGCACCGGTCCACCCACACACCAAATTATCAAAGTACTGAACGCGAATCAGATGATCGTGATGAAAACTAGCTTGACGATAATTCCCATGTGTCCTGGGGAGCGCTTTCCTTTATATAAGAGTTTTTACAGGCTTGTCCTTTGCTACAAAAAGGATTGGGCCACCTTGCTGCACCTTATTTAGTTTTACCTTTTGTCACTTGCTACCAATTATCTTATCACAAAACTATCTGTTACCTATAATTTTAGTGCTTGCAGAAAATACCTCACTGAAAACTGCCTATCATTTCCTTCTGCTCCTCGTTGGGTTCGACACTCTTACTTATCGAAAGGACTATGATAGATCCCCTACATTTGTGGGTTATCAAGACTCTTTTCTGGCGTTGTTGCCGGGGAGTGAAGCACCTTTGGTAAGTGGAATTTGGTAAGGAAAAATTTATATAGTGTGCTGAAATTTATTGTCACTTGTTACGATGGCTCAAAATCATTTGAGGGGCTTGTTCGGGGTATCTTCACCCCGACCAGAAGAGCAAATAGTTACTCCTCAACCTACTGCACCTATTGAAAATGTTTGCTTTGAGATTCCTTCGGGTATGATAGAGAAAC
This sequence comes from Secale cereale, assembly GCA_902687465.1. NCBI lineage: Eukaryota > Viridiplantae > Streptophyta > Magnoliopsida > Poales > Poaceae > Secale > Secale cereale. The sequence continues at coordinate 549,378,205 of LR738715.1, read as the reverse complement.
TGCTTGCAAATCCCTTTACAGGAGACGAAACACTGCATCCTGATTTACATCTAATCTATGTGGATGAAGTTTATGGATTATTTAAGCTTGCAGGTATGCCCGAGGATGTTATCAAGAAGAAGTTCTTCCCTTTATCTTTGAAGGTAGATGCATTGACATGCTTTAGGCTATGCGATGATATGGGATCATGCAACTATAATCGTCTGAAGTTGGAGTTTCATCAGAAGTTCTACCCTATGCACCAGGTTCATCGTGATCGTAATTATATTTATAATTTCTAGCCTCGCGAAGGAGAAAGCATCGCTCAAGCTTGGGGGAGGCTTAACTCAATGTTATATTCATGCCCAAATCATGAGCTCTCAAGAGAAATGATCATTCAAAAAATTTATGCTCGGCTTTCTCTTAATAATCGCTCCATGCTCGATACTTCTTGTTCTGGCTCTTTTATGGTGAAGACTATTGAATTCAAATGGGATTTATTGGAAAGAATTAAACGCAACTCTGAATATTGGGATCTCGACGAAGGTAAGGAGTCAGATATGACCCCTAAGTTTGATTGTGTTAAAGCTTTTATGGATACCGATGTTTTCCATGAGTTTAGCACTAAATATGGACTTGACTCTAAGATAGTAGCTTCTTTCTGTGAATCTTTTGCTACTCATGTTGATCTCCCCAAGGAGAAGTGGTTTAAATACCATCCCCCTGTTGAAGTAAAAGTAGTTGAACCTATGAAAGTCGAAGAAAAGACTATCACTTATAATGTTGATCCTATTATTCCTACTACTTATATTGAGAAACCACCTTTCCCTGTTAGGATAAAGGATCATGCTCAAGCTTCAACTGTAGTTCGTAAAAGTAATACTAGAACACCTACACCCTCTGAGCAAATTAAAGTTGAACCTAGTGTTGCTATGGTTAAAGATCTCTTGGTAGAAGATTTAGATGAACATGTTATTTACCTCCAAGAAGAGTCTGCTAAGATAGCCAATCCCAATGCTAGGAACAAACATAGACCTATTGTGGGCTTGCCTGTTATCTCAGTTAAGATAGGAGATCATTGCTATCATGGTTTATGTAACGTAGGTGCTAGTGCGATTATTATCCCTCTTGATTTGTATCACGAAATTATGCATGATATTACACCTGTTGAGTTAGAAGGGATAGATGTTACTATTAAGCTTGCTAATAGAGACACTATTTCACCAGTTGGGGTTGTTAGAGATATTGAAGTCTTGTGCGGGAAGGTTAAATACCCTGCTGATTTCTTGTTCTTAGTTCCCCACAAGATGAATTTTGTCCAATTATATTTGGTAGACCCTTCTTGAATACTGTTAATGCCAAGATAGACTGTGTGAAGGATATTGTTACTGTTGGTTTAGGGGATATGTCTCATGATTTTAACTTTGCTAAATTTCATAGACAACCCCTTGAAAAGGCACCACCCAGCAAGGATGAAATTATTGGTCTTGCTTCTATTGCCGTGCCACCTAATGACCCGTTAGAACAATACTTGCTAGACCATGAAAATGATATGCATATGAATGAGAGAAGGGAAATAGATGAAATATTCCTTAAACATGGGCCCGTATTGAAAAGCAACTTGCCTGTCGAAATCCTAGGGGATCCTCCTCCACCCAAGGGTGATCCCATGTTTGAACTTAAACCTTTACTTGATAATCTTAAATATGTTTATCTTGATGAAAAGAAGATATATCATGTTATTATTAGTGCTAACCTTTCAGAGCAGGAAGAAGAAAAATTATTGAAAACTCTGAAGAAGCACCGAGCTGCTATTGGATATACTCTGGATGAGCTTAAGGGCATTAGTCCCACTATATGCCAACACAAGATAAAATTGGAAGAAAATGCTAAACCAGTTATTGATCATCAGCGGTGATTAAATCCAATGATGAAAGAAGTGGTAAGGAAGGAAATACTAAATATCCTAGAGGCAGGTATTATCTATCCAGTTGCTGATAGCCAGTGGGTAAGTCTTGTCCATTGTGTCCCTAAGAAAGGAGGTATGACTGTTGTTCCTAATAATAAAGATGAATTAATACCACAAATAATAGTTACAGGCTATAGGATGGTAATTGAATTCTGTAAGTTAAATAAAGCTACTAAGAAAGATCATTACCCCTTTGTCGTGGAATTGTCACGGCAGATGTCCAGTTTAGGGTACTTAGGTGTGAGGCCATCGCGTGGGTTAGCTTGAAGAGGTTAAAGCGGACAAAGGACACGGGGAGTTTTTATACTAGTTCGGCCCCTTCGATGAAGGTAAAAGCCTACGTCTAGTTTGGTGTGGTATTGCTTGTGCGTCGATGAACATGGAGCGAATCGCTTGCATGTGTGTCGAGCTGTTGTTTCTTGTCCTTGAACCGTCTCCGGGTCGTCCCTTTATATAAGAGGCGATGCCCGGTCCGGTTTACAGAGTCCCGAGGCCAGCTCATAAACGTGTCCGCCTCGGTCTCTACTCTATCTTACATCCCAAGTTACATGACATGACGGTTTACAGACCGTGGGCCTTATACATGGGCCCTAAACCTCTATGGGTTGTAACCTCTTGTACATATTGTACTATGCTTGTAACGATACAATCTTGTTAGTGTAATCCGGGATCTTCCTGGCCGGTTTATACCTACTAGTAATATCCCTGACATTAGGCCCGAGATTGATTTGAACTTGTTCATGTCAATCTTCTAAATCTTGCATAAATCTCCTCTCTGCAATTTATCTGCTTCATAAACCGGCCATGACGTCATCTCCTGGAATCGCCTTAATCTGTCGTGATGTCACCTCCGTATTTAATGCTCGCCTCTGTCTGTTACCTTTATTAAATGCCATACCGAAAATCGAGGCGACAGCGCGATATTTATCCAATCTCTGACCTCCTCGATTCCCGTGCTTACCGTTTTCACCTCTTCGGCTTATAAATACCGCTGGGGCATGCCTCTTTTCCCCTTCTGCCTTCGTCTTCCTCCATCTCCATCGCTCGAAGCTCCGCCGCCGCTCTTCGAGCTCATCGTCGTCCTCGAGCCAGGCCGCTGCATCACCCTGAACGTTACCAGAGCACTTCACCGCCGCCCTTTACTTCGTCGGGTACTCTTTCTTCTTCCCTGTAGATCTCAATCTAGGGTTTCTTCCGTAGCTCCACCATGAAACCTTGAAGCTTTGTTGTTCATCCCCGTAGGTTAACCTTGCTATAGACTCAGATTTATTTAGTTTTGGCCTGAATCCATGCGTTTCCGCTCCGCCATCATAACCCTAGTTCCTCTCGCTTTATCAGTCTAGATTCGATCTGTAGAGAAACTCTGCGGTCTTCCCTGAATATAACTTGTATTTATTCCATTTTTTCCTTATGCCTTAGATCCATGTTTACCTCAGCTCTTTTGTGGAAACTGTTTCTTCATACTTTAGATCTGTAGCTCATCTCCTCGGTTTAGCCACACTTGCACGTCATATGTTTTACTGACGGTTTAGATGTAAGCCCGTATTCCGTAATTGACGGTTTATCCTTTGCTTTTCTATCATCACGAACCGGTAGCTGCTTCACTCATATTTTCTTCCGGATTAGTAATACCATTAGTCCCTTGCTTAAACCGACAATTAGGTCCATAACCTTATACAATGCTCCGGCTTATGCTTTAATAACTGGTAAACCGGGTTTTGCACTGCACTTTTTCAGCACTTCCTTATTCCAAACGATGGCCAAGTAGTTCGTCGCTTGCAACTGGGTTCCTTCCCGGATCACGGAAGATGACTTAGTTAAAGCGGCCTCAATTGGCGTCCTGGGCTCCAAGGAATCTTTACACTGGCGAGCTCCAGAAGGAGAATGCCATCCTGTGCCTAAGGAGGGAGAAGTTTTAGTTTTCTTTGATCACCTGGCCCGGGGGTTCAGTCCTCCCGGTTCAAAATTCTTCCGGGATGTACTAGCTGCCTTTCAACTCCACCCTCAGGATGTAGGCCCAAATTCTATGTCAAACATCTACAATTTTCAAGTCTTCTCAGAAGCATATCTTCAAGAAGAACCATCAGTGGACCTTTTCTGAGACTTTTTCCATCTGAACCGGCGGACGGAGTTCACTAACGGGCCGCATCAGGAGTTGGGCGGCGTCAGTATCCAAAAGAGAAAGGATGTGAGTTTCCCTCATGCTACCCTTCAAGCCACCCCAAAGAATGGAACCAAACATGGTTCTATTGTAGGGACACTTCACCTGAAGGAGAGAACCCGCTGTCGGGTTATCGCTCCTATCGCCTGGCGACGGATTACCCCTTGCCACAACGCCTCAGCTCCTTGGATCGTGCCCGGTTTGCCCCTCAGCTTTCTAAGCTCAGGGCCTTCATAGCCAATGGCTTAACCGGAGTCGACTTTGTCCGCTGTTGGCTCTCTTGGAGCATCCTTCCATTAAGCTGACGCTCAGGTCTGATGTGTGAATACTCCGGCAAACCGGATGATCCTCAGCGCCACATTGACATAATACTTCCTGAAGACGAAGTTACTGAGTTCGCGAAGAAAATGTTAAATATCCCTTTGGAGGAGTGCAGCCGGACCAGTTTAGCTCCGTTCTGTGAAACCAATAAATCGCCGACGGTAAGTCCTTCCCGATCTTTTCCTGTTTGTTTTAATCCGGCCATATCAATTGTCTTGCATTTATTTCCTATCTTCTGCGCAGGCCAATGACCCCTTCTGGAAGAGGAAAACTCAAGATAAACCGGCCAAGCAACCATGCCAGAAAACTTATGCTATTAAGAAGAAGAAAGTTGTTGCTGCCTCCAGTTCACATCCTGAGGAGGATGATCCGGATTCGGAGGTACGAATTAAACCTTATATGCTTTAATCTCCCTTTATCCAAGTTTATGTTAACAGTGCCTTTCCACAGGATCTGGCGGAAGGAAGTAAAGCGGCGGGAGTTGAGGTAATTTCTCTCTCTTCTGACTCAGAACCGCTGCCCCCCAAAATCCGCCGGGTGTCCCGGAAATATCCCTTTTCTCATCCGTACGCTCAATTGGATCCCAGCTTTCTTTTGAAGAAACGGCAGCATGAAGCACGCCGGACCACGCGCCATAGTGGCCATGTGGTGGAGTCATCCGGAATACCTCTTACACCGGCTCGCAGGCGTTGCTCCGAGGTTTTACTTTCTCCAACTCTCCTTCATCCAAAAGCCGGCCTCATACGTAAACCGCTTAAACCGTCTGATCCTAACTATCAGGAGGCTCCTTTGTCCTCTTCCGGCGAGTCAACTGCTACGCAGGTCCCCGTGCTGAAGACCGTGCCAGGGTAAGTCCTTTTCTCAAACATCCGGTTTACCTTTATATTTGTAACTTCATGATTCTCATTGTTCCTTTGATTTTTACCAGAAAGTCGAAGCCTAGCAAGAAGGCGAAAGCAACCAAAACGGCTGCTGAGACTACTGCCGCTGATCCGGCCGGTGACCCTGAAGCGGCTATTGTTCCAGAAGATAACCCTGAAGCTCGGTTTGATGACCCTATTCCTATGGATCATGACGACATTGCTTCTCCAGGAGATGATAATGCGGCTGAACCGGAGAGCCCTGTCCGGGTTAGCCCTCCTCGGGCTAGCCCGGCTCCTATCAGCCCAGCGCCTACTGCTGCCCCTCTCCAGCCAACTACCGCTTCATCCGTGGATGTTAAGATAACCGGGTTAGGCTTCACTGCCCCCACTGAGCCTGTCATCTTGGCCAGGCATACTGCCAAGGAGGAAAAACTTCAACAAGACAAAGGCAAGTGGGGCACAGACTTATCCAGCTATGCCCAGTTGAGTGCCCAGGAACTTCATTCCGGGTACCTGAGCCGGCTCTTTACCAGCCGCGAGTATGAAGCCGGGTTGGTTAACATGATGAAGGATAAGTACGAGGTAATTTCCTTTCCTTTTTCTTGTCTCTGTTTTGTGTTCTTGCAATCCTGTCTTCAGGCCATAGTAGCCCCCAAGTGCCGGTTTAGCTTCATTGTAGGTGAACCGGGACTTCCATTGTGTCTGAAAATGAACTTACATTAGCCCCCAAGTGCCAGGGGTATAACTTGTTTTATTCGCTTGGGACTTGTCTAAAATTCTCTTTTGTTACTTCAATTGCACATTAGCCCCCAAGTGTCAATCATATAACTTGTTATATGCTTGAGACTTGAGTGATCTGTCTTTCTAATCTGTTTGATTTCCTTTGCAGGCTGACCTGACCCGGAGAGCTTCGGAGGTAACTAAACTCCGGAATAGCTTGGCTGTTAATGAAGCTGCCTCCACCAAAACCAAGGAAGAACTTGTGCTTACCTTGACCAACATGGAAAAATTGAAAAAGGACTTTGAAGCGGAGCGGTCCACATGGGAAGTGCAGAGGAATGCTCTTGAAAAAAGAGCAAAGGACGCTGAAGCTGCCCTTAATCCGGTTACGTAGGAGTTGACCGGTTTAAGACAGCAAATAGAACTCATGACTTCTGCTATCTTTGATGAGTACCCATCTGCATATGTTTTCATCTTTGCAATCTTTGTTCCGCTCCAGTTTAACTTGACAAACATATATAGGGCGGCGCATAATTCATCTTGGAGATGATGTCCGGAAGAAGCTCAAGGCCTCTTATACCCTGGTGGAGCAGCTTTATTCCGGTGCTCAAAGGATTATTAATGCGATGTCCCAAAACAAACCGGCGCCAACTACCATCCAAGGCACTTTAGAGAAGCTATCTGTCCTGCCTGTGCATCTGGTGGAGGTGAAGAAGTCTGTTGCACGGGCTGGTTCTCTTATGGCGCTAACCCGGGCCAAAGCATGGGTTCCTGACTTTGATCCGGCTGAAGCAATGAACGGCTATCCCGGCAACCAAGAGGACGGGTTAGACTTTTCTGTCGAAGACCTCCATGCTCTGACTAAGGACATGCGCCCACTTTCCAGTAAGCTTGCCGATGAAGCGGATTTGACAAGGTATCATCCGGCCTATGATTTAGAAAATGAGCGGGTAGACCGGCCGGTTTACGACACCGAGAATCTGATCCCACCAGTGCGTGGCTATACTTTCGCTCCAGATATTGATCCGTCAGATCTTATTAATGAGGAAATGTACTTCCGTGCACTCTCCAAGATTGATTGGCGCGCTCCTGATTTCCAGCCACTACCTGAAGATGAAGAAGACCCGGAACAAGTCGACCCTCAGCCTTCGCAGCGTGAAGAGGAGTCATAAACCGTCCGGTTTAATTTGTAGTTGCTGAACATTTTGCCAAAAAACTTTAATCTATTCGGGCCTGCAGGATAGTTGAAACATTGTTTTTGTCCCAATATGGATGTCACAGCTTGACTTGGCGTCTGCCAATTTAATCCTTTGTTTTGCCATGGTTGATCCGTTTATGTTATCTGTGCCTGCATAAACGATGCTAAAAAGATGTCCTGGCGGTTTACCAATGGACCTATTACGCTGTTCCAATAGATATATATCAAAGGAATATATGTTTTATACCAAAGATGCCTCATACCTCTGATTAAGTGTGCCTGACGTCCTTAATCCGGTAGGCATAATTGAAAGTGTAGATGCTGATGAGGCTCTTGGCTCTCTTGGTGTTTGCCTGATGACTAATCCGGGTTATAATGAATGCCGGTTTAACTCATGCTGGTGTTCATGACCCAGACTTTTAACTCATGCTGGTGTTCATGACCCAGACTTTTAATTTTGTAGATATATGGTCAACTTTGCACTTGCCCAATCCCGGATCAATAGACGTGGTTAAAAACAAAACTTGTAAAATCACGGAAACACATCATTTTTGGCAAATAAGACCATGTAGTCGAGGCTTTTTACGAGCTGCCAGGCTCCAAATTCGAGGCTCTTGGCTTTTTGCGAGCTGCCAGGCTCCAGGATTTTTATGAGCGGCCTTTAGGCTCTAGGCTTGTTACGAGCTGCCAGGCTCCAGGCTTTTTACGAGCTACCAGGATCCTAGGCTTTTTACGAGCTGCCAGGCTCCTAGGCTTTTTATGAGCTGCCAGGCTCCTAGGCTTTTTACGAGCTGCCAGGCTCCATACTTGACGTATCAAGAGCACCGGTTTAGATGGCCGGGTACCTATGTTTGAGTTGCGATGTGCGAAAAATCCTCTTTGGTCTCTTAATAAATAATTGTCCTGCATATCAAAATATACAGATCAAAGCAATTTGTTTTCTTGACGAAAATGATATATATCAAGAGAAATAAACTTTATATGGATATCACCTGAGCGAATTCCCATATAATACTTCTATTCGAAGAAAATGGTTGATTCCCCGGTTTACCGGGGGCGCCGGTTTATTTATTAATCATAATATGTACAGGATACATGAAGTGGAACCAATGGCTCAAGTGTAGTAAGGTCGCAGAAGAGCGATGTTCCACGGCCGCTTCGTCTCTTCCTTTGCTGTACGTGAGTCTTTATGCTCTCGAACGTCAACCAGGTAGTATGAACCGTTGTGTAGGTTCTTGCTGACCACAAAGGGTCCTTCCCAAGGTGGGGATAACTTGTGCATATCTGTCTGGTCTTGGATGAGCCGGAGCACGAGGTCCCCCTCTTGGAACGCCCTGGTCTTAACCCGGCGGCTGTGATATCGGCGCAGGTCTTGTTGATAAATTGCTGATCGTGCTGCCGTTGTGTCCCGTTCCTCATCCAGCCGGTCTAAGCTGTCTTGTCTTGCTTGCTCGTTATCCGCTTCAACATAAGCTGCCACCCGTGGTGAGTCGTGCCGGATGTCACTAGGGAGAACCGCTTCAACACCATATACCATGAAGAAGGGCGTATAACCTGTAGACCTGTTAGGTGTAGTGTTGATGCTCCAAATGATAGAAGGTAACTCCTCAACCCAGCAACCTGGCGTTCTTTGCAAAGGAGTCATAAGCCGGGGCTTGATGCCTCTCAAGATCTCTTGGTTGGCCCTCTCAGCTTGACCATTGGATTGAGGGTGAGCTACTGAAGATACATCCAGGCGAATATATTCCCTTTGGCAAAACTCTTCCATCTCTCCTTTAGATAGGTTGGTACCATTATCAGTAATGATGCTGTGTGGAAAGCCAAACCAGAAAATTGCCTCTTTGATTAATTTAACCGTTGTTGCCGCATCACACTTACTGACAGGCTCTGCCTCAATCCACTTTGTAAACTTGTCCACTGCTACCAACAGGTGGGTTTTCTGATCTTGGGATTGTCTAAAGGGCCCAACCATATCAAGCCCCCAAGTTGCAAACGGCCAAGTAATTGGAATCATCCATAGCTCCTGCGCCAGAACATGAGCACGCCGTGAAAATTTCTGACAAGCATCGCATCTCCGAACTAGATCCTTCACATCAGCATGAGCCGTTAACCAGTAGAACCCATGATGAAAAGCCTTGGCTACCAATGACTTTGAACCGGCGTGATGACCACAATCTCCTTCGTGTATCTCTCGAAGAATATCACAGCCTTCTTCCGATGATACACATCGCTGAAAAGCCCCAGAAACGCTGCGGTGATGAAGTTCTCCGTTGACGATGGTCGTAGATTTGGATCTCCGGATTATCTTCCTAGCCTCAACCTCATCATCTGGCAACTCTCCTCGGCTCAGGTATGCCAAGTAAGGGAGTGTCCAATCCGGAATAACATGAAGTGCTGCAACTAGCTGTGCTTCCGGATCAGGAACAGCCAAATCCTCCTCCGATGGTATCTGTACCGATGGACTGTGTAATTCATCCAAGAAGGTATTTGGTGGAACCGGTTTATATTGAGAGCCCAGCCGGCTTAATGCATCGGCCGCTTCATTTGTCCGCCGGTCTATGTGGTCCACCTGATATCCTTTGAAATATCCTGCAACCGCTTCAACTTCTCGCATGTAAGCTGCCATGAGCGAATCTTTAGAGTCCCATTTGCTAGAAACCTGTTGCGCCACTAGATCTGAATCACCAAAGCACTTGACCCGGCCCAAGTTCATCTCCTTAGCCATCCGTAGGCCATGAAGGAGAGCTTCATACTCAGCAGCATTGTTAGTACAAGGGAACATTAGTCGGAGGACATAACAAAATTTGTCACCCCGTGGGGAAGATAACACGACTCCAGCCCTCGAGCCTTCTAATTGCCTGGAACCGTCAAAGTGAATAGTCCAGAATGTATGATCCGGCTTCTCCTCTGGTGCTTGCAATTCTGTCAAATCATTGATGAAATCTACCAGCGCTTGGGATTTTATAGCAGTACGGGGTACATACTTCTATCTGTGTGGGCTAAGCTCAATGCCCACTTTGCCACTCTGCCAGTGGCTTCTCTGTTCTGGATTATATCCCGTAATGGAGCTGAGCTGACAACAGTGATTGGGTGGCCCTAGAAATAGTGCTTCAGCTTTCGGTTTGCCATGAACACGCCGTACACCAACTTCTGCCAGTGCGGATACCTTTGCTTTGACTCAATGAGAACCTCACTGATGTAGTAAACCGGACGCTGAACCGGATATTCCTTGCATGCTTCCTTGCATTCCGCCACAATTGCCACGCTGACTACCCGAGCATTGGCGGCCACGTATAACAGCAGCGGCTCGTTGTCAACAGGGGCAGCAAGAACTGGTGGCTCTGCTAATTGCCGCTACAAATCCTCGAACGCAGCGTTTGCAGCATCGCTCCATATAAACCGATCTGTCTTTTTCAGCATCTAATAAAGCGGAATTGCCTTCTCTCCCAAACGGCTGATGAATCGGCTCAATGCTGCAATGCGGCCTGCTATGCGCTGGACATCATTGATACAAGCCGGTTTAGTCAAGGATGTGATCGCCTTGATCTTCTTCGGATTAGCCTCTATTCCTCTGTTTGATACTAAGAATCCAAGGAGCTTGCCTGCCGGTACACTAAAAACGCACTTCTCCGGATTAAGCATCATCTTATAAACCCGGAGGTTGCCAAAGGTTTCTTTTAGGTCCTCTATCAGCGTCTCCTCCTTCCTTGACTTCACCACAATGTCATCAACATAAGCATGGACATTTTTTCCGATCTGTCCTTTGAAACAGTTCTGCACGCAACACTGATAAGTTGCTTGAGAACTCTTGAGCCCAAAAGGCATGGATACATAGCAGAAGGCTCCAAAAGGAGTTATGAAAGCTGTCTTCTCCTGGTCCTTAACTGCCATCTTGATCTAATGATACCCTGAATATGCATCCAAAAAACTTAGCCGCTCGCATCGTGCCGTAGCATCAATAATTTGATCAATACGGGGGAGAGCAAAAGTGTGACGCCCAAAGACCGACGTCCCAGAAGATTCCAGATGTTCCGGGTTGCCCGTGTGTTTCTTTTGTGCTTGTGTTTTTATTTTTGCATTGCATCATGTCATCATGCCATCATGTCATATTTATTTTTGCATCTCAACCTAAATAAATTGTGTGGGCCTTCGGTCCATTTAAATCGAGGGAAGAATGTCTTCTCTTTAAAACATATCATCCCAATATTTAGGGAGCTATATAATAAATATTCCATTGTTTGGAATTACCCACAACACATGTGCATAATTTCCCCATGCTTTTCCTACTTCGAGTTTCTCCTTCAAAAACCTTGCCAATAATTCTTTTCCTATTTATCGAGGTTCCTCCGAAAATTCGAACATTTTTGGACACTTCTATAATCAAGTCTTAGTTCAAACCCATTTGAATTAAATTCAAATATGTTTGAATTATTTTCCGATCTGGCCTTTTGTATTTTTCTCCGGTCGTGCTCATTTTTACGAGCCCGAGAAAATTAATTCCATGTGCTATCTTTTGCCCTAACCCCCCTCCGCATTCTTTCTTCTCTTTTTATTTCTGCTAAAGAAATAAAGATAAAAGGCAGCCTTCCCAGGCCCATTCCTCTCGGCCCACTTCTTCTCCAGTTCTTCCTCCCTCTTGGGCCTCCTCCTCTCTCCTGGCCCAACAGCGCCCTCCAACCCTAGCGGAGTCGATCGCTCGTTCCTTCCTCTGTCCTCCCGAGCCGCCGCCACCCTCTCGACCCCGCACTCCTTTCCCCGATCCCCCTCTTCTTCCTCTCCCCTCGCGCCGATCTCCCCGATCCCTCTGCCTCGACCTCCCCCTCTCGCCTCGATCTCCAGGCAGGCCGATTCCCTCGCGCCCGTGTTCCCCCATCAGCCCGCACCAGCGTCGCCAAGGCCTCGCCTGCACCCCAGCGCCGCGGCCAGAAGCCAGCGCCCCAGCTCCATCTCCTCGCTCCCGCCTTCCTCGCCCCGTCGGCCTCCCTCCTCCACGCCTCTAGCGCCGGCCAGGAGCCCAGGGCCCCGAGCACACCCGGCCTCGTCCTCGCCGGCCCGACGAGAGTCCCTGCGACGCCCCAGCACGGCTCATCCGCGCCGAGCCCTCCTCTCCAGGCCGCCGCGCCTCTGCGTTCCCCGGCCCTGCACCTCCGCGCCGAGCCGTGGCTCCCTCCTTCTCCAGGGTGCCACACCTCAGCTTCTCCAGCGTGCGCGCGCCCGCGCCACTCCGTCCCCTTGCGGCCTCGCCTCCCGAGCGCCACCTCGCCGAGGGGAGGAGCCCCCTCGAGCGGAATCTGCGCGCCCCGGGCCTCTTCCTCGTCTCCAGAAGCCGGCCCGCGCCCCGTGCGGCCCCTTCCACACCTCCAGTCAGCGCCAAGAGGCGCGTCCCGGTCGACCTCCAGCCGTCATCTTCACCGCGTCACCGGAGCCGTGCTGCTTTTGTTTTTTTTTGCTGCCATGTTATGCAGCGCCTCTTTTGCTTGCTGCCGGACGCCAAGAGCTTCGAACGAGGGACGCCGAGACCCTCGAGTACAACTACATGAACGAGTTCGACTACACGAGGAATCACCAAGTACCCCTTCGTCGCCAAGTCCGGACCGATGCCAAGTACCCCGACGACCGCGCTCTTCGGAATCGTCAAGTACCCCTTCGGAGAGATGGACGACTACGAACGGGAACAACTACATGGTGATGCGAGAAGTACCCCTACGGAACGTGTACCACTACCGTCGCCGGAAGCGCCAAGTACCACGACGACCGAACGGCTACAATGACGAGTACATCTACGAACGTGAACAACTACCCTCGCCGTGTACCCCTACCGCCACGTGAACGACAAGTACCTCTCCGAAACGGAACGTGAACAACTACTTCCTCTTCGGAAACGTGAACAACTACTTCCTCTACGACCGCGAGTACCACTACTTCCACTACGATCTCGAACGCTTCGAAGGTATAACCCCGAGACGTGACCGTGGATGCTTGTTGTGTTGTATGAAATGTTTCCCGTGTGTGCTCCGTGCCGTTTCGTCCGTTGTCATGTTCCTCGGTTGCCTCGTCGCCGACTCGTGGGAACCCGGTAACGGGATCGCCCCACCTTTCATCTCGTTTGACTCGTTCACTCCACCTTTTGTTTTGCACCGGACTCTCAATGAGTTGCCGGAACCGAATTGTTGCGTTGCATCATTTTCGGGTCGTTGCCGTGGCACCCTTTTTCCTTCCACCACGGTGACGATGCTTCATATCCTCTTATGTCAACTTTTAATAAAAACTTGCATAAACTTGTTCACGTCATCCGCATCTTGTTAACAACATTATATATGTGTGAATTGTTGTTGCTTTAATAATTATTAAACATGCTCATGGGGATTTTCCGGATATGTTGTTGTTCTTTTCCGGCCTCATTTAAAATGCCTAAATAGTGTTGTTATTTTGCTTCACCTCTTGCCATGTTAAAACAATTAATCTTGTCTTGTAAATAACGAGAGTCAACTAAATAATTAAAATGTGGTGTTTCGTCAATATGCAACTCGTTGCATATTGAGCTCCACTTAACTTGTAGTTTTGTTTGTGCACCTTTGCCATGCCATGCATATTTAAACCGGACATGCATCATGCTTTCTTGTGCATCGTATGCCATGTTTATGCTTGTGTGTTTACCGTGTTGTTTCTTTCCTTCTGGTTGCTTCTCTTGTTAGCTTCGGTTTCGTTCCGGAGTTGTGAGGATTCTCTCGACTGTGTTGCTCCGCCTACTTCGTGGATCTGTTCTTCTCCCTTGTGGAATCCCAGGCAAGATGACCGAACCCCGATAACATTACTATCTTTGCCTATTGCTAGTAGATCTGCTCTATAGTTTTGCCTCGATGCCCATGTCTTCTTGTCGGCCTCTTACTTGTAACCATTGCCTTGTTAACCACCCTACCTACGCAAACCGTTGCTTGGCTAAGTACGCTTCGCTCAGCCCTTCTTATAGTATTGCTAGTTGCAGGTGAAGATCGAAGATGCTTGCTTCATGTTGAAGTTTGGTTGGGTTATATCACACTATATAAATGCTTAAAATGAAATCATCTATATACTGGCAAGGGTGGAAGGCTAAGCCTTTTGCTTGGTGATTTGTTCCACTCATGCCGTTAGGAACCGTATAAACCGGTGTTATGTTCCTTGATTATGCGTTCCTAACACGGTTGGGGTGTATGGGACCCCCTTGATAAACCGCTAAGTGCTAAGTCTTTTCCAGCAAGTCCCAACATTTGGTACTATTTTCCTAATAACAAACTAATAAAACTTGCATGTGGACTAGCTATCCCTTTTATTTTAATTCAACAACCCCGGGCCAGTGCTCCACATGAGTGTTGGTCCGAAACGGGGAGCCTGCGGGGCTACCATGAGGCAACTCGAGGTTTGGTAAAAACCCGTAGCTTCGCCCATCCGGTCGTGTCCTGAGACTAGATACGCGCGGCTTCCTATCAGGGTGTCGACACGCCGGGAGGATTTGCTGGATTAGCCTTACCTTAGTTCGGTTTAACTTGAGTACGGGATTCCGAGAATACTCGGGTCTTCCCACCTATGGAGTTGCGACTCCGCGGATCGTGGGCTTGTAATGGGTCAAGTTGGAACACCCCTGCAGGGTTTTGAACTTTCGAAAGCCGTGCCCGCGGTTATGTGGCAGATGGGAGCTTGTTAATATCCGGTTGTAGATAACTTGACACAATGTTTCAATACACTACCAGCGTGTGTACCGTGACTGTCAATTTCCGAATAGGGATTCGGGAGTTGAACACGGTGGGGTTATGTTTGACCGGCTTTAGTTAGGATCACTTCGTGATCACCTCTCGACCGAGGCACTTCTCTTCTCGCTCTCTTTTATGTAAGTTAGTGCTAGTTGCTGCAGCAGACTCTTGTTTTTCCTTCACCTCTTATTCTTTCTTCAGCCTTGTTCCACACCCAAGGCTTAAATAGTCGTGTTACCCGGGAACGGGATTGCTGAGTCCTCTGTGGCTCACAGTTACTTCACCACACCAGATGCAGGTTCAGCCGAGTTTGATGCAGAAGCTGGTTCTAGTACTTCACTGGGAGCTCGATGAAGAGTTTGGCCGTATGCTTGTGACGTTTCGACGATCAGTAGTGGTTTCTACTAGGATTCGATCCTGACCTGTGGCGTTTTGTTGTTTTGGTATCTTTCTTTTGGATCTTCACCCGTAGTCGGGTTGTGATGTTTTGAATGATGTATTGCTTATGTATTGTATTGTGTGAAGTGGCGAGTGTAAGCCAACTATCTCCTTTTGCAATTTAATCCCCCTTTTACATGAGTCGTGCAAAGATACCAAACTTGAGATCATTCTAGGATGGGCTTATACCTTTAAGTCGTGCCTCGACACGTAGGAGGTATAGTCCCATCCTGGGCATTACAAGTTGGTATCAGAGCCTTCTCCAACCTAGAAGCCCCCACTGATTGATCGAATCGTTGACGGTTGAGTCTAGGCACACACTTGAAAATATTTTTGAGTCCTATATTATATCAGAGAGTAGGATTTCTTTTGCTCCTCATCTCTTTTCATTCTGGTGAGGACTCCTGACGATTACTCTTGCCTCTTCTACTTTCAAAAATTGCACCAAATTTTTTTTAGGATCTCGCGAGTATTGTTTGGATTGTTTCGATGTCTTTGTGACGAGAACATTGTTCTTGATGCCTCCTGTCATTAGGGGTTGTGGCAGTGTCCCGGGGAGTTGAGCTCCGAGGTGTTGTCGTCACAAATCCATCGCGGTAGTACTAGAATACTTAAGACGGCCGACATCGAAAATCTCTCCTATACGGCCAGTGGCAAGATAACCCCGACATCACCCAGTACTGGGGAGGTAGTTCGAGAGTATTGCCATAGCTTGTATAGTGGATGCTTTTCGAAGGTCCGAGGTAAACAGTTTCCAAGAAAGACTGGTTATGTGTTGAAGGATGGATACACCTGGATGTAGGTTTAGAGTTGATTGCGCGGTGCTTCCCGTGTGTCCCCAACACCTGATTGCATAACTGAAAACTTTCGGAAATCTATAGGTGGGTTCATCAAGTAGTTCTAGGCATTCTTCCAACGGATGCACGATATGAAGTTTGGGGTTCTACATTGAGTGAAGTGGTTTTATGGACTTGTTCTGATCGGGAGTTGCATCTTAAAGGGTCCTTGGCTATGCTGATCCGGGGATTGCAAAACCCTTTTGTAACATGTTCCATGAGCTTTCAGCACGAATATGTCGGAACGAAACTTCTATCTTGTATTTGTTCTATCTGTTCCTTGTTCCTTTTTTATTTACTTTTTGTTCTCCAAGTGGCTTCTCGTCAAGTTGATGTACCTGCGGAATTCATTCGTTCAATTCTCTGTTCGGATGATATTGTGAAGATCATGCTGCATATCTATCCTTTGTTTTGTTTTGATTCTGGTATTCGAGTTGCTTCGATGTCAAATGTTGATTCCATACCTTTCCTTATCGGTGTTCTCATATTTCTATGGGAGTGCTAATTCTTCTTGACCATCAAGATCTTCATGTAAATTCTTTTCAACCGGTGTCCTTTTTGTTCATCTCAAGTTGTCTTTGTTTCCCCACCCTCCCACCCTTCTTCTTCTTGGTTCCATAAATTCTCAAATGAAATATCCATTTTATTCATGTGATATTTCTTCATTCTTTCCTTTCAATGTTCTTATCCGGTGAATTATCGTGAAGATGCTCAAGAGCTTCAAGTTCATCATTCTTTTGTTCTCAATTCTGCCGGTGGATGTAATTCAAGATTTCGGTGTTGATCTTATCCTTTTCCTCATTTCACAATGCTTTCTTATTCCGGTGCACCAATTAATCATTCTCCTCTTGCTATTCATATCCGGAGCGCTGAAGATTCATAATTCCATTCTTAATCCGTTCAAATTATTTTTGAGAATTGTTATCTTATTCAAGTCATTTAATTCAACCGGTGCGATATCTCTTAAGCAATCTTTTCAACGGTGATTTCTTGAGTGGGCCCTAACCCAAAGGTTTTTCCCAGGATCTTACCTGACTCTTCTTTTCTGGAGTTATACTCAAATTCTTTTTAAAGTGTGACGTAAGAATAATTCCCATCAGTCACATGCCTTCTCCAAGATCGCTTTCAAATTCTTTTCATGGTTGGTTAAACCTTCCATCTTTTTATTCTTCATTCCGGAGTGCTCAACAATTCTTCTTGGCATTTCTCGTCTTCATTCTCAACATTTGGAGACCGGAGAAGAGTTTCTCTTAAATCTTGGCCTGTCTTCTTGAAGATTCGTGGTTCTAGCTTCATGCCATCCTCATAGTTGTTTCGATTGTGAGGAATTCTTTTTATACCCATCCGGAGCATTTCATGAATTCTTTTCTTTGTGTTCCTCCGAAGGCCATCTTTTCAGAATATCTCTTCGTTCTCAGTTTTCAACTTCGTCCTCCAAATATTCTTCATTGATGTCTCTTCATTCGTCTCCATATTCTTACGGTGGTTCTTTCAAGATTACCCTTCCGTTGTTATCGTTTTAATTCATTTGTTCTTTTCATAATCCTACCGGTGGTTCGTTGAAGATTTACCCAAGCTTGTGCTAGATCTCTCTTTAATTCTTGCCAAGGAGAATAAGTAGTATGCCAAATCCTTTGGTTGTCATCAATTTAAATTGGTGAAGGAGATGCATGACATAATTCTTATTCTTATTCCTTCAAGGTGATTTAATTCTTTTGTCTGGAGCTTGTTCATCATATTCTCGGTTCTAAATTCTTCATCTTGTTTTCCGGAGATCCATGTTATTTCAATTATATCATTTCAAGCTCCATCTAATTCATCGCAGGCCTTGAATCTTATTCTTTTCATCTTTCACTTCTCATGCTTTCATTACCGGAGTTCTTCATGGTGGTTCATCAAGATTTAATTCATCCTCGAAGACTTCATCAAGATTCTTGTTGAAGCTCAAGCTTTCTTCATCATGCTTTCCAATTGCAATTCTTTCTACCTTATTATTTGAGATGGTGTTATGTCATTGTTGACTAATTCCTTCATGTTTCATGATTCACGAGTTATCAAGAATGAGATAGTTAAAACCATCATTTCTATCTCTTTAGGAGATCCTCTCAACCCCTCATTTTATCTCTTGGAGTAATCTTGGGTTGTATTTCACATAAAAGCTTTTCCTAAGGATTGTTGCTATTATGGTGCTCATAAATGACCCAAGTTCTTCATTTATCATTCCGGTAAAATAAGTTTTTCATCTCCTTGTTGATCTCAATCCAATCAATTGTTTCCGTCAGTGGCTGGTTGTCACCTCTTAATTTTGAGTTGTTTTCCATAAGCCCACATCAAGCTTATTCTTTGTTGTTGATTATTTTCAACAACTCCGTTCAACCTTCTTCGTAAGGATGCTAATTCAATTCATTTTGAGAGAAGTTGTCCTTTTCTTCTCCATTCATTTCTTTCTTTGATTTATATGCTATTCTTTCGTTCCGGAGGCATTGTGATGTTGCTCTCTCCAAACCATCATATCGTTTTATCGAGATCATGTTCTTTCCCTTGCTTATCATTTAACCGGAGTGTTGTATTCTTCATTCTAGTTCCGTCATCTTATCTACTTTTTCCTCTCTTTTTCAACCGGAGTGTTGTAGAAATTCTTTCTTACCCATTGTGCCATTCTTTTAATTGTTTCGGAGGCAATATGTTGTTGTTTTCATCAAGTATCTTCCCATCTCCTCAAGTTCTTGTTAATTCCTTCCATTTTCAGACGGAGTGCTGTCCAAATTCTGTCATTCTTATTCCTTGGCCATACCATTGTGATTTCCTATTCTTTTGGTTCGTAAGCTCTTGTTTCATGTCTTTCAACCTTCAAGGTTCTCATAATATTCCATGTTCCTTCTTTTACCAGAGTGCTCTTGACTTCGTTCATCTCCGTTGTATTCTTCTTTCATTTTGTTCAACCTCTCAAGGTTCTTTGGTTTCACTCGTCTGTCAAAGAAGCAACTTTGTTTTACCTCTTCCTCTTCCGTTTTTACCCGGTGCTATCTCTAGGATCTCGGGTCGAGATCCTCTGTTAGTGTGGGAGAGTTGTGACGCCCGAAGACCGACGTCCCAGAAGATTCCAGATGTTCCGGGTTGCCCGTGTGTTTCTTTTGTGCTTGTGTTTTTATTTTTGCATTGCATCATGTCATCATGCCATCATGTCATATTTATTTTTGCATCTCAACCTAAATAAATTGTGTGGGCCTTCGGTCCATTTAAATCGAGGGAAGAATGTCTTCTCTTTAAAACATATCATCCCAATATTTAGGGAGCTATATAATAAATATTCCATTGTTTGGAATTACCCGCAACACACGTGCATAATTTCCCCATGCTTTTCCTACTTCGAGTTTCTCCTTCAAAAACCTTGCCAATAATTCTTTTCCTATTTATCGAGGTTCCTCCGAAAATTCGAACATTTTTGGACACTTCTATAATCAAGTCTTAGTTCAAACCCATTTGAATTAAATTCAAATATGTTTGAATTATTTTCCGATCTGGCCTTTTGTATTTTTCTCCGGTCGTGCTCATTTTTACGAGCCCGAGAAAATTAATTCCATGTGGTATCTTTTGCCCTAACCCCCCTCCGCATTCTTTCTTCTCTTTTTATTTCTGCTAAAGAAATAAAGATAAAAGGCAGCCTTCCCAGGCCCATTCCTCTCGGCCCACTTCTTCTCCAGTTCTTCCTCCCTCTTGGGCCTCCTCCTCTCTCCTGGCCCAACAGCGCCCTCCAACCCTAGCGGAGTCGATCGCTCGTTCCTCCCTCTGTCCTCCCGAGCCGCCGCCACCCTCTCGACCCCGCACTCCTTTCCCCGATCCCCCTCTTCTTCCTCTCCCCTCGCGCCGATCTCCCCGATCCCTCTGCCTCGACCTCCCCCTCTCGCCTCGATCTCCAGGCAGGCCGATTCCCTCGCGCCCGTGTTCCCCCATCAGCCCGCACCAGCGTCGCCAAGGCCTCGCCTGCACCCCAGCGCCGCGGCCAGAAGCCAGCGCCCCAGCTCCATCTCCTCGCTCCCGCCTTCCTCGCCCCGTCGGCCTCCCTCCTCCGCGCCTCTAGCGCCGGCCAGGAGCCCAGGGCCCCGAGCACGCCCGGCCTCGTCCTCGCCGGCCCGACCACAGTCCCTGCGACGCCCCAGCACGGCTCATCCGCGCCGAGCCCTCCTCTCCAGGCCGCCGCGCCTCTGCGTTCCCCGGCCCTGCACCTCCGCGCCGAGCCGTGGCTCCCTCCTTCTCTAGGGCACCGCACCTCAGCTTCTCCAGCGCGCGCGCGCCCGCGCCACTCCGTCCCCTTGCGGCCTCGCCTCCCGTGCGCCACCTTGCCGAGGGGAGGAGCCCCTCGAGCGGAACCTGCGCGCCCCGGGCCTCTTCCTTGTCTCCAGAAGCCGGCCCGCGCCCCGTGCGGCCCCTTCCACACCTCCAGTCAGCGCCAAGAGGCGCGTCCCGGTCGACCTCCAGCCGTCATCTTCACCGCGTCACCGGAGCCGTGCTGCTTTTGTTTTTTTTTGCTGCCATGTTATGCGCGCCTCTTTTGCTTGCTGCCGGACGCCAAGAGCTTCGAACGAGGGACGCCAAGACACTCGAGTACAACTACATGAACGAGTTCGACTACACGAGGAATCACCAAGTACCCCTTCGTCGCCAAGTCCGGACCGACGCCAAGTACCCCGACGACCGCGCTCTTCGGAATCGTCAAGTACCCCTTCGGAGAGATGGACGACTACGAACGGGAACAACTACATGGCGATGCGACAAGTACCCCTACGGAACGTGTACCACTACCGTCGCCGGAAGCGCCAAGTATCACGACGACCGAACGGCTACAATGACGAGTACATCTACGAACGTGAACAACTACCCTCGCCGTATACCCCTACCGCCACGTGAACGACAAGTACCTCTCCGAAACGGAACGTGAACAACTACTTCCTCTTCGGAAACGTGAACAACTACTTCCTCTACGACCGCGAGTACCACTACTTCCACTACGATCTCGAACGCTTCGAAGGTATAACCCCGAGATGTGACCGTGGATGCTTGTTCTGTTGTATGAAATGTTTCCCGTGTGTGCTCCGTGCCGTTTCGTCCGTTGTCATGTTCCTCGGTTGCCTCGTCGCCGACTCGTGGGAACCCGGTAACGGGATCGCCCCACCTTTCATCTCGTTTGACTCGTTCACTCCACCTTTTGTTTTGCACCGGACTCTCAACGAGTTGCCGGAACCGAATTGTTGCTTTGCATCATTTTCGGGTCGTTGCCGTGGCACCCTTTTTCCTTCCACCACGGTGACGATGCTTCATATCCTCTTATGTCAACTTTTAATAAAAACTTGCATAAACTTGTTCATGTCATCCGCATCATGTTAACAACATTATATATGTGTGAATTGTTGTTGCTTTAATAATTATTAAACATGCTCATGGGGATTTTCCAGATATGTTGTTGTTCTTTTCCGGCCTCATTTAAAATGCCTAAATAGTGTTGTTATTTTGCTTCACCTCTTGCCATGTTAAAACAATTAATCTTGCCTTGTAAATAACGAGAGTCAACTAAATAATTAAAATGT
The DNA here is from genome assembly GCA_902687465.1 of Secale cereale. Classification (NCBI taxonomy): domain Eukaryota; kingdom Viridiplantae; phylum Streptophyta; class Magnoliopsida; order Poales; family Poaceae; genus Secale; species Secale cereale. The sequence goes on along the minus strand of LR738715.1, from coordinate 549,356,408 downwards.
GGTGTTTCGTCAATATGCAACTCGTTGCATATTGAGCTCCACTTAACTTGTAGTTTTGTTTGTGCACCTTTGCCATGCCATGCATATTTAAACCGGACATGCATCATGCTTGCTTGTGCATCGTATGCCATGTTTATGCTTGTGTGTTTACCGTGTTGTTTCTTTCCTTCCGGTTGCTTCTCTTGTTAGCTTCGGTTTCGTTCCGGAGTTGTGAGGATTCTCTTGATTGTGTTGCTCCGCCTACTTCGTGGATCCGTTCTTCTCCCTTGTGGAATCCCAGGCAAGATGACCGAACCCCGATAACATTACTATCTTTGCCTATTGCTAGTAGATCCGCTCTATAGTTTTGCCTCGATGCCCATGTCTTCTTATCGGCCTCCTACTTGTAACCATTGCCTTGTTAACCACCCTACCTACGCAAACCGTTGCTTGGCTAAGTACGCTTCACTCAGCCCTTCTTATAGCATTGCTAGTTGCAGGTGAAGATCGAAGATGCTTGCTTCATGTTGAAGTTTGGTTGGGTTATGTCACACTATATAAATGCTTAAAATGAAATCATCTATATACTGGCAAGGGTGGAAGGCTAAGCCTTTTGCTTGGTGATTTGTTCCACTCATGCCGTTAGGAACCGTATAAACCGGTGTTATGTTCCTTGATTATGCGTTCCTAACACGGTTGGGGTGTATGGGACCCCCTTGATAAACCGCTAAGTGCTAAGTCTTTTCCAGCAAGTCCCAACATTTGGTACTATTTGCCTAATAACAAACTAATAAAACTTGCATGTGGACTAGCTATCCCTTTTATTTTAATTCAACAACCCCGGGCCAGTGCTCCACATGAGTGTTGGTCCGAAACGGGGAGCCTGCGGGGCCACCACGAGGCAACTCGAGGTTTGGTAAAAACCCGTAGCTTCGCCCATACAGTCGTGTCCTGAGACTAGATACGCGCGGCTACCTATCAGAGTGTCGACACGCCGGGAGGATTTGCTGGATTAGCCTTACCTTAGTTCGGTTTAACTTGAGCACGGGATTCCGAGAATACTCGGGTCTTCCCACCTATGGAGTTGAGACTCCGCGGATCGTGGGCTTGTAATGGGTCAAGTTGGAACACCCCTGCAGGGTTTTGAACTTTCGAAAGCCGTGCCCGCGGTTATGTGGCAGATGGGAGCTTGTTAATATCCGGTTGTAGATAACTTGACACAATGTTTCAATACACTACCAGCGTGTGTACCGTGACTGTCAATTTCCGAATAGGGATTCGGGAGTTGAACACGGTGGGGTTATGTTTGACCGGCTTTAGTTAGGATCACTTCGTGATCACCTCTCGACCGAGGCACTTCTCTTCTCGCTCTCTTTTACGTAAGTTAGTGCTAGTTGCTGCTGCAGACTCTTGTTTTTCCTTCACCTCTTATTCTTTCTTCAGCCTTGTTCCACACCCAAGGCTTAAATAGTCGTGTTACCCGGGAACGGGATTGCTGAGTCCTCTGTGGCTCACAGTTACTTCACCACACCAGATGCAGGTTCAGCCGAGTTTGATGCAGAAGCTGGTTCTAGTACTTCACTGGGAGCTCGATGAAGAGTTTGGCCGTATGCTTGTGACGTTTCGACGATCAGTAGTGGTTTCTACTAGGATTCGATCCTGACCTGTGGCGTTTTGTTGTTTTGGTATCTTTCTTTTGGATCTTCACCCGTAGTCGGGTTGTGATGTTTTGAATGATGTATTGCTTATGTATTGTATTGTGTGAAGTGGCGAGTGTAAGCCAACTATCTCCTTTTGCAATTTAATCCCCCTTTTACATGAGTCGTGCAAAGATACCAAACTTGAGATCATTCTAGGATGGGCTTATACCTTTAAGTCGTGCCTCGACACGTAGGAGGTATAGTCCCATCCTGGGCATTACAAAAAGGGTCAGTTGGGCTAGCCTTGTTTAAGTCTGTGTAATCAACACACATCCTCCAAGTTCCATTTTTCTTCAATACCAGCACCAGATTAGCCAACCACTCTGGATGAAATACCTCAACTATGAATCCTGCGACCAAAAGCCTGGCCACCTCTTCACCTATAGCCTTGCGCCTCTCCTCATTGAAGCGGCGCAAATATTGTTTGACCGGTTTAAACTTCGGATCAATATTAAGACTGTGCTCAGCGAGTTCCCTCGGTATACCTGGCATGTCAGAAGGTTTCCATGCAAAGATATCCCGGTTCTCACGGATGAACTCGATGAGCGCGCTTTCCTATTTGGGGTCTAGGTTAGCGCTGATAGTGAACTGTTTGGAAGAATCGCCTGGAACAAAGTCAACCTGCTTGGTTTCCTCCGCCGATTTAAACTTCAACGCCGGATCATGCTCTGTAGTTGGCTTTTTTAATGGGGACATATCCGCCGGATCAACGTTGTCTTTGTAGAACTTCAACTCCTCCGTAGCACACACTGCCTCCGCATAGGCTGTGTCTCCTTCCTCGCATTCCAATGCGATCTTGCGACTTCCGTGAACCGTGATGGTTCCCTTGTGACCATCTTGAGCTGTAGATAAACATAGCACGGTCTAGCCATGAACTTGGCGTAAACTGGTCTCCCAAACAGAGCATGATATGGGCTCCTGATCTTTACGACCTCAAAGGTCACTGTCTCTGACCTAGAATCCTGCTCATCCCCAAAGGTGACTTCCAGATCAATTTTCCCAACTGGGTAAGCCGATTTACCTGGCATCACTCCATGGAATACTGTGTTGGACTATCTCGACTTCTTATCTGTCAACCCCATACGCCGGAAAGTCTCACAGTATAAGATGTTGATACTGCTGCCGCCGTCCATGAGTACCTTTGTGAACTTATAGCCACCCACCTGTGGTGCCACCACTAGGGCCAACTGCCCCGGATTATCAACCCGTGGTGGGTGATTCTCTCTGCTCCACACAATAGGTTGTTCCGACCAACGTAGAAAACGTGGCGTCGCCGATTCAACTGCATGTACTGCCCGCTTCAGAACCTTTTGATCTCGTTTGCACAAACTTGTGGTGAAAACATGATACTGTCCACTTCTTAGCTCCTTCGGATTACTCTGATATCCGGATTGCTGCTGCTGCTGGCGCTGCTGATTGCCTTGGTTGTTGTGACCACCCTGACCATGCTGCTGGTTATGTTGATGCTGACCGTTGCTGTTGTAGTTATTGTTACCGCCGTGATATCCTGATCCGGAACCATTACCCAGATAACCCGGACTCTGAAAATCGGAACTTGAGCTGCCGCCGGGAGGTCCGTGATTATATCTGTCTTGTTTCATGGCCTCTACCATGATCCGGCAGTCCTTCCACGCATGCTTAGACGGGTTTCCCTCCATACTGTGCTTAGGGCAAGGCGCGTTTAACTGTTGATCTAGATTGAAGAATTTCCCTTCGCCACGTGGAGGTGGTTTACCTTTGCGGCGCTGCCCGTTTCCCTGAACGTTAGTATTGGCCACAAAATCGGAACCGCCCTCCGCTTTTCGCTTACCATTGTACCCCGTTCCTACCGGATTAGCTTGTGCCGGTTTACCAGCCTTGTTCGCTTTTCCGGACTTGTCTTCGTCTGCATCTGGGTACTTGGTGTTATCAGAATCCCCATATTTCACCAGAGCGCTCATGAGTGTGCCCATGTCATTGCAATCACGTTTGAGCCATCCTAACTTCAGCTTCAGAGACTCAAACCGGCAATTGTTTTCCAATGTCACTATCGCCGTACTAGGGTTGATGCTATTGGAAGAGTGCAGGATTTCTGATACTCGCCGCACCCAGCTGCTTGTGGGTTCCTGCTCTCCTTGAACACATGCTGCTAAGTCTACCACCGACATTGGCTGCTTGCACGTGTCTTTGAAATTTTTGATAAACTGGCGACGCAACTCACCCCATGATCTGATGGAGTTAGGTGGTAGGCCCTTTAACCACGTCCGGGCTGTACCCTCAAGCATCATGGTAAAGTACTTAGCGCATGCCGCTTCATCCACATTAAGCATCTCCATAGCCATCTCATAACTTTCAACCCAAGCCTCTGGAGCGAGATCCGTTGTGTAGTTGGGTACCTTGCGCGAGCCTTTGAAGTCTTTGGGTAATTTCACGCTTCGTAAAGCGGGGACGAGACACTGTACTCCAAAGGAACTTGCCGTGACTCCCGTTTCTGCTGTGGTTGGGTGAACCGGCGTCGTTTGATGGGTGTCTTCGCGGGCAGTATGTCTGGCCCGGTTTCCTGCCTCTTGGGCGTGCGCTTCTGCTCCCGCCGGATTATCCTCCCTGTGACGGTGACGTCTCCGCTCGCTGCTAGACACAGCCGGTTCATCCCAGTGCCTAGTGTAACTCCGGCTGGGCGGGGGGTTCAATGAATCTTTTCCCTGCTATAAGAGTACGCCTGCTGCTGTATCAGCGCCGTGTCCAACAATTCCTTAGCCCGGCGTGCTTCCATCGCCACAGAGGATGTCCCCTCAATGGGTAAAGCGGCTAGTCGTGAAGCGGCGGCGACAATGTTATCTAACGGGTTAGAATAATGGCCGGGAGGGGTGGGAACGTGCGGCGTTGTCACAATTTGGCGGTTTTGCTCTGCAGCCGGCGGCTGAACCAACGCACCAGTCCCCGGGGCTCCTCCCCGGTTTACCTCTGGGCGATTGCTGGCTCCCGCTCCTGGTGTGCCAAAGAGATTCCTCGCCTCGTAAACCGGCGGTAGACGAGTTTGCTGTCTTTTGTACATTACCTCCTGTGCAAAATTCTGATCCACCTTGAGCCGGAAAGCTTGGGAGTCTAGCTCTGCTTGCCTTATAGCCATCCTGGCTTTCTCCGCATCTAGATCCCGTTTAGCCTGTTCAATCCGGCCCTTCAGCTGAAGGATCTCCGCATCATGTTGCGCCTTGTCGGCAGGGGCTACTTCTGCTGTTGCGAGTGCCGTCAAATCTCTGACCAAGATGGATAGGACGTCAGAGGGTGATGGGGTTTGGTTGCCTGCCCCGGCACCCGCTACCTCTGAGGTGAACGCCCCGGTCATCGAGGGCTGTTGCGCAGACTGTGATCCGACCATGAAAACAACCACCCGATTTGGCGGATCAAAGGGGTCCGGAATACTATCACCATCGGATACACCCTCAGATCGGCCATCCTGCAACAGATACAAAGATTCGGTCTCTCCGGACGAAGATTCATCGTCAGAGTAGACAACTGTCTCACCACCAGAATCCGATCCGTCCTCGGCTTGGACTCCATGTACTGCTCCAACTAAAACACGCTTCACGGCGGGCTGAATCCTAGCCGATCTCGCACGCTGAGCCGACTCGACGATGTTGGGGAAGATATCCGGCTCAGGCCCCGGTTCGCCAATCTTGTCGATGAAGATGTGAATGGCGCCGAAGGGGACCCGGTACCCGTATTCGATTGAATCGGCCTCGGGGCCCCAGCCCGCGTCGTCGATGTAGATCCGGTCACGGCGACTCTTGGTCATCCGGCCAACCGCGTAACCCTTGAGTCCTTCAAAGCTGCCCTTCAAGAACTCGAAACCATCGTGCGATAGCCCCACGGTGGGCACCAACTGTCGTGGAATTGTCACGGCAGATGTCCGGTTTAGGGGACTTAGGTGTGAGGCCATCGCGCGGGTTAGCTTGAAGAGGTTAAAGCGGACAAAGGACACGAGGAGTTTTTATACTAGTTCGGCCCCTTCAATGAAGGTAAAAGCCTACGTCTAGTTTGGTGTGGTATTGCTTGTGCGTCGATGAACAGGGAGCGAATCGCTTGCCTGTGTCTCGAGTTGTTGTTTCTTGTCCTTGAACCGTCGCCGGGTCGTCCCTTTATATAAGAGGCGATGCCCGGTCCGGTTTACAGAGTCCCGAGGCCGGCTCATAAACGTGTCCGCCTCGGTCTCTACTCTATCTTACATCCCAAGTTACATGACATGACGGTTTACAGACCGTGGGCCTTATACATGGGCCCTAAACCTCTATGGGTTGTAACCTCTTGTACATATTCTACTATGCTTGTAACGATACAATCTTGTTAGTGTAATCCGGGATCTTCCTGGCCGGTTTATACCTACTAGTAATATCCCTGACACCCTTGCCATTTATTGATCAAATGCTAGAAAGGTTATCCAAACATACTCATTTCTGCTTTCTAGATGGTTATTCTGGTTTCTCCCAAATACCTGTGTCGAAAGGGATCAAGAAAAGACCACTTTTACTGGCCCTTTCAGCACCTTTGCTTATAGACGTATGCCTTTTGGTTTATGTAATGCACCTGCTACCTTTCAAAGATGCATGATGGCTATATTCTCTGATTTTTGTGAAAAGATTGTTGAGGTGTTCATGGATGATTTCTCCGTTTACGGAACTTCTTTTGATGATTGCTTAAGCAACCTTGATCGAGTTTTGTTGAGATGTGAAGACACCACCCTTGTCTTGAATTGGGAGAAGTGCCACTTTATGGTTAATGAAGGCATTGTCTTGGGACATAAAATTTCTGAAAGAGGTATTGAAGTTGACAAAGCTAAAGTTGATGCTATTGAAAAGATGCCATGCACTAAGGACATCAAAGGTATACGAAGTTTCCTTGGTCATGCCGGGTTTTATAGGAGGTTCATTAAGGACTTCTCCAAAATCTCCAGGCCTCTGACTAATTTCTTACAAAAAGAAATTCCTTTTGTCTTTGATGATGATTGTCTAGAAGCATTTGAAATACTTAAGAAAGCATTGATCTCTGCACCTATTGTCCAGCCTCCTGACTGGAATTTACCCTTTGATATTATGTGTGATGCTAGTGATTATGTAGGAGCTGTTTTAGGGCAAAGAGTTGATAAGAAATTGAATGTTATCCAGTATGCTAATAAAACTCTAGATAGTGCCCAGAGAAATTATGCCACTACTGAGAAAGAATTTTTAGCAATTGTATTTGCTTGTGATAAGTTTAGACCCTATATTGTAGATTCTTAAGTAACTATTCTTCACACTGATCATGCTGCTATCAAATACCTTATGGAAAAAGAAAGATGTTAAACCTAGACTTATTAGATGGGTTCTCTTGCTGCAAGAGTTTGATTTGCATATTATTGATAGAAAGGGAGCTGAGAACCCCGTTGCAGACAACTTGTCTAGGTTAGAGAATATACTTGATGACCCACAACCTATTGATGATAGCTTTCCTGATGAACAATTAGCTGTTATAAATACTTCTCGTACTGCTCCATGGTATGCTGATTATGCTAATTATATTGTTGCTAAGTTTATACCTCCTAGCTTCACATACCTGCAAAAGAAAAAATTCTTCTATGATTTGAGACATTACTTCTGGGATGACCCACATCTTTATAAAGGAGTAGATGGTATCATTAGATGTTGTGTACCTGAGCATGAACAGAAACAGATCCTACGCAAGTGCCACTCCGAAGCTTATGGAGGACACCATGCGGGAGATAGAACTGCACATAAGGTATTGCAATCCGGTTTTTATTGGCCTAATCTCTTCAAGGATGCCCGTAAGTTTGTCTTATCTTGTGATGAATGTCAAAGAATTGGTAATATTACTAGACGTCAAGAAATGCCTATGAATTATTCACTTGTTATTGAACCATCTGATGTATGGGGTTTTGATTATATGGGACCGTTTCCTGCCTTTAATGGGTACACACATATTTTAGTTGATGTTGATTATGTTACTAAGTGGGTAGAAGCTATTCCAACTAGTAGTGATGATCACAACACCTCTATTAAGATGCTCAAAGAAGTTATTTTTCCGAGGTTTGGAGTCCCTAGATATCTAATGACTGATGGTGGTTCACACTTTATTCATGGTGCTTTCCGTAAGATGCTTGCAAAATATGATGTCAACCATAGAATTGCATCCCCCTATCACCCACAGACTAGTGGTCAAGTAGAACTAAGTAATAGGGAGTTGAAACTAATCTTGCAAAAGACAGTTAATAGGTCTAGGAAGAATTGTTCCAAGAAACTTGATGATGCATTATGGGCCTATAGAACTGCATACAAAAATCCTATGGGTATGTCTCCATATAAGATGGTATATGGAAAAGTTTGTCACTTACCTCTTGAGATAGAACATAAGGCATATTGGGCTATTAAAGAGCTCAATTATGATTTCAAACTTTCTGGTGAGAAGAGGCTATTTGATATTAGATGTCTCGATGAATGGAGAACCCAGGCCTATGAGAATGCCAAACTGTTTAAAGAAAAAGTTAAAAGATGGCATGACAAAAGGATACAAAAGCGTGAGTTTAACGTAGGTGATTGTGTATTGCTATACAACTCTCGTTTAAGATTTTTTGTAGGAAAACTTCTCTCCAAGTGGGAAGGACCTTACGTTATCGAGGAGGTCTCTCGCTCCGGTGCCATAAAAATCAACAACTTCGAAGGCACAAATCCAAAGGTGGTGAACGGTCAACGAATCAAACATTATATCTCAGGTAATCCTATAAATGTTGAGACCAATGTTATTGAAACTGTAACCCCGGAGGAATACATAAAGGACACTTTCCAGAACGATTCAGCCTCCGAAAAGGAAGAGGTATGTGATACGTAAGTAAACCGACTTCAAAACTGTTCTAAAGGCAATTTTTCTCAGTTTTGGAATATTTAGAAAAATAGAAAAATAAGCAGCAGTCCGGAAGAGACACGGGCCATCCACGAGGGTGGAGGGCGCGCACCCCTTCCCAGGGCGCGCCCCCCTGCCTCGTGGGCACCCCATGTGCCTCCCGGACTCCGTTTTTTTGTGGGTTACTCCTTTTTGTCGGTAAAAAATCATTATATATACTCCCGAAGGTTTTGACCTCTGTATCACGCAAAAATCCTCTATTCTTGTTTAGAGATGTTTTCTGCTAGGGTTTGCAAAGCCAGGCATCATGTTGTCTCCCTCCTCCAACAACGAAGGCAATGATGCTTGGCTAATGAAGATAGACCTGAAGAGGCAAGGACCCGAGGAGATCCACAAGGAGAAGAAGATCAAGATGGATGTGGAAGATCCGAATCCGGCATCGAGAGAAGAAGACACCTGTAAATCCCTTCCTAATATCTTTACCTCAACTGAGATAGAAGCTTTCAGGATGATTGAGTTAGCTCAGATTCGAAACAAGCATCTCACAAGTGAAAATATTTTGTTGAAGGATTACATAGCTGCACTCAAAGGTATTATCCGCAAGCTGGAGGATCTCCTACGCTCGATATATGATGATCCGCCGTCACTACTTTCAACTTCAACATCACCACCCCCAAAGAAGGAGACATAATCATATGGGTATGGGCACTCCCCTTGGCAACTGCCAAGCTTAGGGGAGTGACCCCGGTATCGTATCACCATCAATCATGTCTTTACCGTTTTACTTAGTTCGATCCTTTTGGTAGTATCTTGATCTAGTAGAATAAAGTTAGCATGATCTAGTTGTGAGCTTTTGCTTTGTGAGCTTTACCCTTTGTAATCGAGTCCGTGAGATATATAATAAAGATTAGTGTTGAGTCAAGGGCTTGATTTCCTCACTTGGATCATGATAAAAAGAAAGAAAACATAAAGAGTATCAAAGAGATCATATCGATCTTATAGGAAGTAATGACTTCACATATAAGTGTATGATAAATAAAAGTTGTTGGGAGTTGACAAACATAGTTTTGGTCATCGTTGCAATTAATAGGAAGTAATAAAAGAAGAGAGGCTTCACATACAAATATACTATCTTGGACATCTTTTATGATTGTGAGCACTCATTAAAGTATGACATGCTAAAGAGTTGATGTTGGACAAGGAAGACAACATAATGGGTTATGTCTTCTTATATCTGAAATAAAGTATATTGTCATGGATCATCCAACATGTTGAGCTTGCCTTTCCCCCTCATGCTAGCCAAAACTCCTCGCACTAAGTAGAGATACTACTTGTGCTTCCATACATCCTTAAACCCAGTTTTGCCATGAGAGTCCATCATACCTACCTATGGATTGAGAAAGATCCTTCCAAGTAAGTTGTCATGTTGCAAACTCGCTAAAATATGTATGATTTATTAGTGTGGGAGAAATTAGCTTTATACGATCTTGTGATATGGAAGTAATAAAAGCGACGGACTGCATAATAAAGGTCCTTATCACAAGTGGCAATATAAAGTGAAGTTCTTCTATGCTAAGACTTTGTGCATCCAACCATAAAAACACATGACAAATATCAAGTATGAATAGACGCTTATACTACAGTACTACATAGTACTACATAGACGCTTATACGTACCTTTTTCTAACACAGTACTACATAGACGCTTATACGTACGCATATATATATATAGCCGGTCTATTCTCATAACATTATGAGAATAATATTCTCATAACACTTTCGAACTGCATTGTAAAACTGCATTGGAAAGCTATACGCACCGCACCACAGAGACCAGCGAACTTCATGTTTGAAAAAACTGTACGTGTTGTTTTTTCGGTACCTTTTTTGCTCTAGTTTTTTAACCGTTTATCGGAATTATGCGTGTAATATACCGTTGAAAAGCTATAGAGTAGACGCAACTTTGCCATGTTGAACACTTTTCAAAATTCATAATAGTTTAAGAGCAGTTTCGAAAATCGTGCGGCTCACAACGAATGGCAGCGAGCGTTTTTGGCGTTTTATTCTAAACCGCTCGTCGGAATGAAACATACGATACACCGTTGGAAAGATATCGTCGACGCGCATCTTTTTCATATCTATTATTTTTTCTAATTCGCTACGGTTTAAGAGCAGTTTTGAATTTACTAAATCGAGGAATTGTGTTTTCCGAATTTTTTCAAATTTTCGGTACTGTTTTCACTCCAGTTTTCTAACCATTTGTCGAAACAAGGCGTGTAATATACCGTTGGAAAGCTACGAACGAGGCGCAATTTTCATATGTTGAAATGTTTTTGAGATTCCTTATGGTTTTTAGTTACATTTGAAAATCGTGCGGCTGACTACGAACGGCAGCAGCCGTTTTTTCGTGAAATTTTTACAAAACTTTGGCCGAAATGATCCAAATGATACACCGTTGGAAAGATATCGTCGAGACGCTGCTTTTTCATGTAGAACACGCCCTCTAATTCATTACGGTTTAAGAGCAGTTTTGAAATTACAAAAACGCGGAAACTCTGTTTTTCGCGACACAAAATCGACGCGTGCACTGCATCGGACAGATAGCGCACTGCTTCAAATTGAAGAACGCACTGCATCAGACAGTTAACCGAACCTCATGATTTATTTTGTTGGACGTAGATTTTTCTCAGAGAAGTTTTGTTGTCTTTTTTCCAACTTTTTTTCGAAGGAAAGTAGACCGCAATACTCCCGAAAGTGAAGCGGAACACTACCAAAAGTGAACCTCATGATTTGTCGTTGTTTTTTTCGTACTAATTAACTTTTTATGCGCGTCTAAGAAGTGTTTGAGAAGTGAGCTGCTTTTCCGATGTGTTTTTGTTTTTGGATCACCAAGTGAACCACAATGGGTTTTTTATGGCCAACTTCGCGAGAGAAACAAAGTGAGCTTCAAAGAGTCCTTTGCAATGGACTTTTTTTAGACGAAAGTGCACTGCATTTTCACATGTTTTCAAATGCATTTTGTTCGGTTCACCGAGCGCACTGCTTTTACAAAGTTTTTTTTTTACAAACTAAGTAATCCACACAAAGTCCTTTTTTGGTCTCCACGATCAGCAGGCGAACTATAGCGCACACGCTGGCGAGATGCATGTTCTGCTTGCCCGAGCTGCCGATCCAAAATCCAAAAAAAGTGCACCGGCCGACGCCGTGACCTCTGACGGGGGATGGGTGGGATGTAGGTGGAGGCAGGACGCGGATCCAGCGACCGGACGAAGTTGGGCAGAAGTAGCTTGCTCGGGTAAACGGACTGCATTGTAGCTTCTCTATTTCTGCAAAAAAACGGCAATGTAAACTGTGATGTATTTTTTTCTCAATAATAGAAAGGGAATTTGTATAGAGAACTGCACGCAGAAGCTGGCCGAGCCACACCCGCCGCGCAACCGAGCTGCACTCTCGTCTCGAGATTAATGTTCATCAGTGGGGAACAAAGAAGGAGCATCACCTGGTCGGGACGACGGACTGCAAGGGTGTGGACCGCGGGAGAGGGGAGGCGAGGTGAGATGTGGCTGGGACCGGAGATGAAGCCATCACACTCGTCACCACCATGATGAGGAAGGGGGGCTGGGCAGACGAGCACCACCGTGGACCGGGTCCTCGTCGTCGGATCTCATAGGGGATCCACGCGCACGGATGCAGGAGGTGGAGAGGACCGTCGGCGTCGCGCAGGGAGGGAAGGCCCCCTGGCTAGATCCAGTGATGGCGCCTCGTTTTGTACCCATGGCTGGTCAGATCCGCGAGGCCGCCGGAGGGTGCTTGGGTGGCAGGGTTGGCGGCGGCTCAGCGGTGGTAGGTGGCGGGGGGAAGCAGGCGGGGCCGGCTAGTGGGAGGAGGAGGCGGGGCGGCGCCGGCCGGTGGGAGGAAGAGGCGAGGCGGCACCGACCGGTGGGAGGAGGAGGCGGGGCGGCACCGGCCGGTGGGAGGAGGAGGCGGGGTGCTGTGCATTAGGCGAGGGAGGGGCACACGGATCTGGAGTGAGAGGAGGCGGTGGGGTGGGGTGCCGCGGTGGTCGAGGCCATCCCCGTGGTCGTCGGCCGTCAAGCAGGTGGTGGACGACGGCGGTGCTGGAGGTAGGTGGTGGTGGGGTGGGGTATCGTGGAGGGAGGTTTGTGGAAGAGTGGGGTTCGAGGGGAGAGGAGTGGTGGGGCGGCGTGGCGGAGGAGTGAGGCGGTGCGGCGACGTGAGGAGGGAAGCGGCGCAGCGCGGGAGGGGGACGGCCCGGTGGCGCGGGGAGGGAGGCGGCACTGCAACGTGTGGAGGGAAGCATCGCGGCGTGGGAAGGGGGGTGTTATGAGAATAAGGCCTTTGTTAGGAGAATAAGGTCTTAAGGGGTGTTATGAGAATAGACCCACCCTATATATATATATATGTTGCTGTTATGAAAATGATCATGATGCCCTCATGTCCGTATTTTGTTTTATGGACACCTTTATCTCTAAACATGTGGACATATTTTTCGTTATCGGCTTTCGCTTGAGGACAAGCGAGGTCTAAGCTTGGGGGAGTTGATACATCCATTTTGCATCATGCTTATATGTTGATATTTATTGCATTATGGACTATTATTACATGTTTTGTCACAATGCTTATGCCTTTTCTCTCTTATTTTACAAGGTTTACATGAAGAGGGAGAATGCCGGCAGCTGGAATTCTGGGCTAAAAAAGGAGCAAACTCTAGAAACCTATTCTGCACAACTCCAAAAGCCCCGAAACTCAACAGAACTCTGTTTCAGAAAATATAAAAAATATCTGGCGAAAGAAGTCCACGAGGGGGGCCACCGACTGTCCACGAGGGTGGGGGGCACGCCCCCCTTCCCAGGGCGCACCCCCTGCCTCGTGGGCCAGCCGGAAGGCCCCCGATGCCCATCTTCTCCTATATGAGGTGTTTTGACCTGGAAAAAATCAAAAGGAGGATTTCGGGACCAGACGCCGCCGTCTCAAGGCGGAACCGAGGCGGAAACCAATCTAGGGCTCCGGCAGAGTTGTTCTGCCGGGGATACTTCCCTCCGGTTGGGGGAAATCATCACCGCCGTCATCACCAACAACTCTCCCGTCTTGGGGAGGGCTATCTTCATCAAAATCTTCACCAGCACCATCTCCTCTCAAACCCTAGTTCATCTCTTGTATCCAATCTTTGTACCCAAATCTCAGATTGGTACCCGTGGGTTGCTAGTAGTGTTGATTACTCCTTGTAGTTGATGCTAGTTGGTTTGTTTGGTGGAAGATCATATGTTCGGATCCATTAGGCATATTAATACCCCTCTGATCATGAACAATATTATGTCTTGTGAGTAGTTACTTTGGTTCCCGAGGACATGGGAGAAGTCTTGCTATTAGTAGTCATGTGAATTTGGTCTCCGTTTGATATTTTGATGAGATGTATGTTGTCTCTCCTCTAGTGGTGTCATGTGAATGTCTACTACATGACACTTCACCATTATTTGGGCCTAGAGGAAGGCATTGGGAAGTAATAAGTAGATGATGGGTTGCTAGAGTGACAGAAGCTTAAACCCTAGTTTATGCCTTGCTTCGTAAGGGGCTGATTTGGATCCATATGTTTCACGCTATGGTTAGGTTTACCTTAATACTTCTTTTGTAGTTGCGGATGCTTGCATTAGAGGTTAATCATAAGTGGGAGGCTTGTCCAAGTAAGGACAGCACCCAAGCACCGGTCCACCCACATACCAAATTATCAAAGTACTGAACGCGAATCAGATGATCGTGATGAAAACTAGCTTGACGATAATTCCCATGTGTCCTTGGGAGCGCTTTCCTTTATATAAGAGTTTGTCCAGGATTTTCCTTTGCTACATAAAGGATTGGGCCACCTTGCTGCACCTTATTTACTTTTACCTTTTGTTACTTGCTACCAATTATCTTATCACAAAACTATCTGTTACCTATAATTTCAGTGCTTGCAGAAAATACCTTACTGAAAACCGCCTATCATTTCCTTTTGCTCCTCATTGGGTTCGACACTCTTACTTATCGAAAGGACTACGATAGATCCCCTACACTTGTGGGTCATCACCTATCAGTCTGTGCCCACTGGTACAAATTATGCAAAGTGGCTTAGTTATCCGAACCTAGAATTGTTCTTACACATAATTAGGAGTGATGAATCTGAAACCCATGTGAATGCATTATTACTCAGGCGCCGTCCCTACTAACCTACTACCTTTTTTGTCTTTACCTTCTCGTTTGCAGTTTAGTTCAACTACCTTTTTATTTTCATATTCCTAGCAACCAATAGAATAACCTATTTTCAAACTATGGTTTGGGCGTAACCGTAGTTGGAGAATGTCCACATGATTTTATGGATAATGCCCATGTCTTGTTGGAACTTGTTGGAGAATGTCCACGGGATTTTATGGAGAATGTCCATGTCTTGTTGGAACTTGTTGGAGAAGGAACTCTTCATTTTGTTTTCCTAGCAACCAATAGAATAAACTATTTTGAAACTATGGTTTGGGTGTAACCATATTTGGAGAATGTCCACGGGCTTGTTGAAGAATGTCCATGGCTTGTTCGAACTTGTTGGAGAAGGAACACTCCCCATATCATGAAGAGGTCTCTAAGCATACGGGCTTGTTGGAGAATGTCCATGGCTTTTGCATCGCTAATGAATTTCACAAAGCTTATTTATTCATGGAATATGTGCAATAGACTACCACCACCTCCGAAGCCTCAATATTATACAAACATAACCTTATACAGGAATCCAAGGAAATAACTGAGAGTAACAGGGGGGCCATTTTTAAAAAGAATGTTTAGAAATAGATGAGTACGAAAAGGAACATGAAGACGAAGGATGGAATGGCCATTGTACGCCAAATCCTACGATCATGGTAAATTTCTACACACAATCAATGCCTAGTTTAATTAAGAAGAAAAAGAAGAATATTAATTCCATATTGCCCCAAATCTTCTCTGCTATGAAAGTTTCTTGAAAATGTAGTCACTAACCTTCCATACATCTTCGTTGGAGCTAATACTCCACCACAAGATTGCTATCTAGCATGCGTCTTAAAGTATTAAGTAAAAGAGATCAATGCGTTAACTGAGGTGACATAATGTCGATAATGTATTTTCTTTACTTTCAACATACCACCGAGATAACTATGCACTATCTTTTTATCCTTAATGGTGACAACACAATATACAAGCCTTTTCCACTTTCTGTCATTGCGATAGATTAATTGCAAGATTGAAACCAACTAACATAGATAACTCTCTCTTGGAGATTGTTCATCTAAACTTGGCTAGTGCAAAACTAATAAATTGGAGAGCATATATGTATATAAATCATGCAAAAATAACTCAAAACAACCCCCAAAAAGTCATACATATATCTGATCATAAGGTGACAATTTATCACACCATAAACAATACATCAGTAATTACATCAGATGGATCATAATCATATACGACAGCTCATGTGATCTTTGTATTCAGTAACATGGGACATAAGATGTCATTTAGCTATTGTTATGGATCCATAATCCAAGGAAGACTACTCACACATGGTCATGGTGGTAGCAATGTTGATTAAGAAGGTTCCTGCGATGAATTCCCCCTCCGGAAGATTACATATAGGGAGCCGTTGAGAGGCGGTTGAGCGGAGCTCCGTAGGCCCCACACGCCCCTAGCTCAAGGCCAACATCCTAGCCTTCTGGTGAGGTAGTCCTGTATTCAAGGGTCCTCAAGCATCCGGGTCATTGAAGATGGGCTGTATTGATGGGCTGCGTAAAGAAGAAGTAGAGGACCCTCCCTCGTATTCGGTTAGGACTCTTATGTACATAGAAAGGCAAGTGTAGAGTTCGGATGTATCAATTACTTCCTCCCCATGTCACCCTTGTAACCCTAGGTCCCCTTTGGCGTGTATATAAGCCGTGGGGTTTAGTCTGTAGAGGGGATCATCATCATCACAATACCCTCATAGGCTAGACTTTAGGGTTTAGCTATTACGATCTCGAGGTAGATCAACTCTTGTACTCATATTCATCCACAATAATCTAGCAGGAAGTAAGGTATTACCTCGATCGAGAGGGCCTGAACCTAGGTAAACATCGTGTCCCCAGCCTCCTGTTACCATTGATCCTCTAAACGCATAGCTTGGGCCCCCCTACCCCAGATATGCCGGTTTTGACACCGACAATGGTGATTTCATTGAGAGCTCCGTTGTGCGCTCATGATGAGCGATCGATGGCTCGTCTCGTCATCAACGATGGGATCACCCTCGGAAACAACTTGGCAATCGGCCAGGTTCTCCAGCTCGGCGGGTTCTCTGTATGCGCCTGCATGGCCTCTGGGCCGGCCGCACTCCCTGCGGCCATCGAGCATCACCTTTACGTTGATTCTGGCCTCCCCGATGACGCGAACTTGGCAGAACTCTTGCCCTTAAACGAGCTGCTGGATCGCATCGCCGCCCTGGGGCTTTCATCTCGAGGAGAGCAGATCGGATCTAAATCCGACCACGGGGAGATCAATCCTTCCCCGATCGCTCACCTAGTGGCAGCAGTTGAGGACGGAGCCGAAGAGACTTCCCCTCTCGAGTCGAAGACCGACACAGTTCGGATCTTCGAACCCATCGAGCAGAATACTCCCCTTCCAGGAGGCACTTTGTGTTTCGTGAGCTCTGGGATTAGTGACGGGCCCAGGGAACGATTAGACCCTGTCAAGTTCGGATCACCCACACCGGAGGTTGTCAAAACTCTGAATACCAATTTGGGTCGGGATTCAAAATTACCAACACCCACCCACCCTAGGAAAAACTCTCCAAGCAAATCCGGACTCCCGGACATAGATGATCTTGCGAACATACAGCAGCAGCCCGAGGAAACGGTCAACCACTTCTGGGTCGGATTCCTACTTGTTAAAAACAAGATCAGGGACTGCTGCGACGACGAAGCGGTTTCTATATATTACCGCAATTGCAGGGATGAGGGAATCTCGAACGCCTGATACGTCTCCAACGTATCTATAATTTTTTATTGTTCCATGCTATTATATATTCTGTTTTGGATGTTTAATGGGCTTTATTATACACTTTTATATTATTTTTGGGACTAACCTACTAACCCAAGGCCCACTGCAAATTGTTGGTTTTTGCCTATTTCAGTGTTTCGCGGAAAAGGAATGTCAAATGGAGTCCAAACGGAATGAAACCTTCGGGAGAGTTATTTTTGGAACGATGCCTTCATGAGAGACTTGGAGTACAAGTCAGAGAAGAAACGAGGTGTCCACGAGGGGGCAGGACGCGCCCAGGGGGTAGGCACGCCCCCACCCTCGTGGGCCCCATGTTGCTCCACCGACGTAGTTTTTCCTCCTATATATACCCATATACCCTGAAAACATCGAGGAGCACGAATAAACCCTAATTCCACCGCCGTAACCTTCTCTTCCCGTGAGATCCCATCTTGGGGCCTGTTCCGGAGCTCCGTCGAAGGGGGCATCGATCACGGAGGGTTTCTACATCAACACCATAGCCTCTCCGATGAGTTTTGAGTAGTTTACCTGAGACCTTCGGGTCCATAGTTATTAGTTAGATGGCTTCTTCTCTCTCTTTGGATCTCAATACAAAGTTCTCCTCAATCTTCGAGGTGATCTATTCGATGTAATCTTTTTGCGTTCTGTTTGTCGAGATTCGATGAATTGTGGGTTTATGATCAAGATTATCTATGACCAGTATTGGATTCTTTTCTGAAATCTTTTATGTACGATTATAATATCCTTGCAAGTCTCTTCGAATTATTGGTTTGGTTTGGCCTACTAGATCTATAGTTCTTGAAATGGGAGAAGTGCTTGGCTTTGGGTTCAATCTTGCGGTGTCCTTTACCAGTGACGGTAGGGGCAGCAAGGCACGTATAGTATTGTTGCCATCGAGGATAAAAAGATGGGGTATATATCATATTTCTTGAGTTTATCCCTCTACATCATGTCATCTTGCTTAAGGCGTTACTCTGTTCTTATGAACTAAATACTCTAGATGCATGCTGGATAGTGGTCAATTGGAGAATCATTTCGGTCTACTTGTCACGGACGTGATGCCTATATACAATGATCATGCCTAGATATTGTCATAACTATGTGCTTTTCTATCAATTGCTCGACAGTAATTTGTTCACCCACCGTAGAATTCTGCTATCATGAGAGAAGCCACTAGTGAAACCTATGGCCCCCAGGTCTATCTTTATCATATTACTTTCCCGTCAACTAGCCAATTTTTTGTCGCCATTGCTTATTTACTTTCTTTACTTTCTGTTCCTATACAAAAAATACCAAAAATATTATCCTATCCTATCTATTAGATCTCACTCTCGTAAGTGACCATGAAGGGATTGACAACCCCTTATCGCGTTGGCTGTGCGGTTCTTATTTGTTTGTGCAGGTGAGAGGGACTCGCGCGTGGTCTCCTACCGGATTGATACCTTGGTTCTCAAAAACTGAGGGAAATACTTACGCTGCTATGCTGCACCACCCTTTCCTCTTTGAGGGAATTCAATGCAAGCTCGAGAAGTAGCAAGAAGAATTTCTGGCCCGTTGCTGGGGAGATCTACGCAAAAGTCATATACCAAGTACCTATCACAAACCCTTATCCCTCGCACTACATTATTTGCTTCTCATTTTCCTCTCCCCCACTTCACCCATGCCGTTTTATTTGCCTTTCTTTTTCCGTGTGTTTTACCGTTTGCTTGCCTCTTGTTTACTTGTGTGCTGGATTGCTTGCTTGTCACTATGGCTCAAGACAATACCAAATTGTGTGACTTCTCCAATACCAACAATAATGATTTTATTAGCACGCCAATTGCTCCTATCTTAGATGCTGAATCTTGTGAGATCAATGCTGCTCTGTTGAATCTTGTCATGAAAGATCAATTTTCTGGCCTTCCTAGTGAAGATGCCGCTACCCATCTAAATAACTTTGTTGATTTGTGTGATATGCAAAATAAGAGGGATACGGATAATGATATTGTTAAATTGAAGCTATTTCCGTTTTCACTTAGAGATCGTGCTAAAACTTGGTTTTCCTCTTTGCCTAGAAATAGTATTGATTCATGGAATAAGTGCAAAGATGCCTTTATCTCCAAGTATTTTCCTCCCGCTAAGATTATCTCTCTTAGAAACGATATTATGAATTTTAAGCAACTAGATCATGAGCATGTTGCACAAGCTTGGGAGAGAATGAAATTAATGATACGTAATTGCCCTACACATGGTTTGAACTTATGGATGATTATACAAAACTTTTATGCTGGCTTGAATTTTGCTTCTAGAAAACTTTTAGATTCGGCCGCGGGGGGCACTTTTATGGAAATCACTTTAGGATAAGCTACCAAACTCCTAGATAATATTATGGTTAAGTACTCTCAATGGCACACCGAAAGATCTACTAGTAAAAAAGTGCATGCTATTGAAGAGATTAGTGTTCTGAGTGGAAAGATGGATGAACTTATGAAATTATTTGCTACTAAGAGTGCTTCTTCTGATCCTAATGATATGCCTTTGTCCACGTTGATTGAAAATAATAATGAATCTTTGGATGTGAATTTTGTTGGTAGGAATAATTTTGGTAACAATGCTTATAGAGGGAACTTTAATCCTAGGCCTTTTCCTAGTAATTCCTCTAATAATTATGGTAATTCCTACAATAACTCTTATGGAAATTTTGGTAAGATGCCCTCTGAATTTGAGACTAGTGTTAAAGAGTTTATGAATTCGCAAAAGAATTTCAATGATTTGCTTGAAGAAAAATTGCTTAAGATTGATGAGTTTGCTAGAAATTTGGATAGAATTACTCTTGATGTTGATTCTTTGAAACTTAGATCTATACCACCTAAGCATGATATCAATGAGTCTCTCAAAGCCATGAGAATTTCCATTGATGAGTGCAAAGAAAGAACCGCTAGGATGCGCGCTAAAAGAGATTGCTTTAGGAAAGCGTGTTTTTCTCGTTATCATGAGAATAAAGATGAAGATCTGAAAGTGATTGATGTGTATCCTATTAGATCCTTGTTTTCTAGTATGAATCCTGATAAGATGAGACTGGAGATGAGTCTACTTTAATTAGAAGGCGTACCAATAATTCGGAGTTCTTAGATCTTGATGCTAAAATTGTTAAAATTGGGATTGAAGAGATTAAAACTTTGCATAGCGATGAACCCACTATCTTGGATTTCAAGGGATTCAATTATGATAATTGCTCTTTAATAGATTGTATTTCCTTGTTGCAATCCGTGCTAAATTCTCCACATGCTTCTAGTCAAAATAAGGCTTTTACCAAACACATAGTTGATGCTTTAATGCAATCTTATGAAGAAAAACATGAATTAGAAGTTTCTATCCCTAGAAAGCTTTATGATGAGTGGGAGCCTACTATAAAGATTAAAACTAAAGATCATGAATGCTTTTCTTTGTGTGATTTGGGTGCAAGTGTTTCCACTATTCCAAAAACTTTGTGTGATATGTTAGGTTTCCATGAACTTGATGATTGTTCTTTAAATTTGCATCTTGCGGATTCTACCATTAAGAAACCTATGGTAAGGATTAATGATGTTCTTATTGTTGCCAATAGGAATTATGTGCCCGTAGATTTCATTGTTCTTGATATAGATTGCAATCCTTCATGTCCTATTATTCTTGGTAGACCTTTCCTTAGAACGATTGGTGCAATTACTGATATGAAGGAAGGAAATATTAGGTTCCAATTTCCATTAAGGAAAGGCATGGAACACTTCCCTAAAAAGAAAATCAAATTACCTTATGAATCTATTATGAGAGCCACTTATGGATTTCCTACCAAAGATGGCAATACCTAGATATATTCTTGTATCGTGCCTAGCTAAGGGCGTTACACGATAGCGCTTGTTGGGAGGCAACCCAATTTTATTTTCTTTGTTTTTGCTTCTGTTTAGGAATAAATATTGCATCTAGCTTCTGTTTAGATGTGGTTTTGTGTTTTCATTAGTGTTTGTGCCAAGTAGAACCTTTGGGAAGACTTGTGTGAAGTTTATGTGATCATGCTGTAAAAAACAGAAACTTTAGCGCTCACGAGATTGGCTGTCATTTTTAACTGGAGAGTGCTTTTTAGTTGATTCTTTTTGCAGATGATTAATAGACAAATTGCTCACGTCCACCAATTTATTTCAATTTTTTAGAGTTACATAAGTACTCGAAAGTTACAGATTACTACATAATGTTCTGTTTTTGACAGATTCTGTTTTTCGTGTGTTGTTTGCTTATTTTGATGAATCTATGAGTAGTATCGGGGGGTATGAATCATGGAGAAGTTGGAATACAGTAGATTTAACACCAATATAAACAAAGAATGAGTTCATTACAGTAACTTTGAGTAGTGGTTTGTTTTCTTATACTAACGGAGCTCACGAGAATTTTGGCTAAGTTTTGTGTTGTGAAGTTTTCAAGTTTCGAGTATGGATTTGATGGACAATGGAAGAAAGAGTGGAAAAATCCTAAGCTTGGGGATGCCCAAGGCACCCCAAGGTAAAATTCAAGGACAACCAAAAGCCTAAGCTTGGGGATGCCCCGGGAAGGCATCCCCTCTTTCGTCTTCGTCTATCGGTAACTTTACCTGAGACTATATTTTTATTCACCACATGATATGTGTTTTGCTTGGAGCGTCATGCATGATTTGAGTCTTTGATTTTTAGTTTTCCACGATCATCCTTGCTGGACACACCTTTTGAGAGAGATAAATATTATTTAGAATTTATTAGAATACTCTATGTGTTTCACTTATATCTTTTGAGCTAGATAGTTTTGCTCTAGTGCTTCACTTATATCTTTTAGAGCACGATGGTGGTTTTATTTTATAGAAATTATTGATCTCTCATGATTCACTTATATATTTTTGACAGTGTTTTAGAACAGCATGGCAATGTGCTTTGGTTATAAAACTAGTCTTAATATGATAGGCATCCAAGATGAATATAGTAAAAACTTTCATATAAAGTGCATTGAATATGATGAGAAGTTTGATACTTGATGATTGTTTTGAGATGTGAGGATGGTGATATTAGAGTCATGCTAGTGGAGTAATTTTGAATTTGAGAAACACTTGTGTTAAAGTTTGTGATTCCCGTAGCATGCATGTATGGTGAACCGTTATGTGATGAAGTTGGAGCATGATTTACTTATTGAGTGTCATCCTATGTGTGGAGGTTGGGATCGCGCGATGGTTAACTCCTACCAACCCTTCCCCTAGGAGCATGCGTTGAATACTTTGTTTTGATAACTCGTAGATTTTTCAAATAAGTATATGAGTTCTTTATGACTAATGTTGAGTCCATGGATTATACGCACTCTCACCCTTCCAGCATTGCTAGCCTCTCTTGTACCACGCAACTTTCGCCGGTATCATACACCCACCATATACCTTCCTCAAAACAACCACCATACCTACCTATCATGGCATTTCCATAGCCATTCCGAGATATATTGCCATGCAACTTTCCACCGTTCCGTTCATATGACATGCTTCATCATCATCATCCACATAGAGTCATATTTTGTTCTAGCTTCGAGTTGTAATCTTTGAGTTGTAAGTAAATAAAAGTGTGACGATCTTCATTATTAGAGCATTGTCCCGTGTGAGGAAATAAAAAGAGAGAGAGAGAATGGCCAAAAAAAAGAGATGGCCCAAAAAAAGAGAGGGGGGCTAAAAAAAGCCCCTCCAAAAAGAAGAGAGAAGGGACAATGCTACTATCCTTTTCCACACTTGTGTTTCGAAGTAGCACCATAATCTTCATGATAGAGAGTCTCTTGTTTTGTCACTTTCATATACTAGTGGGAATTTTCATTATAGAACTTGGCTTGTATATCTCAACGATGGGCTTCCTCAAACGCCCAAGGTCTTCATGAGCAAGAAAGTTGGATGCACACCCACTTAGTTTCTTTTGACGAGCTTACATACACTTATAGCTCTAGTGCATCCGTTGCATGGCAATCCCTACTAACTCAAATTGATATCTATTGATGGGCATCTCCATAGCCCATTGATACGCCTAGTCGATGTGAGACTATCTTCTTCTTTTGTCTTATCCACAACCACCACTCTATTCCACATAGTGCTATATCCATGGCTCACGCTCATGTATTGCGTGAAAGTTGAAAGGATCGATAGAATTAAAGTGTGAAACAATTGCTTGGCTGAAACCGGGGTTGTGCATGATTTAAATATTTTGTGTGATGAAGATAGAGAATAGTCAGACTATAAGATTTTGTAGGGATAACTTTCTTTGGCCATGTTATTTTGAGAAGACACGATTGCTTTGTTAGTATGCTTGAAATATTATTATTCTTATGTCAATATAGACTTTTGTCTTGAATCTTTCGGATCTGAACATTCATGCCACAATAAAGAAAATTACATTGAGAATTATGTTGGTTAGCATTCCACATCAAAAATTCTGTTTTTATCATTTACCTACTCGAGGACGAGCATGAATTAAGCTTGGGGATGCCTGATACGTCTCCAACGTATCTATAATTTTTTATTTTTCCATGATATTATATACTCTGTTTTGGATGTTCGAAGGGCTTTATTATACACTTTTATATTATTTTTGGGACTAACCTACTAACCCAAGGCCCAGTGCAAATTGCTGTTTTTTGCCTATTTGAGTGTTTCGCAGAAAAGGAATATCAAACTGAGTCCAAACGGAATGAAACCTTCGGGAGAGTTATTTTTGGAACAATACCTTCATGAGAGACTTGGAGTACAAGTCAGAGAAGAAACGAGGTGCCCACGAGGGGGCAGGGCACGCCCAGGGGGGGTAGGCGTGCCCCCCACCCTCGTGGGCCCCACGTTGCTCCACCCACGTACTTTTTCCTCCTATATATACCCATATACCCTGAAAACATCGAGGAGCACGAAGAAACCCTAATTTCACCGCCAGAACCTTCTGTTCCCGTGAGATCCCATCTTGGGGCCTGTTCCGGAGCTCCGCCGGAGGGTGCATCGATCACGGAGGGCTTCTAGATCAACACCATAGCCTCTCCGATGAGTTGTGAGTAGTTTACCAATGACCTTTGGGTCCATAGTTATTAGCTAGATGGCTTCTTCTCTCTCTTTGGATCTCAATACAAAGTTCTCCTCGATCTTCGAGGTGATCTATTCGATGTAATCTTTTTGCGGTGTGTTTGTCGAGATCCGATGAATGGTGGGTTTATGATCAAGATTATCTATGAACAATATTGGATTCTTTTCTGACATCTTTTATGTATGATTATAATATCCTTGCAAGTCTCTTCGAATTATTGGTTTGGTTTGGCCTACTAGATCTATAGTTCTTGCAATGGGAAAAGTGCTTGGCATTAGGTTCAATCTTGCGGTGTCCTTTCCCAGTGACAGTAGGGGCAGCAAGGCACGTATATTATTGTTGCCATCGAGCATAAAAAGATGGGGTCTATATTATATTGCTTGAGTTTATCCCTCTACATCATGTCATCCTGCTTAAGGCGTTACTCTATTCTTATGAACTTAATACTCTAGATGCATGCTGGATAGCGGTCGATGTGTGGAGTAATAGTAGTAGATGCAGAATCATTTCGGTCTACTTGTCACGGACGTGATGCCTATATAATAGATATTCTCATAACTATGCATTTTTCTATCAATTGCTCGACAGTAATTTTTTTCACCCACCGTAGAATTATGCTATCATGAGAGAAGCCAGTAGTGAAACCTATGGCCCCCGGGTCTATCTTTATCATATTACTTTCCCGTCAACTAGCCAATTTCTGTCGTCGTTGCTTATTTGCTTTCTTTACTTTCTGTTCCTATACCAAAAATACCAAAAATATTATCCTATCATATCTATCAGATCTCACTCTCGTAAGTGACCGTGAAGGGATTGACAACCCCTTATCGTGTTGGCTGCGAGGTTCTTATTTGTTTGTGCAGGTGCGAGGGACTCGCACGTGCTCTCCTACTAGATTGATACCTTGGTTCCCAAAAACTGAGGGAAATACTTACGCTACTGTGCTGCATCACCCTTTCCTCTTCGAGGGAATTCAACGCAAGGTCGAGAAGTAGCAACACCCTCAATCGACATCGTGTTCTGAGTTTCACAGACCTATCGCAGTTAGTACGGAAGTACTGCGCAATGGAAAATGTTTGGAAAGCCCGGAGTACACCTCTTGAACAGTCCATATTCGGATAGTACACTACCAAGGCTAAACGGACATACCCTAGTAGGTCATCCGATAGCATGCCTATTGGCAAGAAGAACAAACCTTTTTTAAGGCACAGGTCCATACTGGACGAACTACTTGATACACCTTGCCAAATACACGCAACCCCGGATAATGTCCCAAACCATTGCCTTAGAGCATGTTGGGTACTCCGGCAGGTAGCAAAGAGCGGTACAGCAATTCTCGCTAACACTATATCAAGGGAGAAGGACATCAATGTATTCACTGTCTTCGAGACGTTCTCCTCAAATAACCGCCGCAAGAGAGCAAATCGCGAACTTGCCGAGGTTTACAAAATTAGCTCTGCAAGCCCATGGAGAGACATGGAAATTAGTTTTTCTGCCGAAGACGCACCTCGAGTCCGGCCGATCCGAGCATCAGTAGCTCTTGTACTAGACCCAATAGTGGATAGCTTCTGCGTCACTAAAGTACTTATGGACGGAGGAAGCGGACTAAACCTCATATATGAGGAAACGCTTGCAAAAATGCAGGTCGAGAAATCCCGCATTGAGCACACCAACACAACCTTTAGAGGAATTATACCAAGCCGTGAGGCCCGGTGTTCGGGAAGCATTAAGCTCGACGTAGTCTTCGGCACGCCCGATAACTACAGATCGGAGGAACTACTCTTCCATATTGTGCCCTTTTCTAGCGGATACCACGCCCTTCTAGAACGGGACGCTTTCTCATGATTTCAAGCTATACCAAATTACGGGTACATGAAGCTTAAAATGCCAGGGCCCAATGGAGTGATCACATTAACAAGTGATCCTGATAGAGCACTCTACACCGAAAACGAGACGGCATCCTTAACCTTAGAGGTACTATCTGAAGCCCTCACGGCCGAAAAATTAACTACCCTACGATCAAAGGTAGATAAGGACGACATGATCCTCGCCAAAAGATTGAAGTCTACCTCCTTTAAGCCAGCAGATGAAATCATCAAATTTCAAGGGCACCCAACGGACCCTAATAAGACAGCATCCATCGGGGCACAGCTGGATCCGGCGGTGGACAGTGTGTTACTGCCTTCCTTCGGGAAAATTGGGATATATTCGCTTGGCACCCTTCAGATATGCTAGGAATCCCACGCAGGCTGGCCGAACACAGCTTCAACATTATCAAAGGATTCAAACCGGTCAAGCAGTCACTGCGACGGTTTTCCGAACCCAAAAGACAAGCAATGGGAGAAGAGCTAGCCAAGCTATTGGAAGCCGGATTCATCAGAGAAATTAAACATACGGATTGGCTAGCCAACCTAGTCATGGTACCAAAAAAGGATAAATCCTGGCGCCTCTGCGTCGACTTCACATACCTGAATAAAGCATGTCCAAAGGATCCCTTTCCTTTGACCCGCATTGATCAAATCATCGATGCAACTGTCGTACATGACTCGTTGTGCTTCCTTGATGCTTATTTCGGATACCATCAAATAAAGATGAAGGAATCCGATTAGGCCACAATGGCATTTATTACCCCGTACGGTCCTTTTTGTTCCAACAATATGCCCTTTGGACTCAAAAACGCTGGCGCCACATATCAACGCATGATTCAAAAACGCTAGCCACATATCAACGCATGATTCAAACATGCTTAGAAAAGAAAATTAGCAAAACAGTGAGGCATATGTTGATGACGTAGTCGTGAAGACCAAACTTGTCGAGACTCTGGTGGAAGATCTCCGCCTCACATTTGCCAACCTAAGAGAATATGACATAAGGCTCAATCCGGAAAAATGTGTCTTCAGCGTTCCAGCCGGAAAGCTATTAGGGTTCATCGTATCCCAAAGAGGAATCGAAGCTAACCCAGCCAAAATCCGGGCCTTGTTAGAACTCAAAATACCAACCGACTTCAAGCAAGTGCAAAAACTAGCAGGTTGCATAGCGGCTTTAAGCCGCTTCATCTCCAGATTAGGAGAAAAAGCATTTCCACATTATAAATTGCTATGACGCACTAACAACTTCAAATGGACGGAAGCGGCCACAACCGGATTGGAAGAAATAAAAGCTCTACTAGCGAGCAACCCAATCCTAGCTACCCCCGGTGTTGGCGAACCAATGCTACTCTATATATCAGCCACTAACCAAGTAGTGAGTGCCGAGCTCGTTGTCGAACGATCCGAAGAGGGACGTAAATTCCCTGTCCAAAAGCCCGTATACTATGTATCCAA